>OY293312.1:22573481-23773481 GCA_958502075.1 Orchestes rusci
AAATTTGCAGCGCACCAACATTTCTACCACCAAAACCTTCTATGACTATAAAATACTCCTTGTCTACTGATACCATTTTCACGATCGAATAGTAAGACTCCATTTTTACAAAGGCTTGATTTATTTGGTGACTTGCTTAAAACATCAATTGGTTCTTATGTTCTTCACTAAATAACAAAATATTTCGCTAACGTGCTAAATGATAAAATGCTCCCATTGTGCGCCCAATAGCAGCATTAATATAAAAAAGATATAGTGCATTATACAACCATTTTGTAAGGCTTCTATAGAACCGTTTTCATTTCGTTCCGTAGATGTGACTATGAGACACACTATAAAACCATTTCATAGTAACTCTATAAAGCCATATGAAACAGTCTTATAGTAGTTTTATACACTTTTTAGAGAACCGTTAGGGAACCAAACAGTTGTATAAAAATGGGCCCTTTTTGGTTGTATAAGGCTGATTTAATTGTTTTCTAATGAGTTATAAGAATTTCAGTATCCTATAAAGTATATCTTATAGTTGTTGATACAAATTTTAGAGAACTTCTTTTGCTAGTTGGGCTGTCTTTGACAGAATTTCAATGTCTGATCTAAGAAGTTACTTGAAGTGCTTAAGAAAGGTTGGAGGTGGTCTGTTGGGTATTTCAAAACAAGTTCTTCAGGACGCCTGTGAAGTTATCGGGAAAAGACTTTTAGATGTAATCAACACCTCTCTGTATAAATGTATTTTCCCTGAATCGTGGGAACTTTCAACAATAGTGCCAGTACCTAAGGTTGCCAATTCAAGGAAAGCATCGGACATGAGACCTATCAATACTGTTCCAATATTTGAAAAAGTGCTGGAGTTGAGTGTGAAGGATCAGTTGTTATAATACTGTGATACAAACCACCTAATTGTGCCTCAGCAGTCGGGCTTCCTACAGAACCATTCTTGTGAAAGTGTCGTTGTTCATCTATGTGACGAATTTCTCAAAGCATTAGACTGTGATAATTATGTCTTAGCTGTGTTTTTAGACTTTAAAAGAGCATTCGAAACCATCGATCGACAAGTCTTATTAAGAAAAATGGAAATTCTCGGGGTCACTGGGACAGCTCTAGATTGGTTCACATCATACTTGACTAATAAGACACAATGTGTTAGATTTGGGAATTGTACATCCAGTGTTGTAAATGTGGATTACGGAGTGCCTCAGGGAACTGTGTTGGGACCTATACTTTTCCTGCTATACATAAATGATATTGTTTCAGCAGTAAATCATAGTGAAATTGTACTTTTTGCAGATGACACTTTATTATACATAGTTGGGAAGGACCTTAGGCAAATGGTAGATAAGTTGAACTGTGATATGGAAAGCTTATACAGATGGCTCTGTGATAATAAGTTATGTTTGAATGTTTCTAAATCTAAATGCTGCATATTTAGTAAGAAGTATATGTTGAGAGGTGTTGACCTCATTAATGTCAAGGTCAAAATAAACGATGAACATCTAGATATTGTTAAGGAAATCAAATACTTAGGAACAATTTTGGACGCGCACCTGACATTTATACCACATGCAGATTTTGTAATGCGGAAGTATTCCCAAAAAGTGTATTTCCTGTCTAGAGTTGGTAAACAGTTATCTGCATTCACGAAAATGAAACTGTATCATGCTATTGTTTCACCTGCCAAAGTACAAAACTGATGAACTCCAAAGAATTCAAAATAGGGCTATGAGAATAATGTTAAAGTGTGATAGGTATACGTCAACAAAACTTATGCATGACACCTTACATTTGTTAACAGTAAAACAAAAGATATTATTCAGTGTATGTATCTTTTTATTTAAAATAAGACTGAATGTTCTACCACCATATGTTTGTCAAAAAGTAAAATTATTTAGTGATTTACATAATTATAGTACTAGGCATAGATGTGATTTTGTGTTGTTTAGCAAATGTAATACCACTCAGATGTTAAATTCAGTTTTTATAAGGGTCTACGACAATTTAATGATTTACCTCAGAACATTAAAGACTGTGTTACGCTTAATTCATTTAAAAGACTGCTTAGAATACATGTATTGAAAATGTAACCTACTGGTGTCCCATTTATATTTTATGTACACTCATGTTATTTTAATGTGGTTTTTCATCTATGTATTTTCATTATTCTTATTATCATAACGTATCTATTATTTACAAATTTGTACTTTTTTTATAGCATCTGCTAAATAAACGAATATTTGATTTTTTAATTATTGTACGTTTTTTTATGATTTCGCAGTAAAAATTGTGTTTTTTGAATTAATTGTTTCTTTTTTAGATTCCACTGACGACGGAAGCAGATTCGCCTCTGAAACGTTTGATATTGTTAGGTTTTATTGTTTACTAATAGAATTTTTTCCAGGTAATATAGAAGATATATCAACACTAGTTTGATTGTTTTTTGATAGGGTGTGGCGAAACAACCCAAAAAATCAGGTAAATCATGGATGCGCCACAAAACTACTGAGCATATCTACTTAAAAAAGTCTATCATGTGTGTATACCAATTCTTGTGACACAATGTAGTTACATGGGTTTGACAAAAAAAAAATGTTAAGGTAAAAAAGGTGGAAGCAAAAGATTCTATTTTCTCATTAACTCTTTATTTTCTTTTCGTCTCTTCTGTGAGCATTATTGAAACTGATTTTTCTATTTAAGTCTCGCAGTCGAATATACGCTCGAGTTTTTGCAAAGTATAGGACAACTTCGTAACTCACAGTCAGTTGAGGTTTTCAATTGTGACAAAGTCTGATTGGCTAGTTTTCACGAAGCTATTTTTTGGCATAGGACCTCTCTCTCCACAATATTTTATAGCTTTTGCCACTGTTCGATAAAATTTGCACTGCAAGACGTACTCTTTATCGCATTGATCCTTTCACATGTGAATGTTGTTGGGCATAAGCCAATACAGATGTAGATATATTGAGGAGCTTTTCAAAGTAGTCGATGTTTATTACCTTATCATCAATTATGAATCCCTGATCTAATAGGTGATTTCTGGCGAGTATTATAAGATGTGGAACATCCGCAAAAACAAAGATCTTCAAAAGCTTGTCACAATGATAGAGAAAGAAGAAACTTGTGTTATGTCCGACATTCAGTCTCTTCCATGATGAAACATTTCCTGGAACAATGTTACTTGAAATGGAAACCACAATGAAATTCGCTTGATAAACAATCACAAACTAGTCAGAGCCAATCAGCATTCAGCATTGGCAGTTTGAAAACCATTTCTGATTATTTTGACCAATCGATGAAGCGCTGATCGATTTATGATTGTTCTACGTTTAAAAATGATCTTTTCGAAAATCTCGTTTGACATTCGTTGATCAAACTGGTAGTAAACTGGTTGTTTCCAATCTGATACCAACCCACGAATCATGACTACCTGACAAGCTTTGTGTGGTCCAATAGCTTGCTCTTGTTTTTTCTCAATATTCATTTTGTTCGAAACGTAAACTTCATAGAATGTCAACACACATAGCCGATCAAGAGAACTGGTGATGGATAATCATCTCCCCTCAAATATTTGTAAGCTTTTGGACTTACTCCGCAGTGAAATGGCAGAAGCCCTATCTTCTGGTGGACCAACGAATCCTCATATTTTTTTCTGGGCTTAGCAACTTTTTCATTTGTCCCGGAGAAGAGATTCTTGCTAAGAGAGTGTCATACTTTCGGGAAGTAGAAGATTACGCTTTATCTATTTTCTTTAAATGATTTTTGTTCTGTGGTTCCAGCCTGTTTACTTTTTGTCTGTCAACCTGATCTCTCCTGAAATAAAATAAGTATGCTTCATCTAGTTTCTTCAAAGCAATGTTTGTTCTGTGAATCCAGCATATTATTTACTTTCTGTCTGAGCTCCGCTAGTTCGGCCTGATCTCTTCTGAAATAAAATGAATATGTTTTATCTTCAAAAGTTCACATAAAACACAACAATGTTTTTGAAGATTGACGAGCTGATTAGAAAATATTGGTTGATGTCAAAATCTAAAATACCCAAGTTTAAATTATGCAATACTGTAAAGATTTTATATTTTAATTATTTTGCTGCAAAAAACGAGAAATATTTGCTGGATTTGAGCTGATTCTTTTCTTTCTAGGTTCAACTGACAACGGAAGCAGACTTGATTCCGAAACATTTGATATTATTAGGTTTATTTTTTACTAATAGGTTCTATTCCAGGTAACCAATAAAGAAGATGAGGTATTTGAACATTTTTTTGATTAATTTTTCAAGTAAACAGTCACTTAAATAGATCTTGTATTTCAAATCAAGTGATTTTTAATTCAAATTTGCATTCATACCAAGTAAAAATTTTGTGATAGGGTGTGGCAAAATACACAAAAAAAATCTGGTAAATTGTTGAGATTGTTACTTACTCCGTGGTTTGTATTGTTGGAATTAATTGTTGTTCATCAGTGTTCGACAGCTCTAACTCCTCTCCAGTTGTGTTAGTACTATGTGCTTCTCCTTCTTCTTTCAGTTTGTCTCCGCATCTTCTTTTGGCGTTCCTTTGTGATGTTTTTTCAGCTTTTCGCTTTTTAGCAGCACGTAATGAAAATCCAGACAAATTCAAAGTAGGTACTGCATCGGTCGTTAGATGACTGGCGTTCTCTGGAAAGTAGTTCAAAAGCCTTTGTTTCAGAGGAATTTCAAAAAACTCTTTTTCAAAATGTGTTGACCAAATCGTTGCTAAAAAAAGACAGATTTACCCGATTATGTTGTGAATGTTTACAAAAAACAGCTAAAAAAACTACTCCAGGTAGTTCCTCTTAACTTTGTTATGAATCTTGAAACAATAATTGTTTAATGATTGTAGTAACTTACTCATATCAACTAAATAAATGCCAGACTTGCCATTCTTTGAATCTATTGTATTATTCCTCCGGCATGCAATTATCCATTGTTTAACCAAATCTGCTCTGATCGGAAAGCTGTAGTATTTTATACGAGCACTTTTGGTGTTTTGATAATAATGTCTACACCCATCCACGGCACAATTTGGCATTGTGGATTATTATTCACACACCCACTTGAAGTTTTAAAAACTCAAAAACGGAAGAAAATTATTGAAGTATTCGTTCCAAATGGTTAAAGTGGGTACTAGTACTAAGGTATCAACAATTTTGAGTAACTATCTCTACATTTGGGCTGCCAGACCTCCCGATTCAGGTGGGAGTCTTCCGATTTTTTGCTGTCCCTCCCGCTTCTAATTTTTGTTATTTACTCGAACTCATTTTTCCTACTTTTATCTGAGCAAAACCGGTTTATAGTTAACATGTCTTGATTGACAACAATGCGACTACGGAAGATTTACTGTGAAAAGTAATCAGTGTATGGCGACAAGTGAATCTTTTTCAAAGTTTGAAAAATTCAATGCCTACTGGAGCTAAGCGTCGCGACGCGTCGGAAATGTAAATCTGCTTTGGAGAATTTCAAATAACGATATTTATTTGAACTTATTCATTCTCCGCTATTCTGAGTTATACCGGTTTAGAGTAAACATTTCATGATTGACCAATGCGATCACGGATGATTTTCACGAGATTTTTTTTTTCAACCAAGAAATTTCAAGGTTCTAAACCATAACAAAAAAAATTATAAATGACTTGTACTTCCGCATGCGCGTAATTTCAAAGTTCCTGCAATCGATTGATATTTTAGATGCGTCGCGAGTCGCGACGCTTAGCTCTTGGTCGGTATCAAATTTTGTAAACCTCGAAAAATATCCATGTCATCAACTGAACACTCTTTACCGCAATTATTAAGACTAGCATTCATGTAAAAATCATCCGTAATCGCATTTTTTGTCAATCAAAGAATGCTCACCATAAACTTGTAAAGGCAGCTCAGAAATGTGTCAGATAAATGGGTTCAAGTTAATGACAAAAAAATTTATAAATAACATGTTCTTTGGTATGTGCGTAGTTTCAAAGTCCCTGCAATCGTTTTATATTTTCGAAAGGTCGCGACGCTTAGCTTTAAGTAGGCATCGAATTTTTTCAACTTTGCAAAATATCTACTTAGCCCGATTTGTAAAAATCATCCGTTATCGAATTTTTTGTTAATCATGAAATGTCCACCATAAACCGTTATAACTCAGAACTGAGTAAGATAGATGAGTTCGACTGAATAACAAAAAAGTTTATAAATAACATGTACTTTTGCATGCGCGTAATTTCAAAGTCCCTGCAATCGATCAATATATTTGACGCGTCGCTTCACTCTTGGTAGGTGTCGAATTTTTTCAACTGTGAAAAATAACCACCCGAACTCATAGATTGTTACTACTTTTTACAAAAATCAAATATTTCTTTTCGTTTCCAAGATATTGGCGTGCGGAGTTTCAAGTGAAAAACCCTGTATAGATTTTTCCCTAAAATTGGCCTCTTTTGGTCTCAGAAATATGTGATAAGATCTTGTGAAAACCTTTAACAAGCCCTGTCTGTACCATGTAGAATACCTACTTGATATGTTCAAAAATAGTGATTCTTGTATTTTATTTTTATATTCTATTCTTATATTTTTGTAAAGTATTGATCAAGTTACCCTAAAAATTCATGATATTTCTAGATCTATCTTCTCATCACAATAAAGCCAAGGTTTTTTTTTGTGACGAACTTCTTTTCAACAATCAAACCTCCGGCCTTCCGCTTTTTATTTTTTTTTTAAATTCGGATAGCCCTACTCCACATACAAAACATTGCGTCCATGTGTCATTTTACAATACGCTCAGTCGCTCAAGTACGCTGTTTATGGAGCTCCTAAGCGTCAACGCTATAGACCTTCCCCGAACAGCGAAAATAGCATTTGCGTTGTATAGCGCGATAGCGTGCTTCCCGAACACGCCCCATGGCTGTTATGCCGTATGTGCTGATGCGGGCAATTTAAAAATGAATGGTATCTTCAACATTTGCTAAAGCAGTTCTAGAACAATATTCACGTCGCATTTTCTCACTATAATATATTTTTATAAATGTACCATTTTTTTTGTTGAAATTTGAACATAGTATAATACCTTATTACCAAGTTAAAACGCATTAGCTATCCAGAACTCTTCTATTCTCTAGTTTAAAATTCAGACATGGAGTGACAAACCCAAAATGTCTTCGCAAATTGCTGTATGGATGTCATTTGTTCAAAAAATAATACCGGGTAAAGTAACAAAATCTATCGTAATGTGACGGCAAACTTCTCATCAACACAAGTCGACACAGAGCCAACGTCCAACATGCTCCCGGGCTTCTGCATGAGCAAAAGTCAAGAGCGGAAAAAGTAAATTTCACATTGCATTTCACATTGAGTTCGACAGAGAAAATTCCAAATCAGCTGGTGCTAGGCCTCCGACAAAACGAGAAGCCTCATTATCACAAACCTAACCGTATCAAAAAAGAAACGGTCAATAGGAGGAGATAAATCGGATAATATGCAGTCCTAGAATGCAAAGAGGTTCTGCTTAAGCAGTGGCGGCTCGTGAGTATTTTAAATGGGGGGGCTAGCAGTGAGGCAAGGGGTAAGGGGGACAGAAACGAAAATCCGCCGCAGGCGAAAATTTTTTGGAACTTCCCCTACTTTCTAATCAATTCCCTCTCATTTTGAAAACATTTTTAATTCCGATTTTTCAAAAAAAGTTATTCTTCATCATATCTTGCTTGTTATATGCATGATACATATTATGCAAATATACACCATCCGCCTGAACCGTGACGTGCAATGCTTCTTCGTTGAAATAAACTATACAGGGCTTTTCACTTAAAACTCCCCACGTCAATATCTCGGAAACGAATAGGAATATTTCATTTCTGTAAAAAGTAGTCAATGTATGGGGTCGAGTAGTTATTTTTCACAGTTAAAAAAATTCGACGCCTACCAAGAGTAAAGCGTCGCGACGCATCGAAGATATTAATCGATTGCAGGGACTTTGAAATTACGCGCATGCTAAATTACATGTTATTTATAAACTTTTTTGTTATTCAGTCGAACTCATTTATTCTACACAGTTTTGAGATATACAGTGTGTCCAAGATAAGGATGTCTATCATGGGGATCTTGAAAACCGTGAGAGATACAAGGTCGGTTAAATGGAGGCAAAGTTGCGTATTTTGATGCTTAACAAAATGCCGTTTTAAAAGCCAAGAAATTCCGACTAAGTCCAAAATTATCCGAAAAAAACCTAAATTTTTCAAAATTGTTTTCATTTTTTTTTAACCACATTTGAAGAGATATTTTGAAATGAATGGAACTTCTTCATTGCCACTTTTTGCCCTTTACAAGATACCCTTATTAAATTGAAGAACTGACGTTTCGTCTATGAGCAGCCATCATCAACTTTGTTTTTTTAAATACGGTCCTGGATTTTTTATTACGGATTTTAAGAGCCTCTTATGTTCCTAAACCAACGAGGTATCGCACTTATCAAAAAAGAGGTGGTTGTTTTTAATCCTATCAAAAATGTATTTTTTGTCTCTCTCTAACACATGATTTCTTATGGAAAAATCCATCAACATAATTTTTTTGAATAATTGCGATACATTGTTGATTTAGGAAAATAAGAGGCCCTCAAAATCCGTCATAAAAAATCCAGGACCGTATTTAAAAAAACAAAGTTGATGATGGCTGCTCATAGACGAAACGTCAGTTCTTCAATTTAATAAGGGTATCTTGTAAAGGGCAAAAAGTGGCAATGAAGAAGTTCCATTCATTTCAAAATATCTCATCAAATGTGGTCAAAAAAAAATGAAAACAATTTTGAAAAATTTAGGTTTTTTTCGGATAATTTCGGACTTAGTCGGAATTTCTTGGCTTTTGAAACGGCATTTTGTTAAGCATCAAAATACGCAACTTTGCCTCCATTTAACCGACCTTGTATCTCTCACGGTTTTCAAGGTCCCCATGATAGACATCCTTATCTTGGACACACTGTATATCTCAAAACTGTGTAGAATAAATGAGTTCGACTGAATAACAAAAAAGTTTATAAATAACATGTACTTTAGCATGCGCGTAATTTCAAAGTCCCTGCAATCGATTAATATTTTCGATGCGTCGCGACGCTTTACTCTTGGTAGGCGTCGAATTTTTTCAACTGTGAAAAATAACTACTCGACCCCATACATTGACTACTTTTTACAGAAATGAAATATTCCTATTCGTTTCCGAGATATTGACGTGGGGAGTTTCAAGTGAAAAAAGGGCAAAAAGTGGCAATGAAGAAGTTCCATTCATTTCAAAATATCTCTTCAAATGTGGTCAGAAAAAAATGAAAACAATTTTGAAAAATTTCGGTTTTTTTCGGAAAATTTCGGACTTAGTCGGAATTTCTTGGCTTTCAAAACGGCATTTTGTTAAGCATCAAAATACGCAACTTATTTGCCTCCATTCAACCGACCTTGTATCTCTCACGGTTTTCAAGATCCCCATGATAGACATTCTTATCTTGGACACACTGTATATCTCAAAACTGAGTAGAATCAATGAGTTCGACTGAATAACAAAAAAGTTTATGAATAACTTGTACTTTTGCATGTGCGTAATTTCAAAGTTCCTGCAATCGATTAATATTTTCGATGCGTCGCGACGCTTTACTCTTGGTAGGCGTCGAATTTTTTAACTGTGAAAAATAAGTACTCGACCCCATACATTGACTACTTTTTACAGAAATCAAATATTCCTATTCGTTTCCGAGATATTGACGTGGGGAGTTTTAAGTGAAAAACCCTGTATAAGTCTGGGTTATTTTTGGGGAAAATTTTATTTTTGTGACAAATATTTACCAAGATATGGTTTGTTATTATGATTTTTAATATTTTTATGAATGTAGTTAGTGATGATGTTAGTGTATGGGCTCTAAAGCAATCTTTTTGTATGTTATTAAAATGAACTATTGCATTTTCTAGGTGTGACAAAATGTGATAACAATTGATTTATTCACAAGAAAAACTGGACTTTGGTCCAAGAGCTAGAAAATTATAAATTTTTGAAATATTTTCGAAGAGTTTTGAATTAGAATGGAGTTTATATTATGTACATATATGATTTTAAAAAAGAAGAAAAATAATACACTCTTCTTAGTCAACAAATTATACTTTTTTTGGGTCATTAGATATCAGCAGAAATGTATATGATATATATGATAAATATTATATTAGTTGTCAGTATTGGACCTAAAAGTATATTTTATTGTCCAGCAAGAACAAGAACCACCGGGGAGGTGAGAGTTAATTCTTGCCAGGAATGGGAAGGAAGGAAATAAGGATATGGTTTATAAAATGAAAAAGGGTATAACAACTATGGGACTAGGGAAAGGGGTAAAAAAATAAAAAAACTGAACTCTTTGAAAAAGCCATATTATGACTTTATATAAAAAAATATACAAACAAAACATAAACATATTTTCTTTGGCAAAAACTTTGGTTCATTGCCTATAATTATATTGCGAATAAATATGATTTCTAAAAAACAAAACATAAACACATTTTCTTTGGCAAAAACTTTGGTTCATTGCCTATAACTATATTGCAAATAAATATGAATTCTAAAAAACTAAACATAAAAATACTTTCTTTGGCAAAAACTTTAGTTCATGGCCTATAATTATATTGCAAATAAATATAAATTCTAAAATAATAATATATACATGTTTATGTACAAAATTATATATATTTTGTAATAATCTAGTCTGGTTTGAATATTAAAGGAATTCGTCGGTTTTTCATGTTTGCAAAAAAGTCTATAACTTCGTCATAAAACTTGTCATTTTTTGTCTCATCTTTTATATACTCTTTTTCGATTGAAAGAAGAGATATATTAGTTAGTCTAGTTTGGGTCATGGAATTACGGCTATAAGTTTTAATTCTTTTCAGTGCTGAAAAATTTCTTTCTACAGATGCCGATGTTATGGGTATAGCAATGTTTATAAATTTATACAGCTCTGGCATACACTCATTCAAATCATTTTTAAACATAAAATTTAAAAGTTCAGAAGGAGACTTACAATTCTCAAACATCTGAGGATCACTGTAAATCACAATTAATTCATTTTTTAATCGAATTGAATCCAAAAACGGATACTGGTTAAGCAAATCCTCAAATAATTTTTGGGGGAAGTCTTTGCAGTACGACGGAAACTTTTCGAACGTTAATAGATCGAAGTAATTTAATTTACTTAGATCGCTGAACCTAACTTTAATTTGCTGAAGTATAGTGTCTAATATTTCAATATAGATCTGTCTATAATTTTGTCTTAAATCGGGTAAGTCATAATTGGTTTTTCGTTTTTTTACTGGCGGTTCGACATTGACATTAATTTTTTCGAAAATATTATCAAAATATTGATTATTATTTCTAAAGTTCTGTAAAACTTCAGTCAAATTATTTAATCGATTTTTAGAAAAAATTATGTCTGAAGCTTTATTTTGTAGATTAAGAATAACCACGTCAGTCTGTTCAAATGCCAATTTGAATGTCTCAAGCAAAAAACAAAATTTATGGTCTGTTAAAATATATTTAAAACCTTCAGCCTCTCTAATACTTTGATCGTCATGTTTGAAATCTTCGCTATTTAAAATAAAATCAAAAACATCATTTAATTTTTCTTTATGCGTATGAACTGAAAACACCGACCTGGAGGTAGAGTTCCACCGCGTAGCAGCAAAAGTTGGCATTCGGTTACCGTAAATTACATTTAAAATATGACTTCTTTTGGTGGACTTTGAAAAAAAGGCAGAAAAACCAGATAACTTTGAGAAAAAAATGCGACAATCCTTTATATTATTGCATGCCTTGCTCAAAACTAAGTTTAGTGCATGTGCATGGCAATGCGTGAAAAGTGCATAGGGCGCTATTGATTTAATTTTGGCTTGTAAACCATTTAAATGTCCCGCCATGACTGCCGCCCCGTCATATGTTTGCGCAATCAGTTTGTGCCTAAAATCAAATTTATCGCATTTATCGATTGAGAAATTAAATAAATCGTCCGCAGTTCGACCAGATGAAACATCGTGAAATCCCATAAACCGCTCTACAACTTTTCCGTCCTTGACGTACCTAAAAACAATCGAGAGCTGAGAATTACAAGTAATATCTGTGGTCTCATCGATTTCCCACGCAAAAAATGGTACTGCTTGAATTTCTTTAAATATGTGCTTTTCGACGATATTAGACAAACTTTCAATAAGTTCATTTTGAATGGTTTTGGAAGTGCCCGAAAAAACATTGCTTTTTAAAAAGGTGTCAAAATTTGAATCATATTTACCCCACAACGACAAAAGTTCCTTGTAGTTGCCGCGATTGATGGATTAATCTGTCTCATCATGTCCGCGAAAAGCTAGTTCTTGTGAAGCCAAATAAAGAGTAATATCAAGAAGTCGCTTTAAATTTGATCGGTTTTCGCGTACTTGATTGTTGAAGGAAATAATCGCTTCTTTTTGCGCATTATTCAAGGCAGTCGCAATATTTTGTTTTCCAAACAGCCTCAACTTACATGATGCAGAAATGTGTTATCTTGATTTAAGATGTCTTTCTGTAGACCGTGGCAAATTTTTTAAATCAGAATATCCGGTTTTCGACCACGTAGAATATTCAGTTTGGACGGAAAAAAGCAAACAAGACCAGCAAAAAAGCTTCTGTCTTTTTATCGACCCGGTCAACCAATCATATTTGCTGTACCAAACTAAATAATTAAAACCGCGATTTTGTCGATTGTCGGCCGATTTTAAAGAAATTAAATTTGGCTGAGGCCTACCTAAAGTCTTAACGACAAAATATTTCGAATTATAGTTCAACGAATTAAAATTTTGAACTAATAGCCAGTCGATTAAATCGTCGGTTTCTTTAATCTCATTTAGCCTGTCCATCTCAACAGAGTAACATTTAATAAATGACTAAATGACACACAATAGAAAATAAAAAGGTCATAAAATAACTTACCCACCTTGCAATGTTGTCACAAAAGATAGGAAATAAAAATATCCCTCCTCACCCCAACGAAAATCAGAAGGAACTGCAAATTCATACAAAGAACAGCTGATTTGAGGCTAGCCTCCCTTGGCGGTTTATTTCGGACGGTTGAAACAACGTATGTCTGAACGAAATCAGTACATAGCCCGTGGTATTTTCAATGCCGATGGAGGCTTGCCTCCTTTGCTACGTATGGCATTTCTTATTTCTAATTTCAATTGGACGCAACACGTGCTCGCGGGCTGTCGATATTAATTCAATGTCGATGACGTCGGTCGGTCACCGTTACGGTTACTTTTCTCTTCTTTTTACTGTTGAGTAGTGTTGAGACAAGTATGGGAATAAAATGCGGATCGGTGGTTAGAAGTTATAGAGAAGTGATAAGTGATAAACTTATTGCAAATAAAATATTTGTTTTTTTTTATTTATGTTACACTATTTTATTGGTAATCATTCTGATATTTTGATGGGGAGGCTAAGCCTCCCTTGCCTTCTCTGACGAGCCGCCACTGTGCTTAAGATAATTCAAAATAACAACAGAGTTAGGCTAATATCGGCTCCTGGTCAAAGCGGTATAAAGGAAAACATTGAAGCTGACAGACTTGCCAAAATTGATTTATCACACAGGCCGATAGGAACCAAACCAATGATTGGCATCCCCAAAGCAACAGCAATGGGCGAGGCGAAGAAACCTCTACTCGAAAAAGCCACTCTATGCTGGAACAATGCCCCTGGCATGCTACATACCAAGGCAATGATAACAGGACCTGATACGAGCAGAACCAGAGAGCTCTTAAATATGAGCAGAAAAGACCTCCTCACAATGGTTGGTCTATTAACTGATCACATGAACCTGAAGGGTCACCTCCACATGATCGGAATCGGGAAAGATTCAGACTCCAGGTGGTGCCTTGAAGGCGTAGAGACCGTAGTCCACATCCTAATGAAATGTCCAGCTCTTCGTAGCACTAGGATGAAATACTTCGGAGCTGAACTCACAACACTCCAGGAATTGGAAGAGATCTACTTGAGGGACCTGCTGAGCTTCGCGAAAGCGTCGTGCCTCCAATAATCTTACTTCTATCAATTGTGGGTTGCAACGAGCTCAGGAGGCCTGAGCAGGTTTTTGCGTGAGCCACCCACTCAAAGATCTACAATCTACATCTATGCAGCAATATGTTTAACACTGTCCAGTCCATCAAGTTCCAACTGGGATTGGGAAACTTTGAGGATATACTCAACGGCACCAAAATTGATACCAGATCTTTGATAAGGCTCTCATTGGGCGAAGCAGGCATACCAAAAAGTGTTCTTGTCACGTGATGATGTTTTGGTGAGATTACACGTCGCTCAAAAGACTTCTGGAGAAACGACGCCTGATCAACAGGTATCTGCATGGAAAAAGGGCAGATGGAATATAACTCCCAATCTGAGAAGTGCCATGATTGAAGGAAGCACGGTGTTTTCAACTTGATACAAAATCGCCAAACCAGAAGACACGATTACTCGTACAGCCCAATCCCAGAAATCTCGACGTGTATATAGCGTAATTGCCGATGTCGTACGATCACCAAATGTCAATGTTATGCATAGTTAGAAGATACAGAACAGCTGATAAAGATAAAACTTGAAAATGCAATGGATTAAATGACTCGATAGACTTGATCAATGAAAATAATAGACAGGTAACTTTTGGCAAATAACACTCACCCTCATCTTTGAAGGAGACAAATCTCGAAAATATCTTTGACGATAAATAAGAGGAAGTAGTTGCCATATCAAAATCAAGGAACTAGTTCTACTAAACAAGGTGTAATGTAGAATTCCTGACCTCAATCCTCAATGAAACCGACAAAACCTCGTGTGTCGTTCACATGCGATGTTGCCACTATAATGAATCGCCCCATCACCGTCAACCATCGTTTTCCACCGCGCGTCACTTGATAGATTCAAAAACGTACTAACCCAACTAACCCAAACCAATACAAACTAATTCTCTTTATTTTTATCATTTCATATTCTCACGTCACATATCATTTACTTCACTGTAATTCCATCAATGGCCAAGATTTGCTTCATTATATCATCAGCCAAGACTTTGCTCTGGAGAATTGACGTATGATTACCTTCAATGACCTGAAACAGAAGCCCGGTTTATACAACAAATCCAAAAGCATAAGCATAACTTTAGTCATAAGGACAGACGTAAATATATGCGTAGCTTTAAGGTTGTTTATACAACTTCATAAGCATAGCGATAAAAATTTGCTTGTCAATCAAACCATATTATCAAAACTCATACTAGACATCAAATTGAAACTGACTTCAGGACATATTGAAATATTCACAAAACAGTAAATAGATCAGAAACCAAAACAGAACATGAACAACTATCAAGAAGCCAGGCGCCAAAGTAATTCATGATGATACTTATATGAAGACAGGACTATATTTGACTTTCACCGTAGATTGCCAGAAATGGCGCCTGCGCTGTTCCGATTTTTGCATAACTTCAGACATAAAGATGAAAATTATCAACTTTCTCATCTTTATGATTATCGTAATGTTTGAGAAAGGTTGCATAAAGGCGTTCATAAGAAACTATACGTTCAACTTTTGTGCTTATGACTAAAGTTATGCGCATGCTTGTGAATGTGTGTTGTATAAACCAGGCAAAACTTTCTAAGCAATCTATCACTAGAAGATAAGAACATACCTTGACATCAACGGGCTTGTCGAAATGCTTGCCCAGGTCATAGTCCTCTGCATCTATCTTGACCCTCAAAAGCGTAGGTTTGTACAAAAATGCTTTTGACTTTAAATCTGTGCAAGTTGGGTTGTACCTCATGCAAGCTTCCATATGCTTCAACCCCGCTGCTGTTGCTTTCACCATAAAATCTTCACCAAAACGCTCGACGGGCTTTATGCACGAGTTCATAATTTGTAGTTTATTCGCCAAAGAGACGCACTTACATATATTTTTCTGGAAGTTTATCGATTAGTTGTTGATAAGTTTCATAAAGAGCCTCACTATAACTTCCACAGTATCCTCTTGATTCAACTGTGTCCTGAGCATACTTGCCAAAAACATATTATCAAGGGTGTCTTTTGAATTTCTTGTTATCGATCCTCTGATCAATTCTTTCACGAATTTTGAGGAACCATCCAAGAAAAATATGTTTCCTGATAAGCCGTCCTGTTCAAGTCGATGCACAATTTCCAATGCCAGGTTTGATCCAACAGAGTGAGCTAATATGAGGAATGGTTTTTGTGGTTGTAGAAGGCTTTTGATTTGCTACAATTGATTCAATATAGTTGACTTATAGGTATATAATCATCTTACAGGTAAGAGATGATCTGCCATTTGTCCAATGGTATCCTTCTGAACATCAGGGACGTAGTTGACTCCATAAGCCTCAACCCCCATATTCGTGATGAGCTTTTTTAAAAATTCGCAGACACCCTCGATGCCTGGAGAAAACAATACTTGGTTTATTGCTAATAGAGGAGCCAGACATACCAGGAAAAGCAATCACTCTAGGCAGATCATTCGAATCCTCAGCTGGGCTACTAAGTTTGATAATACTGGAAATTTGTCCATCAGATTCAACTAGACTTTGTAGTATAGTGGTCCAATTCATCGGATCATCTTCATCTACTGTATCTATGCGGTGTTCGGCGCCATTTTCGTAAAGCTCTTGGATTCTACATTTAACTGTCATTCTAGAAAATATTTGCAAAACATTTTGATCTACCTGGCTAGTGTAACGCTTCTTAGCTCATTGCTCGAGAGAAATATATCAAAATCTCTTTCCAGAGTCTGCTTGACTTCGACAGCAGTCATAGAGTCCATGCCTAGTTCGGCTAACGTAAAAGTCAAGCTCACTGATTTGATATCCCTTATACCCAGGATATCACTGATAACCTCCATGATGCTCCCAGAACTGATATGAGTTTTTTTATCCGCCACCACCATGCTGGACACTATGGCTGCCTCTGTTTGTCTCATGAGAATATCCATGACTTGGAGACAATTCGCTTTACTTTGTTGCAATGTTCCTCCTATTTCCAGGTCCATGTGGTCTTCTTTCATTTCAGCCACTAAACCCACCTAAGTTAACGTTGTTGTTACGCCTGTCCATTATTCAAAGATTTCTTACATCCCCTACTGCCCCCCATTGTATCGCCAGACCGGAAAAACCATCTTTTCGCCTTTTTTCGCAAATTCGCTCCATCACAGAGTTCGACATTCCATAGTTTGTTTGTCCGGCATTGCCTTTACCGCACGATAACGACGAAAATACGACAAAGTCTCTATGAAAATTGTATTCTTTGATCGCAGATGTTATAAAGTATAAATTATCTACCTCAATTCAGGACAATGTTTTCTAGTCACTTCATCCAAAAACTGTGTGGCGTAAGCTTTGGGACCAAAGGATGTCTCAAATGAGTCTGTAGTTTGATTCTCTAGAATGGCATCTCGAAGGACTACAGCAAGGTTGAAGACGGCAGCCACAGGGCCAAGTGCACTAGCGTCCTTAATCAGATTTTCACAGCCAGATTTCGTAGTTATGTCCTGAGTTGATACCATAACATTACAGCCATAGCTTTTCCAAATCCTGTATAAACCAATCTCAAGCTACTTTCGATTGTCTACCTCAACTCACCCAATTCTAAAGCTCTGATAACCATTTGATAAGCCTTTTCTTGACGTTAACACCACATTCTTTGCTCCTCTTATCACCAGCCAATCGGCCAATTCCAAGCCAATGCCCCCTAGGCCTCCGCATATAATATACGTTCTTGATGGGTCACAGTAGTATCTGAAAATTTATTAGTCAGTTACTTCTATAAACGTAATGTAATATTACCTAGGCAGACCCTTCAATATCTTCGGATGAGTTTCCACATCCTCTTTTATAATTTCCACCAACACTTTACCCATATGCTTGCCAGTCGTCATATGCCTAAAAGCCTGTTCCACCTCATTTTTATCAAAGACAGTAGCCTTTAACGGCTACTTTTGGAAAGTTTCTTAGAATGAACTTCCTTTTCTCCTGGGATCCTACTGTGGTAAAGACAGTACAGCCCATGTGAAGACACACGTTGATCGCCGCCTGTCCAACTCCACCACTGCCAGAGTGGATTAGTACGGAATTACCTGGCCTAATTTTTCCAGTCTATTGAGAAAAAGGGATCTATTGTCAAAGTATAAAACCGATCATTCAACCAACCACAACAAGGGCATAAAGACACGTTGCATATACGATTGGAACTGTGGCAGCTTCCTTCAAAGACCATTTCTCAGGCACGTCCCATAAAAGCGCACAGTCAGACTTGACCATTGTGGCCAGACCTCGTTGGCTCACCATGCCCATTACCCTCCTTCCATCAAGTGTTTTTCCAGAGAACTCAAATCCTTGCACACAATCCTGCTCTTGTCTTTTCTTGGTGATAACGTCAACATTGATCCTACCCGACGCTGTCATTACATCTCTAAAGTTGATTGATGAATAGTACACCTCTACAAGAGACTCATCAACTGCTGTCTTTTCCTGACGTCTCAAAGGCCCTTCTATCCACTTGAAGCTGGATAAGTCACCACGGACTGTACCGCAAGCATAGCAGTTTTCCACTTCCACTTCTTTGTCATTATCTGAAATAAAGTCGTGTATACATTGTTGGTGCCAACTCTATGTACAACAAAAGATCAAGTTACCTATCAAGAGATGCCTGTAAGTACCCCATTCACCATCTTTGAGTATATTAATCCCCATGTTCTTATTCAGCTGGTCTTTATAAAATGAATCATCTGGATTGAACACAGGACTTGGATCGACTATATACATACATCTTACATTTTGACTGTCTGGCTCTTTTCTGATACAGTTTGCTAGACCTGAGTTAACAGTTGTATTGGTACTAAATTCAAAAGGTTGAATGATCTTACCAATGATACCACTGAATGGGTCATTCTGACACCAAATAATAACTTCCACATTTTTTTTAACAGCTTCCTTCAGTGCGTTCAGCCATTCAAACCTATTTTTTCTAGTATCAACCTCAATGAAAGTTTTGGCTTTTGCTTCACGAGGATTTCTTCGAAGCAAAATGAGCCTCTCATTGGATGTGTCTATGACACTCAACATTTTAAGTTCAGACGATAGCTTAATATTTGCAACATCAATTGACAACAACTGTCTGGTGATAATGAAGCTGAGCTTACTCGAGGCAGAAAGAGCATCTTGGAGTACCTGTAAGCACCTCGGTGTGAAATATAGTGGAAATGCGTTGGTAGGATCACTAGCTAACTACATATTCTATTCCAAGTGGAATTGCAGAAAAATATTCCATACTCACGGAACTTCTATCAAGCAGCTCAGTTCCCACGACCACACTACAATCTGACTGGCTTTTCAGTATGTCATCCTCGACTTTTACATCCAAATCTAATTTTTGAGAGGACAAAACGGATACATCGCTATGAACCAGGGGCAAGTCTTTTAAGGCATCTCTAATTATGGCACCTGTTCAATGGAACATCATATAATAGGATCTGAATACTGAAACATCCAGTACCTAATGGCTGGCATTCCTTTCTGGAAGCCTCATCAATAACTTCAATCACCTTCAGATTCAAACCACAATCATAATTCTCCAACGCTATTTGCATGAATACTCTAACAGCTTCGTCCAACTCCAGTTTGCACTGATTTGCAACAAACTGATATTTCTCCAAGACAGAAGAGACGATATGTTTTTTGCGTGGAATTGAGGCCACCAATAACCCCCGTGCCTCCATCCCACCACATTTTATTATACCAGTTTGCTGACTTACTTCAACGGGAATTTCAACTGATTGGTCGGAGCGACGAAGAGTTTCGACCAAATCAAGGTGAAATTCAGGATCTATAGTTATCCTCGCGATGCTAATGGGAACATAGAGAAGTCTTGTGTCTTCACCCACAAATTTAAATTGCAGCAAACCATCCATGAAAGCTACCCAGTTGTCCAGCCACTTTATTTTTCCTCTAGTTGCTGATTGGTTGCACTCAACGATACTTTTGAACAGACCCCTGTGTTTGATGTTTATAGAAAAGTATGATTGTGTTTTCGCAAATACTCACCTGAAGTTATAACCTCTCAATCTAAGCTCCTTATAGACATCTCGACTTTTGCACGAATACTCCACGTCACCATAGGTGAAAGTTGTTGAATTTGTACAAATCTGGCTATTATCGACCTTTATTCTCCCCGATACCACCACAGTCTCTTCCTCTGAGAAACATTCAAATCTCATTGGCTCATTTGACCATTTGACTACCTACCGATTATCTCAAAGTTGCCACTTTGCTTTTGTATGGTTACACCCAAATCCAGTCGACCTGTGTTTATTTTGGGCAATGTGCAAGCCTTCATGAACTTGCAGTTTTCGAAAACCACTTTCAACTTTGCCAAATCGCGCTCAAACATTTCTCCGAAAACCATCCATACTAGATATAGGTATCCTGTGGCGGGAAATAGATTCCTGCCTGCAATCAAATAATGTATCTTTGTAAAGTCCAGATATCTGAAATCCCAATCAATGTTATGTCAAGAGCTTCGAATGCGTTTCTTCAATATTTGATGGCTATATGTTTTTTTTTTAAAAAACGCTAATCACTATTGCCTGAATTGAGAGGTGTCCATTTGTTGTTTATATCTCTCCAGAAACGTACCATCGACAATATGTCCAGCCATATAGCTCCAATCATCAGCGGTCAAACGAATGCTGAAATTCCTTGCCTCTGTGAAGTCTGACTTGTAACTATCAAATGAAGGAACAAAGTGGACTTTCTCGTGGTTCCATTTGATTTTGGGGGAGATCATTGGGGTACCTCTGCTCACGGGAACCTGGATTTGGGGGTAGAGTTTCTGTATCTGAGGTTGGCCTCCAAGTTCGAAAAGGCTTGAAAACAGAGGATAAATAATAGGTCTGGAAACGGTGACGTTAGCTTACTTTCCGAAACATGCCAAAAGTCCATAAAAATCAGCTTGACTGTCCAAATCAAGGACATGATAACTGATTTTTTTTGTTAGGGGTAAGAAAGCTTGTCCTATTTGCAGAACAACTGCGCTCTTAGGCAATATAACTTCTTTCCGTTGACTGGTTCTGAACATTGCCTTCACCAAAAATTCAGCACTCACTTTTTGTTGTTTAGAATATGGAATGACTTGATTCAGTTCCATGAGTAGTTTCGACTCTGAAATTCACTCGCTAAATCCATGTTCATGATAGTCATTGATCAACTCACTGAATTTTGTAAATCCCTCAACACTGTTGTTTAATTTATTGATCTCGATGTTCCAAGTGATGTTGCAGATGATATAGACACAGCTAATGAACTCATCCAAACTAATATGGTTATCATAAAAAGCCCTTGTCAGGTGACCGAATGAGTGTTCCAAAATCATATCAGGTTTAATTTCTAAATGTCTCAATAGCTCAGCGATGAAGAGCTGTGTTAAGGACTCAGACAAAAACTGGGTCATGTGTGTCCCAGTACTTTTGGACAGGATAGCATCAATGTCCAGGTTCTTGGACTTCCAGAAGTCAGTTATGCTACATATACATAGATGAAATTTAACTCGCCTTAAAATATCAGCTTACCTTCTTCTGAGCTCGGTAAGCACTGGATGATTCATTAACTCTACTAGTAGATGCCTGTTTTTTTTTCTCAACCCTCCAAACGAGATAATAATTTTGCGTGCTATATCGTCGTTAAGTCTCACAGATCTTTTCACAACTCCTTTTCTGGAAACTATGATGAATCCGCGGAATAAGTGATTCACGATAGGTTTTCTAAATATATTGTGGATAAGCGTGATATGTTCCTCATCAAACTTGTCTTCCACATCTTGCAAAAGCACATGTACGGCTTGTTCGGTTCTCCCACTCACACAGATAAGTCTGGGTAAGTCATCCATGGGAGATCGATTGCCGGATCTGGTTTTACTTTTGGGTTTGATAAGCAAATGAGCATTTGCCCCTCCCAACCCAAAGCTATTTAGAGCAGCTAATACATTCTCGCTTCTAAATCGACTGTTTTGTAGTACAACTTCGAGCCGTCCTGCAATAATACCAGGGATACTTTTCCTAGGATTTTTGAAGTTGATATTTGGAGAAATTATATCAGTCTCAAAAGCCAGCAGCACTTTAACCCCACGAATAATGGACTTTTGCGGCCTGGGGTGAAAAACTTGTCGATGCTATTCATTTCTTGTGGATCACCGACTGGTGTTCCTGTTCCATGAGCTTCAAAGTAACTGACATCAAGAGGGTTCACTCCGCTCTCCGCATACACTTCCTTCAAAAGTTCAAGTTGAGCGGCGCCGCTTGGGTGACCAAATCCTTGCTCCTTAAAGCCATCACAGTTGGTCTTGGTATGAACAACTTGCGCATATATTCTTTTGCTGTCTTTGGCTTTTTGAAGAATAATGACCACCACAGCCTCCGAACGTACGTAACCGTTACCATCTTCATCGAATGGCCTGCATTGGCCTGTGGGACTGAGCACTCCCAACCTGGAATAAGCTTAATCAGCAAATGGTCAAGAGATTCACGCTAGGGTCCACCGAGCAAACTGCAGTGAAGAACTCAACGACATTATCATGTGACTTGCTGCAACAATAGCGGCATCACACCGTCCCAATCTCAGGGCTCTATAGGCAGACTCTATCGCATAGCCAGAGCTGCTGCAGGCTGAATCAAGTTGAAATGAGGGTCCTTTGAGCTTTAGCTTGTGGCTAATCCTGTTGGCGAGGACCCCCTTCATGTTTCTGAAATCAAATAAGTAAAGTCTGCGTGATATAAAGCGAACAACAAATCCAATAACAGCATTCCCTTTCTTGATGAGGTCGTTTTTGTACCAGTGAGTTTCGGCCTCCGAAGAACACATACCCAAAAATACACCGGTATTCGTTCCTTCCAGATCCGATGGATGCAGGCCAGCGTCAAAAATAGCTTCGTATGTCTTTTCAAGCATCGATTTACAAAGCGGACTAAGAGTTAGGGCATGTCGTTGATGAATATCTATTTTGATGAATAATTAAAAGATTGAACGAACTTACCCAAGTGAAGTTCAATAATAATGATTTGATGGTCTTGTTCCGAATAGATCAAAATGTAGTTCACTCTTTCCCGCACTAGACTCGCACCGTTATAAAAAACACACTTCATGTGCATATCCTGCGCACGATTCACTCAACGTCTCATTAACTTTTGAGCCTCCATCGCGCTGATGCAACCTCTCAATAGATCACCAGAAAAACTCTTTGGTTTGGGTGGGTGTGATCTATTCGGAACAAGACCATCAAATAATTACGATCCAACTCCACTCAGATAAGTTCGTCTAATCTTATAATTATGTTTTGGTCTTGTTCCTCCTAGATCAAAATGTAGATGTTAAAAGTGAAAAACTTATTACAGACAGGAGAAGAAATCAAGTGCAGATATTAGAGACAAGAACCTGATAACACTGCGAAATATGGTTGAGAATAATTGGCCCCGCAAGTATTGGCTTAGTTAAAGTTAAGGGTTTATTGTGAAAACTCACAAAAAACCTGGGATGAGATGGATCTACCCGCAATATCTCGAATGATCTCGAGACAATGATTATGCTTTTTTTGCAGCAGCAGGGGCTGATACAACATGCAGTGTGCTTTAAGCACGAAAAAGCCAGAAATATCAATGTCGCTTTCACCTGAAGTAGATTTGAACCAGCGACTAATAATAATAATTGTTTGTCCAGAAGCTGCTTCTTGGAGCTTCTCACTTCATACCATCAGTCAGGAATAAATTATCATTGTCACTAGACGTTCGTAAACATTTGTTTCTGATGTGATAAAAGGTCGAGACCAAAATCACATAGGTACCATTTTATCATTTCCTTGAAAAATGAAAACCTTGATGTTTAAAACCGTTATGCATAACGTTCCAATGAAATCTGGAATCTTAATCATTTTTTATAACAGAGAAAATTCAGATTCAAGATTATGCATTATGTTAAAAACGAATGTGCATAACGTTTTGAAGAAATCTGGAATTTTAATCATTTATTATAGCAAAGAAAATTCAGATCCAAATGTATGCCTTCCTTCTAGAAGTCTCATTTGATAAGAAGGTTGTGATACAAGTATCCGCGAGACTCGCATGGCAATTATAGAACTGTGAGCCATGCGAGTTGAAATGAACCGACAAACACTTCAGGGTCGTTTGTACTGAAAAAAAACCGCGGAGATGACTCTGGTAACGAGAAAATCTACATCTGCAGTGCATCTTTTGGAACACCACCGTCCCTGAATCCTTGAATCATGAGTGATCTGATAAGAAGGTTGTGATACAAGTATCCGCGAGACTCGCATGGCAACTATAGAACTGTGAGCCATGCGAGTTAAAATGTACCGACAAACACTTCAGGGTCGTTTGTACTGAAAAAAAACCCGGGGAGATGACTCTGATAACGAGAAAATCTACATCTGCAGTGCATCTCTTGGAACACCACCGTCCCTGAATCCTTGAATCATGAGTGATCTGCATCCAAGGAAAAAAGGGCCGCCTGTTACGGAATGTTACGTTTCCGACTCCTTTCACTTGTGCAAAAAAATTTCTAGTAACACTCTAGAAACCAAGTTGAAGGGTGATGGATATGCATAAAAACTCACAATTCTGCCAAGATACTGTAAAGATTCTGTTAATCATGTGGATTCAATATCAATCTTGTTTTGTGACGACTACACTGGCACCTAAAAAATCCAAAATATGGCGCTCTACACATCACTGTCAGACATCTTTGGCGAAAAAATGTATCTTATATATAAGTAGTAAACGCGGTATTGTCGATGTACAGCAAAGTTTTGCAGCATTTTTAATCGCTTGCAATGCACTCAAGACTAAAAAAACTGCCATCGGTTCTAATGAGGAATCTTTATGAAGCCAATGATCATACACTTTCCAGAAAACCATGCGATACTTTGTTGTCAAAAACAAAGATTGCGAGTAATCATTAACATTATCCGACAGCATCTATGAAGGGGAAAATATGGAAATTGAACATTTCAAATGAGAAAACTAGCAATGAATGGCAATTTCTAAGCATGGAACAAGGAATATCATAAAGCTCAAAAGACTCAGAATTCACATGTTTTCCTTTCCCAAACTCCATAATCAGTTTTGGTGTTAATAGAACCATACAAAATTGATTGCCATAAAGAAAATAGAAAGCTCATAAAGCCTTACAAAATTCCGTATGTTAATTTTCTCAATGCTTAAAAACATACGAAACACTCTGAATAGCAGTCCCTAGATCAACATTACTGACATTTCTATGTGTAGCACGAAAAAATCAAATAGGTACTGTTTCAAACTGATAGCCACGTTCTTTTTAGTTAATGAGGAAATCTGATTTTCGCAAAAAAAATATTGAAATATTGTCAAAAAATTTCCTGGTATGGTTCCTGTTCACTTAGATGATCAAAACAAGTTTAAAGAGTTTGGTAAGAACCAATGGGATTGTACTTGAACAAAATACCATTTTTTGTACCCAAATAACATATTATCAACGTGGCAAATGCAAGTAGAACACAGACTTCTTTTTTATAGGATCTACATAGAGATCGTCATTGGAGTCTAAGATATCAAAACAAGAAAATCATTGAATTATATCCTCCTTCGTACTAGAATCATCATACTCTTCTAGCAGCTGGCTTTGAACCCGCCCTTGAGTTTCCTGTATCACGACAAAGTGTTCGCTGAACTAATCAACCCGAACTTCACTGCAGATTTTGCAAGTGTGGAGAGGCAAAGGCATGCTTATTCGCCGAATTCTCACCAAAAACGCGCCGTGAATCACATGACGAATGTGGATCCGGCATATAATGTTCAATCTGGAAAAAACGGAAGATTGTTCAGGTTAAGGATCAATTTATGGGATGAGAAACATCTCGATTGAAAGCAAGAAAAAATGTTTGTTGGAAACTATTTTTCCCGATGTCTACACTCTCTAACTTATTTGGGTTAACAAATACAGGATCCTTTATAACCCTGTATCCAAAAAAAGACAATCTTGTCGAGTTTTATTGCCAAACCACAAAATGATTCATATAAGATTACCGCTGCAAATTATGACAATTGCCTCTCGAGATAGCGGTATGGATGTGGATCCGTATGATGGGTTAGATGGTGGTCCACCATCTGGTGGGATCAAAAGTAACGATGTCCCGATAATGGCGGATCATTGACAAATTGTATCCGCATCCTTGATATTCTTGTTTCTTTTGTTCGACATTCTAGGTCTTGCCGAACAGCCAATCACCCCCGGGGCACTTTTTATTGTCGCTTGACATCCACCTCATCAATCTGAACAAGATTACCAAAGAAAAGAGAATCTTCAAAATTAACATATACTAACAATCGGCATCTGCCCCCATCGCTAAGAATTTCAATTTCACGCAATTCTTTGTCCCCGCTTCATAGTCCCTTAATAGATATCTGGGCAGAACTACAGAAACTTGTTCATTCGATTGAGGAGCTGAAGCTAGGTTAAAATTTGCCAAATGCGGATACCGAATCAGAAAGTGCCATAACTATGAAGACAATACCCCAATATAGGCAGTTTTTACCACCTTCCAACCGCCGATGGCTAGTTTCTGACAAGGAGGATCATTTTAGTTTGCACGGGGAACCCTAAGAGGTTCAGAGGTGCGTCTACATAATGCCGAAACAGGTCGGTCAGCCTATGCCGTGCCACCAATCCGGTTCAGGTCCACATCAGAGTAGGCATGACGTCCACATTGACTGTGCAGTGTGCAGTGTCGCAGTCGTCCCGAATTGTTTTGGAAAAGCGCAGTTGTCACTGTTAACCAAACAAGTCAATTCACTGTAACACATTAACCCACAGGATCATCGAAAAGATTGCTCATCAGCACTTCCACACTTTGGAATCATCACCAATTCGGTTCATATTTCTTTGATCCGGACCTACGTGATTCAGCTTATATTCGGCATTGATCGGGTCGGGCTCCGACACATGTTTCTTCCACACTAATACAGCTTTGCCATTTGGCTTCAATCGAACCATGCTGTTGGACACAATGTAGACGCATCCTTAAACATCCGAAGGAAGATCTTCTCCAATTAGACTATATCGATCCCCGATAGCCTCATCGGTGGCTCAACTCGTCAAATACCAGGAAAGTATGAATTACAACTGCTTTGAACCACTGGATTGCCATTATGCCATTAGCCAAACCGTGTCATATACAGGGTCCTTCATTAGTGCGTCGGGCAATCCTAGCGTGGTTATTTACAAAAGTAGAAAAAAAAGTTTTATACAAAAGTTGTAGAATGTTACTTTATGCATATTTTAAAAATATTTTCAAACATACAGGGTGCGTCACAAAAGTATGGCACGAAAAAGTATGATTTGTTTAAATGGAACCCCCTGTATATTAATTGATATTTCAATTCTTTCTTCAATTTGGAACAAAAATTGTGCTACAACTAATGTTCCTAAATTCGACCGTTATCGAGATATCGCGTTTTAAAAATGGCATTTTTGCAACTTTGACATGCTATAAAACTCAAACTATTCAAGTTAGAGGAAAATGGTTTGCACTTTCCTATCTTAACTTTTCAAGAGCTCTTCTGTCATTTAGATAGAAGGTAACGTCAACTGTCAACTTTTTCCGGCACATTTTGACATTTTTTCACAATAATGGCTTTAATCTCCTTGAATAGCTCTTGAAAAGTTAAGATGGGAATGTGCAATCCATTTTTCTCTAACTTGAATAGTTTGAGTTTTATAGCATGTCAAAGTTGCAAAAATGCCATTTTTAAAACGCGATATCTCGATAACGGTTGAATTTAGGAACATTAGTTGTATCACAATTTTTGTTCCAAATTGAAAAAAGAATTGAAATATCAATCAATATACAGGGGGTTCCATTTAAAAAAATCATACTTTTTCGTGCCATACTTTTGTTACGCACCCTGTATGTTTGAAAATATTTTTAAAATATGCATAAAGTCACATTCTACAACTTTTGTATAAAACTTTTTTTTCTACTTTTGTAAATAACCACGCTAGGATTGCCCGACGCACTAATGAAGGACCCTGTATAGTTGTGACTCGTTCAACACCATTTCAATTCCAAGACTGCATGTCATTCACAAAACACTTGCTTGGTGAAAAAAGTGCTCATGTTAAGACTCGTTCAACCCAAAGGAAGGAAGGTTCCTAGAACCATTCCTAATGCCAATCAGCATAAATGGCATCTCCAACACACTCTTACTAAGAGAAAAAACGGCCACGGACTTCAGAACATGACTTGCTGTTCTGTCCATTATCATAGTGACATAAGCACTCAGCCCAACTATTATAGACCGAGGAAGAGCGACGTCACTGACAGCTACTTTGGGTAAAAACAAACTTTTTGGCCATTTGGTTTATCCACAAAACAATAAACCCTTATCGTGGTTTACTAGCTTATTCTATCTAAAATAATTTTCTGAGCCTCAATAAGAATTTTGAAGCTCAAGTTGAAGAGTATACAAGTATATTCTGCAATAGTTCATAATATTTGCAAATGTGGTTTTAGGTCCGATTAAGTGATATTTTTGAAAAATTCAAAAACGAATTATATCTCTTCAAAATATTGAAAAAAGATTTGAAAGTTGGCATATTTTCAAAATGGATTATGATGGTACCTTAGGAATCCTGAAAGAACAAGTATTGGCATTTTAGAAGCTTAAAAGCACGTTTTCACTTCGTAAAAGCAATTTGGATTGAGGAGTCTTCTTTCAAATGGGAAAATCAATACAGACTGGATCAGAGCTGATATTTGTTTGTACCCAATTTCGAAATGTCATCTGATAGTTACGTCAACACTTCCACGGTCTATTGGTCAAAACCCACTTTGATTTGCCACTGAATTGTCACTAAAGCCGTTTTCAGACTAGAATGGATATTCTGTTTCACAATCAGAGCTATTTAAAATGAAAAGGACGTAACTAGAATTTTATCTTCTTCAGACAATCAAGGCCCAACTTGAAGGCCTCAAATTCCTTTGCATATCATACGTCCTTTTGTTAGGGTGATGATTTACGACTTCGCTTATATTTTTTCATATTTTGTTGCACTTTTATAACAAAAAATTATAACACGAAGAATACGGCCAGGCGACGTCAGTCGCACCGGAAAAAGTAGAGAAGGAGGAGTGATTGGTGCGCAGGATATGCACAGGATGTGTTCGAAGAGTGGGTTTTTTTTTATAATGGTGCGAGTCTAGCGCGGGTAAGAGTGTACTACATTTTGATCTAGGGGAAACAAGACCGAAAAATAATTATACAGTGCTTTTCTTTATTGTCCCCCCCCCCTTTTATTTTTTTGAACGGCTCAACTTAGAGACTTCAAATTCTAGGTGATGAAATACAAGCATGTTTACTATGTTTTGACATGAAATTGACATATGAAAAATTCAATAAGGCGGCTGGGCGCCATCTTGGAATGTTTTTTTAAATAGGAATAGGGGTCATGTGACACCTCATTTTGGCCCAGCCGTCATCTTGAATTTTTCATATGTCAATTTTATGTCAAAACATAGTCAACATGCTTGTATTTCAGCACCTAGAATTTGAAGTCTCTAAGTTGAACCGTTCAAAAAATAAAAGGGGGGGGACATTAAAGAGAAGCACTGTATAAGGAACTTATTTAAAAAATCTGACAACATATTTCTGAAGTCGGAATAAGCCGATTTCCAGTAATTCACTTTGTTCCGAAATTGCTCCGTTTCATAGATACAGGCTGGCAATAAAAAATTCAAAGATCCGATGTATGGACCACTTTGAAGATTGGTGGCAAGGGGTTTTTTGTGATGCGAGACCTGAATATAAATACCTTTTTATTGTTGTCGTTCGAGGGTGCTTCACACAGCACTTCTGATGACCATTTCTTTTTTCCTAGCTGGGAAAACAATTTTCGGAACTTTTTCAAGCAAAAAACGTACTTTTGTCAAAATCAGCTGGAGTAAGTCGTTTTGGGATATTTTATTATCAATCAATGGGCGTAAAGATTGAGTTTTTTAGTTAGTAAATCTCTACGCCTGCTTTGGAGTCCACCGCTCACAAGAGCCTTCAATGCTGAAGTGCTATCTAAATAAATGTTGAGAGTTCTGTGACTTGTGCCACTCTCAAGAATGTTAAAGGCACATTGCGTTATGGCAAAGATTACGACCTGTAGGATCGAGGCGTGAATCTCGAGCGAGAAGGCCATTTTGTTGTCCCTTCCCGCTAATGCAGAATCCTGCTCCTGTTCCTCTCTGATGCTTGGAGCCATCATTGAACCACGGCGACCCTTCTCTTATTTGGGCTGGTCTGTTCTGATCCGGTCTAGGAATAATCAGTTCAGGTAAGCTACCAGCAAATAAGATTGAAGTCATGTCGTTGGAGTGCATTAGCAGCCCTCCATCCTTAAGCTGGGGTTCAATCATGATGACCGAGTGTCTCTTACTCACCTTCAGATATTCCAGACAGTACACACGGTATGCTGTCCTGAGTGCAACGCAAACAGGTGCAGATGGGGTAAGTCCAGGATAACCTCCAACGCTCTCGTTGGTGTGGTCCGTACTGCGCCTGTTATACTGATGCATCCCATTCTTTGGACCTTATCCTGTTGCCGCTGGATGTAGGCTTTTTGAGTTGCGGGCCACCATACTATGGCTTCGTGGGTGATTTTTTTTTCTGTCCCCATGTTGTCTACATAGCACGTTTACATGCCCATAAAGAGCATATGGCTTTTCCAAAGCGCTCGTCAATGTGCTCTTTCCAGGACTGTTTCTGGTCAAGGGTTACTCCCAGGTATTTGACCGTTTTTCTATATTCAAAGACTTCCCGAAAGGGATATTTCCGGTTGAAGTCCAGATTTGTATCTCCAGGTATATAACAGGATTTTTTTAGTCCTTCAAGGAAGCACCACTCTTCTATAATTCTCAGGGCTTGCATTGTGAGGGCCCTGAGCTCCAGAATTTGGCGGCCCGTCTTTAGGATCTCCAGATCAACAGCATAGGCCTGTGTATACAATCTCGAGTCAATCAGCTGTTTTAGCAGGTTGTCCAACACAAGACTTCAGAAAAGAGACTCCATCCTGAGGACAGCCTCTGGCGGCCATGGTTCTGACATTTTGGTCGTTCAGTTTGGCAAATATAATCCTCTGTGATAGCATATTTGCTATCCACTGCGTCTCTTGTCTCTAATGCTCGACTGATTGATCAAAAAGGTGTTGTCAAATGCGCCTCCAATGTCTACAAAAGCACCCAAAGCTTATCTATTTCCGTCGAGCGCTGCTTCCACCTTGGTGCTAAGGTGATGTACTGCCGTGTCACTCGAGAGACCTTGCCGATAGGCATATTGATTATTATGCAGTGGCATGGATTACAGATGCAATTGATTGATTCATCTATCAACAAGTCTTGCTAATGTCTTGAGTTGAAAGCACTAATCGATCGGAAGGACTTAGGGTTGGTGTTTTCTGATTTTCCTGGTTTAGTGATAAATATCACCTTTTCTTTCCTCCAGCTAGAGGAAATATAACTCATGTCTAGGCATGAACGAAAGTGCTTCACCAGGAATGCGGTTATACGATTTCCAGCCTTTTGTAGCAAGGCCGGAAGAACATCATTCATCCTTGGAGCTTTGTACGGGAAAAAGGACTCGAGAGCTCATTCTACCTTTTCAAAATTGACTATCCTCTTCGCGATCTTAAAATCGGAAGCTGTGTGGGTTCTAAATTGGTGTGGAAGTACGGCGACTTGCCCCGATCCAGAAAACTGCACTTCCAGCAGATTATTGAGCATCTCCTTCTCAGACATGGTTAATTTTCCATCCGCTTCAACTAGGCGTCCTATTTTGGCTCCAGGGTCCTTTGCTAAGATCTTGCATAGGTGAAGCGTGGACGGAAGGTCATTCAGCTCTTAGCAAAAACTTTGCCAGCTATGTCTCTGCGCTGATCTCATGATCTTCTTGTAGTTTCTCTGAGCTGTCTCATAGTCATCCCAGCTTTCCGGAGTTTTAATTTCTTTAGCTTTTCTGCATATTAATGGATAATTCAATTGTTCCGTCCATTTTGAGCAGAAATTGTTCCAGACATAATGTTTCTAAACTCACACATTTTCGCGTTATCGCGTTTTATACATTGGATTTTTGCATGTTCCATGCAGCTATCTAAGGACATAATAATAATTGTTGCCGAAAAATGTCAAAATGGGTCGAAAATAGTTACGATAAGAAAGGACAGACCATTTTTTCCTATCTTGAGCAGTTCCAGTTTTAGAGCTTGTCAAAGGTGCAAAAATGTCATTTTTAAAACACGATATCTCGATAAAGATTAAATTTGGGAACATCATTTCCATAAAAATGTTTGCTCAGAATTAAAGGAAGAATTGAAATATTGAATGAAATAAGGATGAGATATTTAAAAAAAATGAAACCTTGATCTGTCATGACTTTATGATCGACCGACCCTGTATATCCCGATTTAATACAGATATGTTGATTTTTGAAAGCCTTATAACTTTTCTATGAGACCTTTACCCGTGTATCTTCTGGAATAGTCGACCGTTCTGGTAATTTTTCTTTCCCTGTACGTTCAAACAAATTAGAAAATTTGATTTTAATGTTTCATGTTCACCTCCCTGTATCTAGGAAACTGAGCAATTTCGGAATAAAGAAAGTTGCTCTGAATAGGCTTATTAGAAAATGTGGTAGGATTTTGTCAAGACCTATCTGTATGATGAATTTATACAGCGTGTTCCAGTAACTTCTCACCAAATGGATAACATGTTTACTATTGATTTTACGAAAAAAATTTGCTTTCCATAAAAAAATCTGCTTCGCGAGAAAATGGAGTTTCAGTTCTAAAAAATTAACTAGGATATACAGGGAGGCTCAACAAATTTAATATAGAGTTTTGTCATTAAACAAATGATAATAATTGTCCGACTATGATTGTTGTGCAAGACTCCAAGTAAGACAACTAAATTATTTATCAATCAGTTTCTTTCGTACGTAAGGGTATGCACAGTGACTAAATTTGTTTTCTATGTTAAAAGTATAAGGTAATGAATTTCCTTAATTAGGTCATAAGGATATGGAAAATTGTGTCACTTTTTTGATAATTTCCTATTTATTGATTTATTCAATAACTTTTGACATTTTTGATAATCTAGTAGTCTTACACAACAACCATAGTCGTGAAATCACCATTTCAAATTGAGTTGCTTTATGAAAAATTGTTACATTCAGATTTTTGCGCCTCCCTGTATATTCTAGACAATTTTTTAGGACTGGAACCTTATTTTCTCACGAAGCAAAACTTTTTATGGACAGAAAGTTTTTTCCATAAAATCAATACTAAACATTTTTGCCATTTCGTAAGAAGTTACTGGAATACGCTGTAGTTAGAGGTTACTTACCGAAAAATCCCGTATCAAAGCTGGTAGCATCTCGTGCATTCAGCTTTCCATAGGCAGGCGGCAATTCTGGGTGTGGAGAGGGTTTAACGGTAATCATTTCTGTTTTAGTATAAAGGTTATGTTTGTATTCATCAACGTTGGATGAGAGCGGAAAAGCTCCAGATATTCCTAAAGATAATGAGATTGCTTGTTATTGATCGATTGTTTTCGGCACCTACCAGAGATAACGACTTCTTCACCGGGCGACGGATGAGCCAAAAATTGCCCAAACTTAGAAGGGTGATTCTCCATATTTTGGGATTGCTTCTTAACTTGCACAATATTTCAAACTGTCTAATCTGAAAAATATATTGCTTCCTGACTTTATAATACCCATTTAATCTCTGTGATTTGCATTGTAATGTTTATTTCACGATAGATTCGCATTTGCAAAAATTATTCGAGAGAATAATAGTTGAATATTCATTTTCACAAGAGAATTGGTGGACAAATGTGTGCTACCTAACTTATGAATAATAAAAACATTTCTGTTCTCATTCCACATAGTTCATAACATATTCGAAAAGCGTCTGAAAAAAATTGTTCACCATTGAATAAATTACAGCCCTATTTTGTTATTACATGGATTTCATGTCTATGCCATTCAACAACTGGTTTCTTGTTCGCATGAGGTACAAAAACCGTATGATCAAAACGTCCTGTGTGTGCATATCATGCGTAATATTGTGTTGAATACTGGGTATAGACTAGAAAGAGTGCCCCTGCCATAGAGAGCGACAACCGAACTCTAGCACGGCACTTTGAATTAAAATTACCAAAAACGTGTGTTTGATACATAATAAGAGAGAAAGTGATAGAGATTGATAGATTGCCAACTGGTACGTAGGTCTTTGACATTTTTGTCCATAGTAAAGTGAATATCATATCATGATATACAGTTAACGCCAAACAACTTTCGTTGTACGTCATCGTTGCCACCAAGTGCTTTGTTATGCGTTTTGCTGGTGGTCTAATTTGGTCACCAGCAAATCACATAGAAACGCGCTTGGTGGCAACGATGACGTACAACGATAGTTGTTTGGCGTTTACTGTGGATGGTTAGCTCAATATACACCCCCCCGGTAAATTAGTTAGTTCCTTCACTACACCGCTGTGGCATACGAATCGCTATCATGTGACCTCTAGTGCCATGGTGACATCAAACATTTTCAAATAGACGTCATTCCGACATTGTTTGTTGTCATTTCGATCTCGGGTTTCTGTGTTGCGTTCTGAATCAAAATGAAAAACATGTTTTATTGTTGTGTTGCGTCATGTAACAACTGAAAAAGGTCTTGCACTATGCGTAACCTCAACCTACGTTTGTTCTGGACGCTGCTTTACAGATATAATATACCTTCTGCAAGTTTTTTTCATTTTATTTTTTTCACTTACTCAACCACCGATTGGTTCAAATATTGATAATAATGATTATCCCAGATAACATAAATGTACTGTGGAGGTTCTACGCATGTAGCGTTACGGTACGTACTTTTTGGAGGATTCGTAGTAGATACGTGTTATGTTCGTAAAAGAAGGTTCTAGAAGGTTCTGAGAAGTACATACTAGGAACATACTTTTCCAGAATATGTAAATATATCCTTGATTTCACAAGTCAGTATTATTTATCGATAAACATGGCCTCTACGGAATCAACGCCATTCAGTAATCACAAATATGCAGGTTTCAAATCCATAATTATATCACGTTAATCCAAAAATATGTAATTTCTTGCAACAAAACGCTTGGGACGCTGAACTGTCCTTTTAATATTTTTCCCTGTTCCGGGGTTGAGCCGGCGTCCCATGAATCCGATTTCCGATGGTGCGATGATAAGACGAGACTGCTATTGGTCAGAAATAGTCAAAATCTGTCATCAGTGCAGTGTTTGACTTAAAGCAGTCTCGTCGGATCATCGTACTGTCGGAAATCGGATGCATGGGACGCCGACTTTATAATACCTTTCAGTTGATTTTTACCGTGATGCCTTCCCGCTACCAGTGTTCGGTCTTCGATCTCCTCTTCTAGTCACTCCATTATCATTTTACCAGAGCATTCGAGTGGAAGTTACATATCAATCATTTCATATTTCCGCTTGCCATACGGGAATCATACGGTACCATCCAATCCACATTGAATTTGGAGTTAGCGTGAGTTTGAACACAAATTTATTCTAAATGGTAGCATATGATCTCCATTGCCAAGCAGAAATCTGTCACTTATACTCTGAAATTAGATTGAATGTAATGTAAGGTTTTCATTCAATTTGTTTTCGAATTGGAACTGTCAAATTTCCGCTTGGCAAACGGAAATTATGTGCTACTACTACAATGAATTTGTGTTCAAAGCCAAGCTTACGCCAAATTCAATGTGGGTGGTAGCATATGATTCTCTTTTGTCAAGCGGAAATTTGACAGTCTCACTTCAAAATGAATTTGAATGTAAACGGCATAAATCTTACATCAGGCGGATCTTGACGTAAGCCAGGTTACGATTTGTCGTTACCAGGTTTGGTAAATTGGTTACTATGTCGATACCAGCTCGCACCAAAACACTGTCGTTATTAAAAGTAAGACTACCTACTTATTTTTAGTTACCCACCTCCCAACAGATTTTCCCCTACTGCGAAGGAAAGCTAGGTTAGGAAATTCGTAACCTGGTTTCCTGGTTAACGCCAAAAACCGCCTATCTTTTCTGTTGCTTTGAGGTTAGGTGTCAGGTTATTGAAATTGCAAAATCACAGATTTGCAACTTTATGGCGTCATGGTGTTTTGTGTTTTTCTTCGAGTATTTTTGCTTGCTGTGCTCACTGCTCACTGTCCATGTCGATTCTTTTTCCGAATTTTTCCCATTTCATGTTTGGTGCTTGTATTTTTCGTTTTGGACGAGTGATCGAGTGATACAAGATACAAATTGGACGCGTGTCATTGTGAAGTCGGACTTTACAAGTGGAGAAAAGACTCCCGTAATACCTACTTAGTGGCTGAGTGGAACCCCCCAATTTTGTGCAAGATTGAACACCTGGTAAGTTTTTCATTTCTCAAGATCTTAAATCTATATAAAGCCAAATAATATCATTTAGTTTTGGGGTCAGTGATTATGTCTCCTGAACGTGTCAAAGAACGCTAAAGCTCAGCTTTCGGAAAAAAGAAAAGAAGACAGAGAATTGCAGGAATTTGAGCTACATATTCACGTCCAAGTCAAGTTTCTGCTGTTGCAATTTCGGAACGAGATACCCCGAAAGGAGTCAGCAATAGTGCCTACTTTTCTAGAGATAAATATTATTATAAAGATTATTATTATACTCTTACCATTACCCATTGATAATAAATAATACCTACATATAATATGTAGATAATTATATTTTGTTTGTCTTTATTAAAGATGTTTTGTTTTTAAATTTGAAGTGTTATTTGAAGTATGGTAAGTATGAATATAATGTGATATGTACGTTTCAGTAACCTGCTTAGATTATTCCCTGAAGTACATACAAAGAACCTACCAACAGCGATTCCAAAGTTGATTCTTAGAATATTCTTTTTCAAACTTCAGCATATTCTCAGAACATGTATGGTATGCAAAAGATGTGTTCTGTAACATTTACTCAGAATATTCGCAGTAGGTACTCAATGGAAATAACGCACCTTCTGAGTATGTCCCACCTACCAAAAAGTATGTTCATTTCATATGCTAGGAATATGTTCTTGTTTATTGGGATCTTGATATGTTAGGTATTTTACAATACTTTCGAATGGTATTTTCGCATTTCGAATAATACTATTTGTTAAAAAATTACATTTTACAGATATTTTCTATTTGGATTTCACGAATGTGAAACACGACGCTGCGAAAGATCAGTCAGGGCTGGAATTCTAATTCGCTATTTCGAGACGTCACGTCACGACTTCGGCCAGTTTGCGATTCTAATCGTCGAAAGCTCTCGTCCACGTCTCGTTTTAAAATGTCAAATCAGACGAGACCATCGGAGGTCCCGAAATGGAAAAACAAACCTCACTTTTCAGAGATATCCACCACTTTTCCAAATATTTGACAGTGGTTTTCAATTTTAAAGCGCGATTGTGAGTGAATAAACATTATTCTGATTATATTCTAGTTAGATTGTGATGATTACTGATTTTGGTTATATTTTTTTCAATACTTTCACAAATTAATGAGGCCCCTATGAGGGTTTTGGAAGAAAACCAACCCATTTCCATAAGTTGTTGACGATATCAGTTTTTATTTCATTGACTCTTTACGAATTATAAAAAAATAAACGTCACTCCGTGAGCGGAAAATTTGCTCCTCAATTTCAGATAAGGATAGTTCAACTCGTAATTCATTGATTTATTTGTATGCTTATGCCACGGATGGCTTATGCTGATGGACAACTACGATTTGAAGAAAAAGAAAGCACAATGACCCCGCATCAAAATAAAAAAAGCAGTTTCCCAAAAGTTGGGATCTTGTTGCATTATTGCATTAACTATTAACAAAACATTTAACTCTGTTGACTCAAGGATTTGTTCCATGAGGGACTCAACTAAAATTCACTATTTTTAAAGAGTCTTGGTGGATTTGTGATACAAACTAACGTTGTGTTTAAAAATACACGTTCTCAAACCAAGTAGGAAGTAGCCGTGGTTGCCTCTTGCCTCAGTAAACTCTTTTACATCATATTTTTTAAAATCGAGTTTCCAGTAGCCTTTACGAACATTGTATGATAATTTTCAAGATCTATCTAGGATAGGTAATCGTATTTGCTAAACAAAAATAATCACCTAATCTATAAAAATAATATGTGTGAAGTTAGGCAGCTATATACGAGTGAAAACGATACGTTCAACAAGACCGAATTAGAATCGCATTTTAGTCGATACAGACACTGATCCCGACTGACTTATCCTAGGCAAAAATACGGATACAATTTATTTGCAACGTTGCCATTTTGGTATCGACAGTCTTTCAGGAAATCGACAAAACGAGTCGAGGTTATACAAGATCTTAGCACAAGATAGGTTGGGCAGGAGCGTTACTTATTAAACGATATTCAAGAGAACATTCACCGGCTACGCTGGGCAGGAGCGTACCTTTTTACTCGGGCAGGAGCAGCCATATGGACAGGAGCGTTACCTTTAAATCTGCAATATATCTTGATAATTGAACCTCTACTCGGTGACTTGGCAACACAGCATGACGTGCCTTGTGATTTTAGAATTGTATCCGTGTTTTCACCAAGGACTTTATCCCAACTGCCGGTCTCGTAACGAGACGTAACGACTGGTCGAATTAGAATCCCACTGCTGTTTATACGAATTACAGAATATGTGAACATCATTTTGCATCATTTTGTATGGACAAACGATTCCCAAAAGTACATCTGAAACCAGGAAGTATACCAATTATTAGACAGCCTGGTGAGTTTTGATTATGTATGTAATTATTTAATAAACTGATAGGAGTACTGAAAGAATTCATCAACTATTTCAATTGAAACATTTTATTTTTTTCAGTTGCTCAACGATGAATAATTTTTGTCCATGCGCATGAAAATCATTTGAATCATGGCAAAGTTGCCCATTTTGGTACACAATAAAATGCCGTTTAAAAATTCAAATAAAGCCTAATATAATGAAATTATCATGAACGTTTTACTCTTCAATGTAATACTGCACAAGTTTAATATAATTACATAGTAATATACCTATTCGTTAATCATTACAAAATTATAGCAACGACGTGGTTTTTTTTTTTTCATGTGAAAAAAAAAACTAGGTGAGGTGTCTGACAATTTTGTTGTTTAGATCGTCTTTGCATTTTTTAAAATAAAAAAGTCACATCCTATCAAAATGGTATCAAGACAAAATGACCACAGTATACAGGTCACGGTGTAAGATGAATAGGTGATGTCACGAGCCGGCAGAACGTGTCTCGAAACTACTAACGCCGGCCGTAGTAGTCAGACAGGTTAGTGGGCCGAAGAATTTTTAGACGGGTATCAATCAAAATGTTCCTGTGGTCATAGTATTTGATTAAAAAGGTTTGGGTTAGTTGGTTTCAATCGAGTATATGTTTTATTAGGGAATTCTTATTAAAAATTATGAATCAAGACCTCCAGGAAGGCTTGAGACAATCATTAAAAAATGCAAATATGGGTTATTTTGCAAATTTTTGCAAACGCAGCCTGAATGGCTACTCTGACAACAAAAATTTCCGATTAAAATTTGTAGCTGAGGAAATTTTCTATAAAATTGTTTCGCTGGCAAATTTTTAGCTCATATGGTTTTCGAGTTTCATCTCCACGAAAATGCAAGATTTTTTTTTAAATTTCAAGCGTTCACGCCGTTGTCGCCTGTGATTGTGTTTTACCGCCAGGCATAATATAAAAGGATTTGTTGCTTGTCATCTCTATAAGTATGTAATTGTTGTTAACCTGTTCCTGTAAGATGGTTTTACAGCTGATTTAATGATCATGGATGATGAAAACAATTTGAAAAACAAAATGATAAAATAATAAGACACTGATCATAAATAATATGTATATCTATTTATATAAAAATGAAAAACAATATTTGATTTAAATACAGATGCCAAAGTTATGCTTATCTGTAATATGTATCAAAAAAGTAATAATCTACTACATACCTAATAGGTATGGTGTTTGACAAAATTAAATATCGAGTTAAATATAAAAGTAATTGTGAAAATCAATCAATCAATCAAAATTAAAATTTAAACAACGTTTATTCAACATGTTTTTAAGTCTTTTGCAATCTATTATCCACCAATGCATAATAGTGATTAATTAATTAATTAATTAATTTATTAGGATATTTCGGGATGCTCGTGGATTATTTGTTACAAACATTGAAAGTGTGACATTTGCATACTCACCTTGTTTCACCCGATTTCTAGAAAACGAACTATACATTCCGGTTCAAAATGTCTTTCGCAGGCACAATCCTTTTCAGTTAATTTTCTGTGTTTTCGAGGAATTGCCTGGTTATATTTTCTTAAATCGTTCTTAGGAATTGCGAATATGGAATATTTTTCTTTACATGTAGCGTACCCGCTTTTACAGTTCGGCACACAGCATTTTCTTCCCATGATTTACTTGATAACTTACACAAAAATTATTGTAATTGCGACAAATTTGCCGTTGACACGTCAAGGTGGGACTAATGTACAATCACAAATAAAATAATCAATAAATCAAGCATAAAAAACTCGTTTTTTTGTAATTTGACGCGCCTACATCGCTCGCATTAATAGCCGGAAGAAATATTTTAGGCCCACTTCAGTGCGTCCTTGTCGCACAATTTCGTCTCTGTTGCGTTAGCAAATATGAGACAACCGGTCTGTATGTTGAGATGGCGCGTGACACCACCTATTTATCTTACACCGTGATACAGGTACAGGATGAACCAAAAATAAGCTTTGACCATCAAATCATTTTTTCAAATGAAAACCACATTTTCAATTCATTTTTAATTCTACATCAAATTTTAAGTAGGTTTCATGTATCATGTCCTCAAATACAACAGTCATCAAGAGATTCATGATTGATCAAAAAATGGACTCTGTTTCTGAACAATCGTGAATTTCTCGATAACTGTTAGTTGTGGTGAGGTTAAGGACTTGGTACATGCAACTTACTTAGAATTCGATGTAGAATTCCAAAAAATGGAGTGATAATGGGGGTTTCTGATTGAAAAAAATGAAGTTGATAGTCACAAATAAAAATCGATGTTTCCTAGCGTTTTTCCACGTAACCAATCACTGAATTTTGAATGCATTCATTTTAACCTACGCGTCACTGTATAAAATCAATTTCACTGCAATTTTTCCAACTGAAAAGTCCACTATCTATTTACAGGTTTTCATGATGATTCTAAAAAATCATCAAATTCATTTTATACCCGGAGAAAGCCTGCAGATGGAGATGTTCAGTCTTCGATTATTGAAGAAGGCGGCGAGAAATTGACTGAGACCGCAATGGTGAATATGAATCCCAGAAAAATCAGACAAATAGAAAGTCGTGTTTCATTTTCACCATCAATTCAAATATTATGCTCTGTATACAGAATATATTTTGTATTTATTCATGGCAAATTCCTGGTTGACTTTGTCTCGATAAACTCGGTGTGAAATGAATACATGTACCCAATAAAAATTATACATATAAATAGTCAAATTGTTTTGTCTTAATTATTAATTTATTGTTATATTGCTGTGTATTTAATACTTGGAAAAATGAAAATAACCAAGTTTACCAAGTAGAATAGGTAGGTACATAGGAAAACGAAATGATAATATTATAAGGTAGGTATAATAAACTGCTCATCATAAAGTTCACTCATAGCCAACTTTCACAGCAAAGTTTGAGTCTATGTTACTTAGTCCAGGCAAAGCGTACATTGACTTTGCGTTGCGATGCCATGTTTGATTTTTTTCAAATCCAAATTTGCAACCTTGTGCGATCTTTTTTTGCGAAAATATTCGCAAAAATGCGTTTTGATGCGTATCTCGGCTTCAAATTGTCGAAAAGTCAAAAAAAAAACATATCTATGTATTCGTTATGGAATAATGAATGACTTATTCTGATAACTTTTTTCGTTTCAATCAACAGAAAAAAAGTAATTACCGTTCAAAGTCAAAAAATTTGAAAAGAATATTTTTTCTCACGGTTCTCCACCTTTCACGCGCCATTTACTGATCAGGGCTACGATCTATTGCGCCCTAGTCATCGATATTCGAATGAAGCTAGAAAAAAAAAACTTGGATGGTCCATTTATGTAATCAAGAAACAATGCTTGATATGGGAGAAGCTTTGACGATAAGATGTGCCTGCATTGCACCAGGAATAAAATGTTGCAATGACTGTGAATATGCAAGTTTCAGTAACTGCCTGAACCAAGAAAGCTTAACAGATTGTAAAGATTATTGATCCAAGGCTATAATATACTTCAGTATCTCTCGGACCTTGAATTCACAGTTTTGAGTTTAAAGCTAAAACCAATAATAATGATATTTAATGCAAGGCGCGGCAGCACGGTAGTTTGAACGCCGTGCCATGCGGAAACTAAACTTTGACTAACTATAACTCGAAAAGTATATAACTTAGAATGCTGTTTCTTTTTTCAAAAGCTTTTTTGAATCTTTGACTTCATTTCATACGCAGATAGTATATCAAAATTCCTTTACTTATATAAAAAAAATTCTTCCTTACTGAAAATGTCTCTGCAGAAAATGTTAATGTCGAAGTTTTTCGCAGTTTTACAAAAAAACTAAGTTTCTCATACTAACGAAACTATTCCGGTTATCTTCTCCCACAATTCCTTTATCAATTAAAAAAAAAAAGATCTTGATATCTAGATTTTGTTCCGGAGATATGGCGAAGTATGTGTGAAAAAGTAATGAAACAAACTTCTGACATATTTTACAATAAAAAAATTCGGCCCTAATCAAAAATGTTGTAATTTCCGATTTCCAATGCCCAGACATCTGGTCAATCATTTTATAAATATCCCATGCGGTTGCACGCCAATAAAAAAATTGAAACATTTTTGCCTCTTTTTCAGTGCACTAAAATGCCTTTTTGGAGTAGTCAAGTGATTCTCATTTTACAGTCTCTGATCATGATACTATAACAAACAAGATAATTATATGATCACGCGCAGGTTTCGCTTACGTTATTGCGTGTCCGAACCTAAAAATTTATAGGTTACTGGGGTAATTGGGTTACCATGATACTGAAACAAACATGATAAACTCTTGCACATCTCACTTCAGAAGTCATCACGTGACCAACCTCAAACCTATACAATCAATGTCACGCGGGGACGTCATGCGTGAGCCAGTTCAAATTTTGTCCAGCAAATGGTAACAAGGTAACGTTATGGATGTTTTGAATCCAACCTCACTCTTGGCTCGCGGTGACGACATGCGCGGCTTGGTTGTAATTTCGTCCAGCAATTGATCATATCTTGTGTGTTTAAGTATCATGGTCTCTGATGATGTGAAGTGGACTGGTTTTGGGTCCGGTGAATGATACTTTACGGTACAGTATAAAATGAATCTGGTTTTTGGTTGCTTGATATCAAACTCCAACAAAGATGGAAAAGTTGGGGAAATATATTAAATGCCTTAAAAAGAAATGAAGAGAAGAAGTTATTTTTCAAGGTATGTTTTGTGATTATGAATTTATTAGTTATTTACCTAACAAGTGTGGAGAGTGATACTTTACCGCACGCGACGGCAGTGACCGACCGACGCGAAGCGGACTTCGGTCACAACGTCAAGGGCGGTAAAGACACTTTCCACATGTGTTAGGTACAAAATTTTACCTTTGAGTTGAAATTTCACATTTTCTTCAACATGGAAATCTGCCTCTCCATAATTTTGTCATAGTAACCACCAAAGAAATGTCATTCATATTCAGTATGACACGATGGTTATCTAGAGACATTGGTGGTTACTATAGCAAAACAATTATTTGCGTGCTGTAAAGGACTTTTCCTACAGCCGTGCGGAAAATTCAATTTTCCGCACCGATATCCGTGTGGAAAATCAGATTTCCCGCACCAGTGTGGAAAAATTTTTCCACACGACATTTCCGTGCGGAAAAATTTTTCCGCACGGATATGTCAAAATTAACAATATCATAAGCAAACAGCAACCATGTTTCCAGGTAACTATGGTCGCTTAGTTGCACATTTCGACATTCATTATTATTTATTCGTCATTAGTTTTATCAGAAACTTTTAAATTACGAATTATATCCCTATTTCGCACGTCTGTAGAAAAACTATTGTACCTAACACTTGCGGAAAATGTTTTTCCGCCCTCGGCTGCTTCACCGAACTCCGCTACGCTTCGGTCGGTGAACGGCAGACTCGTGCGGAAAAACTAATTTTCCGCACTTGTTAGGTAAATAGCTATTACCACACTCCGTGCGGAAAAGTAACTTCACCAGACGGAGTGCTGTAAAGTGCTACTTGCAACACGCCAAATGCGTGCTGTAAAGTACACTTTCACGCACGCGACTAGGTAAAAGTATTTATAAATTGGATGATAACCACAGCTAATGAAACAACTTATTTGTTATACTATTAATCATCAAAAGCCACGTTCCTATGTTACCATGGATACTATGAACAAAACTGTAGTGTATGACGTCACTGCGCAATTAAAGCCAATGAAAAATGTCAACTTTTCAAGAGACATTCGAAGACATTATATTATTAATTCTCGACAAAAAAAAAGTCAAGGAAAATTGACAGTTGACAGTTAGTCCCTTCCATTCGAATGACAGAATAGCTCTTGAAAAGTTAAGAAAGTGCAAGAATGTCATTTTGTCAATCCAATCTATACAATGGTGGACTCTCAGCTAGTTTGTTTGGAGAAGTATTGCGGAATAAATGTCACATTTTCACAGCCACTCTTTTTTCTCCACAAAATGATGTCATCAAATTTTTCATCCGACGTTTCGCATCCAAGCAACCATCATAAACTTTGTTGGACGAACAATCTTGTTCTACGCTTAATATAGAAGTCAACATCAAATTCAACGTTTTTTTTGTTTCATTATAATATATGGAACGAGTTACTGATGTAACAATGTAGCAAAAATCCACCAATCCCATGAAAAAGCGTAGCCAGATTTACGCGTCTATAGTCTATACTACGACATACATTGCGGACGAAAGCTATGTCTGTTATAAATCAATATAGCGTGTATAAAAAAAAATACAATAAAAAAAATATATATTGTGTTGAGAATAACTGACGTTAGGTCTCTGTTACTTCCACTTCAATTATTACTTCGATGTTTACATTGAATGCCATTTTGAATTCTGGAGAACATCAAGTGTGTACGTTGTAAATCTGATTTCATGTAGACCAGAAGGCTTCAATTTCATTCCAAGAAGAAAAATATTCACTGTGATTGTACTGCACATTGCACAAATATTATCTATAAACAAAAAGGATTCAGGCAACTTCTGCCCACGTTGTTTATTTACTCTCCCGAAGGCAGTATAAGATTTACCCAATCCAAACAGAAAACAGTAAACAATTCAAAAATTGAAAAAAACTGAATTGTACTATAATATAAAGCCTATAGAAGAACAATGAGGCGAGTGCAGAAAGATGATTCCTTCGAAATGACGATAACATTTTTTTTTCTATTCATTGGTGGACAAAAAAATCCAAAAAACCTTGATGTAGAGAATACATGTATAAAATTAAGATTTCAACCTATAGGTCTATGATCTTTCATTTGTTATTGTTCTACTGGGACATAAAATATTTATGAAACTATAACACGATTCAATATACAGGAAAATTGAATACGGAGATGTCAAGGGTGAAAATAATATAATAATTATGACTCTGCTTCTTTTTGGGAATACAGCGTGTCAAAGTTTCCAGAAAGGTTTTTTATTCTTCATTCAAAAACCTCTCAGCTGATTTTGACAAAATTTGACGCGATAATTTGTCGTGATAAGAGTTCGCTTTTTGTGTGATTATAAAATGAAATTATTCATTCCATTGGCGTCCCAATTGATATTTATTAGAGCAGCGAATCCGAGAGGCTATCGTGTCGTTTTTGTTTTCGAGTAGAACTAAGTCAGACATAGTATTATTGTGCATATGAAATCGCATTTCACGACATTTTTTCGTGGTCGTGACAATTTTTGAAGTGAAAAAAAACCTAAAATAAAAAATGATTTTTCGTAAATAAAACATGTTTTTTTGCATTTACATAGCTATATTTTCGAAAATATCAAAGGTATGAAGCTATTTGTTTTTTGAATTGAAGGGCATACATACGCGCTTATAACAGAGGTAATAATAATATAACCTTGAAGGTCGTTTATTTTTATGTAAAAAAAATCATGTAAAGTCAGAAATTGATATTTTCGTGTTGAAATTTTCAGTAAGGGAGAAACTTTTTTCATTTTGAGAAATTTCATCACACATGCAGCGAATGAGATGTAGAGGAAACTATAAGGTAAATAAACAAAAACGCTTGTCTTTGTATCATAGTTACTGAGATATAAGTTTTCAAAGTTGCGATAACAACGGCCGCCACGCGCCGCTGCGGGCGGCCATGTTGTTAACAGTTTATAGGGGTGTATACGTCGATGTTCAATAGATGTCAAAAATCGAAAAAAAAAACAAATGTTAATTTATTCGGTTATCAAAATAGAATATGGAATAAAATAATTGAGAAAGACATAACAAATTTTAGTTGATATAATGAAATGCAAAGACAATTATTATTGAATAATATACGACCGTATTGATCTATTCCCGTATATATTCTAAAATATTATGAATTCATCAAAAATTTAAAGTGGGTGGATTAAAAGAAAGAAATTGTCTTGTTTATAAATAAGTTCCGAACTTCTTGCTCTGAAAGAATCGTACTAAACCGTCATTTCGTCCGGATCTGCTTCTAATTCTATGGTAATGTTATTGCAGGTACGGCACCTACACTCAGTACATCTTAAGCCTTCTTTGACACAGGTACATTAACGGTTTGCGCTGTTTTTGTCCAAAAAAAGATTTTTAGCAATTCTCGAACAAAGCCAAGAATTGGCTTGTTAATGGAGAAAACTGGATTCGAAACCTAGTCGGTTTAATTCTACTTTTATAAGTGGAGTTGATAGATTGCTACTGTACCATATTTTAAGTTGATACATACAACTGAAATCCAATAATTCTGATGATATATTGAAAAGTGTGAATTACTATTACAAATCACAGCAAAAAATAAGCACTATTTTCAATCATAAGAGATCTATTTTTTCACAAAAGGATCCAAAGTGTCCCAAAAACGGTCAATCTAATTGTTAGTGGTACTCATTGAAGCAAATGATATTGATCGTCTTAAGGTGCGTCCCCACTTGCAACAAAGCAGCGAACCGAACGCCGTCGCGAACCTCGCAGCGAACCCCGTCGCGAGCGCCGTTGCGAATCCCTTCCCAAACACTGTCACGCAACAAAGTAAACATGATGGCGTTTTACCAGTTGTGGTTTTTCTGGCGATAAACATCGCTGCATTGTTGTTTGTAGCAAGATGGAGCAACGGGGACTGACAGATTGTTTAATTTTCTAGCGTCAGTTATAGTTGGTTTATTGCTTTGTTGCAGAGCAGTGAATAGGATGTTTCCAGTGTTCCGTATCCGATTGGATTATCAATAAAATGGACTCAAGATACCATGATTGAGAGTTTTCGAAAAAAAGGACTTTTATGAGATGCATCGAAACACAATCAAAACAAATGATCCATGGGGACAAATCTCGCCCAAGATAAATGTCTCAACTGGCCAGTGGAAGAAGAAGGTGACTGTCTTATAATCGTCATTGCGAAAAAAAAAGGCGAAGATAAAAAAAAAAACTTTTGTTACTGGAGCAGGTAAGTAAAAATGAAGCGGTTGAGATTGAATTGTATATTTCTACCAGGAAACAATTTTATAACCATTCTTGTTTCAGAAAATATCATGTTCATCACATTTACGTGTGTAATGATAACGTCCTAACCTATTTAATTTGACCCGGCCCTCCTTACCAACCATGTATAAGGATTAATAGATTTAATTAATAAATATGAATATAATACGTTTAATTGCAACAAACGACGACTTCCTCAATAAAATAACAAACAACGGAATGCCGTGATGTTGGCTTCTTCGTTGTGCGACTGTGTTCGAGACGAGGTTTGCAACGGCGCTTGCGACGGGGATCACGACAAGGTTCGCGCTAAGGTTCGCGACGACGTTCGGTTCGCTGTTTTGTTGAAAATGGGGACGCACCTTGAGAATCATAAGTGATAGTCAATAATCGATTGGTGGAAAATTTTATTGAAGCACCGCGAGGGTGGGATTCATAGTCGTCAATATTATTTGTGATCTTCAATCCATTGTCGATTCACTTGAGGTTTTGTTTCATAGTCATGGAAATGATCATTGATTCGGAATCGTGCTCAAATCACATTCCTGAATCAGTAATTAATCGACATTCGATTATTTCATTTCATAGTTTGAAAATAATCACAGATTGTTGACCAGTAGCGTTTTCATGAAGTATGGTATCATGAGACCATTCCTGTTTGGTCCGTCATAATTGTCACTTGCAGCTCGCCGATTGTCTGAAAGTGACGTTAATGAGAGGCCAAACTGGGATGGTTTCATGATGCCATACTTCATGAAAACACTTCAGGAATTAATAGTCACTGTCAGACATTGGCAACAGTGGTCGATTTGTGAATTGCGTTCGTGAGCTCAATTAGGTAATTTACTTTTTGCACTATTTTGGAAAGGGTTGTTAGTAGTCAGAGCTGTCGGTGATTGAATGAACGATTTGCACATTTTTTGGAAATATGAAAAATATAAGGATTAGTAAGTTCTGATGCCATTAATGTTCAAAAAATCAACTCACGACCTCTATTGATATAGTAATCACCGATTGAAGAGCGCCAATCAACATCCACTACGTCACAGAATATATCATCTATCTCCGTTTGGCGTATCGACTGAGATGTCTCTCTCTCTCTCGAAAGAGAGAGAGAGAGGATAATATGGCTCCGCCCCGTTTTCGATCATACAGTGAAATTCGCGTTTTCTTTTTTATTTATTTAATATATTTTTGGGTATTTTGCGTTTGGCAAAATTTTTCCACTGATGATTTTCTAATATTGTCTAGAATACGTATATAAAAGTTCAAGTCATTTGAAAATGTATGCAAACTGTCCATTACTTTATTTCAACCACGTTCAGTTTGACTTTCGCGGGTTTAAACGCTGTTGAAAGTCTTGAACTGATGTGAGTATGACGGAAAGTTCAATGGTTGGGAATTTTCCCGTCATGTCCCAACTAACACAGATTGTGCCTTAATAAACTAAAATGCTATATAACTGATATATTAGGGTCCATCAATATACAATTTTAACATTTAGTGACGTTAGTTGAGACAAAATACTCTCAGAGACAAAAAAGTGTTATAATCATGTAATATAGCTCTCTACAAAACCATTTAATAAATCTTTTATAAAACGGAAGAAATCTAATTCTTATAGCATACTATAGTACCTATGTTATAAAAGTAATTACTCTCTTAGTCTAATTTGTTGTATTATTGGTTCATTATTGTTTTAAAAAGAACTTATAAAATGGTTACAAAATATTTTTATTAGAGATTTATTATATTATCATATAGCTATCTCTTATAAAACAGTTAACTCGCAAAAGTATTTAAGACTGAGTTGGCTTAAGAGAATATCTTATAAAAATGCTTTATAGGATGCTTGATCTAGAACGTACAAAACAGCACTATAAAACCAATATAAAACACTCACAAAATAAAAATGGACACAAAATAGCAACACTGTCTTATAGTTTATGTGAATGTCAGTTCGATAAAGGTTTGATAGTCACATGGTTGGGCATCATTTTGTCTATTTCTAGAGTACGATAATGTAGGGGATTTTTCGCCATCGTCCTGGGCATGGAGGGAATGTATTTCACTATTATAATATGTTTATTTGTTTAAATAAACATTATTCTGATCCAAGCAGTGTTAAAAAAAAATACAATCGCCTATTTTTCTATCAAAAATAATTGGATTCCAAAATAAATAAAAAAGTTAGAAGTGCGGGGTGTTGTGTTCCATGCACCTTTTTACAAAAAAGTGACATGCGTATACTGTTTCAATTATTCAAAAAAGTAATTCGATTCTTAGTTTTTGACAAAGTGTCCAAATCATCGACTTTAAACTCAACCTTAAGCTTGAAAAAAAAAAGAACTTTACACTAGAACTATCACTATCCGAATCAAACTAACCACTAACGCTGACTATGAATGTCTATAAAGTCAAGATGATCGAAAAACGCCGCAAAAAAAAACAAAATCCAGTAATCTTCGAGAAGTAAACAAGCGAGCCCGATTCACTACGAAATAATGGCGTCAATGTCCATACGATACTTCGATACGGCACTGCAAGCAGAAACAGCTACAAGGAGCTTTATTCTCACGTCATTGAAAATTGCGTATTGCGCTTGACTAGTTTTTGCCTGACCAATTTCGTGCGCAAACAACACACTCTTTTCTCTTTATTCATCCACTCATTTTGGGTTATTGGGTCCAGATTAAAAAGTGATGATATTCCATCCAGGGCCCCTTCGTTGCCAAATCATGCGTTTTTGTTGACAGTGTTATTCAAGCGGGGTATTCAAAAATCAAGATTCGTGTTTTAGTTGATCGTGTTTTGTTTATCTATAGGGAATAAGACTAATAAAGGAGCCTACAATAGAGAGAAATGTATTATAGACTATCTTGGATAAAAGAGGAGACGTCTATATGAGGGTGTGTTCTATAGTAAATTACAGAATGTATCCTGAGCTTTTCAATAACACTAGGCAAGCAGTTATTATGTGAATGTTTGTCCACGTACTTCAAAATCAAAATGAGGTCTGATTTGTTTTCGTGGATAAGGTAAAGGTACCTTATATCATCGAATTCTAAAGATATACTTCAGACAACGTTTTTATAGAATAGAGGATGTAGAAAGAGCACTTTGTATTGTGCTTATCTCTAAAATTTATTCTCCGATCAAGTTAAAAAAAAAACATACTCTAGTGGTCAGGTAGGTTGTGAGTGGCCGGAGGTCTGCAATAGACAGGTTTTCAACAAACTATCTATTTTCAACAATTATTTCAAATTATAAAAATGAGCGACAAAAATAAATATCAAATGGATGACTTGACTTTTGAATTGACAATATACTTTTTAACCTTGTCAGTACCTATACCTATAAATAGCGTTTATGGAATAAATAAATTAACAAACGACATAAATAGGTTGGTATATTGGACTTAGAATCAAGTTGACTGACCTAGGTATCACCAGTTCCAAACAGTTTAGTAAGCGCTTGGTTCTTTTTATTTATTACATATACGAGAATAACCAGCTTTTCTTATTGATGATCTAGGGGCCGATATTTCAATGTCCATTTAGGATTAAGGTACACTTAAAGGTTATTTTGGACCTTGAATTTATCTCCTGTGAGTGCCGTGTTTCAATTGCGACAATCACATTAGACCCGTAGCTAAATAAAAGGAGTCGCGCAATTGAAAAACAGGGCCAATTTCAAAATTCGGATCAATTTTAAGTAGGTATTCCTTAGCTAAAATGTCACTTGAGGTGACATTGAAATATCGGCCCTGAGCATTGAAAAAAAATATAGTCAATGGCCCTGAGTATACCTACCTATTTCGTAGTATTATTATTTGTCCTACATATTATATTTTTATTTTAGATGAAGTTAATAAATAGAAGTGCTAGTTTTTATATGGATTACATATACAGGGTGTCCCGAATTTAGACTTCAATATTTTAACCACGTATTCTACGCCCCAAAATAGAATTAAAAGTTCATATAAACTAGTATCCACACACTCTACGTTTTCAAGATACAGGGTGTTGAAGGTGAAGACCTGATGACGAGTTCTTGTAAATATTTTCGAAACCCTTCAAGATAATTAGGTGAAATTTGGTATAGTAACTAGACTTTTCAAACTCTATCTAATGACAAAAACTCACCATTGTGTACCCTTTATGAGTGGGATATAAGGGGACGGGTTTGAGGAAAATAGGCCCCAAATTTCTTGGTTGTTGATGTTTAGTAGTTTTGCCTACACATTTTGAGAATCTAGAGTTTTCTACATAAATGAGGTACTCCCGTTGTAACCCGCTGAGACGCACCATTTTTGAGAAAAACGCATTTAAAAATCTTCTTACACACTGATTTGAGTAAAAAATGTCGTTTGCATCTGGCTGGGCTATCACAGGCCCCTTATTCTCTCGCTTATTCTTGAATGTCTGTGACGGGAGCACTCCCGGCAATGTTCCCAGAAATCATCCTTTTTATTTCCATCCACTCTCCAGTGTCTTCTACATCTTCTAGATCATAATATGATTGAAATCATCTACATTCATCCTATAAACAGCACACAAAATCGAATCCGACAACAAAATTTATTAATCAGATTGTGAGATCACGCCCACTTCCCGCAAAATTTCTCCTCTCACATATTCAAGAATACAGGTCCAACCCGTGCTTTTTCCGCTGCTTCATTAGGTAGAACGTGACAAGTTTGATAACTGCACAAGATTTCAACAAATTATCTTTAAAGATTTCGAAAGTATCCACGAAAAACCGTCATCAGGTCTTCTCCTTCAACACCCTGTATCTTGAAAACGAAAAGTCTGTGGATAATGGTCACAAGTTTTATTTCTATTTTGAGGTGAAGAATACGCTGTTGTGATATTGACGTCTAATTTCGGGACACCCTGTATACATAAGTATTCAATGTACCTATGGGTGGTCTCGTTTTTTCCTAATTGATATGTTTAGCTTATGAATTATGAAAAATTAATTATTACATATATTTACCTTTTATTTGATTATCAACCTATTGGTAGATGCAGTATACAGTGTGTCCAGAATAAAATGATGTTTATGGCACTATATGGGGATATTGGAAACTTTAAAAGATACGACGTTGCGTAAATGGAAGAAAAGCAGCGTATTTGTATGCCCAAAAATATTCCACCTTTGTTTTATTTTAAATCGATACCGTAATGTGGATACAGGGTGAAAAGGGAAAAGGCAAATTTTGAAGAAACCACACAATTTTGCTTATTATAAATGCTAGAACTTTCAAATTTTCAGGATATGGTTAAGAGGATACGACAATTCTAAAAACGACGTCAAAAAAATTTTAGGCCCACTATGTTGCGTCCAGCCAAAGTCAAGTCTGTTTTTTTTTATGAAAGTCATATTTTTGAAAATCATTTTCAATGCGGATTTTGAAAATGAAAAAATTCAATATGTCCCACATAAGAAAAACGACAGTTGACCTCGGCCGGAGGCAACATATTAGGCCTAAAATTTTTTTTAACGTCGTTTTTAGAATTGTCTTTTCCTCTTATCCATATCCTGAAAATTTGGAAATGTCAGCTTTTATAATCAGCGGAATATTGTGGTTTTTCAAAAATTGACATTTTTCTTTTTCAACCTGTATCTACATTACCGTATCGATTCAAACTAAAACAAAGCTATAATATTTTTGGGAATACAAATACGCAACTTTTCTTTTATTTAAGCGACGTCGTATCTCTTACCATTTTTAATATCCCCATGTACATCATTTTATTCTGGACACACTGTATAGGGTTTTTCACAAAAGACATACTGTAGGTATCTGGAATATAGGTCTTGAGCAGATCGATCGCTATACAGAATGGTTTTTCTCTCGGTTTTTCTCAAACTTCGGAGAATAAATAAAAGATAAGCACAATAAAGTGCTTTTCTACATCCTCGTTTCTATAAAAACGTTGTCTCAAGTATTTTCTTTAGCATTCGATGATAAAGGTACCTCTAGAATTACAAATCAGACCTCATTTTGATCTCAAAGAACATGAACAAAGCATGCACATAATAACTGCTTGGTATGATTGAAAAGCTCAAGATTACAGTCTGCGTAATTTACTATACAGGGTCCTTCATTAGTGCGTCGGGCAATCCTAGCGTGGTTATTTACAAAAGTAGAAAAAAAAATTTTACACAAAAGTTGTAGAATGTGACTTTATGCATATTTTAAAAATATTTTCAAACATACAGGGTGCGTCACAAAAGTATGGCACGAAAAAGTATGATTTTTTTAAATGGAACCCCCTGTATATTAATTGATATTTCAATTCTTTATTCAATTTGGAACAAAAATTGTGCTACAACTAATGTTCCTAAATTCAACCGTTATCGAGATATCGCGTTTTAAAAATGGCATTTTTGCAACTTTGACATGCTATAAAACTCAAACTATTCAAGTTAGAGAAAAATGGATTGCACATTCCTATCTTAACTTTTCAAAAGCTATTCAAGGAGATTAAATCCATTATTGTGAAAAAATGTCAAAATGTGCCGAAAAAAGTTGACAGTTGACGTTACCTTCTATCCAAATGACAGAAGAGCTCTTGAAAAGTTAAGATAGGAATGTGCAATCCATTTTTCTCTAACTTGAATAGTTTGAGTTTTATAGCATGTCAAAGTTGCAAAAATGCCATTTTTAAAACGCGATATCTCGATAACGGTTGAATTTAGGAACATTAGTTGTAGCTCAATTTTTGTTCCAAATTGAATAAAGAATTGAAATATCAATTAATATACAGGGGGTTCCATTTAAAAAAATCATACTTTTTCGTGCCATACTTTTGTGACGCACCCTGTATGTTTGAAAATATTTTTAAAATATGCATAAAGTCACATTCTACAACTTTTGTATAAAACTTTTTTTTCTACTTTTGTAAATAACCACGCTAGGATTGCCCGACGCACTAATGAAGGACCCTGTAGAATACACCGTCATATAGACGTTTCCTCTTTATCCAAGATAGTCTATAATACTCTTCTCTCTATATTATAGGCTCTTTCATTTCTTATTAGTCTTATTCCCTAAAGAAAAATAAAACACGATCAACTGGAACACGAATCTAGATATTTGAATACTCCGCTTTAATAAGAGCTGGAAGTGACAATGTCAACAGAAACGCATGATTTGGCAGCGATGAAGCCCTGGATGAATTATTTTCTCGTAAAAGTTCTTGTCAGTGACAAATTATCATGACGAAGTGAAGTACGGTACCAGAACAGCAACAAAAGTAAAATATCAATCAAAACCGCGGCAACATGGTAAAAGGCTGGAAGTAGATTGCACAAACACTCCTTAATTATTTAGGAAGACACAGACAGCACCAAGAAAAGTGATCTTATTCTCACTAACAGTCCCAATCGAAAAAAAAAAAACGATATTCGTGCTATACATTCAACGGAGACCGGAGTGAGAACACGGGACTCGGTTTAAAAACATGAACAAACGTAATTTATTCCCTTAAAAAAACTGTTTTTCTCATCCTCATACAACATCATGAGATCAGTGACTAAAATATGGCACACGTGTTATCAAAAACCGTTGGCATGTCTTGAAAGTGTGTGTGTGATTTGGGCCACATACCTATCACTCAAAATATATAGGAAACTTGAATAGGGCCCCACACACGGAGCGACGAGGTCGGTCGAAAGGGTCTGCCATACCATATGCGCCGACTTGGTCTGTGAGCGATCAGATATGTCGTGTCCACACAAGGACATACTTGGTCCGCCATTTATCGAACGATCTCTTTTTGCACGGATACAATCCCTTAAAAGAGCCCCACATGAACAAAATTTGAATCTTGATCAAACAAAGAGCGTAACGGCTTGGTCTTTATGTAAGTTGTGAATGGAAATTTGACTGTAGGGTGTAGTGACTTCCACCGACGACGACGTATTTCACCGACCGGGTCCGTCGTTTCGCACTAACGGGCGGTCGAAGTATGCAAAATTAGACAGACACTGTCCGCTGCATACCAAGTCGTTAAAAATGTCGCTCCGTGTGTGGGGCCCTAATGGGAGCCAATCACGGACCTATAAAAAACTGGACTGCTAAAGCATATGGCCGACCTTGCCAAAAATCACTGAGGCATGGGCGCCGCCATGATGGGACAATTTGTGTTGGTATCTCTGATTTTTTTGACGTGCCACTTATGGCTGCGTTCCTAGAACTAGCGCTTTATTTGAGCGGTCCTACTGGAATGACATGATTCCCTGTGCTGCAGCACAGTGGTCTTGCGAAAAAAAGTATATTTCTTTCGCTTTATCGCTGGAACTGTGATGCAGTGGTGGAAATTATCATTGATGTCATTTCAGTGAGACTGATCGAAAAAGCGATTTAGCGCTGCAATTCTTCTTATGCGGCCATTGCAAAATGCAGAAAGCTGTCTTTCTGCTAATTATTTTGTTTTTGAGGTTATGTCATATCACCTATTCCTACATATACTTATAGTATAATATGTTTTCCTATTATTTCGATTTGGTTTTGGATTATTGGATTTTAAGAATACACCTATAGGTACTCAAAATTCAATATTCACATTCAGATTGTAATTTTGTGCAGGGTTTCTAACATTATTCTAGATACTTATAAATCTATGGAACGTTTTGTGTTGGATTATTATTAACAAAAATATCATTACCTATTAGTCCTATTATGCCCTTTCAACAGCATTATAAGTAGCGAATAGCACTGCTTGATCTGTACCTCACCTACCTACTATTTCGTAACGAGTTTAACTTGGACCCTGGAGATTGGTATAGGTAGTAGGTACTTGAGATAGTCGATGTTTCATGCATTTCATGCGATTTATGCATTCTGCGGTTTTAGTATTGATATAATAATATTCTTTTCAATATGCACAAAAACCACGGGAACGCGAAGTCACAGACACTTGAAGAAAAAAAAAGAAATATTTACCAATTTCCTTCGTCCTTTATCTTATTATATTAATAACAATTAATAACCCCGAAATCGAAATCAGACGGTAGCGGGTAGATGTATGTAAGGTTTACATTCAATTGGTTTTCGAATTGGAACTGTCAAATTTCCGCTTGGCAAACGGGAATCATATGCTACCATCTACATAGAATGTGTGTCACGCTTACGCCAAATACACTGTAAATGGTGACATATGATTCCCGTTTGCGAAGCGGAAATTTGACAGTTCCAATTCGAAACGGAATTCAATATAGATCAGGCATTACAGATTTCTGAAGTTTTCAACGATGGCACCACTGAAAATCAGAAGCACCAACTTAAATTGTCCCATCATGGCAGAGCCCATGCTCCAGTGATTTTCTTCTCATTGCATTAGCAGTCCATTCTTATTTACAAAGTCCGTGGAGCCAATGTAAATAAAGTTCAAGGCAACCAGTTAATCAAGTCGGCTTTGTTTAGAGGACTACCCGTTGGATGGCGCTAGAGACGAAGGTTTTCCTCAACAACGGTTGCCATAAATAACCAATCCCCAACCCAAGACGTCATTGTCATTTCACGTGTAATTTGAATTTTGTGCAGGAAGTTTCTGATTTTCAGTACCTAGATCATCTTGAAATCTGGGTTAGAACCTTGGATTGGACAATAATGTAAGCTTATCGTGAGTTCTTTGAGAAATGTATCATTCCCTGGATGTGTGGATATTTTCAACAAGACAGGATGTGTCTTCCAATAAAAGTTCTTCCACTGTTTTAGAAAAATTGGTTCAGCATGATAAAAATCCGGGGTCCTGTGTCATATATCAACCCACGCATTTCACACTTTTTTTTATATGGATTGATAGTAGACTCTCTAAAACATATTTTAACAAAAAAAAAGTTGCGGTATTTTTAGTTTATTTAGAGAAAATGTACAAAATGATCGTATTTTCTAAACTATTATAAAGGTGAATTTTCCCAAAATCTAGTAAAGCACTGCCAGATTTTTTTTTATAGGAGTCCACAATCCCTATTACGTGATTTGTCAGTGAAAAAAAATTGAAAAACTAACGTTTTAATTGAAAAAAAAAATCAAAGAATTCAAAGCCGCCATAACTCAAAATAGACAATAGTATGGATCAACGCTTACAATGGTTGAGTCGGTTGAACGGATGAGCGAAGTTGCCAAGTGTTGAAAAAAGAAAGGCTGCCAATATGTCGAAAGTTACTTTGATTATTATTATCATATCAAAATAATTGCTGAAAAAAAAATCAAAATTAGTAATTTTCAACTATTTATTTCAAAGAATTACATGAAGATTGAAAGTGGTTGCGTATCACACTAACCTAATCTAACCCATATTATCCAATAATTAACTCAAACAACAAAGCAAAATCAACCAAACGAAAAATGTACCTAATTATACTCAAATGATTTTTGCCAAACCAACCCAAACTAACCAAGACAAACTCTAAATAACCCAAACTAACCAAATCAACCCAGGCTAACCAAACCAACCCAAACTAACCAAACCGACCCGAACTAACCCAAACTAATCAAAACAAACCCAAACTAACCAAAACTACCCCAAACTAACCATAACCAGCCCAAACTAACCAAAACGAACGCAGATTAACCAAAACAAATTAAACCAACTCAAACTAACCCAAAATTATTCAAATCAACTAAAACTAACCAAAAGTAACCAGAACCAACCCAAACTTACCAAAACTAACTCGAACTAACCTGAACTAACCAAAACTAGCTCAAACTAAACAAAAACTAGCCCAAACAAGAAAGCAAAATCAACTAAGCGTAAAATGTACCTAATATATACCTAAATGATGTCGCGCACGTGACATCAATTTTTTTTCAAACACAAACTAACCAAAACTATCCCAAACTAAGGCCTAATTTCACAATATATGGTCACCAAAAAGTCCTGGTTAGTTGCTGCGGTTTCTATTGTTTGCATAGTGATTTTTCAATTGAAACTATGGATACTGACCAAGACTTTTTGGTGACCAGATATTGTGAAAATGGGCCTAACCAGCTAAAAAGTTTTGCCAATCATGCTTTTCGCAATGCTCAGATGTTGCTCACGCAACATCTGTTTTCGTCAAAAAGAGCTTGTTCAAAACCAACCCCATCTAACCCCTATCAACCAAAAGCTAGAACAACCTCATTGGCCTAATAAATAAATATCCTAAATGAACAATAGCTGCATTTAAGCGAATAACCAAACCGATTTGGTTAAATCCAAATGAATTTGGTCTTAACCAATGCGTTTATGCGAGATCGGTTATTGAATTGGTTTTAGATCAGTGACGTCATGACTCAGCTGTTTAACGTCAAAATTGAAACCAAAATTTTGCGGTTTTAACCTGAGTCCGGAGTAGTTTTTCATATCGGTTAACGTTGACGTTGGCTTGGCGTTTGACATAAATCAATGAATTGAATTGTGTAATGTCTGTGGTTTAGATTTTGATTCAGTTTTTTTTTAATGCGATAAGTAATGGCGGAGAGCTATATATTAAATTTAAATTATGAAGGAGAGGACTACCAGGTTGAACAGGATAATAAGAGGATTCTAGTCCATCGCATAAATTCAGCTTATGATACCATTACAGCATGAAATTTGGATAGCTACATACTGAAAAACACCGAAATAAAATTAAACATAGAATTGGCAACGTCGTTTACAAAGAAATAACACAAACTGTCGGTACGTCAAACTGTCAATTGATTTCAGCTTTCAGCTGTTAATGATCCCTACCACGATACACTTACAGCCATATGCACCGTATGTGAGCTTAGCCAATCTCGATTAATTTTCAAAGTTAGATTAAGCGGTGTTTTGTATGCACCAAAGAATTCGCTGCAAGGATCGTTAATCCCTGGTAAGACATTTGACAACGTCACAAAATAACCTGGAAAAAAACATCAATTACAATTTTGAAATTTATGTTGAGTGATTTTTATTGAGTTTTGCTATTTGCTTGCAAGTTTTAATGAAAAATGAGCAACTATATGGATCAGTTACATCTGCAAGCCTGATATGACGTTTAGCAAACATTAGCCAAGGGGTTTTTCTTGTAAATTCAATATCTGGTGTAGGTATCAACTTTTATTCTTGAATCATTCCTATATTTGCTGTTCCTCTTTTCTTGGGCTTAGATTTCATGATAGTGAGTGATTATTATATTATACTGTATACCTGGTCTAATACAGCAAGAATAACAATCCCATCCCCCTGATGATAAATAAAAACATCACTTTTTTCAACACAAAAAAATATATTTTAGAAGAAACAAGTGGTTAATTAAATGATTTTGTAGGGAATGCCTCGAGGAATGCCCATTGATAAATTGACAATAAGTATTGTATAATTCTCAAAATATTATCAGCCTACTTTGAAATTATTACAAATATGTACAACTTTTGGAAAAAGCATCGTTTGACAACTCAAGGAAAGAGGAAAAACAAATATAATTAAAATAATTTCTTATATAGTTGATAAAAACACAAACCTTCTTATATTGGGATATCTGTTATAAATTGGGACTTGCAGTCAAGAAAATTGAATGAAAAAATCTCATTTGGGAAAATAAATAAAAAGTGATGAGACCATCAGTTTCAAAAGTTTTTATTTTAGTTTATCTTGTAGAGAGGATTAGTAACTAAAATTTGTTGATGGGAGTCTGGGTTTACCCATAAACTTAAAATTTTGAATTGAATTAGAATAAGACAAAACTTTGAGATAGGTTGAGACATTAGATACCTCTACAGGATATAGATAGGTAGTTACCTACTTTCAACACCAATCCAAATTGAGTCGATCGATTGAATGATAAAAAATCATAGGTAAAATATGCGGTAGATATCCGAGTGTGATAGGTACACTGTTTTTTTTTTTGTACCTACCCACAAAAATGGGAACCTATTCAATTCAATATTCTATTGAGCAATATTCTGAGTGTATTGTGGAGCAATAAATATTGCTTGATATTGAGATCTATTTTGTATAGTACTCATTGACTCGAGCATTGACTATACCTATTGGAATTGGAAAAGAATCCTACACCAATCGATGATTTTTTGAAAATCTAAATAATCCTCCGTTAATATTTCACTCTCATAGTTTTGTCTTTAGTCGCAAAAGCTCAAAATCTGTACGAAAAACATAAACAAATGAAAGACTAGGTTAGAATTCGTTGAAATTCTTCGATTAAGCCTAGAAAATGGGGCGATCAGAGTTAAGCGAACGATTCAGGCTTAAGCGCTGCGGTGCATCAAAAAATTGGAATATAATCGCGATAAAGACTTCATCCGGATTAGATTTCTACGGTGCATATAGCAGTTACACACGGTATGCTGTTGCGCATGACATTGTGATGACAGTTGACTTTTGTGACGTCATGCTCGAGAAAGTACAATCAGTAAATCGAATCCAAAATGAGTTCAGAATATATAGATGAGATGCAATAAATAATAATTGTAATAACCGTATAGGTTTTTAAAGCTAGTTCAGAACGTGTACAGTACAAATGGTCATAATCAAGTTTGTGAAGTGTGCAAAATAAAATCCATCACATGCTCAGGCAAAACAAGATTATATAGGTATAGGCGTTGAAGAATCGGCGATTACTTTGATTTCAAGATATTTTAGAAAGCAGATTTGGTTTTTTCTACCAGTTACTTCAAACAAAACGCAGTGCTTTACAGTATGTTCCAATAACTAAGTTGTATGATATCGCACCTGCAGTGCAACAAGGGCACATTATCATAGAAAATATACATAATATAGAAAGATGTGCCCTTGTGCGAATATGGTGAATTTTTTCAAAATTAATTTTACGGAAAAAATCTTTTTTATATAAAAAGTTCTGCATGGTCTAAGACCAAAAATCCAACCTTCAGATGACAAATTTTCTCATTCATATACGAGGTTTGTCAAAAAACATGAATAATTGAATAAAGAATAACTGACTGTTAAATTTTGTCAAAACACTATAATATTACAATAACATAAAGTAAAATCAGAGGAAACGGTAAAAGCGAAAAATGCTATTTTCTAATGTTAGTGAATTTCGACATTTTTTCTTCTAGCCTTCTTTGAGGATTATTGAAACTAATTTTTCTATTTAAGTCTCGCAGTCGAATATATGTTCGAGTTCTTGCAAAGTACAGGACAACTTCGTAACTAACAGTTGTGGTTTTCAAGTGCGACATAGTCTGATTGGCTAGTTTTCTGAATATGTACTCCTCTTTTGACAAAAAGTCATCATGCATTTTGTAGAATTGGGACTCGAGCTCCAACGCAACTTCCCATAATTCATCACTTGGACGTAAAAGAGAACCTCTAGAAACAGCTTGTATCCAGTCAGGGGCCATATTCATATCCATACTTGATGTAGGTATTCCCAGTGAGTATTTATTCTTGAACTTGAATGCTACGAAGCTGTAATATTTTATATTATATTATTTTATATATTTTATACCAGCACTTTTGGTGTTTTGATTGTAATGTCTACACCCATCTACTGCACAATTTGGCATTATAGATTATTATTCACACACCCATTTGAAGTTCCAAAAACTCTAATGGACCCACGCGCACTCAAATTATTAAAAAACTCTTTTCGCTGACAATACGCATGCGTCAGTGTGACAGCAGCTGTCATTCATTCTCGAGGGTGACGTAGATGCACATGGGAGACGAAATTTGATAGCCAATAGCGACATACCGTGTGTAAGTGTATCGTGATCCCTACTACCTCTGCTACTACCCTACTCCATCCCTACTAAAAAGTGTACTCATAAAAATCAAATAATGTTGTATTTATGAAAATTCCAGACTAATTTCACATTTTTTCTCAAAAATGTATTTAGCGTCAAGAGTGACTTATATAAATGCAGTATTTTGGCAGATTGTGAGATAAGAAACTTTACTAAATGGTTAGAAAATAAGGATAGTTTTGCTTAATTCTCTAAAAAAACTGAAAATACCGCAATTTTTTTTTTGTTAAAATGTGTCTTAGAAGGTCTACTATCACTCTGTAAAAAGAATTTCATGAAATGCGTGGGTCGCTATAAGACACACGAGCCAAAATCCGATTTTGAACAACAAAACTGAAGCACAACTGGGTATACAAGTCCTAAATTTTGTGGTGTGCATTTTATAGACTCAACATTCAAAATTTAATTTAAATATTGATTTACTTGACTTATCAAAAGTTATAAACTGAAAATATGCATGGGTTGTATTTGTCCAGGACATAGTTTTTAGACATTATAAAATGAACGTTTTTGAAAAATAGTTATGTATTTTTTCAGGATAACTTTTGATATAAGTATCATGTGATAAATATTTGAATTATAATTTCGAACGTGGATAAATCCTATTTTATCGAATAGATGGCTATACCGTATGCAATAAAAACAGATTTCTTTACGTTTTTGAGAAAAAAAAGTCAAAAGTACGAGGACTACCCGTTGTAGGGCGCTGGCGAATTTCATTTCAAACTATAGTCACATATCACTTGAGTGATGTGTCAATGTGACTATAGTATGGGAGTTTCCTATATATTTTGAGTGATATGTGATTTTGGCGAAATCTAGTTAAATACAGGGCCATATTTCTTGCCAGCCAAACCCATAACAGGGAAAAATGGAGTTTGAAGAGAAGTTATTATAGGGGTTAGGAGAAAAGATGCTATTACGATGTGGCGACCTAGTAAGTAGAAGTCATCCTTCATGCTGCCTGAGTTTATAAAGTCCGTGAGTGGAAAACCGTGTGTTTTGCACACAAACCTGATACTGTAGGACTTGAATTGCCCAATCTCAACCATAATGTAACACAAATACGTAGAGTCAAGAACAGCCCGTGACAAAATGGATTCATATTTCAAGGGTTGTTCTTGCGAGTCGGTCTGCGATTACAAATGAAGTTGTTCTGATCTCGTCCGTAACCAACTCTCAAAAACCGCTCTTAAGTCCACTTCAAAGTATTTTATCACTTGTAACAGCCCATACATGAAAACAACAATACAACAAACATTCTCTATTTTGATCATTTCATATCATCACGTCAAATATCATTCACTTTTCCGTAATTCCATCAATCGCCAGAATCTGCTTCATTATATCACCAGCCAACTCTTTGCTCTGGAGAATTGACGTATGATCACCTTCAATGACCTGAAACAAACTCTTTTACCAATATACCACTTGAAGATTAGAACATACCTTGACACCAACAGGCATGTCGAAATGCTTGCCCAGCTCATAATCATCTGCATCCACCTTGACACTGATGAGCAAAGGTTTGTACAAAAAGGCTTTGGACTTTAAACCTGTGCAAGTTGGGTTGTACCTCATACAAGCATCCATACGCTTCAACCCCGCTCTTGTTGCTTTCACGAAAAAATCATCACCCAATCGCTCGACGAGTTTTATGCACAAGTTCAGAATTTGTAGTTTATCTTCCAAAGAGACGCACTGACTTATATTTTCCTAAAAATTTGTCCTTTATTAGGTGATGAGTCCCATGTAGAAACCCACCATAACTTCCACAGTATCTTCTTGGTTCAACTGTGTCCTCAACAAACTTGCCAAAAACATATTATCAAGTTTGTCCTTGCGATCTCCGCTAGCTGATCTACTGATCAATTTTTTCAAGAATATTGAGGAACCATCCAAAAAAAATATGTTTCCTGAATAGCTGTCCTGTTCAAGTCGGTGCACAACTTCTAATGCCACGTTGGAGCCAATGGAGTGCGCTAATATATGGAATGGTCTCTGTGGTTGTAGAAGGCTTTTGATTTGCTACAATTGATTCAATATAGGTAACATTTAAAAATATAATCGTCTTACAGGTACTAGATCATCAGCCATCTGTTCAATGGTATCCTTCTGGTTATCAGGGATGTAGTGGACACCAAACGCCTCAACTGCCATATTAGCAGTGAGTTTTTTCAATAATTCGCAGATACCCTCGATGCCTAGAAAGGACAATATTTAATTTTTTGCCGATATTGGTGTCAAACATACCAGGAAAAGCAATCACTCTAGGCAGATCATTTGAATCCTTTGCTAGGCTACTGAGCTTGATAATACTGTTAATTTTTTCATCAGATGCAACAAGACTTTGTGGTATTGTGGTCAAATTTACCGAATCATCTACATGTACTGTCTCTATGGAGGGTTCAGCGTCATTTTCGTAAAGTTCTTGGATTCTACATTCAACTGATATTATAGAAAATATTTGCAAAACACTTTTATCTACCTGGCTAGTGTAACGCTTCTAATTTCATTGCTCGAGAGAAATATGTCAAACTCTCTTTCCAGAGTCTGCTTAACTTCGACAGCAGTCATGGAGTCCATGCCCAGTTCAGCTAACGTAGAAGTCAAGCTCACTGATTTGATATCCTTCATACCCAGGATATCACTGATAACCTCCATGATGCTCCCAGAACTGGTATGAGTTTTTTTTTTCGCTACCACCATGCTGGACACTATGGCTGTCCCTGTTTGTCTTATGAGAATATCCATGTCTTGAAGACAATTCGCTATACTTTGTTGCAATGTTCCTCCTATTTCCAGGTCTATGTGGTCTTCTTGCATTTCGGCCACCAGACCCACCTGAGTAATGGTTGTTGTTATGCCTATCCATTATTTAAGTGTTTCTCACATCTCCTACTGCCCCCCATTGTATCGCCAGACCGGGGAATCCATCTTTTCGCCTATTTTCGCAAATCCGCTCCATCACAGAGTTGGACATTCCATAGTTTGACAAACCAGCATTTCCCTTACCGCACGATACCGAAGAAAATATGACAAAGTCCCTATGAGAATATTATTGTATGATTACTTTATAACATCTGCATCCATTATCTACCTTAATTCAGGACAATGTTTTCTAGTCACTTCATCCAAAAACTGTGTGGCGTAAGCTTTTGGCCCAAATGACGTCTCAAATGAGTCTGTAGTTTGATTTTCTAGAATAGCATCTCGAAGGACTACAGCAAGGTTGAAGATAGCTGCCACCGGGCCAAGTGCACCAGCGTCCTTGATCAGATTCTCACAGCCAGATTTCGTAGTTATGTCTCGAGTTGATACCTTAACATTACACCCATAGCTTCTCCAAATCCTATATAAACCAATTTTAAGCTACTCTCTATTGTCTTCCTCGACGTACCCAATCCTAAAGCTCTGATAACCATTTGATAAGCCTTTTCTCGACGTTAACACCACATTCTTTGCTCCTCTAAGCACCAGCCAATCGGCCAATTCCAAGCCAAATCCCCCGAGGCCTCCGCATATAATATACGTTTTTGATGGGTCACAGTAGTATCTGAAAAATAATAAGTCAGAGACTCCTATGCATGTAATGTTATATTACCTGGGCAAACCCATGAATATCTCCGAATGATTTTTCACATCCTGTTTTCTGATTTCCACCAACACTTTACCCATATGCTTACCAGTCGTCATATGCCTGAAACCCTGTTCTACCTCATTTTTATTATAGACAGTAGCCTTCAACGGCTTCACTGCTCCAGAGTCAATGAATTTCTGTAGCAGTGCATTCAACTTTAACTTGACTGCATCAGGTTCACTGAATAGTTTATCCAGCATTACTCCGTGATAGCTTCCACATTGGCCAAAAGACAACAATCTCAGTTGGTTATCGTAAGCCAAGTCAAATTTTCCTATTTCAAGAAAATGGCCATTTTTGGCTAGACATCTGACAGAAGCAAGTAGTTTTTCTTCAGCTAGAGAGTTGAGAATGATATCCACGCCTCTGCCATTGGTTTTCCGCATTATCATTTTTTCAAAGCTGAGATCTCTGGAGTTGCCAATATGATTATCTGAAATCAGTCTCTAGAAAAAAAGGACAGCAGAACTTAGGAAGGTATGTATATTACCGTCAATTTTTGGAAAGTGTTTCAGAATAAACTTCCTTTTCTCCTGGGTTCCTACTGTGGTGAAGACAGTACAGCCCATGTGAAGACAGACGTTGATCGCTGCCTGTCCAACACCACCAGTGCCAGAGTGGATAAGTACGGAATTTTCTGCCCTAATTTTGCCAGTCTATTGAAAAAAAACTATTTATTGTCAAATTATGAAACCGATCACCCAACCAACCACCACAAGGGCGTAAAGACATGTTGCATATACGACGGGAACTGTGGCAGCTTCCTTCAAAGACCACTTCTCAGGCACGTCCCATAGGAGCGCACGGTCAGACTTGACTATTGTGGCCAGACCTCCTTGGCTCACCATGCCCATCACCCTCCTTCCATCAAGTGTTTTTCCAGAGAACTCAGATCCTTGCACACAATCCTGCTCTCGTCTGTTCTTGAAGATTACATCAGCATTGACCCTACCCGATGCTATCATAACATCTCTAAAGTTAATTGATGAATAGTACACCTCTACAAAACACTCATCAACTGCTGTTTTTTCCTGACGTCTAAGAGGCCCTTCCATCCACTTGAAGCTGGATAAGTTTCCACGAACTGTACTGACAGCATAGCAGTTTTCCACTTCCACTTCTTTGTCATTATCTGGAATAAAACCGTGTATACATTGTTGGTGCAGACTCTATGCATAACAAAAAAATCACTCACCTATCAAGAGATGCCTGTAGGTACCCCATTCACCATCTTTGAGTATGTTAATCCCCATGTTCTTATTCAGCTGGTCTTTATAGAATGAATCATCTGGATTAAACACAGGACTTGGATCGACTATGTACATACATCTAACATTCTGACTGCCTGGCTCTTTTCTGATACAGTTTGCCAGACCTAAGTTGACAGTTGTATTGGTGCTAGGGTGAATTTAGAACGGTAAATGATCTTACCAATGATACCACTCAATGGGTCATTCTGACACCAAATAATAACTTCAACATTTTTTTTAACAGCTTTCTTCAGTGCGTCCAACCAATCAAAACTATTTTTTCTAGTATCAACCTCAATGAAAGTTTTGGCTTTTGCTTCACGAGGACTTCTATGAAGCAAAATGAGCCTCTCATTGGATGTGTCGATGGCACTCAGCATTTTAAGTTCAGATGACAGGTTGATATTTGCCACATCACTCGACAAGGACTGTCTGGTGATAATGAAGCTGAACTTATTCGAGGCAGAAAGAGCATCTTGCAGTACCTGTAAGCACCTCGATGTGAAATATAGAGGAAATGCGTTGGTAGGTTCACTAGCTAACTACAGCTACTACAACTCCAGATGGAATTGGAAAAAAATTAACCCTACTCACGGATCTTCTATCAAGCAGCTCAGTTCCCACGACCACACCACAATCTGACTGACTTTTCAGTATGGCATCCTCGACTTTCACATCCAAATCTGATTTTTGACTGGACAGAATGGATACATCGCTATAAACCAGGGGCAAGTCATTCAAGGCATCTCTTATCATGGGACCTGTTCAATGAACATATTATGATAAGATCTGAATACCAAGGCCCCCAGTACCTAATGGCTTGCATTCTGCTCTAGAAGCTTCATCAATAACTTCAATCACCTCAATATTCAAACCACAATCATTATTCTCCAACGCTATTTGCATGAATACTCTAACAGCTTCGTCCAACTCCAGCTTGCACTGATTAGCAACAAACTGATATTTCTCCAAGACAGAATATGTGGTAGGTTTTTTGCGGGGAATTGAGGCCATCAATAACCCCCGTGCCTCCACCCCACCAGAATTTATTATACCAGTCTGATGACTAACTTCTACGGGAACTTCAACTGATAGGTTGGCGTGACGAAGAGTTTCAACCAAATTGATATGAAATTCAGGATCTATACTAAGCCTTCCAATGCTTATGGGAACATAGAGCAGTCTTGTGTCTTCACACACTAATTTCATTTGAAGCACACCATCCATGAAGGCTACCCAGTTGTCCTCCCACTTTATTTTTCCTCTAGTTGCCGATTGGTTGCACCCAACGATACTTTTAAACTGACCCCTGTGTTTAATGTTTATAGAAGAGTATGATTGTGTTTTCGCAAATACTCACTTGAAGTTATAACCTCTCAATCTAAGCTCCTTATAAACATCTCGACTTTTGCACGGATACTCTGCGTCATCATAGATGTGAGTTGTTAGATTTGTACAAAGCTGGCCTATATCGATCTTTATTCTTCCCGATACCACAACAGTCTCTTCCTCTATGAATCAAGTTATTTTAGGCTTATTTGACTTTTTGTCTATACCTACCGATTATCTCAAAGTTGCCACTCTGCTTTTGTATGGTTACACCTAAATCTAGCAGACCTGTGTTTATTTTGGGCAATGTGCAAGCCTTCATGAACTTGCAGTTTTCGAAAACCACTTTCAACTTTGCCAAATCGCACTTCAACATTTCCGCGAAAACCGTCCATACTAAATATAGGTATCCTGTGGCGGGGAACAGATTCCTGCCTGAAATCAAATAATGTGTCTTTGTTTAGTCCTGATATCTAAAATCCCAATCATTGTTATGTTGAGAGCTTTGAATGCATTTATGCATATTTGATGACTAGACGCTTTTGTTTTAAGAGCGCTGATCACTATTGCGTAGATTGATAGGTGACTGAATCCACTTGTTGTTTATATCTCTCCAGAAACTCACCATCTACAATATGACCAGCCAAATAGCTCCACTCCTCAGCATTCAAACAAATACTGAAGTTCCTTGCCTCTGTGAAGTCTGACTTGTAACTTTCAGATGAAGGAATTAAGTGGACTTTCTCGTGGTTCCATTTGATTTTGGGGGAAATCATGGGGGTACCTCTGCTCACGGGACCCTGGATTTGGGGGTAGAGATTCTGAATCTGAGGTTGGCCTCCAATTTCGAAAAGTCTAGAAAATAGAGGATAAATTGGCCCGGAAACACTGGCGTCAGCTCACTTTCCGATACTTGCCAAAAGTTCATTAAAGTCAGCTTGACTGTCCAAATCAAGGACATGACAGCTTCTTTTTTTTGTTAGGGGTGAGAAAGCTTGTCCTATTTGGAGAACAACTGCGTTCTTAGGCATTATAACTTCTTTCCGTTGACTGGTTTTGAACATTGCCTTTATCAAAAATTTAGCACTCACTTTTTTTTGTTCAAAATATGGAACGACTTGCTCCAGTTCCATGAGTAGTTTCGACTCTGAAATTCACTCCTTAAATCAGTGTTAATGCTAGTCATTGATCAACTCACTGAGTTTTGTAAGTCCTTCAACACTGTTGTTCAATTTATTGACCTCGATGTCCCAAGTGATGTTGCAGATGATATAGACACAGCTCATGAACTCATCCAAACTAATATGGTTATCATAAAAAGCCCTTGTGAGGTGACCGAATGAATGTTCCATAATCATATCAGGTTTAATTTCCAAATGTTTCAATAGCTCAGCGATGGAGAGCTGTGTTAGGGTTTCGGACAAAAACTGGGCCATGTGTGTCATGGTACTTTTGGATAGGATAGCATCAATGTCCAGGTTCTTGGACGTCCAGAAGTCAGTTATGCTATTATGCATAGATGAAATTCAACTCGCATTAAAATATCAGCTTACCTTTTTCTGAACTTGGTTAGCAGTGGATGATTCATTAGGTCTACTAGTAGATGCCTGTTATTTTTACTCAACCCTCCAAACGAGAGAATAATTTTGCGTGCTATATTGTCGTGAAGTTGCACAGATCTTTTCACAACACCTTTTTTGGAAACTATGGTGAATCCGCGGAATAAGTGATTCATGATAGGCTTTCTAAATATATTGTGGATAAGCGTTATATGTTCCTCATCAAACTTGTCTTCCACATCTTGCAAAAGCACATTAACGGCTTCTTCGGTTCTCCCACTCACACAGACAAGTCTTGGCAAGTCATCCACGGGAGATCGGTTGCCAGATCTGGTTTTATTATTGCGCTTGATGAGCAAATGAGCATTTGCCCCTCCAAACCCAAAGCTATTTAGAGCTGCTAATACATTCTCGTCTCTGAAACGACTGTTTTTAAGTACAACTTCCAGCCGTCCTGCAATAATTCCAGGAATACTTTTCCTTGGTTTTTTGAAGTTAATATTTGGAGAAATTATATCTGTCTCGAAAGCCAGAAGAACTTTAATCAAGGAGCAGAGAAGAGAGACCGGCTCAGTGTGACCAATGCAACTTTTGACTGACCCTACTAATAATGGACTTTTGCGGCCTGGGGTGAAAAACTTGTCGATGCTATTCATTTCTTGTGGATCGCCGACTGGTGTTCCTGTTCCATGAGCTTCAAAGTAACTGACATCAAGAGGGTTCACTCCGCTCTCTGCATACACTTCCTCAAAGAGTTCAAAATGAGCGGCGCCGCTTGGGTGAGTTAATCCCTGCTCCTTAAAGCCATCACAGTTGGTCTTGGTATGAACAACTTGCGCATATGTCCTTTTGCTGTCTTTGGCTTTCTGAAGAATGATGACCACCACAGCCTCCGAACGTACGTAACCGAGACCATCTTCATCGAATGGTCTGCATTGGCCTGTGGGACTAAGCACTCCCAACCTGAAATAAGCTTTATCAGCAGAGAGTCAAGAGATTTAAGCTAGTGTTCACCGAGCAAACTGCAGTGAAGAACCCAACGACATCATCATGTGACTCGCTGCAACAATAGCGGCATCACACCGACCCAATCTAAGGGCTCTATAAGCAGACTCTATCGCATAGCCAGAGCTGCTGCAGGCTGAATCAACTTGGAATGAGGGTCCTTTGAGCTTTAGTTTGTGGCTAATCCTGTTGGCGAGCACTTCCTTCATGTTTCTGAAATCAAACAAGTAAAGTCTGTGTGATATATAGCAAACAACAAACTCAATGACAGCATTGCCTCCCTTGATGAGCTCGTTTCTGCAAGAGTTAGTTTCGGCCTTCGAAAAGATCATACCGAGAAACACACCGGTGATCGTTCCTTCCAGATCCGATGGATGCAAACCAGCGTCAAAAATAGCTTCGTATGTCTTTTCAAGCATCGATTTACAGAGCGGACTCAGAGTTGAGGAATGTCGTTGGTGAATATCTATCATAATAAATGGTTGAACAGGGTGTGTCTGTAGAAGGCCTTTATAAAATCTCACCACATATTCTTGTGGTCAAAATAATCCACTCGATTTTAAGCAACTTACTTTGTTACGGATTCGCTCCGTTTCCTAGATAGGTACCGGGTGGTGAAGTTGAAAAATCAAAAAAGATTTTTTTTAATGATCCAAATTTTTGAGGGTGTAATTCCTATGAAATCGTAGATCTGTAGCCTACAGGAATTTGTAGATTTGGTGAGGATTTCAGGTCCTCGTTGCAATTGCATTGCTACTAGCAGATTGATATCTGTTTCTTCTTCATTCCCTTCGTCTGAAGACATTTCATATACACCAAGACATACACTCAAAATCACAACACGGTCAAATTAATGCAGACGCAACTCGAGTGTACGTTGTTACTTTTTCGAGTTTCGAAATTCCTGGCAAAACTGCTCATTTTATTGAAGCACATGCTCTTGAGTATAATCATTATTTATATCAACTCGAGTGAATGCTTATACTCCGACCTGTTACTCAAAGCTCTTGCTTGGAGCGTTTGTTCATACTCATGAGCATAATTTGCTTTCTTTTTATTCATACGTGCCAATATACAAACAAAGTTCAGGGCAACATGTAGATCGTGTGATGGAGTTATTTTTCACGTGTGATAAATCTACAACTGAGAATGTTGCCATGTATATTGGAAGGTAACAACGTTATTTTGCCGAGCTAGATGATGAATTGAATTGCCTGACCTATTGCTGATGGGTCACATAATATCCACCTTACCTACTGAATATTTTGAATCCAAGAGTGTTTGGGCATCAGTTCCTGTTGAAAAATAAACAGTTAATGGATTGATGGAGCGACTAAGGTTGATTGAAATGAGACTACCAGAAAAATCCAATGATTCAAGTGCGTTAGTGGCAAAAAGTGGTAAGAGAGAACCCAAGAGACAAAAAAGTGTTTTCGATGTCATGTGGTTGGCCATTTTGTTAGAAATTGTCCAATGAAGCAAAAGCTACAAAATCAGAAAAAAAAATCAAATTGAGATGCTTTTGTTTGTACAATTGATATTGATACGAATGATCAAAAAGCATTGTGGTTGGCTGATTCTGGAGCGTCTGCACACATGACTTACAAGAAAGAGTATTTTTCAAGGTATGAAGTTTTTTCGATGCCAAAACAAGTCACAGTTGGAAACAAAAGAAGTGAGTTTAGCTCATGGTCGTGGAATAATCAACGTAGATCAACAAGAAATGGACCAAATATTATTTGGCCAATGTATGGTTGCATATTTATGAACAATAGGGTCGCTTATATGACTCAGAGGGTTGTATGCATCAAATTTGAGAGTGGTTGTACCAAGAGCTAGTGCGGAAATACATGTAGCATTTGGAGAAGATACTGTACATGTAAAGCATGAACGTTTAGGTCACCAAAATAAACGTCATGTGAAGTCGGTTTTGAAGAAATATTGAATAAATGTGAAAAATCAAGAAGATTTTTGTGATGGTTGTATGTATCGAAAGCAACACAGACGCCGTTTTGGTACGAGAAAAGACTACAGACCAAAAGTAGTTGATGAACTTATTTATGCTGATGTTTGTGGACCAATGGAGCAAGAATCTTTGGGTGAGGCAAAATACAATGTCTGCTTCAGAGATGATTTCTTAAGATGAATGAAGCCAAAACAATGGATCATGCTGTTGAAGAATTAATGAGTGATGGTGGTGAAATATTTGACAATCACGACATGAAGAAATATCTTGAATCCAGGGGTATTAATTTTGGGAAGTCAATGTCTGTAACACCAGAGCAAGACGGTGTGGCAGAGCGAGAGAATCGCACGTTGGTTGGAAGTGCACGATCCATGATACATGCCAAAGAAGTACCAATAAAATTGTTTGCAGAAGCAATCGCTATTCTATTTCAAATAGAACAGCTCCAACTTCCGTTGAATTGAACTGTGGACAGGACAAGAACTTCTGAGTTTGGATCATATACGAGTATTTGATACTACTTGTTCTGTACAGAAACAACGCCGTCAAAATTGGGACACGAAAAGCGAATAGGCTTGTTTTGTCGGGTACTGTGGTGACAAGGATGGATATCGTGTTTGGATGCCAAAGATAGACCAGGTTATACTATCTCGGGATGTCATATTCAAATCAGAAGAGGATAAACCAGAAAAAAAAAATTAGCTTTCTAGATTTATAAACCAATTTTGAGACCAATGAATCATGGCCTTCTTAGAAAATAGGAACTAAAGACGATTGAGACATATCATACACGCCATTTTATTTGTCTTCAATAAGTGTCCAGATAATATCACCTCGATGTCACCCTTTGAAAGCTCAAATTAGCCGTTACGGATTTACTGGCAGAAAATGAAATCCGCCATTTTCGGTTTTTCACCGATATTTCCAAAACCAATTAACCGATAGTGAATCTAAAGCCAGATATTGAATGCACTAAGATTTCTCTAAGACTTTCTTCATTCAACCTTTACTGTAGGCATAATAGGAGCCAAGATCCCTGTATACAGAAGCGAATCTGGGACACACTGTATATTTCTGAAAACAAAAAAATAAGCTCTTTCATGATATATGATAATATAATATACAGTGCGTTTTTTTTAAGAAGGAACATAGGGATTCCCATGTTAAATTTTCAATCCCATGTTAGCAGTACTTCCATTCGTAGTTCACAGCTGAAACTTGACATAGATGAACTTTGGTGTTTCGAGATCGCGTTAGTTCATCAATTACGCCAGAATACCTAGGAAAAAGACTTAAAAAATGCTTTAATTTCTCAGGAAGTGATACTTGTAACATGCCTTGTATATGGCGATGACAACAAATTTTCTGACGTGACTAACTTCATTGTCAATTTTTTTAACCAAGAAATTTCATTTTCATTTTTATGAGCGTTAAGAATACTGCTTGGACGTGAATAGAGAAAACTTTGAACAGGTTATCCAAGAAGTATTGCTTGATTTTTTATCGCATGTATTATACTGTTAGAAATAAATGTCATCACAATTTGACAAATAAGTTACTGGTTCACAATGGCATATACAAGGCTAGTGAAAAGGTATTACTTTCCAATTATCAAAAGCATTTTTTTTTATCTTTTTTTAATCTATTCTGTGCTAATTGATGAAATAACATAATCTCTAGGCACCAAAGTTTATCTACGGCAAGTTTCAGCTGTTTACTTTGAATAGAAGTACTGCTAACATGGGTCTGAAAATTTAACATGAGAATCCCTATGTTCCGTCTTGAAAGAAAACGCACTCTATATGGTCTTTTGTTTTTTTTTTGATAAGATTGTTGAAAAGTTCATATGAATATCTGAAACTTTCATATTCACAAAATTTACAAATCTCCATAGATAACGCCGGCGTCGCAAGCATATGGGTCAATATATACGGCATGACCCTGTACGTTGAAGAATACTCATGCATATCAGAAAACTTGATTTTATTGTTTCAACCTTACCACCCCGTATCTAGGAAACTCAGCAATTTCAAAATAAAAAACTTTAAATAGGCTTATGTGACCTCGAGAAAATGTGGTAGGATTTTATAGACCTTTCACCATATAATGAATTTATAGTGGGAAGTAACTTACCGAAAAATCCCGTATCAAAGCTGGTAGTATCTTCTTCATTCATCTTTCCAAAAGCAGGCGGCAATTCTGGGTGTGGAGATGGTTTTACAGTTATCATGTCTGTTTTAGTATAAAGGTTTTGTTTGTATTCGTCAACGTTAGATGAGAGCGGGAAAGCTCCAGATATTCCTATAGATAATAAGATTGCTTGTTATAAATTGATTATTTTCGGTACCTACCAGAGATAACGACTTCTTCACCGGGCGACGGATGGGCCAAAAATTGCCCAAACTTGGAAGGAGAGTTTTCCATATTTTGGGATTGCTTCAACTTGCACAATGTTTCAAACTATCTAATCTGAAAAATATAATGCTTCCTGACTTTATAATACCTTTTTAATTAGTTTTTATCTGCATTGTAATGTCTATTTTACGATGGATTTGCATTTGCAAAAATTATTCGCCAGAATAATAGTTCAATAATTTATTTTCACAATAGAATTGGTGAGCGACTCTGTGCTAACTTATGAATAATCAAATCTTTCCTGTTCATATTCCACAAACTTCATTAAATATTCAAAAAGCGTCTGGAAAAAAATGTTTTTTTTATTGAAAAAAATTACAGCTCTATTTTATTATTACATGGAGTTCAATAGCTGGTTTCTTGGTCGCATGAGGTTCAAAGACCGTTTGATCAAAACCTCCTGTGTGTCCATATTATGCGTAATATTGTATTGAATACTAGCTATCCACTAGAGTCAATATCTCCTATATATTAAGGACTAAGTGCTCACAAAATATTCAGGTGTGTGACGTCACCTTTGTAGGTCCCGATGTAGGCCCCTATCAATTCATCGTATTTCCGTGTCCTGTAGGCTTGGCAGCCCAAATAATCATATTTGTTTATGTTCTTGTCGAAACAATTCAAATGTCTTTTAGCATGGAGGTAGAAAGGGGTGGAGACAACAGCCCGTGACTAAAATGGGATCACTTTCGCCATCTTACCGTGCTCGTTCTGTCAAAGTGTTTGTTTACATTTCTAGAACATCAGTTTTTCTGAGTTTTGGCTGTGTTGTGAGGATTATTTTGTGATTTTTGTGTGTTGTTACATTTCTCAATTATGGTTTCATGTGATCTGAGGATTTGTGCGAGTAGAGACGCTATTGATAAGAAAAAATCGACTGGAATCACATTTCATAGGTTAGTATAGAATAATACAGGACCAGGATATGAAATTTGTATCGAGTTTACTGAAATATTTATATGGTTGAGAATCGTAAATGTTTATTCACATTATATTGAAGGTTCCAATATTTTATCCAATTAACTCAGTCATGGCTATGATCAAATTGTGTTGGAAAAATGATAGCCGAGTCATAGGTATTCACTAATGAAAAGCATTGATGCGAAGTACCTAGATATACGAGTGATTTTTTTTTTGAATTTCTAGTAATCTTAAAGCTGATAGTAGGTACAAGACATAAAAGTGATAAAACTATACTTTCCAAAGTAGAATAAAAAAATCTCAATTATCATTTTTTTTTTTTTAATAGTCACCTTGCATCCTTCTACTTGGGTAGAAATAATAATTTTCAAAATTGAATATCTTTTTTATCGGATCTTAAGACCCAATCTTATCATTTTAAGGTTTCTGGATTGTGGGTTTTGGGGTCAATGAAAACTCCAGGATTGATCAGGGCTACATAAAAACAATTGTTTTAGTCAAAACGTAGGCACTGGAGTTTTCATTTACCCCAAAACACAAAATCCAGCATCCATTAAATTAAATATTTTGTTTCATAATAGAACATGTTCGAATAATTATTATCTATAATAATAATAATTATTATTATTTCAAAAATTCGCAGAGCAGGTATGTGATTGATATTTGAATAATAATAATAGCCTTTGATTCTTTTTATATAATGACTTTTCTATTTTTCTGACTCCAGTACTGTTTCGTTTTGTACCTACATGAATCAAGTTTTACGGTTGGAAAATACTTTTCCGGATTGTTTTATAATACTTCATACATAATATCATGAAGAAAAATGAATAGTCAATTGAAATAATTATGATTAATAAATCAAAAATATAATGTAACCGTGAATAAATTCGGATAAAGTTTAAATCTAGAGTAACAATTCTGAAGTTTTTTCATCTGTCGGCCAGTTCGCCCCTGTCTACGTCGCCATATTCCAGCTACTCTAAGCTCCACCTACCGATCCCATTTTTCTATCACTGTTTGAATGCTCCTTGGCGACTCTTATGATTCTATCTCGATGTCTTTAGTCTTTCAGTTCTTATGATTTTTGAGCGTTGAAGGCTACACACACAAAGAATGCAGATTATCCAGCGCCTGATTTTTGTTCTGAACACTGGCGCCAGTTTTTCCGTTGGATATAGAACACGCAGTTGAAAAGAAGATTCAGTGAATAGCCAGCAGATCCTCCTCCGACCTAGGATTTGTGCTTCTTACTAACTGGAAAAGGTTTTTCAAACATGTAAAGACCAATCCAAAGTTCACACACAATAAATAAAGAGCTAGTAGTTCATGATCTTCACTGGAGGCAGGTATATCAAATTTGTTAATCGAGAAGACCCTTTTTTTATTCAGACTTTTTGCAAGTACCATGAGCAAGTGATAAAATCTCATTCAACTGATAGCTGTTTGCTTTTAATCCACCAATACACCATAAACTTTATCAAAATATGGCCCACCAAAGATCGGAATCTCAGAAAAATATTTTAAAATAATAACAATGGAAACACCATGGGAAAGAAAATGTCCAAGGAGAAACTTGAAATGAAAATCTTGACTTGGCCTCTATTCAATCATGAAGATTTTCCTATTGTTCATTTATTCAATGAAGTGTTCTTGAAATATAACGTGTTTTAATTTTTAATTTTCGCTGCCCTTACTGATAAAGGAGATTTCCTGAAAACAAAACAGTTGCAACATGACTGCATAGCCCTAATAAACCAGCCATATTCCATTCTTGTACTGGAAATGTTGATATCTTTCAAAACAATTATCCAGACCCGCCAAAAATGTATACAAATCATTACAAAATTCTCCAGTTGGGAATGCGTAGGGATCAATATTGTCTAATATCTCCAGTTTCTAGACATATCGGAGCGTCGAATCATCACTAGGAATCAAACAATAATCACTAGCCTAGTTTATACCGACAACTTGGTCCGCGGACCAAGTACCAAATTTGGACTATATCCGAACCAAATATTTGGTACGAATGGTGTAAACAGTTGTGGACTAGGCTGGTCCGCTCTCGCCAGCAAGTGTACCGAACTAAATTTGGTTCGATCTGGATCAAAATTATGAGGTTATGTTGATTGTTATTATTGTGAATTGTGTTGGTTCTGAGTTTCTAAGGCAATCTGAGCGTACTTACTCATGTTTTTTTTGGTTACGAATTGTGTTGATGAATAATTTCGACTTGTTTTTGACATTTGACGAATTGCGGGCGTACAGATTTAGTTCACGCGTTGAAGGCCGTGTAAACGGGCGAGAAGCAATCATTGGTCTTACCGTACTATCCCCACCCACTTGGTCCTATCGGACCAAACTAAACGAGTTATCGATGTAAACTAGGCTACTGCAAGCCATTCTAGACGAAAAATTATGGTAAAAGCATAATTTTAAAGAATAGCAAAATATAATAACTAGACAAACTTTTAAAAGTTTTAGAATGACAATATGTTTGTCACCTAGCTGCTGTCAAAGTCAGCTGTTCTGGAAATGATCATATGTGTTTCCCAAGAATATGACTTTGGGCCTACATTGATGACGTCACACGGCCAGCACTTTGACCTTGTTTTCTAGGCGGTATTGCTAGAGTGCCCTTGTCATAGAGAGCGACAACCGAACTCCAGCACGGCACTTTGAATTAGCATTACCAAAACCATTTGTTTGATACGAAAATTAACTGAGTTCGTAGGTCTTCGACACTCTTGTCTCCGTTTTGGCTAAATATGTCAGAGCGGTTGCGGTACAAAAAATTGTAGGTTGGCGAAAAAATCAAAATGCCAAAACGGGCTCGATACTTGAAAAGAAAAAATAAAATATTTATTATGTTCGAATATAATTTAATCGGGAGAAGGGTTTTGTTTATCAATTCCAAAACTAATTGGTTAGAAAAAAATTGTCTTAGGTGAGGCTTTTCAGAATGGACATACCTATCTATGATGAACTGGAATATACAGGATCGGGCATGAGGTTATGGTAGATCAAAGTTGCATCTTTTCAAATGGAACCCCTTGTATATTAATGGATATTTGAATCACAACTACAATTTTGAGCAAAAATTGTAATACATACAATATTCCTCGATTTAGCCGTTTTCGAGTTATTGCGTTTTATAAATGACATTTTTGCTTTTTTTTATAAAACTAAAACGGTTTGAGATAGAGGGAAATGTCAACTTTTCTAGAGACATTCAAGGACATTAAATTAATTCTTGACAAGAAATATGTCGGGGGAAATTGACAGTTGACAGTAAGTCCCTTCCATTCAAAAATGACATATCTCTGACCCCTATATGCACCGAAGAAATCTAATCCGGATGAACACTTCATCGCGATCAAGATTTCAACCTATCGGTCATTGATCTGTCATTCGTTATTGTTCTACTGGAACTTTAAATATTCATGAAATTATAACACAATTCAATATTCAGGAAAATTGAATACGGAAATTTTAAGGGTATATAAACTAACCGAAAATAAAAAAGAATCTCATCTGTAACATCTGTAACATGTAATTATGACCTCTAACTTGCTTCATTTTGGAAATACATAGTGTCAAAGTCTTTAGAAAGGTTTTTTATCAATCACTGAAAAACCTTTTAGCTGATTTTGACAAAATTTGGCACGATAATTTGTCGTAAATAGAGTCCGCCTTTTGTGTGATTATAAAATGAAACTATTAATTCCAATGGCGTCCCAGATAGTCCTCCGATTGATATTTATAGGTAAAATTATGGTACTGCACTGCTTTTTTTTTTCAATTTCACCATTTTAATCAAAAATGTTGTTTTTTTACTTTTAGGTTTTTTTTCTAGCTTCGTTTACATGATAAAAAATACAGAAACATGAAAATAACGAGCTAAAATACGGTACTTTTGGCAGACAATCACAAAATCCTCCTTGAAGTTATTGGTTCCTTCTCAGGGTACCATTAAACGGGAATTGAAATTGAGATTGTCTGCCGAAAGTGCCGGATTTTAATTGTGTCACTCATATTACAATCATAGCTAAATAAAAAGAGTGACTAAAAAATATGTATAGTTCAGTTTCAAGGCCAGACATGGCTTGACAAACCCAAATTGTTTTCAGATATTTCCGTATGGATGCTACAAAATGTCAAAAAATAAATCAGGTGAAGTTACAAAATCCAAAATAATTGTCTTGATCCCTAAAATATTATTCAAATTTGAAAGAACTACTAATCAACTTCCAAGAACTTCAATTTTTTTTTTGATAAACGATATATAATAAACGAAAACGATCTCACCCGACCTACAGATGGTCGGATCGGATGGGTGCATTTGGGACTTGGGCAGGGAGGGACTCTCAAGTCAGCTGGTGTGCTAGGTCTACGATGATCGAAAACACTGTCACAAGCAGTTCGTTTTTGTCCGTTTAAAAAAAAACGGTGGATTGAAGATTGAAGTAAATACAGGGTGTCCCACCGGAAAAAAGATCGATCTGTATATGGAAAACTAAACAAAGGACTAATTTAAAATCTTGACAGTATACCAACATCTATGGGGGCAATCAAGCTAAAATGTTTTCAAGATGGTGAAACTTCCGATTATACCGATAGTGTGTGTCAACTTGCTTATTTTGTGTAGTGTAGTGCATTATTCCATTTGTATTGAATTTTTTGTTCAGAGGGAACCATTCTAATAGATTTTGTACCACATTTCAATAAGTATTAATGCAAGGTGGTCAAAAAATAAGATTGAAAATTAAACTGAGAAAACAGCCAACATTTTTTTATAATGGGACCCCGCAAACTTTATTATTTTATCTTATCAATCATTGAAAATAAAGGTAAGTTTGTGAGAGATTGTCCATTCCAAACATGTTTTTTTTGATTTTTGATCTATTTTTAATTTTTGGAATTTAAAATGTTAGGCAAACTTACCTTCATTTTTGATGCTCAATAAGATACATTTTCACGATCAAACGAACTTGCCTGACGTGAAGTTTGATCGTGATTATATGAAGCGTCCAGCCCGAATATATTATCTCACAACGTAGGTAGTCCGTTGTTAGAGGCTACCTACCCTGCACCATCCAAACTAATAAGGGAAAAAACTGTCCATTTCCGCATTCGGCCCATGCACCGGTTTTCCACTGAGTCAACGTTTATTCATTCTTCAAAGATATAAGTGCTCAATTTTTTTCATTTAAGCTATACGACTATTTAGGTTTCCATGAGGCGGGCGGAAAGATGATAAATTCGGGCTGGACGCTTCATATTATTACGATCGAACTTCACTCCAGGTAAATTGGTTTGATCGTGTGATTATATTCGCGTTCAGTTCGAAAATATTATCTTTATTTTCACAACGTGGATGTTTGAAGCAAGATAAAGCTGCTGCTTTAATGAAAGGCGAAAATAAAAAGGAAGCAAACAATAATATAGAGGGAAAATGACAAACTCTATATTGAATAAACAAAAACATAATCCAAGATTATAGATAAGTAATAATAGTTTCTGGTAAGTGAAACTGATAGGTGAATATTATTACGTGTGTTTGTTATGCTCCATTAGTGCACACTTTTCTACACTACAACACTCAGTGTGGCTTTGTTTGTGAAATGTTTGTCTGTTTTTTAGGATAGAATATCTTTTCTAGTTAGGTAAAAATATTCTATCCCAAAAAACACATTTCACAAACAAAGCCACACTGAGTGTTGTAGTGAGGAAAATTGTGCACTAGTGGATCATAACAAACACACCTATTATGTTCCAACATAATTCAACAAAAAATTGTGAGAAACTTTATAAATGTGTATCTGGTCACATTATTATAATTATTGTTCTGTGCTTGTTGCAAGACGCAAAAGTGCTTTGGCCAACTCAGTCAGAAAGAGGCCGACTATAATATCTGGCAAATGTAGACGTGCGTTTCGACCATCCAGTTGTTTTACAGATGGTCTCCACCAGAGATACCCTGTCTTAGGGGTATAGGCATGTCTTGTTGAATGTGGCTTGAATTTAGAAGTATCTATTTCTACCAAGGATAGCGCGTCTGCTTCACCCATTTGCTTGAAGTCTGTTGTGGTTGCTGCGCAGTGTTTGGGATTTTCTTTAAACAGAGGCAGATGTAGTGTTCATTGAATTTTTTCGACCATTGAGGTTTTGATTCGGTCGGTAATGCTTATTTGGATTCTTCCTTCGTTATATTGGATAATCTAATCAAGGAGAGTCTAAAAACTACCTCCTGTAAGGATCGTCGGAAAAGTAACTAGTTTTTGTGAAATTTGCCAAAGGCTCAATTCAACGGGAAGATCTTCAGAGAAGGTTAGAAGAATTTGAGGGTCCCAATTATTCGAATATCTCGGTTGAAATGGTTTTAGACGCGATATTTCTTTCATGAACTATGTGATCGTCTCCTAGAGGATTTGATTAAATCAGACTGAGCGCAGATCTATGTGTATTTAAGGTCCCATACCTATGGTTACGTTCCTCTGACAACGTTTGCAAAAATGTTATCACTTCATAATTGGATACCTCGTATAAGGGTAGCTGTCGACAATGATAATGGTCTCATCCAAGTCTGTAGGTTGTGTCATATTGTTTGATGGTTGAATCCAGCGCAGTCGAGGAGATTATAGTAGAGATGGCGGTCAGATTGAATTTTGCCAACCATTGAGATTTTGATTCGGTCGGTAATACTTATTTGGATTCTATCCCCATCCTTCGTTATATTGGATAATCTAATCAAGAAGAGTCTAAAAACTACCTCCTGTAAGGATCGTCAAAAAAGTAACTAGTTTTTGTGATATTTGCTAGAGGTTCAATTCAACTTGAAGATCTTCAAAGTAGGTTAGAAGAATTTGAGGGTCCCAATTATTCGAATATCTCGGTTGAAATGGTTTTAGACGCCATATTTCTTTCATGAACTATGTGATCGTCCCCTAGAGGATTTGATCAGACTGAGCGCAGATCTATGTGAATTTAAGGTCCCATACCTATGGTTACGTTCCTCTGACAACGTTTGCAAAAATGTTATCAATTCATAATTGGATACCTCGTATAAGGGTAGCTGTCGACAATGATAATGGTCTCATCCAAGTCTGTAGGTTGTGTCATATTGTTTGATGGTTGAATCCAGCGCAGAGGAGATTATAGTCGAGATGGCCGTCAGGCCGTCTCTGGAACGCTTCTCTTTAAGAAAAAGTCCCTTATAATCTGGCGGCCACCAGGGTAAGTTGATTGTCTAGTGGATGGACTTTGCTGGAAGGACAAGAAAATAAATCGTGAGATGGTGTTAGATAGATTTCTTTTCCTACTTTCAACTTAAAAAGAGAGGGTACCAGGCCAGAGGGACGGCCGTTGAGGTACCAGTAAGATGCATGCTTTCAGCCTTGTTTTGGATTATTTTTTTAATTGACCTCAAAACCAAAGAAAAGGGTGGAAATGCATAAAAATCAAATGATTTCCAGTTAAGGGTAAATGCATCGACGCAGGCTGGCCAATAGATTGGCGATATCAAGTGTTACTTTGCACTTCCACTGATTCATTACTCAGTTGTGTTTTTGCATAGATATTTTATTGTTTTGTCGGATTATCAATTGAGGATTTATCGTGTTTACCAGATGGCTATAGTAACCTAGAAATAAATAATCTGTTTTGTTGTAAGTTAAAGAATAAAGAGGAAGTAGATGTAAGTAACATCAATAATAATTAATTCATTACAATGTAAAATTATATCCACAAATAGGAAAACTAAGGGCCGATATTTCAATGTCCATTTAAGGTGCACTTGAAGGTTATTTTGGACCTTGTCTGCCGTGAGTGCCGTGCTTCGATTGCGACACTCACATTAGATCCTTAGCTAGATGAGAGGAGTGGCGCGATCGAATAACGGCACTTTCGGTGGCCAATTTTGGAATTCACATCAACTTTAATTATACCTTAGCTAAAATGTCACTTAAGGTACACTTAAGGCTCAGAGTTCCGCGAGCTTTTGAGCGGCCTAGAAGTGGTTCAGAAATACACGTTTTTCTAAAACATCTGTTGACATTTTCGAACAGTTTTTTTTTTCTAGTTATAGGCAACGGCTTGATTGTCCTATACCTCATAGAAAGTTTTAAAATTGATCAGAAATATCGAAGATGTTTTGCTCAAAGTTGATCAACTTCAACTATCATTTTCTCAACTTTGTATTTATTTTATCTAGTCGAAATAAAGAATAGGACGTGTATTGAACATTTGATGAAAGGTTAAAAAAAAATCATAGAGAATTGTTTTGCCGTTCACTAATAAAGTGCGTTTTTCAAAACATTCACATTACCAATTATCTCTTATTTTGACCCCATTCAGTGGCGACATCACAGATTATTATCTGAACTCCATTTTTGGGCGTAGTTTAAGTATCAGCTGTTTAGCTTGGATTTTGTCTTAGGATATCAGGACCGATATGAGTTTTTTAATGGACTTGGAAAATTGATGCTTTTGGAATGGTCGATAAAAGATAATATGATCAAAATTCAGTTTAGTCCACAAAACTGACCAGTTTTGAATCCGGAGTAGTTTTCGGTGAAAATGCTCCGATATTTAATTTTCAGAAAGTACCTACTTGAATCAGGAAATAATGTATCAAAGTATAATGATCAAAGTGCGAGATAATAAAATATTGTAAGGATTTTTTGTTGATTTGTGATACAAGATTATCATGCAGCATTGATTTCCCTAACTGATGTTGATAATGAAAACAAAATTTTCATTTCTTTTTATTATAAGAAGACTTACTTTTAATTTTAATAACACATACCATTGCCATTCGGGAGCCTCTTCGAATTTTTGAATGTAACACGCAGGCTGGCCAATAGATTGGCGATATCAAGTGTTACTTTGCACTTGCACTGATTCATTACTCAGTTTTTTTTTGTATAGGTATTTTATTGTTTTGTCGGATTATCAATTAAGGATTTATCGTGTCTACCAGATGGCTATAGTTACCTACAAAAAAATAATCTGTTTTGTTGTAAGTTGAAGAATAAAGAGGAAGTAGATGAAAGTAGCATCAATAATAATTAGATCATTACAATGTAAAATTATATCCACAAATAGGAAAATTAAGGGCCGATATTTCAATGTCCATTCAGGATTAAGGTGCACTTAAAGGTTATTTTGGACCTTGAATTTGTCTGCCGTAAGTGCCGTGCTTCAATCGACAATCACATTAGATCCTTAGCTAAATGCGAGGAGTGGCGCCACCGAAGAACGGCACTTTCGGTGGCCAATTTTGGAATTCACATCAACTTTAAGTATACCTTAGCTAAAATGTCACTTAAGGTGACATTGAAATATCGACCACAAAGGCCGATATTTCAATGTCTATTTAAGATTAAGGTACACTTATGGCTCAGAGTTCCGCGAGCTTTTGAGCGGCGTAGAAGTGGTTCAGAAATACACGTTTTTCTAAAACATCTGTTGACATTTTCGAACAGTTTTTTTTTCTAGTTATAGACAAAGGCTTGATTAATGTCCTTTACCTCATAAAAAGTTTTAAAATTGATCAGAAATATTGAAGATTTTTTGCTCAATGTTGATCAACTTCAACTATCATTTTCTCAACTTTGTATTCATTTTATTTAGTCGAAATAAAGAATAGGACGTGTATTGAACATTTGGTGAAAGGCTAAAGAAAAAACATAGATAATTGATTTGACGTTCACTAATAAAGTGCGTTTTTCAAAACATTCACATTACCAATTATCACTTATTTTGACCCCATTCAGTGGCGACATCACAGATTATTATCTGAACTCCATTTTTGGGCGTAGTTTAAGTATCAGCTGTTTAGCTTGGATTTTGTCTTAGGATATCAGGACCGATATGAGTTTTTTAATGGACTTGGAAAATTGATGCTTTTGGAATGGTCGATAAAAGATAATATGATCAAAATTCAGTTTAGTCCACAAAACTGACCAGAAAATGCTCCGATATTTAATTTTCAGAAAGTACCTACTTGAATTAGGAAATAATGTATCAAAGTATAATGATCAAAGTGCGAGATAATAAAAATAGTAAGGATTTTTTGTTGATTTGTGATACAAGATTATCATGCAGCATTGATTTCCCTAACTGATGTTGATAATGAAAACAAAATTTTCATTACTTTTTATTATTAGAAGACTTACTTTTGGTTTTTTTTGCCAGAGAATGTTGAACATTCAGAACAATATCTCTATACTAGGCATGGCTAAAAAAACTATGCAAGTCTTGTATTGTTTCATTTTTAAATGGGATGTCATTTCTTATACTTCTAAGAATGTCTTAACAAAGGTTTCGGTGATTTTTGTGTTGAGCAAATTCTGAAAAAATCGATTCAATGAGTTTATTTCCGCATTGTTTTATCATTTTTGCTTAGATCAGGTTCGTATTTAGGTTTTATTTGAAATGCAATTTGGAAACTGAAAAAACTAATGTGATGAACTTATGTCTCCATAGTCTTGTTATGTTTCAATGGATTATTTGTTGTGATTAGGTTTATCATTATAGTAGGTTCTATGAGGAAGGAGAATATAGTAGATGTATTTTCAATTTAGTGAAGTTATGTCCGCATAATTGCGCTATTTCTCAATGAGTTTGATTAAAATTTGCTGTATAGGTACGTTCTATTTGAGTTTGGTTTGAATTTAGTGAGGTTATGTTCGCATATGTCGTTATCTTCTGAAGGATTTTGTTCAAATTCGGTTATATTGGGAATTTAATTGAGAAATTGAAGAGAAATGATTACCCAAGTGAAGTCATGTTTGCATAATATTTTCATGTACAGCACCATCATATAGTTCTTTACGCTCAATCGGATTTTGTTAAAATTATGTATGTGGAATCCATGAGGGATATAGCGGAGAATTGATACTCGTGAGATGGTCGATATAAGAGTTCATTTTCGTCCACATGACTCAGCCGTTTTGGTTCCGGACTAGTTTTTGGTTCAAAATACTCTGGTATTTACTCCAGGTAGTACTTAGATTTATGAAGAAAAACTTTTGTGATTAAAGTAAGAGATAACAAATACATATTATGTAATGAACACTTTCTTGTTATTTCGTGATACAATAATTATTATCAGCATTGATTCCCTCAACAACTGATGTTTATATTGTTGTCATCTTATGATAGAAAATATTTCTGAGGTAGGTACTCAATAATATTTTCTATCATAAGATGACTTTTGTTTTTTTATCGAATAATTTTGAAAATGGTAAATCCATTTTCTTGGTGTAGGCATGGCTAAGAAAACTATGCAGGTCTTGTATTTTATTGGACGAGCTTGGTGTTGATGCAATCTACAAACTGTGTGTCAACATCTGGCAAACTGGGGTATGGCCAAAAGAATGGTGTGAATCGTTGTACATGCCGCTACATAGGAAAGGCTCTTTTACAGACTGCAACAGCTACAGAACAATAGCGCTTATGTCACATGCAAGCAAAATTCTGCTTCATATCATAACAAACCGTCTTGAACCTTTTTCACTTCCATAGATTCCCGACGAACAGACAAGATTCATGCCAGGAAAGGGAACAAGGGAACAAATCCTGAATGTAAAACAAATAATAGAAAAAGCGTATGAATTTATTGTGAAAACGTATTTGTGCTTTGTCGACTACAGCAAGGCTTTCGACTGTGTTAAATGGAAGAATGTGTGGCTTATCTTGGAAAACATGGGAGTACCAAAACATATGATCATTTTGCTTAAAAATCTCTACGACAACAGTTGCGGGAAGGTGGAAGTCAACAACACGCTATCTAAGTCATTTAGTCCAAAGTGCGGTGTGAGACAGGGCTGTTTTGCGTCACCGATACTCTTCAATATATACGGAGAGTATATAATGAGAACAGTTCTGCAAGGCTGGCGAGGGGGATTAACCATAGGAGGAAAAAGAATTACTAACCTTAGATATGCAGATGACACCTTTACCTGCCCATTCGGAAGAAGAACTCACGGAAATCATGAGAAAGTTGGACAGGATCAGCAGAGAACATGGTCTTACGTTGAACAAGAAAAGACGAAAATAATGATAATAGACCACAACCCTTTGCCAATGTTGGACAGATCCATGGTTTTGAAGTGGTTGAGAAATTCAACTATTAAGGATCACTTATTACAAACAAAGGCAGCTGTGACGAAGAAATGAGACGCAGACTGGCCATGGCACGAACCTCAACAATAAAACTGACTCTAATATGGAAAGACACTGCGATATCTCAACACAACAAGTTGAAAATATTAAACTCTTTGATCTTCCCTATTGCAACATATGCCTCTGAGACCTGGACCCACGGACTTAGTAAATAAAAACGGACTGCTAATGCAATGACAAGAAAATCACTGAAGCATGGGCGCTGCCATGATGGGACAATTTAAGTTGGTCATTCTGAATTTCAGTGGTGCCATCGTTAAAAAATGGAGAAATCTGTCAAGTTAATGATTGATTTTGACATTTTGAGGTTATATTATTTATTATTTTGATCCATATGAATTGAAATAAATAACCATACCAATAAAATAAAGCACTGATTAATACGTTTATTGAACTTGTAAATATTCTATATCTTACGTAGCTATCAAAATGGAAGGTAGGTAGGTATTATATTCACTTTTCTCCGGCAATAATCTACTTTGTATTAATAATACAATCATCAATCATGGTAAGTGCCTATTACAGATTGTAATCTGTGATTTAATATTTAATAAACTTTGATGACCTTTCTGTATGTCCTCGAGAATTCGTAGGTCAATACCTGAACCTGAATCTTGATCCAACTGCTATTTGGAAGTCAATGAGAGCTTGATGGCTTGATACCTATTCAGTACCTATACTTACCAAGGTGCTACTTACCAGTCTTGCTGATTTTTTTGGAAAAAAACAAAGATCGATTTAGTCGGATGTTTTATTAAAATATTTTTTTTTCATATTATTATGTTACAATAATACCTTATATTTATGATGGATTTATTCTGAACATAATATTTTATTTCAAGTTTCAACACAGAACTTGACTAACTAACTTGTACTTCTGTCACACTCAACTTGGGTCATATTTAACAAAATTTGTGACATGATTGTGTTTCTTCAGGACTAGTTCCATCAAAGAACTCTTTCCCTATCTTCTGGCTGACTCACCATTAGGAGGTAGGAGATTATTCATATGGAAAAAACAAAATTTGTGAAACATAACTACCTAAATATACCTAATACTAACTCAACCAACATTTCATCATTTTGAAAAAAAAAACTGAACCAACAATTAAAGCATCGGCAAGACAATCTAACTGTATTTTGATGACTGAGGGGCTGGCTATCGATTGGGATTTAACCCATGGGCAAGCTGGCCCTGAGTCAACTTAGCCCCTGCCAATACTAAGTCCGTGTGCCAAATGGACAAATGTCAAACATTTTAAGGTTATCCTGAGGTTATTGCGTTAACCCAGGGCTTAACCCAATTGATAAACAGTCCCTCAATTTAATTTTTCTTTTAAAAAATAGGTTCAGAGAAGAAGAAATATTTTTTCAAAAACATTTGATTTAAATCAACTATTTAAAAAAAACATATGATTAAAATCGCGATTCACATCAACGCAACCCTGCTACTTACTAGAAACCGTTAGCACACAGTAATTTCTTCAACTCATGTGGAATTACGATAGAATTTTCACTTATGTGATTCTATCAGGGTTCGTAAATATCAGTATATTTACTGAGAATATCAAAATATCGGATATTTCCATTTTCGATAAAAATATTGGTTTATTGACAAGAGGGGGTTATTGAAACCTTGGTAAATTGAATGAAATATAAAAAGCTTCCAAATACTAATAAAAAACGGACATGAAATAGATAAATAAGTGAATAAAAGACATATTTTTGGAAAAAAAAACAGTTATAATTCACTTTGTTTGGTCTGCTGGGGGCTGGGGGCAAGTAGGTAATTTGAATCATCTGACTCACTTCTTGTGTCAAAGTTAGGATTGATTCGCAAAATTAGTTTTGTAACTCGAATAACTAAAAGACAAGAATTTTTGTTTTGTTTTTGGGGCTCAAATCATACTTTAATGTTTAGGGGAGACATTTTAGGAATGTAATGTCAAGAAAAAAAAAGAATAATTTTAATTACCAAAGAAAGCACTCAGTAATCTGGAAAATAATCCAAAAACCATCGAAACTCCAAAAACACTTGTTTATCAGATAAGAATCAACAAGGAAATGTGGACATGGCACCTAAACGCACCAGATAAACAAAATTGCAGGGACATAGAATTCTAGATTCACTACCATTTTCATGCTTTATATTGACAAATTGGACTTGGAACTAATGTAAATTACATTTGGTTTGTAATAAGGAATCCAGTGGTGAAAAATGTGGACATAGCACCTTTGCGCTTTTGGGTATCGAAATATTTATTTAGTAAACTTTGCTTCAGTAATTTACAATCTGATTTGAAAAACTGTAAATTTCCCGAGAAATGTTTGGAAGCTATACAACTAGCCTCATGCTCAAAAGATTTCTAAACAAGATCTGAATTTTATACCTTCTTGGATTTATTTTGATTGAATTAACGAAAAATAAATGTTGACTTTCTAGCGTACTCATTGACTAATTGCTTCAGAAGATTACAGTAAACAAGGCCAAAACTTGAAAATTTTCTTTAGTCAAGCAGTGGCACCTACCATGGTTATTTAAATTTTGAATATATTCTCTTCCATCTTTGAACCACATTTTTAAAAGGGAACATGCGTATGATGATCTTAATAACTTAAAAATATACTTTTGTATAAATATAAATAAATATATAAATATAAATATACAGAGGGTGCCTCCGATTAAGTCGGCACTATTGCTACCTTCATTAATATTGCAGCTACGATGATGTTGAAATCATTAAACTAGTAGTTTTTTTTCTGCTGATTAATAGAGTCAATAGCAACCATTCAATTGTTCCTTTATCTGGAATTTTATAAAGAAAAAATGTTCTGTAAATGAATTGCGGTCATAACTTCTTTATTTTCAGGGCTGGTAGTGCAAAAAACCTTTTTTTCTCAGAAAATTATTCACTATCGATCTGTGCAAAAATATACTCAACATCTCTTAAAAAAATATCTTTTATGAGATAAATCAAAAACGCGATGTTCAATTGTTTTTCTATTTTCATCATTTTTATCAGCAGAAAGAATTCTTCTAGTTTGCTGATTTGAACATAATCGTAGCTGCAATATTAGAGAATTTAGCAATAGTGCCGACATAATCGGAGACACCCTGTATATCACGATCTTTTTTTGCAGACAAAATATCTTGATACTTACCACTCATTAGTTATCGAATTTATTCCATTTGGCTGTTCCACACTGTATATCATGATATCATTGTCAAAAAAATTACAATTTGAAAAGGATATAGATAGGGGCCTATCGAAGAATGTATCGTATGAGAATTCTGCGAACTGCCTATTTTGCCCTCGTTCAGGCACACTTATCCTATGGAATTTTGGCATGGGGTCACTCATTCGGGGCTCATGGATTGTTTGCACTGCAGAGCTGTTAGGGTACTGACTGGTATGTGTTACCAGGAAGATTGTAGGGAGGCCTTTGTACATTGTCAACTTCCAACACTGCCATATCTATATACTTTTGAAAACCGTCTATATACAGGGTGTTTCCTAAAGATTGGTAAAAAGTTCGTTGTGTGATTCCTGGGGTATTTTCATGAAAAAAAGTTCCTATAATGTTTATATTATATAGAATTTGAGCTCAGAATTTCAAAATTTTCTTTTAACCTTTAACCCCGCCAGTATGGTACGCCCCCGATTAAAATTTTGAAATTCTGAGCTCAAATTCTCATTCAGCATTAAAAGTTTGTATGATGTACCAAATTTCATGATTTTTGTATGTAAGGTTTCGGAAATATTGAGGAAAAACCGTCTTCGGGGTGCCCTATTTAAAGGGGCGTAGCTCCCTTAGGAAGCATTTTTCGGCAAATGTTTATAGGAACTTTTTTTCATGAAAATACCCCAGGAATCACACAACGAGTTTTTTACCAATCTTTAGGAAACACCCTGTATAAAGAAAAGCAACATGTATTGAACACATGATAATGTGCATCATCATGATACAAGAAATAAGACCAACTTCGTTCCACTCTACTGGCGTCCTGGAAGGTGCCAGGATGGACCCAGATACTGGGCTATGAAGCTATTTGATGTGTTACCAGCAAAAATGAAGAGGTTACCTGTTAAAAAAAATTATACGGAAGTAAAGTCCATTTTAATAAGTAATTGTTTTTATTTATTAGACGAGTTCATGAAATTTATATTTCAATATGTGTGTAACAAGTGTATATTTGATATTGCCTGACATATGTAAACAATTGTTTTTTTTTGTATTTTACATACAGAGTGACCCATTTGAAAGCGGGCCACCCTTATAACTTTTTAATTTATTGATCGATTTTGACGATTTTTTTTTTAATGTAGAGAGGGTAAATGTATATTTTGAGGCCATGCGTCGTCCAGTTTTTTCCAAAAACCAAGGCCTAGTAGAGCATATTTAGAGGCTGAAAAATCCAAAAAACATATTAGCGATTTTTTTGGAGAAAATCTGACTACGCCACTGGATTTTTCATCCCCTGGAATGGGTCTGTACCAAATTTCATGAAAAAATATTCAATTCGAAAATATTATTTCTGTGTGTAATTCTTTTTCTCGTTTGTCTGTTTTCATTGTATTTTGACATGAGAATATCTTTTAAATGTTTATATTTAATAATTTTCTTCTGATAGACTTGCTATCGCAAGTGTTTCGAGGTAAAATACTTATTGGTGCATAATAAAATCAATCTTCAATTTTTAATATTTTTTTATGAAATTTGGTACAGTTCCATTTCAGGGGATGAAAAATCCAGTGGCGTAGTCAGATTTTTTCTAAAAAAATCGCTGATATGATTTCTGGATTTTTCAGCGTCTAAATAAGCTCTAAGTAGGCCTTGGTTTTTGGAAAAAACTGGACGACGTATGTCCTCAAGATACACCTTTTCCCTCTCTACATTTCAAAAAAAAATCGTCAAAATTGATCAATAAATTAAAAAGATATGTGGGTGGCCCGCTTTTAAATGGGTCACTCTGTATATGAATGAGTATTAACTATTGATGCTTAAATAATACAAGTTTTGACAATTGTTTTCTAATCTTCTCCCCTGAAATATCTGTATTTATTTGATTTGCTGCACTGTTACTTCTTATGAAGCTATAGGATCTAATGATCAATTCAATCAGGATCTTTTCATGACTATTTTCATATATCGCATAGTCAAAAATGTGTTCGGACAAAGTCGGAAAAATATTAGGGTCTGTGAGGAAGTTTCGTGATTCTTTCAGCAGTAGGCTTATTAATATATCTTTTGGTGGAAGACCTCCAACAAGTTTCAATACCTTTTGTATCATGTTTTCGATTTTCAGGCAGATAGAAAACACACTTTTTGCTGGATACATCCCTCTAGATTTCCTGTTAATTAAATTAAAATAAGTATTCTGTTCGTCTTCACTGGAATATAGAGCACGGTGGCATGTTGGGCATGATACCTTTCGCCCTACAGATTTGACCACAAAACCAGCTATATAGGCAATGATATTTTCAGTAAATTCATCAAAACTTGATGGCAAAAATATGTTGATTTTTTCATGCAACTCATTTACGTTGGTGTCTTTATTTCTCTCGGCATATACGTTGGTTATTTCTTTCGCAGTGTTTATGCTTAATATGCTGGTGCTGTCCTGAGGTAAACAGTTTCCAGTATTATTTTTGATATCAATATGCATAAGCATTCTCCGGTATGTGTAATGGAATTGCAATTGGAATTGTAAACAACTGGGATTGTTAGTAGGACCATAATATAATAATAATACCATAATAACTTTTTATCCTAAAACAAATAATAAATCAAATCCATATGTTTTCAAGTTATAGAGACACACAGTATGAACAATCCTATTTTTTTTTTCATTGAATACTTTGAGGATAAGATTTAAGCAAGGATTTCAGTTTATTCACGTTAGAACCAGAATGATTATACCTACCTAATTTGAATTTGTATCCGTGCGTCGAACAGTGGATAAAAATGAGTTTTCAGCTATCCGCAAATGCTACAAATAAGACCCTTTTTTCAAAACATATTCACCTATAATACTAGAAATAATAAATAAATCCAAATCTGTTTGTGTTTTGATGAACAATTTTTTATCAGAACACAGAGATCAAACCGAGGAGCAAACACTATAAAAAAAAACACCTAACACAGCATACATGTAAATTACTATTTTCCAGTTCAATTCAACTGCAGACCAAAGAGCTTGAAAAATTTGTTGTGCAAAGTCCGTTAAACACGGGTATGTACTTTTAATAAAATTATTTGAACATTTCCTTATAGGGCTCTTACGTTGATTTTGTTTTTTTTTTTCAAATAAATGTTTTCGCTTGGAATTTTTTTAATTTTCATAACATCAGAAACGATTTTCTCAAATACATTCAAACACATCTCTCCAAATTTCTTGGTACTAAAGATACTTTGGTTTATGCTCGTTAAGGCCATTATGTGTTTTTTTGCACAGGTTTGCGCCAAGGTCTCATTTTTTTTTATTTCAGAGGCTGCTTTTACGTCGAATTTTACGTTAAAATATGCTTATTTATTTGAAATTTGGGTTAGTTTGGGTAAGTCTGTCTAACAAAAAAAGGTAAGCACAATCACTCATATTTGAAAAAATGTTTTTTCCCTGGAAAGGAGAAGCCCTCAGCCTAATTTTGTCAAAAGTGAACCTAGAAACGTTTCTGCCGCTCAAAACCGTTCCAGTTCTAACCGTACAGCAATTTACAGACTTTCCAAGAATTTCGAGAAACATCATTGAGGTACAAATGCTTTTTAAGTGAAGAATGTGCCCTAGAAAATTTGTCAAATGCTGTCAATTCTCAAACTTAAGTTTTCCTAATCTCTGGAAATATCCAGGTTTTCATTATTACCCAGAAGTTTATCCATGGGTTGAGGTCTATCCATATAGGTAATATCAAAATATTGCCAAAAAAATATGTCCCTAGTTTTTATTCAACGTTTTTCGCAATATCTGGAAAAATACTTATCCAGATCTGCGGGACCTCAAATTTTATCTCAAAATCAAGAATTTTCGTCCTCGAGAACCTCCGAGTCCTACCTAAATTTCAAACCGCGAGGACGCGGTCGCTATAATTCTGGCCCACGAAATATCAATTTTGTGTTTTTGTCTCAACCCATATAAACGAAGCACTGTACTCCAGTTTAATAAATGATAAATTTGGATTCGTATTTATTCTAATGATAGCTTAAAAGATAAGTTAGAGGTACTTGATAGCTTTTGTTTTATTGTTTTATTGTTGGATAGAAAAAACCTCGGAAAAAACATTACGATTCTTGTCCCAGTATCTCATAGAATCGGAGCACTGTGGAGCGTGCGGAGAAGTTACATTTCGGCACGATGTTTGTATTGTTCAAAATCAAGATATTGGGGACTGATTAAGTGAATGATTTAATTATGTTACTATATTAACGGCTTGCCCGATCTCCGCTCCGCGTCGGCGTCGTTTGTGCTGTTTCTTTCTACCATGGTTTGTGGCACTGCATGCCGTCGCGCATAGAAAAGTGATTAAAATATACTGATATTCACTTTTCTATGCCGTTGCGTGCGGAAAAGTACATACCTTCTTTCCGAACGCTTCCATCAGTACCTAACTGTGTAAATCCAGAATCAAGTCCAGAGTTCAAGGGATTTTGATAAAAAATGCTTTTTACACTTTAGATGAGTTTCTGGCATTTGAGTTCTAAGTTTCTTATCTAATTTTTTGACTTGTGTGACTTTTTTTTGTACATTAACATGATAAATTAATTTGAAATTGACATTTTAAAAATTACGCGAGGTATTAACCCACGTTTGTGCAAGTCATTTTATTTCCAGCTTTGTCGTTTGTTTCATATTTTATTTTATAGTATGTGTACTTTGACTACTATGATTTTTTTTTCAAAAAGAAATACCAAATCACTCAGAAACACTTTACACCAAATTTCAAGCACCTATGTTCACATATTGTTGAAAAATCCAGCTGACCCCAAGAGCCCTACTCTTACCCAAAACACCTCATAGTTTTATTTTTTATTAGTACTAGCCCTGGTACTAGCTACTCAATATCAATGTCACAAACACTTCACAAAGTCACAACACAAATCCAAAAAGTCGCTTGAAAATCTTATTGACTTGAATTCTCCAAATCAATCAAATCAAATCCAAAAATGAATAAAATATTGATAATCGATATAATATAACCACGGATACTAATCTGTGACATAAACATAACCACAAAATTAATCAGTTGTCTGCACTGAAAAATCAGAGATGCCAACACAATGTGTCCCATCATGGCGGCGCCCATGCCTCAGTGATTTTTGGCAAGCTCGGCCATATGCATTAGCAGTCCAGTTTTTATATAGGTCCGTGCCTGGACCTTAAAAATGTCCAATCGAAGAACAATTGATGCTTTTGAAATGTGGGCCTATAGAATAATGCTGCGAATATCATACATAGAACATCGTACTAACGTGTCGATTCTTAAGCAACTAAAAATCACCACAAGGCTATCAACCAGGATAAATCAATCATATCTACGGTATTTTGGACACATTGCAAGAAGAACAAATGAGCTGGACTCATTGTAGAGGGAGAAATCTATGGCAAACGACCAAGAGAAAGGTCTCCGACGCGCTGGGTGGATCAAACCAAAGAAATCATTGGTCACGAACTGCAGGAAGCTTCTCTTGCAGTTCAAGACAGAAAAGGATGGAGAATTACGATCCGAGCAATTGAGACATGATGTCACCATACTCTCTCGAGAGTAAAAGGACAAGAGAAGAAGAAGATTTAAAGTAATGAGCCAACTTTTTGATGTTATCCTTTTCCTCTGGTGGTAATGAGATTTTCATTTTGGTAGATTAAACCAAAGAATTTTTTGGATTGACTGGGACACAAGGAACTTTTCTTCTTGTTGATCGTGAAACCCTACATTTGCAATAGGTTAACGATGATGTTAGTATTTTCAAAACATTTATTCCGCGACTTACCAAGAATAAGGAGATCGTCTAAGTAATTAACACACAGAACTCTTTTTTGCAGTGCTCTCGAGATCACAGGCTTCATTTTTTTTTTGAAGCAAAATGGCGATGAAGAAAGTCCAAAAGGAACGCAAGTAAATTCGTGAATTTTTCGTCCAAATTTAAACCTGAGATATTTGCGGTGATCTGGGTGAATTGGGATGACAAAATATGCATCTTTCAAATCCAGCGTTGTCAAAAAACACGCTGGAGTTAATAATCTGGAGGTAGTTCTATGGTCTTCCATTTTGAATTGAGGTGCGATCACAACTCGTTTAGTTTTTTGAGGTTAAGTACAAACCTTTTTCCGCCATTTGACTTATTCGCCAAAACTACAGGAGATATAAAGTGATTAGATTATCTTTACACTCTTTAACAGCTCAGAGGAGGTGAAGGTCATTAATGGTTGACTTAATGAGGGTGTTTTCACTCGATGAGGGGCAGTGCCGCGACAAAATCTCCGTATAAGGGGGTAAACGAGTAAAAGAGATTTTATAGCCTTTAATCCAAGACAAGGCTATGGAATTCAGAGCAACTCTTTTCCAAGCGTATTTAAAAAATTGAAGGCGACCAGCATAGACGTTTTGATCACTTACCACTATCGTCTGCGTCCTCTCTGAGCATACGAGGGGCGCCCTCTCTGTGATCTCACTTCCCTCCTTTGGTGAGTTGGGCCTTGTCGGTTTAACTGATTAGTGGTACGGCTGGTAGGCGCGTGAGGCTTATCCTTGTCCACTCCCCCACCTTTCATCCTCGCAGGAAAACGAGAAGGAGCCGGCCATGATCAAGTCCAATCGGCTGAAAAGGTCGTGAATCCTTTCCGACTTTCCCCATTGTTTTCATGGCTTGTATTTTTTCCCCGAAATTTGGTCCAAATAAAAATTCCCCGGGTGGGACTCTATCCACACTGGTTTTTATTTGTTTATTCATCAGTGGGAAAACTAGTTGATGACGCTTATACGATATTTCATGAAAAAGATGACACAGCATGTGACCTGAGTCAGCGATAGGTAGTCTCTAGAAACGGACTACGATGTATAAATGAAGATAATATACAGGGTGTTTCATTAATATTGCGAACAAATTCAGGGTAAGTTTCCCCACTTAAAAATAATGAGAAATCTTCATATAAAGGTGTGTCCGGAAATGCTTCGTTACAGAGCTACAGGGTGTTGAAGTTTTATTTTTATTTTTGTTTTTTCCAAATAATATTTGAACCAATATCTATATTTCCATAAAAATCGGTATTTGAGGTTTTCTTTTTACGCGAAATTCGAATTTTATCTCAGTTTGGCTCTTACTTGTAGGGGGCGCCACCTACACTCATTTGTCCTGACATGTACAGCCATAACTTTTTTGGACGTAACCGTATGACATATTTGAGTGAAAAAACATATTTCTTTTTTATTTTTTTGCAAAAAAGGCATATCTGTTAGAAGTCGCTACTTGCCACCATTTTCGAGATATTTAGATTTGAAATAATGGATACATATGATAATGAAATTGTGGCCGAGCATTGTGTTTCATTGATAGTGCCAAAAATACAGGATAGGTTTCCGCACTTGAAAATAAAAAGAAAATTTTATATAAAGATGTGTCCGAAAATGCTTCGTTACAGAGCTACAGGTTGTTAAAGTTATTATTTAATTCATTTTTTTTCAGTTTTTTCATTTGTTTTTGTTTAAATAATATTTGAATAAGCGTTGTCGATAATATTACACAAAAGTCGACTTTTATCTTTTTCACTGAAAATATGAAGCATTAATGCGTAATATGTTATAACTTCCAGCAGGTTACTCTCGCCATAATTTCAAAATCCCATGTATTAATTATTTCAAATCCAAATATCTCGAAAATGGTTCCACGTAGCGACTTCTCACAGGTTCACATTTTTTGCATAAAAATAAAGGAAAAATATGTTTTTTTCACTCAAATATGTCATACGGTTACGTCCAAAAAAGTTATGGCTGTACATGTCAGGACAAATGAGTGTAGGTGGCGCCCTCTACAAGTTAGAGCCAAACTGAGATAAAATTCGAATTCCGCATAAAAAGAAACCCTCAAATACCGATTTTTATGGAAATATAGACATTGATTCAAATATTATTTAGAAAAAACAAAAATAAAAATAAAACTTCAACACCCTGTAGCTCTGTAACGAAGCATTTCCGGACACACCTTATATAATGATAAAATTTGGGTGTTCCAATTTGATGAAAAAAAAATTAGCATGCCAAAATCAAGAAACCAGTCCAGCTAAATAATGAGGTACTCGCATGAGAAATCGAAACGTTTTTCAAAATCTACCAGGAGTGTAACAAATAGTAGTGCGATATTTTTGCTGGGCCACCCTGTATGTTTTTGTGCAAAACACCACCGCCTTGTTTGCTAGAAATACTGCGTCAAATCAAATTGATCCCTCGAAAGTCTGATAAATGAATATATTTTTTGGGTTCTTGCTGCGAATCGGTCTGCGTTTACAAATCAAGTAGTTCTGAGCTCGTTCGTAACCAACCCTCAAAAACAGTTCTTAAGTCCACTTCGAAGTACCTTATCACTTGTAAGAGCTCATACATAAAGACAAGAATACAACAAACATTCTTTATTTTGATCATCTTATATCCTCACGTCAAATATCATTCACTTTTCAGTAATTCCATCAATCGCCAGAACCTGCTTCAAAATGTCACCAGCCAACTCTTTGCTTTGGAGAATTGACGTATGATTACCCTCAATGACCTGAAACAAACTTTTCGAGCAATCTACCATTCAAAGATTAGAACCATTTTATAATGAGACTATTTAATAAAATGGTACAACACACAACTATTTTATCATTGATCCTCGTAAATTAACTAGGCAACACTTGTGCTACCAGTCACATCTAGAGAAGATGAAGGATGTTGTGCAACCTGATTTCTTCTTGCACCATCACTCAACAATTTTGACATTGAGACTGATGTCAAATTTTCCATGGTCAGCTGCTTCACCTTTCTTTATGACACCACTCCGGGAGTTGAACTCCGGCATAGTCTGTCCCCCAAGATTTCTACTTGAGATAGCATTTTTGCCTGATCAATTTGAGTCCACTGGGTAACCATTTTCCATCTGGTCAAGTTCTCCATATATCATCATTTGATAACTGAAAATAAATGATAACTTCTCAATGTTATTAATTAGGTACTACAAAGAAGGTAATACCATAGCCATTATACCACGGCGGCTACATAAATAGAAAATTGGAATAGTTTGTAAGTATTTATTAATTTTCTAAATTCGTTATCACATGCAGTAAGTCACATTCAAGAATCATCGGGTACGTTCCTGCTTTGGAAGTTTTTCACAAAAAATTGTTCAGTAATAGGACTAACATGGATTTTAATTACTTAGTTCATTTTATTCAGGGAAGTTTGCTTGGCAACGTAAAAAAAATATAGCGGGGATGATCCATATAAGATGTCAATATTCATCATAATACTGTAACTCATCGAAGTAATGTTGACAAATCATCATCAATGTATAACCATCATCAATAAAATTAAGCATTCAAATAATTACGTAGTAGAAACGGATCACCTACTTTAAAACATTATCAGGGTTGTTGTAGTACCTACATAAATTTGTTCACTTATTAGTTACGGAAATGCCCGGCTATCTGTCCACGTCTTAATATTGATTTGATATGGGTTATTTTCTTATTCAAGCAATATGAAAAAATAAAAATACTATCTGTTGTTATCGTTAACAATAATTTTATGTTGTATTTAATCAAGTTGAGCCGGACCAATCATGGTCAGTCTTATACCGAGACCTTAAAGTCAATTGGTAAAACTCTGTTTTTTTTTCGCGGATGCAGTGTATAATGTTGACTTACTGTCTTCACCTCCAAGTATTTCAATCCTTTTTGGGTTTTTTGAATAACATTCCTATCGTAGCTTAACTATAACAGTCATGTTATCCGTTTTTTTTCACCTTGATAAAAAACTTTTTTTTAGAAACCATTGATTGAAATAGCTCAAATCCACGTAGTCTTTTTCTCCAAAACACTCACACGGATGTTTCCAATCAGGTCATCAAATGACCAAATCAATGTTCAAACTATTCACCCAAACTTAACGGTGCCCTTGCGCACAGGGCTTAGATTCTTTCTATCTTGTCCTGTTATAAGTATAACAAAAAAAAATCATCCTTGACAAGCATATCAATATATGAAATAATATGCTTGCTATATTCAAGGTGCAGATAAGTATCAAGATTTGTTTAAAAATGGCTTTTTTTCAGTCCACAGAAATGAGTCCCAATATTTAGGTATTCGTAGTAAAGATGAATAATAACATTTCACATACACTGTGGGCCAAATTAAGTTAGAACCTAGTTTGATCCTTAATAACTTCTTGTTTGTTCATGGATTCAGATGAATTTTGGATATGATATTGGTCAATATGTTCTGGATGTTTCTCCAAAATTGAGTTTTCGAATTTTGGCCCGGACCGGACTTACGACGTTTTTATAAAATTGGTGCATTTAAGCTCGTTGCAAAAACAAACTGCGCTACGTACAGACCAATTGATATATTTTTTGAGAAGGACATTAGTGGGAAAAGGTATCCTGATAATATCAATATTTTAGAACCATAACCTAAGAAACTATGATTTTTTCTATATGATGGTGCTTGTCGGCATAAAAACTATTTCACCACATTTTGATCAAAGTTTTTAAAAATTTCATAGCAACGTGTATTGTTTGTTAGAGATTGGTCGATTTTTCCACATTTTAGATTTTTTAATTTGGAAAAAAAATAATACCCAATTATTTTTTTTTTTTTTCGTTTTTAAACTTTGTTTTATTTCACTTGATAATTTGAAAGGGGCCTCAACATTGCCGTGCATAAATGTTCTTCTCCATTAATCGTTTGATCGAGATTTTATCTTTTATAGATAGAACCATGTCTATACGTATTCAAAATCAAACAGACAAACTCTGGAATCTCAAAACATCTCAATCTCAATCTCAAACTAGGTTCTAACTTAATTTGGCCCACAGTGTATATTGTTCAAAGTCTATATCACTCGCTAGTATGGCGTGGCTGGGTACAGACGCGCGCGATATACCTCCTGACAAAAAACTAATATGTCATAAAAAAAGAGATTGTGCTATCGTTATCTGTTTGTTGTGCGATGCAGCTTGGTGTAAAACTGATTTCTGTCGTAAGGTTGAGGCCGGTTCCGGTTTCTTCATCACAAATAATTTAATGATATGCCCGACACATGTCAACATAACCTATAAGAACCTACAAACCACTTCAAAACCTGATGAGGATATTGAAACTGTGCTTCTCAATAATAAAATATCAATAATAAAGCAACATATGGATAATCATAACAAAGGTATGGCCGTTACTATCCGTGAGACTGAAATTGAGTTCGAGCAAGATTCTGATGCTGACAGTGTAGCATCGTCCATATATAAAAAACGTAAACGTGACGATACTGAGTTAGATTGCAACAATTGCAAATACTACATAGCCCATAATGAAACACTTAACAAATATTCAGATCAATTGAATAAGGAAAACTCAGAGTTACGAGAAAACAATACTTTTCTGAGATCCCTGGTACAAGGGAGTTCACAACCCGGTATGAAAAGATCTTTCGCAGATGTGACAGCTAGAACTTTTAGCGGACCTAAAAAAAGTGATCAAGTGCAATTAGTTATTCAACCCACAATTACTTTCAAGGGAGACTTGCCGAAATTGGTGAAAAGTGAAGTAATCAAACAGCAAAATGCCAGAATAATCAATTTTAAGAAGCTAAGAGATAATAAACTAATTATAAAATGTAAAAATCAGGAAGAGTCGGAGGTGTTGAAAGATGCGATACTGAACAATAATAAAGACAAATTAACAGTTAACCACGTCACTATGAAGAAACCGCAAGTCAAGATCATAAATATTGATTCTGCATTGGATAAAGAGACCCTCGTAACAGATATCCTTACTAGAAATGGATTTCCAGAAGAGGATTTCAAGATTGTACATTCATATAAACAAAGAAATGGTAATCAAGCAATCATTGCTCAGACTAGCTCGAATGTATACGGCAAAATTATGACGTATAGATCTGTGTTTGTTGGATATCAAAATTGCAGAGTTTTTGATGACTTCAATGATCGTAGATGCATAAAATGCTGTGCATATGGTCATAATCTATCCAAGTGTCCAAATGAGAGAGATAAGGCCTGCAGTAAATGTGCGGGTGAGCATAGTTCAGAAGACTGCAGAAGTGAAGTGAGTTGTTGCATAAATTGTAAGAGTGCAAATAAATATCTGGTGAAAAAGCGATCGACTGATCACTCAGCGGATGACATCAAGCAATGTGAAACATACAAAGCAAGGTGGGAGCAACATGTGAACAGGACAGACTACCCTTGGAGACCTCATCCACCATTTGAGTTGTAAATAACCGCAAGTTAAACATTTCATTTATTTTTTCTATTTCTTCTTTTTTGGAAGAATTGTTATTTGTCCTATTTAATAGATCAATTTTTTTTTTTTTTTTATGTATAAAATGGGAATGGAGCTAAATGAAAATATTGATGAGCTGGAACAAATAAATGATGAATATTTTGGTTCAGTTGAGGAGTTGAATGCGGATGAATTTTATGAAAAATCTAAATTAAAAATCTTGCATTTGAATATTAGAAGCATTCGCAAAAATCTTTCAAAACTAAAATTATTGTTGAATGAATTTGACAGAAAACCAGATTTAATCTTTTGTTCTGAGGCATGGCTTATCCACAAAATAGGTTTTATAGATATAGATGAATATGAAGTATATTTGAATAATAGCACTGTTAACAAGAGTGATGGAGTAGTTTTATATGTAAATAAGCAACTTACACAAAATACAATCACCGAGCAATACGGAAGATTAAACGTTATAAGTTCAACAGTACAACTAGCTAATAATGCATTTGTCAAGATATCGGGCATATATAGATGTCACGATTTGCGAGAAAATGAGTTTTTAGAAAGTTTCAAATTATTTTTGCAGCACAATGAGAAAATACAAAATCATGTTTTTATAGGTGATGTGAATCTAGACTTACTTAACTTGGAGAAACATTCTGAAGAGTATTTCTATGTCTTGTCGCAACAAGGGTATCTATCTAGGATAAATTCTGAAACTCGTATTCACAATAATTCGAGATCATGTATTGACCATATTTTTGTTAAAAGTAAATTACCTGCTAAAGCAGGTAGAATAAATTACGACATAACAGATCATTTGCCAATCTTCATTTTGTTTTCAAATGAGGTGAAATCTAAACCAACAATAAAGAAACACTTTGATAAAACACTGTTTCCCGAAATGATGAAGAATGAACACTGGAATGAACTTTATGCGACGGATGACCTTGAAGTGGCAGTATCAATATTAATTAGCAAGACTAAAGATAATTATGAATCAGCAAATAAAAAATTTGATAAGAAACAAACCCCAAGGAAAAGATGGGTATCACAAGGACTATTGCAATCTATAAATATAAAGAAAAAATTGTATAAGGAATGGAAGCATGACAAAGAAAATCAATTTAAAAAGCAACAATATACGAATTACGCAAAGTTACTTTATAAATTGTTAGATAAAGCAAAAGAAAAATATGATCAAAGAAGAGTGGAAAACACTGACACAAAAGGACTTTGGAATTATGTAAATGATAAATTAAACAATAAGGTTAAGGACAAAACTATTGGAAATATAAAAGTAGAAGGAATAACTGTAACCGATGAAAAAGAGAAAGCAGAAAAATTCAATGAATATTTTAGTACCATTGGGACAAAGATTGGACAATCATTAGAAGTGCCGCATATTTTGCATCACATACCCACGTTGCCAGTTAATCCGGAAACATTATTTTTAAATCCTACAGATGAGTTCGAAGTAGCCACTGTTATTCGGAATCTCAAAGACAAAATAGGTGGTTGCGATGGCATTCGTGCGGGGTTGCTTAAGATGATTGCGTTTAGTATTGCTGCTCCTTTGTCATACATAATAAATAGAATAATTCAAACTGGTAAGTGTCCACGGCAATTCAAGGCTGCTCAAGTGTTACCTATTTACAAGGGTGGGGATAGGTGTACGTTAGGCAATTATAGACCAATATCACTTATCTCAAATTTCGCGAAAGTTTTTGAAAAAATAATTTATAAAAGACTCTATAATTTTGTGATAAAATCAAGAATAATTAGTGATAAACAATTTGGATTCATGGAGAGGAAGAGTACAGGAAATGCATTGGTAGAAGTGAGTAAAAGATTGTACAATAGCCTTGCAATGAGTAAACCTGCAATTGTGACCTTCCTGGACTACTCGAAGGCTTTTGATTCTATTGATCATAAAATTCTGCTCACTAAACTCGAGTCAATGGGAATGAGAGGACTTGGACTATCACTTATTGAATCGTATTTAAAAAATAGAACGCAGGTTGTGAAGTTGAATGGCTTCCTTAGTGGGGAATGCATAGTAAATGTAGGTGTCCCGCAAGGGTCAGTACTGGGCCCTTTGCTTTTTATACTTTATGTGAATGACTTGCTCAGATTGTATCCTGATCTAGTATGTTATGCAGATGATACTGCGGTTTTGAGTTGCGGCAAGACATGGGATGAAGTGGCGAAAACCCAAAGCAATAAGCTTGAGAAAATTTTGTCATATTTGTATATAAATAAGTTAGTTCTTAATGTAAAAAAATCTGTTTTCATGACTTTTGGTAACTATTGTGACTCAATACCAACTCAAGTTGAACTTAAAATCAATGGTAAATCATTACAGAGAGTGAAAACATATAAATATTTGGGAATAACTTTTGACCAACACATGAGGTGGGATCAACATGTCTTTCAGATTGTTAAGAAACTGAAATATTTAGTGTATGTTTTTTACAAGCTCAAATCAATGATGTCATCAAAACAGTTGTTAAATATATACTATGGGTTATTTCAAAGTCATGTATCGTATGGTATTTTAAGTTGGGGAGGACTCAATCCCACTGTTGCGCAGCCGATTATTAGGTCACAGAATAGACTACTTAAAATTACTGGTGTGCAATCAAACGTAAAATCGCCGATGTCAGTTAAGAGGATTTTTGTATTAAACTCGTTAGTTTGTAAGTATGAAGAATACAAAAATGTTTTCCAAAAGAATGTGTCAAGAACTAGAGCTAAGTCACTCATTCTTCCCAAATTCAAAAATAGCATTGGTCAGAATAATTTTGAATATATTGCCATGTTGTATTTCAACATGATTCCTAATGATTATAAAGTTATTGAAGGATCAGCGAAGTTTGTCAAAAATAAATTAAAATCGTGGGTTATTAAAAATATTGTTTAGTTTCTAGAAATAAAATGAATGCGTGAATGTTTATCTACTTTTTCCTTTATCATTTTATATCATCTTTTCGTTTTTAATTAATTTAAATTACATATATAGTAAATTAGTTTGTAAGATATGCCAAAACCTGTGCACAGGCTATAGAGCCTCCTGCAGGTGAAGGGGTAGTTGATAGTAAAGTAGCTAAATAAATATATAGAATAAGGATCTATGTATATAATTGTATGTATTACTTATTTTGGCATTCAATAAATAAATAAATATTATAGACTTTGAACAATACCCATCTCAAAATGATCCTCACAGACAAAAAAGACTGATTTTGGAGCAAAGATAGTGATTCACATTACTAAGGCGGTAAATGACTTTTTAAATTACGGGTCGAGATGTTTATGGACGAGGCGACAAAGGAGCCAAGTCTGGAATTTCTAGACGAGTAGTTTAATGACATTCAGGCCCAGTTGCATAAAATCTTTGAGCTGTAGTTCAGTGTTGATCTGCGTTTCAACCTCAAAAAGTCCATGTAATTTTTGACGTTGAACTGCAGATCAACAGTGAACTACAGTTCATAGTTTCATGCAACCGGCCCTTAACGGCCTGTGCATCGTACATTTTTTTCTCATAATGTGGTACTTTTTTTTAACTGGTTTAAAGTGCTTTTTTGCCAAATCATACACCAACAGTGGCAGTCCGCCTCACATTCTTACCTGAAATAGCGCCAGTCAAACCATGTCACCACTTGGGTAATAGATAGATCAATTATATGTTATCATCATTCTTTGTCAAGTCAATAATCAAAATCATGAGATGGCGCCAGCCAAACCATGCTAACAATGCAATTTCACAGTCTTTGATGATGCAAAATGCCATTTTTGGAGTAGTCAAGTGATTTTTTTAACAGTCTCTGATGATATATATGTCATTTACTGGACTGGTTTTGGGTCAAGTGTATGATACTTTACGGTACAGTATGAAATAAAAGTATTTTTTCTATGTTATGTCCGAGTCCTTGTAGAAGAACTTCTTTTCACAGAATAAAACTACTGTAACACAAGACCAAGCCCTTTTTTTTCTGCACTCATGATGAAAAGTGTCACGTCGAATAGTCCAACAAACCATAGATAAATGTAATGTCAGTAACATAAACAGAACAAACACAACCTAACCAAAGAAAACGGTAATGTAAATGAAGACCGGTACAGAGTACAAGTGATTAGTGTAGTTTTATGAATGTACTATTTGATTTTTGGCAAAATTGTATCTTGTAACCTGTAACGTAGTGAGTTACAGCATTTGGAAAAGCACTTTTCGCGCCGCTTCAACAGGCTCATTTTCAACTTTGTATTTTGGACTTATTGGAAGGCGGAAAAATTTGAAAAAAAAACGAGAGTATTTTAGATCATGAGAAATCAGAAAAACTGGAATTCAAAAAATGTGAAACTAGCCCATTCAGCGCCCTATATCGGCCACTATGAAAAGGTTACTTCCGGTTTTGAATCTCAAATAACCCTCGGGTACAAATTTTGAAATAAATACGTTGAAAAATATTCACACAATTTGTAGAATTCGATTTTCATGGTTCAACTCTACCACCCTGTATTTTGAAGACGCAGCAATTTTGGACAGATGTAAACTGCTTTAAATCGGGTTATTTTAACCCCCGGAATATGTGGTAAGGTTTTGTGAAGACTGTAGAAGCTGTTTTTGCGGGTCGGTAACGTATTAGGGTAATTCTCAATTCCATCGTTACTAACCCTCAAAAACCGCTATCAAGTCCACATTGAAGCATCTTGAAGCTTGTGAAAAACCATACAGGAAAACAACAATATAACAAACATTCTTTATTTTCATCATTTCATATTCTCACGTCAAATATCATTCACTTTTTCCTAATTTCATCAATCAACAGAATCTGCTTCATTATATCACCAGCCAACTCTTCACTTTGGAGAATTGACGTATGATTACCCTCAATGACCTGAAACAAACTTTTCAAGCAATCCACCACTAAAAGATCAAAACATACCTTGACATCAACAGACTGGTCGAAATGCTTGCCCAGCTCATAATCCTCTGCATTCACCTTGACACTAATGTGCGTTGGTTTGTACAAAAAGGCTTTGGACTTCAAATCTGTGCAAGCTGGATTGTAATTCAAACAAGCTTTCATACGCTTCAACCCCGCTCTTGTTGCTTTCACGAAAAAATCTTCACCCAACCGCTCGACGGGCTTCATATACGTCTTCAGAATTTGTAGTTTGTCTTCCAAAGACGCGCAATCCTTCATATTTTTCTGGAAATTTATCTGTCAGTAGGTGATAAGATTCATGTAGAAACCTACCATAACTTCCACAGTATCTTCTTGATTCAACTGTGTCCTCAGCATACTTGCCAAAAACATATCATCAAGTTTGTCCTTGCGATCTCCGCTAGTTGTTCTACTGATCAATTCTTTCAAGAATGTTGGGGAACCATCTAAAAAGAAAATGCTTCCCGAATAGCCGTCCTGTTCAAGTCGGTGCACAACTTCCAATGCCACGTTGGAACCAACGGAGTGTGCTAATATGTGAAATGGTTTGTGTGGTTGTAGAAGGCTTTTGATTTGCTACAATTGATTCAATACAGGTTACATTCGGGAATATGATCATCTTACAGGTAATAGATCATCAGCCATCTGTCCAATGGTATCCTTCTGATTATCAGGGACGTAGTAGACACCATAAGCCTCAACCTCCATATTCGAGGTAAGTTTTCTTAGAAATTTGCAGACACCCTCGATGCCTAGTAAGGACAATGTTCAATTCGTTCCCGATAGTGGTGTCAAACATACCAGGGAAAGCAATTACTCTAGGCAGATCATTTGAATCCTCAGTTAGACTGCTAAGCTTGATAATACTGGAAATTTGTTCATCAGATTCAACAGGACTCTGTAGTATTGTTGTCCAATTCACCGATTCATCTACTGTCTCTATGGAGGGTTCGGCACCATTTTCGTACAGTTCTTGGATTCTACATTCAACTAACATTTAAGCAAATATTAACAAACCTTTTCACCTACTTCACTAGTGTAACGCTTCTTAGTTCATTGCTGGAGAGGAAAATATTGAACTCCCTCTCCAGAGTCTGCTTAACTTCGACACCAGTCATGGAGTCCATGCCTAGTTCGGCTAACGTAGTAGTCAAGCTCACTGATTTGATATCCCTTATACCCAGTATATCACTGATAACCTTCATGATGTTTCCAGAACTGATGGGAGTTTTTTTCTCTGCCACTACAATGCTGGATACTATGGCTGTTTCTGTTTGTCTAATAAGAATATCCATGACTTGGAGACAGTTTGATACACTTTGTTGCAATGTTCCTCCTATTTCCAGCTCCATGTGGTCTTCCTGCATTTCAGCTACTAGACCCACCTGAGTAATGGTTGTTGTTACGATTGCCTATTATTTTATTGTCTCTCACATCTCCAACTGCCCCCCATTGTATAGCCAGAGCAGGGAAACCATCTTTTCGCCTATTTTCGCAAATCCGCTCCATCACAGAGTTGGACATTCCATAGTTTGTCTGTCCAGCATTTCCTTTACCGCACGATACCGAAGAAAATATGACAAAGTCCCTATAAAAATGTTAATGCATATTAGGATCTGTTCTGAAGCATGCATTATATACCTCAATCCAGGACAATGTTGCCTGGTTACTTCATCCAAAAACTGTGTGGCGTAAGCTTTTGGCCCAAATGACGTTTCAAATGAGTCTGTAGTTTGATTTTCGAGAAAAGCATCTCGAAGGACTACAGCAAGGTTGAAGATGGCAGCCACAGGGCCAAGTGCACTAGCCTCTTTAATCAGATTTTCACAGCCAGATTTCGTAGTTATATCTTGAGTTGATACCATAACATCGCACCCATAGCTTTTCCAAATACTATATGAACCAATATTAGGCTACTCTTGATTGTCCATCTCGACTTACCCAATCCTATAGCTTTGGTAACCATTTGATATGCCTCTTCTTGACGTCAACACCACATTCTTTGCCCCCCTTAGTACCAGCCAATCGGCCAATTCCAAACCAAATCCCCCCAGGCCTCCGCATATAATGTACGTTTTTGATGGGTCACAGTAGTATCTGTTAATTTAAAATTCAGTCGCTTCTATGAACGTGATTCAATATTACCTAGGCAGTCCCTTGAAAATCTTCGGATGATTTTCCGCATCCTCTTTTCTAATTTCCACCAACACTTTACCCATATGCTTGCCAGTCGTCATATGCCTGAAAGCCTGTTCCACTTCATTTTTATCAAACACCGTAGCCTTTAAAGGCTTGACTGCTCCAGAGTCAATGAATTTCCGTAGCAGTGCATTCAACTGTAGTTTAACCGCCTCAGGTTCATTGAATAGTTTATCCAGCATAACCCCGTGATAGCTGCCGCATTGGCCAAAAGACAACAATCTCAGTTGGTTATCGTTGGCCAAGTCAAATTTTCCTATTTCAAGAAAATGGCCATTTTTGGCTAGGCATCTGACAGAAGCAAGAAGCTTTTCTTCAGCTAGAGAGTTGAGAATGATATCCACGCCTTTGCCATTGGTTTCCCGCATTATCATTTTTTCAAAGCTAAGATCTCTGGAATGGCCAATATGATTTTCTGAAATCTGTTTTTAGAAAAAAGAGACAGAAGTTCATATGTATATTACCATCAATTTTTGGGAAGTTTCTTCGAATAAACTTTCTCTTCTCCCGAGTTCCTACTGTGGTGAAGACAGTACATCCCATATCAAGACACACGTTGATTGCTGCCTGTCCAACTCCACCAGTGCCAGAGTGGATTAATACGGAGTTACCTGGCCTAATTTTTCCAGTCTGTTAAAGTATATATCGTGTCATTATAAATCGTTAACCTAACTCACCACAACGAGAGCATAAAGACATGATCCATATACGACGGGAACTGTGGCAGCATCCTTCAAAGACCACTTCTCAGGCACGTCCCACATAAGCGCACGGTCAGACTTGACCATTGAGGCCAGACTTCCTTGGCTTACCATGCCCATTACTCTCCTTCCACCAAGTGTTCTTCCAGAGAACTCGAATCCTTGCACACAATCCTGCTCTCGTCTGTTCTTGGTGATAACGTCAACATTGATCCTACCCGACGCTGTCATTACATCTCTAAAGTTAATTGATGAATAGTACACCTCCACAAGAGACTCATCGTCTGCTGTTTCTTCCTGAGTCCTTAAAGGTCCTTCTATCCACTTGAAGCTGGATAGGTCACCACGTACTGTACTGGCAGCATAGCAATTTTTAACTTCCGTCTCTTTGCTATCATCTGTGATAAGATCGATGCAAACTCTGGGCAAAACCAACAATACTTCACTTACCTATCAAGAGGTGTCGATAAGTACCCCATTCACCATCTTTGAGTATGTTGATCGCCATGTTCTTGTTTAGTTGGTTTTTATAAATCGCATCGTCTGGATTAAACACAGGACTTGCATCGACTATGAACATACATCTTACATTTTGAATGTCGGGCTCTTTTCTGATACAGTTTACTAGACCTAAATTGATAATTGTTTCGATAATTAGATCTAAAGCGGTAGATGATCTTACCAATGATACCACTCGATGGGTCATTCTGACACCAAAGAATAACTTCCACGTCTTTTTTAACAGCCTCTTTCAATGCGTTCAGCCAATCAAACTTATTTTTTCTAGTATCAACCTCAATGTAAGTCTTGGCTTTTTCCTCATGAGGATTTCTATGAAGCAAAATAAGCATCTCATTGGTTGTGTCTATAGCACTCAACATTTCAAGTCCAGATGGTATGTTGATACTTGACAGATCAATTGACACGGACTGTCTCGTTATGATGAAGCTCAACTGCTTCGATGCAGTAAGAGCATCTTCCAGTACCTGTAATCACCTGATTGTAGAATATAGTTTGAATGCGTTAGAAGGTCTACTAACTGATTTCCACTGTTTCCTGTGGAATTGAAAATAAGTATACTATACTTACGGAACTTGTTTCAAGCAGCTTGGTTCCCACAACCACAGTACAATCAGACTGGCTTTTTAGTTTTGCATCTTCGATTTTCACATCCAGATCTAATTTTTGACTGGATAGAATGGATACATCACTATGAACCAAGGGCAAGTCTCCCAAGGCATCTCTTATCATTGGACCTGTTAAATGAAGCTTATAATGAGATCTGAATATTAGGACATATATAACCTATTGGCTGACATTCTTCTCTAGAAGCTTCATCAATAACTTCAACAACCTTCACATTCAAACCTAAATCATTATTCTCCAACGCTATTTGCATGAAAACTCTAACAGCTTTCTCAAGCCCCAGCTCACACTGGTTAGCAACAAACTGATATTTTTCCAAGACAGGAAAAGCAGTAGTTTTTTTGCGGGAGATCGAGGATGCCAATAATCCCCTTATTTCCACTCCACCCGATTTTATAATACCAGTTTGGTAACTAACTTCAACGGGAATTTCAACTGATTGGTCGGTGCGACGAAGAGTTTCTACCAAATGAAGGTGAGATTCAGGATCTATACTTAGCCTTGCAATGCTGGTGGGGACATAGAGTAGTCTTGTGTCTTCACCCAGAATCTTGATTTGTAGCATATTATCCATGAAAGCTACCCAATTGTCCTGCCACTTTATGTTTCCTCTAGTTGCAGATTGGTTGCATTGGACGATGCTTCTGAACATTCCCCTATGTTTATTTTTCATTAAAAAGTTTGCTTGTGTTTTTGTAAATACTCACTTGTAGTGATAACCTCTCAATCTCAGCTCCTTGTAAACATCTCTGCCACTGCACGAGTACTCAAAGCTACCATCAGTATGAGCTGCTGGATTTGTGATAAGGTGATTGTTATCGACCTTTATTTTTCCCGATACGACCACAACTTCTCCATCTGCAAAATAAATCATGTTCTCAAAACCTGAGTGCCTTTTTGACTAGGTACCTACCGGTTATCTCAAAGTTGCCACTTTGCTTTTGTATAGCTACACCTAGATCCAGCCGGCCAGTGTTGATTTTAGGCAAGGTGCAAGCTCTCATGAACTTGCAGTTTTCAAAAACCACTCTCAATTTTGTCAGGTCGCAACCCAAAATTTCTCCGAAAACACTCCATGCCAGATATAAGTATCCTGTGGCGGGGAAGAGATTCCTACCTGCAATCAATAGATAATTATTTTTTCGTTATCCAAATACCTATTTGTTAGCATAATTATTTCAAGCATTTCTCGAATTTTTGATCGCGACACGTTTTTATACATAAGTAAACTCAGCTTGTGAAGGTCTCCCTTGAAACTCACCGTCAATAATGTGACCATCCATAGCGCTCCACTCATCAGCGCTCAAATCAATGCTGAATTGGTTTGCCTCAGTGGAGTTCAGGCCATAGCTTTCAAACGTTGGAATGAAGTGTACTTTCTCGTGGTTCCATTTTATTTTGGAAGAAATCATTGGGGTACCCCTGCTCACGGGAACCTGGACATGGGGGTACAGTTTTCGAATCTGTGGTTGGCCTCCTAGTTCAAACAGTCTGAGAAATAGAGGATAAATTGGTTCAAAAACTTTGATGTTAGCTCACTTTCCAAAAATTTCTAAAAATCCATTGAAGTCAGCTCGACTTTCGAAATTGAGGACATGACAGCTTCTTTTTTTTACTAGGGGTAAGAAACTTTGTCCTAGTTGAATAAGAACAGCGTTTTTGGGTACTTTAATATCTTTTGGTGGGCTAGTCTTGAATATTGCTTCTATCAAAGCTTCAGCTGTTAGGCTTCTATTTTTGGAATATGAAATAATCAGCTTCAGTTCCTTGAGTAGCTTTGACTCTAAAATAAACTTGCTTGATCAACGTTCATACCAGACATGGATCAACTCACTGAATTTAGTAAATCCCTCAATACTTATGCCCGCTTTATTAACCTCAATGTCACAAGTGATATTGGAGATGGCATAAATACAATCCAGAAATCCATCCAAACTGATATTATTATCATAAAAAGCACTGGTAAGATGGCCGAATGAATGCGCTATTATCAGATCAGCTCCAACTTCTAGATGTTTCAACAGTTTAGCGATGGAGAGCTGTGTTATCATTTTGGACAAGAACTGAGTTGAATTTGTGCTGGTGGAGTGCGACACAATTGCATCGATGTCCAGGTTCTTGGATTTCCAGAAGTCGGTTATTCTACAACCACACATAAGGTTCTTGTTTCATTGATATATCAGCTTGTTTGAGCTTACCGTCTTCGAAACTCCGTTAGAAGTGGATGGTTCAGTAGGTCCAGTAGTAGATGTTCGTTCTTTCTACACAACCCTCCAAACGAAAGGATAATCTTGCGGTTTATGACGTCGTGAATCTTCACAGATCTTGTTATAGCACCTTTTTTAGAAATTATGGTGAATCCACGGTATATGTGATTCACGATTGGCTTCCTAAATATATTATGAATGAGCGAGATATGCTCCTCATCAAACTTATCTTCTACATCTTGTAGAAGCTCATGAACGGCTTCTTCCGTTCTCCCACTAACACAGACAAGCCTTGACAAGTCATCTTTGGGAGACCGTTTGCCAAATCTGGTTTTACTATTGTGCTTGATGAGCAAATGGGCATTTGCTCCTCCAAACCCAAAGTTGCTTACAGCTGCTAATCCATTGTCGTCTCGGAAATGAGTATTTTCGACTACAACCTCCAGGCGTCCCTCAACAATTCCTGGAATGTTTTTCCTGGGCTTGTTGTAGTTGACATTAGGTGATATAATATTGGTTTCAAAAGCCAGTACTACTTTTACTAAGGAGCAAAGTAGGGAGGTTGGCTCAGAGTGACCAATGCTACTCTTGACTGATCCTACTAATAACGGACTATTGCGGCCAGGGGTGAAAAACTCGTCGATGCTGTTCATTTCTTCTGGATCCCCGACGATAGTTCCTGTTCCGTGTGCCTCGATGTAGCTGAGCTGAAAAGGATCGATTCCACTCTCCGAATATACTTCTTTTAAAAGTTCAAGTTGAACGGATCCGCTGGGGTACGTTATCCCATGTTCCTTATAGCCATCACAATTAGTCTTAGTATGAACAATTTGAGCATATATCCGTTTGCTGTCTTTAGCTTTTTGAAGGATAATGGCAGATACAGCCTCTGAACGAACGTAACCGAGACCGTCCTCATCGAATGGTCTGCAGTGGCCTGTAGGACTAAGCACTCCCAGTCTAAAATTGACATTGTCACGAAAGGTCGATACACCCACGTTAGTGTTTACCGAGCAAACTGTAATGAAAATCCACCCGATATCAACATGTTAGCTGAAGCAACAATTGCGGCATCACACTGACCCATTCGGATGGCTTTATAAGCAGACTCCAACGCATAGCCAGAGCTGCTGCAGGCTGTATCACTTACAATCGAAGGTCCTTTGAGCTTCAGTGTGTGGCTGATCCGGTTGGCGAACACCGACCTTATGTTTCTAAAATCATGCATTAATCCGTGATATTACATTAAGCAAAAAACTAACCCAATTATAACATTGGCGTCTTGGACAAGCTCGTTTCTGTACCAATGAATTTCGGCCTCTGTGTAACATATACCTAAAAATACACCGGTATTCGTTCCTTCCAGATCCGACGGATGCAGGCCAGCGTCAAAAATAGCTTCGTATGTCTTTTCAAGCATCAATTTACAGAGGGGACTCAGAGTAAGGGCATGTCGTTGATGAATATCTATTATAATAAATAATTATACAGGGTGTGTCCGTAGAACGTCTTTACAAAATCTGACAACATATTTCCAGAGTCAGAATAGGCCGATCTCAAGTAATTTACTCTGTTCCGAAATTGCTCCGTTTACCAGAAATAGGATGGCAATAAAATAAATAAAAATCGAATGTGTGGACTACTTTAGAAATTGGTGGCCGGGGTTCTTCCGTGATGCGAATCCTGAATATAAACACCTTTTCATTGTAGCCGCTCGAGAGTGCTTTACACAGCACTTGTGATGACCATTACTTTTTTTGAAGCTGGAGAAATAATTTCCCAAAGAAGCAAAAAACGTACTTTTGTTAAAATCAGCTGAAGTTAGACGTTTTAAGATATTTTGGTTTTTATTGTTTGGTCTATAGCTATAGTGTTGCCTCACCGGAATGTTCAAATTTCGATCAATAAAAATAATTGAAGTGTCCCTTAAGGCGCGTCCACATTAGTAAATATTTGCGTTGTGTGCAGTATTTGTCACAGTTTTGTATGCCCGATCCAAATTTATGCGAGTGTGAACGCCGCCTTCAAACGCACGCGAACATTTCCGCCACACACAACCGTGACTGGAGGTTTTTTTTGACATAATAGGGATTTTCACCGCAAAATTGTACTTGCGTTTCATGGACCCCATCAAAAAAATTATCAGACAGCCAAGTACTAAGTAGAACCGAGAGACGTAACATGAACGAAATGTATTGGGACTCTTACGAGTCTCAATATTCAATGAATATTTTGAGTTTTAGAATAATAATTTCAGTGGGAAGTAGGAAAGAATAATATTTATTATTGACAACCTTTCAATCTACGTTGAAGCTACAGAGAAATAAGTGTGATCATAAGACTCAGGCAATTCTTGACATTAGACAGTTGAACTGCTCCTATTCACGTAGACGTCTGCGTTTACGACCATACGTAACCTTGCGTGTCATCACGTATTGCACGTTATCCCTTAAACGTAATCCGAAGTTTGCAGATCAAGTCTACGATCTGGGATAATCTGCCAACGAATTAATTTTGAACGATACTTTTATTTGGTCACAAAAAAAAATAACCAAATTGTCATATTATATTACTTTCTTTCTGCTTCCACAGGTTGAAAAATTATGATATGTCTATGCAATAAATTAGGTTGAGTCAACTCGCTACACGTCACGTACGTCAAATGGAACACTTCAACGAGCTGTTGGGTCATTACGTAGACGTGAACTTTATGCGTCAAACATGTTACGTTAACGTCTACGTCTTGGCTCAACTTCAAGTGTCTATTCTCTACAAAATGGATAATTATTGTGCTTTATGTAAAATGATTTGGATTTTTTTTCTAAATAATATGGTTGGTATGAAAAATATGGAGAAAAAAATATTGTTGAAAAAAATCGTTAGAGTTGAGGTTTTTCTTAAAAACTTTGTGGGTACCACTTTTATGAAGTACCCACACCTAGATACCTATCAGAGAAAAAGGGGAATGTACAGGGTGTTCACGTATATTTTGGCCAATAGCTATCTCCGTTAATATTATCACTAGAGATACTCCCAGAAAAAACAATTGAGCATCAGAGGTCAAAAAAAATTGAGGCTCCCTATCTTTTTTTGAATGGGACACTCTATATATTATCCCTTTGTTCAATAGAGAGATCTTCCCTGATTTCAAATATATAAGGGTTGAGGGTGTTATCTCTGACGGTTATAAAGATATTAACATTTTTCTATACATAGGTATCATGCTGCGATGTAAAATGATAATAAAAAAAAAATTGAGGCTGTTTTATGAATAAAGTGAACCATATTGAAATCTTTTTTATTATTAATTTCAGGAGGAATAGTTATTCTTCGTATTTTCTCAGTCGTATACGAGTTTTATCATAAAATATGAATTTTGCTCAAGAGTAAGGGAGGAAGGTACCTTCATTTTTGACTATAATGAAAATTTTTATTGATAAAAGTTGTTCAGATCGAAAAATCATGTCCAAATATGGTATTGCACCCATTTATATTGAAACGATTATTTGTATGCATTTTCTTATTGGCAATATCATAATGCATAATAATATGCATTCATTACGAGCTGGATCGCCAAATTTTTGGACAAAATTAAAAATCGAAAAGGTTCTTGCATTTTTGATAATCACAAGAGCCAAATCTTTATTCATAATATCCAATCAAATCAAATCAAATATGCTTTATTGCCACAGAAAAATGTAAACAAATTTTATGGACAAAGCAAATACAAATGCAAAATGCTAAAGTAAAATCAATACAAAACATGATAATAGCACACACCACGTGAAACAATAAAAAAATATTAGTACGAATATATTTCCCCAATAATTTGTCAAATTCAAATTTAAATGGAAATTGCTCATGGACAACAATAAACATTGGCACACTTCCAGTTATGTTATGATGACAAGTCAGTAAAACAATATTATAGCAAAATCAACAATTATGGGGAGAACAATAGCACTGCGGTGTTAAATATCGAACAAGGAACCAACGATTGCTAACGTTTTCTCGTTCCCCATTCAAAAAATAAACATCAGTTGGGGTGAGCGAAATCAGTGAACTCGAAATTTAATTTTAAATCTGAAGTCATCTTGTTACCGTCCTGCTTGCAGCATGTAATAATTTTTTATTAAAATATCGAACAAGGAACTTGGGGTTGTTCACATTATTGCAACCAAAATGTGTTGATATGAAATAAATAACAGTCGAGGTGCGCGACCTCGGTGCATTTGGAATTGACAAAAAGTAGTTTCCGCATTGCTTGCAATCAGCAATGTTTAGTTGGTAATATTTACAGAGAAAGTACCCAAGTGTTGTATGAATCACCAAACTAGGCGATTGATGACCCCTAAAAAATATGAATACTCCAATGTTCACTGAATGCCCTAGAACAACTTCCACTCTCACCAATGAGATATTGTGAGATAACTAAATGAAAAATCAAAAAATGTGAAGATTGTAGAATGGTTTAATTGCATATTTAAACTTGATTTTAGTTCTGAGTAACTTTTTTAAAATAACAATTTTCAATATCATCAAAAATGAAGGTATTTCACTCGGGCGAAATTATTATTTTTCACAAACCTCGTGGGTATACGAATAAAAAAATGTGATATCTGTTGATGATTGTATTTCAATTTTCAGGACATTCAGAACTTTTTATGCAGAATAACTTTTTCTCTCAAAATTGATACGGGAAAAGTTTTCTAAACGGTTAAAACTTAGTGAGACACACTGTTTAAGTCATAGGGAGCAATATTTGATAACTTACTTCTATTTTGAGGCAAATAATTTCGTAGCACTCGTCGCATAACTTTTTATTGGTTTGATAATAACTTTTGATAAAATAATAAAACTAAGCAGTAACCAAAGAGGAATATATGTTTTATACTAAATATTTTTTCATAACGTACATCGTCAGTTCAAAGGTAGAAGAGAAAATCCCATCGACTTTTTTTTTTCTTTGAGGGCCCCTTTCTTTAGTTGTTCACTGATAAGGTGAGCCGCGATCGGCTGTGATAGTTTGTTTGGTGACGGCTTCAGCACGCTCGTGTCAAAAGCCGCTCAAAATATTTAGTCTGGATCCAAATTGTTTCGTTTAATGTTATATTAACGATTATTATTGGATTTATTATAATTTATATTATATTATATTATTATAATTTTATATTACCACCCGAGTAGATCTATTCATTTATCACAATGTGGGTATATTATACAATCAAGCTTCAGCTTCATAAGACAATAAGCCTTTCACACTTTCAAATAAATGTAGATACTTCATATTAGTAGTTTTCGACATATTCGCAATTCCATACATGAAATACTATTATTTCAAATACATACAGTCTGACAGATTTGGTTCCGGGTCACCCTGAAAAAAAGTTTATTGACCAATTTGCGAGTTCCCATGTGCAAAATTTTCATAAACCACATTATTAGCGATTTTTCTAGAAAAGAATCTATGCACACCACAAACAAAGTTTTGCCACATTTTTTTTCTAATAATTTATGAATTTTTGTTTTCAATATGGATCCGTGGTGAAATTACTTTATTTATAAACCGAATGTAATTTTCAACATACGCTATTTTTTTTTACGAAATGTTGACTACTTGATACTTTCTGATGAAAGTTGGTCGCAAATGTGGTTTGTGAAAATTTTGCTTCTGATAACTGACAAAGAAGGTCTTGGATTTTGTGTGAGCGAGGCCAGTTTTGGCGAGAAGATACAGTTTGTCAAGCTCCCCAATTCGAGACAAATCAGTCAATTAATTTAAGAGTGACACCAAGACAAATGAGTCACACTAGATACTTTTCAATTGTAAGAATAATAATTAACATATTTCAATATAATTATTAGAGTTTTTTGTCAAAAGAGAGAAAAAAAAAACAAAAGACCTAATACCGTACTGGGTTAAAATAAGATTATGGTATTTCATGTAACTCGTTTCTTGGAAATATGTCGTGAATTACTAACATAAAGTATAAATTGTTGAGTATGTTGATACAGTATGTTTCCGGAAAAATTATACAAGAGCAAAAATGGATTACATATTTAAAGATATGACAAAAAGTCTTGATTTGCTTGGTCTAAAAATAACATCGGTCGAGAAAAAATCTTGAAATATACAGAGACAAAAACTAACAAAATGTGAAAATTAGCAAGAAGAAACTGCTGATATTTATCACTATCAATAAAATTTTTGACGGAAAAAGATAAAGAAGAAGGAACACGTATTATACAGGCACAAATTAAGCAATAAATACTTACAGGGCTGATCAAAAAATAAAAAATTGTCATTTTGTTTAAGAAAAAAGTATCTTCAGTTATCAAAATCCAAAATGTCACTTCATCATTTTGAAAATTCAATTTTGCACAAAAAACTTCACAGGATTTACAGGGATAATCAACAATATAAAAGACAAGAACCACGCCACGAAAACCCCCTTCTTTACATGATCTGAACAAAGAAACTCTCCTTACATTTAAAAATATGAAAGTGTATCCCTCAAGTTTTTTTTCTCTGACACAAAATAACAATTTTGTATTCTTTAACCAGCCATGTATGATACTTATCGTCCTTCTTCAACGTTTTCCTTCCACAATTGGAAAAATAATCATAAATTTCAACAGTTCCAAGTAATTTTCACATTTCGATTGAAAATATGTGGAGACGATAGGTAAAAATTATTTACCAAAGAAACTGGAGGCCTCTGCTCACAGTCAGGCAAAACTACTACAGCTTGTTCATAGGAAAGTGAATATAATATTATCAGTATATTTCAATCACTTTTTTATGAGCTTGTTCAATGCTTTTCTGCGGTCAAGTCACAGTATTTGACGTTTGGCAGTATGTCGTAGATTGATCGCTCCACATGTGACATTTGTAATATTGATCCGAAAGACCCTCGTCCAGACGTACGTGATTTTTTTCTCAATGTGTAAAGTACGGTTCTCACGAGGCGATTTTAGTTGAACGATTTTTGTTGGTTGACAAAAATCGCGAGCGATTTGTGTTCTCAAAAGACGATTTTGGTTGAACGACTTTTGTTGATCAACAAAAATCGTGTTGAAACGATTATCGGACTGGAATGACATTGTCAAACTTGAAAATTGCTCGAAGCAAGGTTGTTTAAACTTGTCGCCCGAAATAAAAAATATCTTGATTCAGGAATTAAGAATAATGTTGCCAAAAGAAACTTCCAGAAAGAAACAGAGATTTTGGTTAAGAGGTTGGATTTCAAGAAGGGACCGATTAGGAACCTTACAGAGGCTTTCAAAAGAGTTATTAATTGAAGATGAGACTAGATAAAAAAATCCTCTACGTATGAGCAAGCCCATATTCACAAAACTTCTTCTTTGGCATCCTTGTTTTTTATCGATGGTGTGATTCCACAGGCACTCTTGTTGCTGATAATGGTCTAGGAACTTGAGGGTCAAAAATCACTCCATATAAAATGTTTTTTATGGGAAGTGATGTTTTCGTGCAATATTTTCAATAATTCAACGGAACAAATTTTGATAACTCCAACTTCTTACAGGAGGTTGTCACGATGACAATTTTGAATTCGCTTGACGACGACCAGCCGATTCAAAGTTCAGAGCCTGGCAACTTGTTGTCGTTCAACAAAAGTTGTTCAACTTCTATTAAAATCATGTTCTCATTGAACGATTGTCATTAAATTCGACAGCGATTCCACGTTGACCATCAAAAATCGCCTAGTGAGAACGAGACAGAGCGAGGGTCGTTCAATTCCAAAGTGATTTCAATTTGACCGATAAAACTCGACTCGTGAGAACCAGGGTTTTAAGCCGTTTCAACAACGAGAACGCAAATCGCTTGCTATATTTGTTGTTCAACAAAAATCGTTCAACATAGATCGCCTCGTGAGAACCAGGCTTTGAGAGAGACGGAAAAGTATGACGTAACCGCAGGAAAACCATGAACAGACTATAGATGCCATTCTTAATGCGTGGAATAAGCTCGCCAATGATGTTCAATATTGTCAAAATTTATCAAATTCCATGTTTTGACGACTACAAGAATCTTTGCCAAGAAATGATTCTGCTACCGGATATCAATGAAAATGATCTTAATTTTTCTATGTGAACCAAGTTAATAAATTCAAAGTCGTGTCCAAAATATATCGTTTTAATTTTTTGATAAGAAAATAAAAAGTCTGTGTGAATGGCATGTAAATATTTTGTTTGTCCATTATTACACTAAAAAAAACAAATTTCACCGTCTGTGTACGCATTTTTTGTGCAAGTAAGTGTACATACAGTGCGAGGTATAGGTTGTTTACCAGAAAAAGGGCCAACTTAACTTTCTAATTGAGTCGGTTTGGGAAACAAGTGTAACACACGGTGTCGATATATTTTCAAAAATAAATCATAAATGACTTTGGTCAATGGCCCACTGACGCATGACGACGCAATTTGTTCTAGAACTGCATCGTACAACAGTGTAAAACATTGACAACTATGGTTCAGTATGTTCGGTCAGTATCTATTATCGTTTAACATGGCACCAATTTTGTGAAAAAAACATTAGCTGCTGTAGTGGTCGGGTTGTTTTCGGATGATTTGAGAGATAAAGTGAGAAAGAAGAGAGACTTGTGATGTACAATGGTTCCTTAAAAAGACATATTTATTTCCATATGAATTAACGTAACGAACTACGAATCTCATAACCAAAAAATAGACACAAACGTCAAGCTTGACGCATCTGGCTTGACGTGTATCTGATAACCAAGTTGTACGACAGATTGCAACGTGTGAGCCCTCTCAAGGTGATTCCCCGAGAGATCCCCTACGCATTACATAACCAATAATCAATAATAAAAGACACACACGCCAAACTTGACATGTATTGAAACCAAGTGGTACGACAGATTGCATTGTCTGTGGCCCGTCTAACATGCAATAATATATCTGTAATAAATATATGGTGTAGAGCATATATCTATCAACTCTATATGGAAACCGTCCCATTTAAACAACGAGCGAAGCTTGATTCCAGGATGAGATAGAAGATCCCGCAGTACAGTATAGTTTTCGCTTGGTTTTCGCATAAGTCTAGACTTTTGCGAAATTTATACAGAACAGCGGGATCTTTCATCTTATCTTGGCATCAAGCGTGTAGAATTGCCTCTCATATAGTTATTAGCTTTGTTTTCGTTCCAAATTCATGCAGTTCCGAACTGTTCTACACATGCGCACTTCATCGTAATATTCAAGTGCGCATGTGAAGAACAGTTCGGAACTGGTTCGGAACTGAAATAACTTGTAACCAAAACAGACCTATTAATAGATATATGGTGTAGAGTAATGGGTTGCCTTAGCAACCTCAAAATTTCGAATTATCATTCACCTATTATTGTTCTGTTCAATATTTTGTTCAAATGGCAGTATTTTTGAATATTTGCGAAAAAAATGTTCCATATATGTTTTTTTTTTAATTGTCATGTCATGTGTAGATTTAATTGAATGTTATTAAATGTATTGTTATTGGATGTTATACCGATGCTGATTCAGTTGATCAGTTTTGTTAACTTGTGCAGGTTTTCTCATAAGAATAACGTGTCGAATAAAGATGGATTCATGAACCAAACTATTTGCTAGAGAGACAAGGGTAAGCTTACTAATTTTCTCTAGTATTATCTTTTAAATAAGTATTTTCTTCGGTTGCAATACCTCAATGGCTCAAGGACGCCAAAAGAAAAATCCAGATCCGTATTCAAAAAAATTAACTTGATGATGAGCGCTCGAAGACGAAACGTCAGATTTTTAATTTGATATCACGACCATATTGTAGAGGAGAAAAAAATGGCGTTGAGAAAGTGTAATTCATTTTAAAATATCTTCATTTTTGTTAAATTTTGGTTTTTTTCGAATATCTTATTAGGAAGAAGTAGGAATATTTCGAAATGGCATTTTGAAGAGCCATGAAAATGCGCAACTTTGCATCCATTTGACAGACTCTCTGTATCTCCGAGATTCCAATGCATGCATACACTCGAATCTGTGGCACCCTGTATAGACTTTTTTTAATGAAATTATAGCACTAGAATACGCTTTAAACTTAATATACGCAATTTGGAAACATTCTGTATATCTGAGGCAGAAGACCATATCAAAATTATCATTATTATCAATCAATGGGCGTGGACATTGGGTTTGTTAGTTGGTGCATCTCTACGCCAATGGACAATTTGCACATTTTTTGGAAATAGAACTTTTCATTAAAATATCCCGCTTCTTAATGTGAAGTATTAGACCGTCAGATAAAGACGGTCTAATACTGACGGCGGCGTTATCTATGGAGATATGAAGATTTTGTAACTATGAAAGTTTTAGATAGTCATTCGAACTTTTAAAAAATCCTATCAAAAATAAAAAAAGACTATCGGAATGTCAATATTTTTCCACAAGATTTTTTTTTTTCAGTGGAAAGTGTATATTATGACACAGTGTATCCCGGATCGACGCATGAAGTGGTGAAAAAAATATATTTTGTATTTTTCCATTTCAAGTTTTCAAAATAGCATGAAAATAAATTTGATCTTGATATTTCAAGTTGGTTTGTGTTTTTTTTATTTTAAAATTGGTTTCAAACTTGCAAAATTGCGTACTTTATCGTTTAAAGAGTTTTTGTCGATAAACTTTTCTAATCTTTAAAAAATCAAAGTAGGCGGAGGGTTTTGAAATTTTGCATTCTATCTTAGTTTTTTATTCTGAACAACTCTGTTCAATAACATCTTATCGTATCTCCTATAGAAGAAGCACTTCACAAGTGAGAAAAATAGCTTCTAGGTGAATTTCCACGACATGTTTGATTTCTCGAAACTAAAATTATGACACAAATTAGTTTCTATCCAAGCGACGCTAAACCTCAGAAGATGAAATCTCAATCCAATTTTTTTTTGTATTTTTCATCTATTAATGCGTCGATCACTGTATACATATTATGAAAGAACTTATTTTCCTGATTTCAAAAATATATAGTTAGATAACTGTCTGATGAGTCGTTCCGGAGATATTCAAGTTTAAATACATACATTTAAAAATTAGAATTCACATTCCTGTTGCTATGGAAAAAAAATGATAGAATCATGATTAAATAGATCAAATCAATAGAAATGGAGGTCAAATAACTCTATTTTCTAGATTGATTGATGTTATGCCAAATATTCACGAATTGATAAATTTGTGCAACTTCATCCATGACAACCGGGATCTAAATACTAATTTTTACAGATATTTAAACTTAAATATCTTCTGAATGACTCATCAGAAAGGTGGTATCAAACTATATATTTCTGAAAACAGGAAAATAAGCTCTTTCCTAATATTTGATAATATACAGGGGATTCCATTGGATTAAATGCTACTTGTGGAAGAATATTGACATTTCGACAGTCTTTTGTTTTTTTTTGATAAGATTGTTGAAAAGTTCAGATGAATATCTGAAACTTTCGTATTAACAAAATTCATATATCCATAGATAAGGCCGCTAGCATATACGGAATGACCCTGTACGTTGAAGCATGTTGAATATTAGAAAATTTATCTTTATTGTTTTAACTTTACCACCCTGTATCTAGGAGACTCAGGAATTCCAAAATAGAGTTGCTTTGAATAGGCTTATGTTACCTCAAAAAAGTGTGGTAGGATTTTATAAAAACGGTCCACATCATAATGAATTTATAGTGGAAAGTGACTTACCGAAAAATCCCGTATCAAAGCTGGTAGTATCTCGTTCATTCAGCTTTCCAAAGCCAGGCGGCAATTCTGGGTGTGGAGACGGTTTAACGGTTATCATTTCTGTTTTAGTATAAAGGTTATGTTTGTACTCGTCAACGTTGGATGAGAGCGGAAAAGCTCCAGATATTCCTATAGATAATGAGATTGCTTGTTATAAGTCGATTGTTTTCGGCACCTACCAGAGATAACAACTTCTTCACCGGGCGACTGATGTGCCAAAAATTGCCCAAACTTAGAAGGGTAATTCTCCATATTTTGGGATTTCTTCTTAACTAGCACAATGTTCCAAACACTCTAATCTGAAAAATATGATGCTTCCTGACTTTATAATACCTTTTTAATTTCTTTTATTTGCATATTGTAATGTCTATTTCACGATGGATTTGCATTTGCGAACATTATTCGAGAAAATAATAGTTCAATAATTTATTTTCACAATAGAATTGGTGAGCGAATGTGTGCTAGCCTATGAATAATAAAAACATGTCTGTTCTCAATCCACATAGTTCATAAATTATTCCAAAAGCGTCTAAAAAAAATTTTTTTCAATGAATAAAATTACAGCCCTATTCGAGGCCCTATTCTATTATTACATGCAGTTAATGTCTATGCCATTAAATAGCTGGTTTCTCATTCGCATGAGGTACAAAAACCGTTTGATCAAAATCTCCTGTGTGTCCATATTATGCGTAATATGGTATTGAGTACTAGCCAAAGACCCTGTCATAGAGAGCGACAACCGAACTCTAGCACGGCACTTTGAATTAGCATTACCAAAACCGTGTGTTTGATACGGAACTCAAGGCTGAGAGTCCCGCCAGCTTTTGAGCGGCTTAAAAGTGGTTCAGAAATACACGTTTTTCTGAAACACCTGTTGACATTTCCGTACAGTTTTTTTTCTAGTAATAGACAAAGCCTTGACTGATGTCCTATACTTAACAGAAAGTTTTGACATTGATCAGAAGTATAAAACATTTTTTTCTCAAAGTTGGTCTACTTCAACTATCATTTTCTTAACTTTGTACTTATTTTATCTAGTCGAAATATGGTATAGGACAAGGTATAGGACGTGTATTGAACATTTAGTGAAAGGCTAAAAAAAAATCGTAGAGAAATGTTTTGTCGTTTACTAATGAAGTGCGTTTTTCAAAATCTTCACATTGTCAATGATCATTGATTTTGACTTTATTCAGTGGCGACATCACACATTAATATTTGAACTCGATTTTGGGGCGTTGTTTTAGAATCAGCTGCTTCACTTGGATTTTATGTTATGGTAGATGTTGAAAATTGATGCTCTTTTGGGATGGTCAATATAAGATTTTATGAAAAATATTCAGTTTCGTCCACATGACGGAGCAGTTTTGGGTTTGGTTCCGTAGTAGTTTTTGGACAAAATACTCCGATATCTGTTTTTCATGAAGTTAGTTTATTGAAAATATCATTGATTTCCTTAACTCATGATTATAATGTTGTTCTACTACCTTTTCTTATACCTATATGAAGGGTGTTTTAAAAACCGTTTCGGTTATTTCTAGGAAAAACAAATAAAAAAAAAAAATTAGTGGGGTTATGTTGGCATGATTTTTTTTCAACCGATTTTGTTCAAATCAGGTATGTGGGTTCTATTTAAGATACAATTTGGACAGTAAAAAAAAATGATGAGTCTATGTTTCCATGGTTCCGTTATTTTTCAATGGATCTTGTTCAAATATCGTGATTTAAATTATAATTGGGTCCTATGGGGGAGGCAATGTTGTTGATGTATTTTTTGTTTAGTGAGGTTATGTCTACAAAATTTCGTTATTTCTCAATGAATTTTGTTTGGTTTTGATCAGGTGAGGTTATGTTTTGATAATATCGTTATTTTTTTAAGGATTTTGTTCAAATTCATGATGAAGGTATAATGAGTTTTGTTGAGAAATTGAAAAAAAAACAAGTTTAGAAAGGTTATGGCTTTTTTTCGTTATTTTTCCAAGTATGAATTTCCTTCAAAGTCGCTATATGATCACTTCGTATTTGGATAAGGTTTGGATTTAGTAAGGTTAGGTTTTCATAATCTCGTCCATCTTTTTAAAAATTGTGTTTGTGAATTCTATTTGGATTTTATAAAAAAAAAACAGAAAATGATCGATTTGGTTAGGTCGACAGATCTTGGTGCCATCACATCCAGAGGATTGAGGAACAAAAAAGAATGTATCAGCAACGTGGGAGTTTTCAAGATAGCTTGTTTGGCCCCGGGCTGCGCGAGCTTTTGACCGGCCTAACAGTGATTCAGGAATACTCTTTTTCCTGAAACACCTGTTGACATTTCCTAACACTTTTTTTCTAGTCACAAAGCCTTGATAGATAGTATAGGTAGTATAAGACCTATATGGGAAGTTTTGGATATGATCAGAAATATAAAAGTAAGTTTTGCTAAGTTGGTCATCTTCAACTATTATTATCTCAACCTTGTACTCATTTTATTTATAGTATAGACATTACTGAATTGAAAATATATCAACTTCATCCCCCTGCCCCATAGATCTTACACATTGTAGGTCCGACCTAATTTTAACAAGATTCATGGAAGAATAACGAAACTATGAGAGCATAATCTCATCAAAATATTCCAAATTACATATTACATCCCAAATAGATTCTACACAATAATAAATCCGTTGGAAAATGATAAAATCATGCAATCATAATCTCACTTAATATTCTCTTTCAATTTCTCGATCGAATCCCGAACAGAACCTACCGAGCCAATTTGAACACAATCCAAAAAAAAACTCAAATTTTGGAGATCGTGTATGAAATGTTCGAAGTTGAAAACAACATTCTTTGAAGACAACTGTTCCATTGGGATGAATCCTTGAAGAAACTGGAAAACTTTTCTCTCTCTGCAAATTTTTCATTTGGCAGAAAGGAATTCGACATTCCTAACAATAAAACCTGCTCTGTTATAAATCCGTTTCATAGGAAATTTTTAATATGAGTAAAAATCATTACAGAAACACAAATTATTGTCTCACAGCACTAGAAAAATTAACAAGAAAAAACTTAACATATAAAGCCATCATATTGGCGCATTAAATTTAAAAATCACAATAAGAGAAACACCTTCCAACCCGGCAAATAAAATGACGCAAGCCAGGTCCTGGAATTTATGATCGAATCCTGAATTTGTTCACAACGGTGTACCGGTAGAGATGCGAGAGACGAAGGTAGACAAGCCTTTTGCAGTTTGTCAGGTTATTTGACGTCCTACTGCTGCCTTCCTTTATTATTCGGAAGACCGGAACTGAGAGGGAGTGAGAGAGATTGTATTGTAGGTTGGAGGTTGGCGAAAAAATCAAAATGCCAGAACGGGCTCGCTACTTGAAAAGAAAAAATAAAATATTTATCATGTTCGAATATAATTTCATCTGGGGAAGGATTTTGTCCATCAATTCAAGAATTAATTGGTTAGAAAAAAATTGTCGTACACAAAAGTTGTGAGGCTTTTAAAGATAGACATATCTGTGATAAACTGGGATATACTGGATCGGGCAAAGTTTCATCTTTTCAAATGGAACCCCTTGTATATTAATGGATATTTGAATTACAACTTCAATTTTGCTTTCATAAATGACATTTTTTCTGCATCTTTGCCATAAAACTAAAACGGTTTGAGATAGAGAAAAATATCAACTTTTCAAGAGCCATTCAAGAACATTAAATTAACCCTTGGCAAAAAATATGTCGAGGAAAATTGACAGTTGACAGTAAGTCCCCTCCATTCAAATGACAGAATAGCTCTTAAAAATTAAGGGAAGAAAGTGCAAGAGAGTCATTTTGTCAATCTACAATGGTAGACCGGTAGCTATGGTTTGAAGAAATATTTCGAAATAAATGTCACATTTTCACAGCCACTCTTTTTCCCTCACAAAATGATGTCATCAAATTCTTTATCCGACGTTTCGCCTCCAAGCAATCATCATAAACTTTGTTTTTCGAAAGAGTCAAACAATTTCGCTCTACGCTCAATAAACTCCTTCAACATCAAATTCGACGTTTGAATGTTTCATCATAATAGATGAAACGAGTAACTGATGTAACAATGTAGCAAAAATCCACCAATTCCATGAAAAAGCGTAGCCAGATTTACGCGTCTATAGTCTATACTCGGACGAAACCTATGTGTTTAAATCAATGTTGCGTGTAGAAAAAGATACAATAAAAACATTTTTTTATTGTGTTGAGAATTACGGACGTCAGGTATCAATTCCTTCTACTACAATTGGACCCCGTTATGCAACAAGAAACCAACCACCAATTTCATAATTCGGAGATAATCGAGAAAAACAATTTGGATTTTCAATTGAAATTTTTATTGAAAAGAAATACATTTAATAATCCAAATAAGAAGTAACTGAAACATATATGAGTAGACAACCTTTCTAGACATTTTACTTGAAAAAAAACTACCCCCTTGTAGGAAAAAAACATGTGGTTCTTTATTGCTTAATTAACATTTTTGTATCTTTGGTCTCAAAAGGAACTAAGGTAATAGAGCATCAAACATTTTGATGAAATACATACCTAAAAACACAAAGTTAACAAAAAACATTAGCAAAAATAACTTAACTCCTAAAAAAAATAAAAATAAACACCTCGATAATGTCGCCATGCATAATGGCAAGTGTAACTAAACATTATGGTATATTCAAAACAACTAAGAACTAAGCTTAAACATTTGGTAACTCTCAACAAAAGAAGTAAAACATAACGGTAAACTAGATGATATCTAACTCGAAATCCAATTCGCCATTAAACCCATCTATATCCTCCTTCACCGACGAATTTCCTATAAGGTTCGTATAAAAGTGCATGGGTGATCTGAGGTAGGTATTAGATGTAAATACGATTTTATATCCTTTATTTTGGCGTCCGCGACTGCTTTATAGTCTGTTTTAAAAAAAATGCTGTATTTTTTTTCTTTCAAGAGCTTGATTTCTTTAATCTCTTTTAATCTCTCGGAAGGATGCGTTTCGTCCTAAAAACAAATACGCAATAAGGAACCAACCTAATTTTAAGGAACTGTGGAAGTATTTCACAAACATCTTTTTGTATGAATAAGTAGTCGACAAAGGGTGTATCAGCAACCAATAATAATAATTACCCCAAACATACTTCAAGAATGTTAAAAATTCGAGTTCTATTATAAAGATTAAAAAAAGTGAGGTTAGGTACTTACTTGATTTTACGGAAAATTTAAATCTGCAAAATGGACTCAAGCACCTCTAGATTCTGCAATAAGAAACCAAGCGTATCTGGTTCTTTATAGAAAACTGTATTGTCGATAATTTTTTATTTTGCAAGATAGGCCTATCGCTCCCAGATGGCGCTGATAGCGAATATGTTTGGGTTCTTTTTGCAGAACGATGAAAAAGGATATTCTGGGTCTGAAAACGCTGATATCTCAGTTTCGGAAAATTGGTCGGTTGGTTCCCTGTTGCATAACGGGGTCCAATTATAATACTCTAATATAACTACTTATAATTATTATTACTTCGATGTTTACATTGAATGCCATTTTGAATTCTAAAGAACATCAAGTTTGTATGTTGTATACTTGATTTCATTTGGACCAGAAAGATCCAATTTTATTCCTGGAAGTGGAGATATTCAAATATCTATTGTGATTGTGCTGCACAAATATTATTAATAAACCAAAAAGATTTATAACCAAAAGCCCAAAGGCTAGGGGTTGCGAAAGACATGCATTTCTCTCCCACAGATCCATCCACAGACGCGTTTCGCTGTATCACAGCTCATCGGTGCGGCTAGGATCTGCAGGAGAGAAGAGAGAAATGCACCGCTTCGCAGGGACGTACCAAACGGTAAATGAAACACGAAGGTTTGGAGACAGAATCTCCATCTATTAGTGGTGATGAGAAACCTACTGTCAAGAACTAACAATATTATGAAAACTGAAACATTCGTTCTATGCAGTCCATGGTACCCTCAGCTTGCGTCTTCATATTCACATTTCGAAAGAGTACAATGAAGTATGCGAATTGGACTGTCTCGAAGGCAGGTCAATGTTCAACCCAATACAAACAGAACAAAGTAAAAAATTTGAAAATTGAAATAAAATTGAATTGTACTATAATATAACACCTATAGAAAAACAATAAGGCAAGTGCAGAAAGATAATTCCTCAGAAATGACGATAACATTTTTTATTTCTATTCATTGGTGGACAAAAAAACACCAAAAAGCCTTGATGTACAGAGAATACATATATGTATAAAATCAAGATCCCAACCTAAACCTATAGGTCAATGATCTTTCATTCGTTATTGTTCTACTGGGACTCGAAATATTTATGAAATCATAACACAATTCAATATACAGGAAAATTGGATACGGAGATTTCAAGGGTATGTTAACCAACCGAAAATGATAAAGAAACTCATTTGAAAATAATATGATAAATATGACATCTAACTCTCACTTTGGAAATACAGTCTTCAAAGTCTTCAAAAAGATTTTTTATTCTTCAGTCAAAAACCTTTCAGCTGATGTTGACAAAATTTGGCACGATGATTTGTCGTAATAAGAGTCCGCCTTTTGTGTGATTATAAAATGAAACTATTCATTCCAGTGGCGAAAATTGAGAACTTTCAAAATAACTGCAACTAAAATACGGTACTTTTGACAGACAATTTCAAAATCCTCATTGAAGCTGATGGTACATTAGCTTTTTTTTTCAGGGTACCATTAAACTGTGAGGTGGACCTTGAAATTGTCTGCAGTGAGTGCCAAATTTCAATTGTGCCACTCGTAATAGTGAGTGACTACATTATGTTTTGTACAGTTTCACGTTCAGTCATGGCTTAACAAACCCAGAATGTGTTTGGAAATTTCCGTATGTACGTTACAAAATGTCACTTGTCAAAAAAATAATACCAGGTGTAGTTACAAAATCCAAACTCATTATTAATAACTAATATATTTCAAATTTGAAAGAACCCTCAATCAACTTCCAAAAACTTCAATTTTTTGATAAAAGTGCGATATCAACAAAAACAATCTCATCCGATCTACAGGTGGTCGGATAGGAAGGGTGCTGAGGATGATATGCCCTGGTCGGGTACTGAAGAGTACGAGTCTTTGGTATTGATTGTTATTATTATTTAGTTTACAAATCAAAAATAGATATATTGGTTTACAGGCTGTGATAACCGAAAGAAGGTCTAGGTGGACCTGCCAAAACAACACGGAAAAAATTAGGAGGACAATGTGAATGAAATTTGATTTTGTAAAAGTCATAAGATAATCTTGCTTGAAAATTATCAAATTTATAGGAAGTAAGGATCGATTCAGGAGAAGAATTCTCCGACATTCCCGATGATGGATTCGAGTTTTGTGAGTTAAAATATAGAATTATTCATCATTTATCACGTATGACATTTCATGTTTGGTAAAATATATCAGCGAAGTAAGACGGAAACGAGAAGAGCATCTGACCCTAAAGTCGGGTCACCAACTGTTCTACAAGGTTTTGTTTCCTTATACATGGACAACATACCGAAAGTATTCAACCACTAGAGGATATTCACTCAAGAATAGCATTTTGCAATTTGAAATTGAACACCAAACATAGCATTAAAATAATCCAAGCTTACGCACCAACAACTGCTCACTCGGACGAAGAAGTCGAGACCTTTTATGAAGATCTATACAGTGCAATTGGGCAATCCCACACAAAATACAACGTGATAATTGGCGACTTTAATGCCAAGCTGGGACGAAAAGCAAATGAAACTGAAACAGCATTGGGTCCCCACGGGTATGGACAACGCAATGAACGAGGTGGAATGCTTTTGAACTTTTTATTGCAAAATGGTTTCTACGCAATAAACAGCTTCTTCAAGAAGAGCCCTCAAAGAAAATGGACATTGGCCAGCCCAGACGGTGTAACAAGGAACGAGATAGACTTTATAATTACAAACAACAGAAATATGGTGCACGATGTATCGGTTCTTAACAACTGTTCAATAGAAAGCGATCATAGGCTAGTCAGAGCCAAGATCATAATAAATCTTGAGAAAGAAAGAACTAAAATGATAAACAAAAAACACCAAATAGGATGAACTCCTATAGAAAATACCAAGGGCTATGAGGAGGCTGTTCGAAATAGTCTTGAAGAGGCTGACTTGGAGAAAATGGATGTAGAAACAATAAACAATCGCTTGTTGAAGGCCGTGAAGAGTGCATAGGAAAAGTATAGGACGAAGGGCAGAGAAAAGGAAGATAAGATCAGCACTGACACAAAGAAACTTATGGAGAAACGAAGAGAGCTGAACAAGAACGACGCAAACAGGGACGAGCTAGGGCAGTTAAATAGAGATATCAGCAAGGCGGTAAGAAGAGACGTAAGACAATATAACACCAACCAAGTAACGACCGTCATTGAAGAAAACAAAAGTCTAAGGGTGCTAAGAAGAAGCCTCGCTGCGGGCAAGAAAAATATAAACAAACTTGCAGACCATCGAGGACAGATAACATCAAATAGGGATGAGATTATCAAGATACTAGGAGAGTTCCACAGGGAGTTGTTCAGAGAAGAGAACAAAAACGAAAATACAAGAATCAGGAAAGTGGAAAATATAGGTTCAGAGGACATCCCAGAGATAACAACAGCGGAAATCTCAAAATCACTGAGTGAGATGAAGAACAATAAAGCAGCTGGGGATGATCAAATTGTTATCAAGGCAATTGAGGCAGGGGGCCATACGTTACCAGAAACCCTGGCTCTGTTGTTTAACGCATGCCTCTTGAATGGAGTAACACCGTCCAAATGGGGCAAAGCACTTATAATAATAATGCATTAAAAAGGGTATATGACTCAGTTGAGCAACTATAGACCGATTAGCTTGTTGTCTCACCTGTACAAACTGTTTATGAAAATAATCGCTAAAAGGCTAACGTCAAAATTAGACTTCTATCAGCCTTCCGAACAAGCCGGATTTAGGGCTAAGTATGGAACAAATGACCACCTACAAACCATCAAAACGCTGATTGAAAAGACTATTGAATACAATAAACCTTTGATCCTGGTCTTGGTGGACTTCGAGAAAGCTTTTGATTCTGTCAACCAAAAAGCAATGCTTGGTGCTCTGGCTGAATGTAGAGTAGACCACAGGTACACCTCTCTCATTGAATATATCTATGAACATGCTACAGCTTGTGTAAGGCTTCATGAGGACACGGGGACCTTTCGTATTGAAAGAGGGGTTCGTCAGGGAGACACAATTTCCCCAAAGCTATTCACAACTCTGTTGGAGTACGCATCTAAAACCGTCGACTGGAATGGATTGGGTATCAATATAGACGGAAAGTTTTTAAATAACCTCAAGTTTGCGGATGACATCGTACTTATCGCTGACAGCTTCGACCAGGCACAGACAATGCTGCAGGGGCTCTTCACTGCTTCAAAGGAAGTGGGCCTCAAGATAAACCTTTCTAAAACTCAATTCATGACTAACCTGGTTCACGCCAAGAATATCTCCGTGGACGGCAAGGTCATCGAGCCAGTAACTTTCTACAAATATTTGGGCCACGAGATAAAAATAGGAAGGGATAACCAAACATGCGAGTTAGTGAGAAGAATAAGCCTAACCTGGGCTGCATTTGGAAAGCTGAGAGATCTTTTCAGATCAAGTATTCCAATAAGTCTGAAAAGAAAAATGTTTGCTCAATGTATTCTGCCTGTAATGACGTATGGTGCGGAGACTATACGTCTGTGGCCGAATAAGCCAATTCTTGAAGAGATTCTCCTTCCACATTCTGGACATTCATAATTTTCTGCTGGAATTTTCCGACGAGGACTTTCCTCCACTCGTTAAGATCTTGCGCAAGCTGTTCTTGACTTTCTTGAATATTAATAGATTTCAGATTGTTGTGAAAAACATCTTTGTAGCGCTTCAACTGACCACCCTGTTTGCGTCGCCTTCCGCAAGCTCGCCATAAAGAACACATTTCGGTAGACGATTCTCGGGAATGCGTGCCACGTGACATGCCCACCTGAGACGTCTTTGTCCAATCATGTCTGAGATACTTTTACACTTAGCTCTATGGAGTTTGTTTGATATTTCATGAAACCATTGTATGCGCATAATCTGACGTAGCTATAGCTTTGATGTGTCTCCTGTATGGCACCCAGGTCTCACAGCTATATGTTAATGCTGGAATATTTATTGCTCTATACACAGCATGATTATCAAAAACTCTTTTTCTAAATCTTCAAGAGCCTGCAGTGGAGGATTTAATGCGATGTCGGATCTCCTCATCAATGTCTCCTTTGCTACTCACTATGCAACCAAGATAGTTGAAGTGATCTAATGTTCCCAACGCGTTGCCTTGAATAAAGATGATTGCGTTTTTTTGCACTGGGGTGCTGGTAATCATCCTGGTTTTAATGATATTTATTTCGAGACCTTAAGCTTCGTAGGCTCACGTGTAGGCTTCGAGGATTATTTGCAGCTGATCAGACGACTCAGTCAACAAACCGCAACCGTCAGCATATTGTAAATCGGCGAAATTTTTGGATCTAGTATTGGCTCTGAGTCTCCTGAGAAATTGGTACTCAATGGCTATGCCTCGTTCTACTAGCTTGGTGTCTACGATCATGGCTAAACATCCTTGCCTAACTCCTCTTTGGGTACGAAAGGGGTCAGTGGGTTCACCATCTATCAAAACTCTTGACCAGTTATTGTCATGTAGACTTTTGCATACTCTTATAAGAACTTCGGAGGTACGCCAAAGCGCGACTAAATTTTCCATAAAGCCTTCCTGTTAATTGAATCAAAATCTTTCTTTGCTAAATCTATGAAAGCCATATAAAGTTGTGACTGCTGTTCTTCAGCCTTTTTCTGGAGCTGTATGAGGGTGAAAATCAGGTCAGTGGTACCTCTATTTGATCTAAGCCCGCATTGTGTCTCTGGCCCCCATAACCTTTGTGAGATTTTTTCCGCCGATTGAGAGCAACGCTTTGTGATTTCCACAGTAAGCAGCACTGCCTTCATTCTTGAATAGATTAATCATAAATGCGTCCCGGAAATCTTGAGGGACTTCACCCTTAGTCCAGATCAAATTGAGAAGGGATTTTAGGTCTTCCATTGGCAACCAAATTAACTAAAGTATTGAGAAAAGGAAAGGATAAAAAAAATGTGAGACTAGATCATCACCCAAGGAGGACATGTCCCTGTACTCCAATGGTCAGAAAGTCAAGTATGGCATTGTTCAGGAGAGGCAGCTGGATTTGTTCGAAGCATTAACCGATACTCGTCGGCTCACTGAAGTCCTTGATATGAGGAGTGATCTTGCTGCTTCGAACGGAGATTTGGGCAACTGGACCAGCTGCGACGACAAAAACTGGTGGTGGGGAGGGCTCTTCAAATCACAAATGGGACATGTCACCTGTTCTATCCAGTCACATAGAAGCTTCCACAGCATCTGACCACCTACAAAGATGTTTGGAGAACCCTCAACCAACTCAGCGACTTAGTGCTGTCACAGGATTTGACGCGTTTGGTGATCCCGAAGATGACCAACCATCGAATAGACTGGAGAATAGTGAGAAGCATGCAGTAAGTGATATTCCAGGGGAGTGGCATCGACATCCTAGTGCGCTGCTATACTTCTCGAAGGACGAACTAATGGACAATGGACTGTTATTTTTACCAAACATCACACTGCCGGTTTGGGGACATTTCGGGACAAACTACTTTAAGAAGAGGCAATGTGACGAAACATGTGCCCAGTGAACCTACCCTTTTCACAGATGGTCCCTAGAATTGAACTCGCCGGTATTTGTCCTATCAAAGCGGCATTCTCCACTGGGTATGGATTGGCTTATAGTACATTCCAGCGAAACCAGACTGCCTAGAAGCTTCTACAGTTTTCTAAACAATTCTGGCTTTTTTGGCGAAGGGGACGACTGGGATATAAAAAGAGAATCTCCGTCATAGAAAAAACAGTGATCGTTGCATTAATTGTAAACGTGCAGTGTTGAAGAAAACATAACTAAGTGGACTCTACATAGATAGTTGTCAGAAAATCAACGGTTGGAAGTTGGACAAGTGTTACCAGTGTAACCAGTTCTAAATATTGCATATTCAGACTATCATTTTTTATTCTACAGTCTTTGGGCCTGCTGTAGCAGAACAGCAAAGTCCCTTTTCTCCTCGTATCGGTGCATTTCAACTAGAAGATAGACAATTAATCAGAATCTTTCTTTTAACAAAAGAGTTAATTCGTGCGGTGATCCGACTAGTTTCGCCCCATATAAAAGAGAACTTTGACTTTGGGAAAATCGACCACTACAATATTTATAACACCGGCCAGTCTTGAATCAACGTTGCTTTTTTTGCTCCTCTGAAACACACCCCGTGCATACCCCAAACGTTTCTTCTCCTCTTCACTCATAATTGATGAAAAAAAAACATGAAATTGAACAAAATTTGGGGTTCCAGTGTTAATTATACACTCGTACATAGAAAAGTGATTGAAGTATCACTTTTCTATGCACTCGCCGTTAGACATCAAAATTAAAAAACAAAAACTGATAACAAAAGTCATCTGACACTGTCAAAATCCCTGCAGCTCACAACATCCGGAACCGTCAATGTACATATAGGCAGAGCCGTCTATATTAGGCGGATTTTGGCGTTAACCAGGTTACGAGTTTTCCAACCTAACTTTTCTTCGCAGTAGGGGTCAATTTCTTGGGAGGTACCTAATCAAGTAGTTACGTTATACCATGAATAATACTTTTAGTAACCAGAACGTTTTGGGGTTTGATCCCGAGCTGGTATCGATACAGTAACCAATTACTCACCAAGCCTGGTAAAAACAAATCGTTACCTGGTTAACGCCAAGATCCGCCTATTGTTATACATATAGACGGCTCTGATATAGGCCATTTCAGAAACCTGTCAACATAACGTCAAAATTGACAGCTTGTACTGTGAACAATGCATATACAGGGTGTTTCAGAATAACATGCTAATAATAAAGGGGATGATTCTTGGGCTCATTTTAAGAAAAAAAAATCATATGAACGTATGTCCTAAACGCCTTAACTTTTGAGATACAGGGTGTCCAAGTTTTAAAAAATAGATACTTTTTTTACAATAACTTTGTCATTACTGTAGATATCTTTATGAAATTTGAGTCATGTATTTTAGGCATTAATACTCATTCTTTGATGCACCAACAATTTAATTATTCTGACCAGTGCCGTCCATGCGGGTTTTGGTTTGCATATTTTTTGGGAAAAAAGTTAAGGCGTTTAGGACATACGTTCATATGATTTTTTTTTCTTAAAATGAGCCCAAGAATCACCCCCTTTATTATTAGCATGTTATTCTGAAACACCCTATATATTACGAAAAAATGAATGAGATGGTTATCAAAACATCAAGAAAAAAGGGTTAATAATGTTAATATACTTTCTTTTGCACTGACAATGATGTGGTCTGCAACTTTGCAACCTCCACAGTGACGAACAAACCCGGCCTTTAAATTTTTTTAAGCATCATCCAAACTTTTAGAAGCTTTCAACCGTCTATGCAGTATAATAACTTGTGGTTAGCACCAAATAACTGTATGTTGTTTACAATAGAAATTTTGTATTTGTATTGAATCAAAATTCTTGGGCATGAAGCTTCTAACTTCGCGAGAGAATCTCATTTCACAGCTTTTCAGGATCAGGATCTCAACAAAACCATAATAGTGCACACTTGGCATTTCGAAAATGTCTCAGAAAGTAAAGTATCATTCACATAGGGCAAGGTAGAGGTAAGTTTGAAGTAGATTATGGATTGAGAATATTTGGCGCGTACATTTCATACGCCCTGTTCACATGGAATTAGAGTTGCTTCAACGGGGTAGTGGCGAGGTAATGGCAAGGTTAAAGATACCAAGCTTTTAACAGATTCTTACCGGAGCCAATCATAATCGAGTTTCTGACGGTCGATTTTTGTCATTCTGAAGTTGTCAAAAACTCTCCGATATCGAAGAGTGTTTGGAGAACTTCACGGCTATGGAAAGCTTAGATCAAGAATTGACCGAAGTATTTCCAAATTATCCGATAATATTTTCAGAATAAGGGCTTGTGGGGTCTGCAACTGTACCCTACCCTTATTGAGCGCTAGGGACGTGGCACTCAGACAAAAGGGAAGATCATATCTCTTCACAACATTTTTTTTCAAATAACGATAATTACAGCCAGGGGATGAGCATGGGACGTTGTCTCGAGAGGGAGCATAGGAATTCTTGCCAAGCTAGAAGCTTGACCGACACTACTTTTCTCTCTCTCGAATTATTGTCTCGTGGCCGAATTTATATTTAAAAACTGTCAGCATTGTAGGTCATGCGTCATAATATCATCGTAACATAAATGAGTGGATTTGTTTAGCGTACTCTCCACCCCATTATGACGATATGCCCCTTCCCCGCGAGCATTGGCCCCCAATGCTAACTGACAACATGCTCCATCTCCTTACAAAACATGACTTAAAACTGATAACAATAGTTAACTTGCTCCGTTCCTGTGTAACATCATGTCAATCTGCTGAGTATGGTCTTGTTCCCGACCATCACCATCTATCATCACCGGTCACCGTGCCCCCAATTCCTGATCTTTGCTGAAAGTGCAAAGATTTGCTGGCCGGCGCATCAGGGTTTTGCAATTGCAGCTTGACCAAGTTAGTGATGTTCCGTAAGTACAGGACTACGTGTCCCCCCGTAGTCCTGTACTTACGTACATGACAGTCCTACTTAGTCCGGAGTGACCTGTATTCCCGATCATGCAACCATACTCTTCAGCTGGGTATCGGAGGACCGGAAGCAGACATAGAATGCCCTATAAAAAAAAAACAAATAAAAATATATAGGGTGCCTCACGGCGACCGTCCATTAGGATATCTCGGGAAATAAAGCAATTGGGATTCTGAAAATTTGTATGGTGGGATATTCATAGATGTTCTTCTCGAATGAAATAAAAGCCACGTTGCACGTCTTTCGGTTATACCGGAAGTAGGTGTCAACTCGCTCATTTTAAATGGAACACTCTATGTATTATTACATTTTTGGATTCTACTTAAAATTCTAGGCCGCTTTTATGTATCATGTCCTTTAATTAAGTATGAGCGGTTTTGAAATATTTTAGTTTTTATGTCAAAAATGACGTTTGAAGGCTCCTATTTAAATGTGGATTTCACCTATAAGAAAGCCTTCATTATTCAATTTGTATTGGATTTTGTGTTGAAAAGGACCTACTTTAATAGATTTTTCACAGCAATGTGAAAACTATTATTACAGGGTGGGCCAAAAATAAGATCAAAAATTAAATTCAGAAAACGGCCAAAAATCAATTTTTTCAAATGGAGATCCCTAATTTTTATATTTTTATGTTATTGTGCATTAAAAATAAAGGTGAGTTTGTATAAGATTGTCCTTTCCAAAAATTCTTTTTTTTATTTTTTTTTTTTTGAATTTTTGGAATGAACAATATTAGGTAAACTCACCCTATGTATATGTATATGTATCAAAATTCGGAATAATATCGGTACACGTCCACGCCAATGGATGAATATTAATCTTGGTTTTCAATATGATCTCTCATGCTATGTCAACATACAAAATTGAAACACTACTAATTCACTGATCGGATTTTTGCCTAAAGGTAAGTAATTTGAATACATTGGTGCGGCATCGAATGCTAAAGAACAAAATATCTCAAAACTACTTACTCTAGCAGATTATAACAAGAATACCTTTCTTGCTTAAAAATGTCTATAAGATCATTTTCTTTACAAAAAAAGTGAAAAAATCATATTGAGAAAAAAGTTATGTCCAATTTAAACCATCAGGAGTGGAGTGTGCAGCGCTCTCTATCGGCCTCAATGGAATAGGTTACATCAGGTTTTGTATCTCAAAAAACCTCTGGGTACAAATTTTCCAAAAAAAAGTTGATGAATGTTCACACAAATTGAAGAATTCGATTTTTGTTGTTTAACTCTACCTTTCTGTATTTTGGAGTCGCCGCGCGCCGCCACCGCGCGCCGCAACTTCGGACAAAGGTAACTTGCTTTACATTGGGCTATTTTGACCCACGGAATATGTAGTGAGGTTTTGTAAAGACTGTAGAAGCTGTTTTCGCGGGTCGGTTAAATATTATGGTGATTCCAAACCCCATCGTAAACAAACCCCGAAAACAGCTATCAAGTCCACATTGAAGCATCTAAACACTTTTGATAGCCCATACAGGAAAACAACAATATAACAAACATTCTTTATTTTCATTATTTCATATTCTCACGTCAAATACCATTCACTTTTTCGTTTTTCCATCAATCAACAAAATCTGCTCCATTATATCACCAGCCATCTCTTTACTCTGGAGAATTGACGTATGATTACCTTCAATGACCTGAAACAAACTTTTCAATCAATCCACTACTAAAAGATCAAAACATACCTTGACATCAACAGGCTGGTCGAAATGCTTGCCCAGCTCATAATCCTCTGCATTCACCTTGACACTAGTGTGCGTTGGTTTGTACAAAAAGGCTTTGGACTTTAAATCTGTGCAAGCTGGATTGTAATCCAAACAAGCTTTCATACGCTTCAACCCCGCTCTTGTTGCTTTCACGAAAAAATCTTCACCTAACCGCTCGACGGGCTTCATACACGTCTTCAGAATTTGTAGTTTGTCTTCCAAAGACGCGCAATCCTTCATATTTTTCTGGAAATTTATTTGTTAATAGGTAATAAGATTCATGTAGAAACCTACCATAACCTCCACAGTATCTTCCTGGTTTAACTGTGTCCTCAGCATACTTGCCAAAAACATATTATCAAGTTTGTCCTTGCGATCTCCGCTAGCTGTTCTACTGATCAATTCTTGCAAGAAAGTTGGGGAACCATCTAGAAAGAAGATGCTTCCCAAAAAACCGTCTTGTTCAAGTCGGTGCAAAACTTCCAATGCCACGTTGGAGCCAACGGAGTGTGCTAATATGTTAAATGGTTTGTGAGGTTGGAGAAGGCTTTTGATTTGCTACAATTGATTCAATACAGGTTACATTCGGGAATATGATCATCTTACAGGTAATAGATCATCAGCCATCTGTCCAATTGTATCCTTCTGATTATCAGGGACGTAGTTGACACCGTAAGCATCAACCTCCATATTCGTGGTTAGTGTTTTTAGAAATTCGCAGACACCCTCGATGCCTAGTAAGGACAATATTCAATTCGTTTCCGATAGTAGTGTCAAACATACCAGGAAAAACAATCACTCTAGGCAGATCATTTGAATCCCCAACTAGACCGCTAAGCTTGATAATACTGGAAATTTGTTCATCAGATTCAAGAAGACTCTTTAGTATTGTTGTCCAATTCACCGATTCATCTACTGTCTCTATGGAGGGTTCGACGCCATTTTCGTACAGTTCTTGAATTCTACATTCAACTAACATTTTAGCAAATATTTGCGAACCTTTTCACTGACCTCACTAGTGTAACGCTTCTTAGTTCATTGCTGGAGAGGAAAATATTGAACTCCCTCTCCAGAGTCTGCTTAACTTCGACACCAGTCATGGAGTCCATGCCTAGTTCGGCTAACGTAGAAGTCAAGCTCACTGATTTGATATCCCTTATACCCAGTATATCACTGATAACCTCCATGATGTTTCCAGAACTGATGGTAGTTTTTTTCTCTGCCACTACAATGCTGGATACTATGGCTGTTTCTGTTTGTCTAATCAGAATATCCATGACTTGGAGACAGTTTGCTATACTTTGTTGCAATGTTCCTCCTATTTCCAGCTCCATGTGATCTTCTTGCATTTCAGCCACTAGACCCACCTGAGTAATGGTTGTTGTTACGATTGCCTATTATTTTAATGTCTCTTACATCTCCAACTGCCCCCCATTGTATAGCCAGAGCAGGAAAACCATCTCTTCGCCTATTTTCGCAAATCCGCTCCATCACAGAGTTGGACATTCCATAGTTTGTCTGTCCGGCATTTCCTTTACCGCACGATACGGAAGAAAATATGACAAAGTCCCTATAAAGATGTTATTGCATATTTGGATCTGTTATGAAGCATGCATTGTATACCTCAATCCAGGACAATGTTTCCTGCTAACTTCATCCAAAAACTGTGTGGCGTAGGCTTTTGGACCAAAGGACGTTTCAAATGAGTCTATAGTTTGATTTTCGAGAAGAGCATCTCGAAGGACTACAGCAAGGTTGAAAATGGCAGCCACAGGGCCAGGTGCACTGGCCTCTTTAATCAGATTTTCACAGCCAGATTTCGTAGTTATATCTTGAGTTGATACCATAATATCGCACCCATAGCTTTTCCAAATACTATATGAACCAATATTAGGCTACTCTTGATTGTCCATCTCGACTCACCCAATCCTATAGCTTTGGTAACCATTTGATATGCCTTTTCTTGACGTCAACACCACATTCTTTGCCCCCCTTAGTACCAGCCAATCGGCCAATTCCAAGCCAAATCCTCCCAGGCCTCCGCATATGATGTACGTTTTTGATGGGTCACAGTAGTATCTGTTAATTTAAAATTCAGTCGCTTCTATGAACGTGATTCAATATTACCTGGGCAGTCCCTTGAAAATCTTTGGATGATTTTCCGCATCCTCTTTTCTAATTTCCACCAACACTTTACCCATATGCTTGCCAGTCGTCATATGCCTGAAAGCCTGTTCCACCTCATTTTTATCAAACACAGTAGCCTTTAAAGGCTTGACTGCTCCAGAGTCAATGAATTTCCGTAGCAGTGCATTCAACTGTAGTTTAACCGCCTCAGGTTCATTGAATAGTTTATCCAGCATAACCCCGTGGTAGCTGCCGCATTGGCCAAAAGACAACAATCTCAGTTGGTTATCGTTGGCCAAGTCAAATTTTCCTATTTCAAGAAAATGGCCATTTTTAGCTAGGCATCTCACAGAAGCAAGAAGCTTTTCTTCAGCTAGAGAGTTGAGAATGATATCCACGCCTTTGCCATTGGTTTCTCGCATTATCATTTTTTCAAAGCTAAGATCTCTGGAATTGCCAATATGATTTTCTGAAATCTGTTTTTAGAAAAAAGAGACAGAAGTTCATATGTATATTACCATCAATTTTTGGGAAGTTTCTTCGAATAAACTTTCTCTTCTCCTGAGTTCCTACTGTGGTGAAGACAGTACATCCCATATCAAGACACACGTTGATTGCTGCCTGTCCAACTCCACCAGTGCCAGAGTGGATTAATACGGAGTTACCTGGCCTAATTTTTCCAGTCTGTTAAAGTATATATCGTGTCATTATAAATCGTTAACCTAACTCACCACAACGAGAGCATAAAGACATGTTCCATATACGACGGGAACTGTGGCAGCATCCTTCAAAGACCACTTCTCAGGCACGTCCCATATTAGCGCACGGTCAGACTTGACCATTGTGGCCAGACTTCCTTGGCTTACCATGCCCATTACCCTTCTTCCACTTAGTGTTCTTCCAGAGAACTCGAATCCTTGCACACAATCCTGCTCTCGTCTGTTCTTGGTGATAACGTCAACATTGATCCTACCCGACGCTGTCATCACATCTCTGAAGTTAATTGATGAATAGTACACCTCTACAAGAGACTCATCGACTGCTGTTTTTGTCTGACTCCTTAAAGGTCCTTCTATCCACTTGAAGCTGGATAGGTCACCACGTACTGTACTGGCAGCATAGCAATTTTCCACTTCCGTCTCTTTGCTATCATCTGTGATAAGTTCGATGCAAACTCTGGGCAGAACAAACAATACTTCACTCACCTATCAAGAGGTGTCTATAAGTACCCCATTCACCATCTTTAAGTATGTTGATCGCCATGTTCTTGTTTAGTTGGTTTTTATAAAATGCATCATCTGGATTAAACACAGGACCTGGATCGACTATGTACATACATCTAACATTTTGACTGTCGGGCTCTTTTCTGATACAGTTCACTAGACCTTGATCGATAATTGTTTCGATAAGTGGATCTAAAGCGGTAGATGATCTTACCAATGATACCACTCGATGGGTCATTCTGACACCAAAGAATAACTTCCACGTCTTTTTTAACAGCTTCTTTCAATGCGTTCAGCCAATCAAACTTGTTTTTTCTAGTATCAACCTCAATGTAAGTTTTGACTTTTGCCTCATGAGGATTTCTATGAAGCAAAATAAGCATCTCATTGGTTGTGTCTATAGCACTCAACATTTGAAGTCCAGATGGTAGGTTGATACTTGACAGATCGATTGGCAAGGACTGTCTCGTTATGATGAAGCTCAACTGCTTCGAAGCAGTAAGAGCATCTTCCAGTACCTGTAATCACCTGATTGTAAAATATAGTTTGAATGCGTTAGTAGGCCTACTAACTGATTTCCACTGTTTTTCTGTGGAATCGAAAATAAGTAAACTATACTTACGGAACTTCTTTCAAGCAGCTTGGTTCCCACAACCACAGTACAATCAGACTGACTTTTCAGTTTTGCATCCTCGACTTTCACATCCAGATCTAATTTTTGACTGGATAGAATGGATACATCACTATGAACCAGGGGCAAGTCTCCCAAGGCATCTCTTATCATTGGACCTGTTAAATGAAGCTTATAATGAGATCCGAATATTAGGAGATATATTACCTATTGGCTGACATTCTTCTCTAGAAGCTTCATCAATAACTTCAACAACCTTCACATTCAAACCACAATCATTATTCTCCAACGCTATATGCATGAAAACTCTAACAGCTTTCTCAAGCTCCAGCTCACACTGGTTACCAACAAACTGATATTTCTCCAAGACAGGAAAAGCAGTAGTTTTTTTGCGGGAAATTGAGGATGCCAATAACCCCCTTATTTCCACTCCGCCCGATTTTATAATACCAGTTTGGTAACTAACTTCAACGGGAATTTCAACTGATTGGTCGGTGCGACGAAGAGTTTCTACCAAATGAAGGTGAGATTCAGGATCTATACTTAGCCTTGCAATGCTGGTGGGGACATAGAGTAGTCTTGTGTCTTCACCCAGAATCTTGATTTGTAGCATATTATCCATGAAAGCTACCCAATTGTCCTGCCACTTTATGTTTCCTCTAGTTGCAGATTGGTTGCATTGGACGATGCTTCTGAACATTCCCCTATGTTTATTTTTCATCAAAAAGTTCGCTTGTCTTCTCGTAAATACTCACTTGTAGTGATAACCTCTCAATCTAAGCTCCTTGTACACATCTCTGCCACTGCACGAGTACTCCAAGTTACCATTAGTATATGCTGTTGAATTTATACCAAGCTGATTATTATCGACCTTTATTCTTCCCGATACTACCACAACTTCTCCGTCTGCAAGACATTATCATGTTCTCATAACCTGAGTGCCTTTTGGACTAGGTACCTACCGGTAATCTCAAAGTTGCCACTTTGCTTTTGTATAGCTACATCAAGATCCAGTCGGCCAGTGTTGATTTTAGGCAAGGTGCAAGCTCTCATGAACTTGCAGTTTTCAAAAACCACTTTCAATTTTGTCAAGTCGCAACCCAAAACTTCTCCGAAAACACTCCATGCCAAATATAAGTATCCTGTGGCGGGAAAGAGATTCCTACCTGCAATCAATAGATAATTATTTTTTTCTTTATTCAAATACCTATTTGTAAGCATAATTAGTTCAAGCATTTCTCGAATTTTTGATCGCGACACGTTTTTATACATAAGCAAAGTCGGCTTGTGAAGGTCTCCCTTGAAACTCACCGTCAATAATGTGACCATCCATAGCGCTCCACTCATCAGCGCTCAAATCAATGCCGAATTGGTTTGCCCCAGTGGACTTCAGGTCGAAGCTTTCAAACGTGGGAATGAAGTGTACTTTCTCGTGGTTCCATTTTATTTTGGAGGAAATCATTGGAGTACCCCTGCTCACGGGAACCTGGACATGGGGGTACAGTTCTTGAATCTGTGGTTGGCCTCCTAGTTCAAACAGTCTGAGAAATAGAGGATAAATTGGTTCAAAAACTTTGATGTTAGCTCACTTTCCGAAAATTTCTAGAAATCCATTAAAGCCAGCTTGACTTTCGAAATTGAGGACATGACAGCTTCTTTTATTTACTATGGGTAAAAAACTTTGTCCTAGTTGGATAAGAACAGCGTTTTTGGGTACCCTTATATCTTTTGGTGCACTGGTTCTGAATATTACTTCTATCAATGCTTCAGCAGTCAGGCTTCTATTTTTGGAATATGAAATAATTAGCTTCAGTTCCTTGAGTAGCTTTGACTCTGAAATAAACTTGCTTGATTAACGTTCATACTATGCATGAATGAGCTCACTGAATTTGGTAAATCCCTCAATACTAATGCCCGCTTTATTAACCTCAATGTCACAAGTGATATTGGAGATGGCATAAATACAATTCAGAAATTCATCCAAACTGATATGATTATCATAAAAAGCCCTGGTAAGATGGCCGAATGAATGCGCTATTATCAGATCAGCTTCAACTTCTAGATGTCTTAACAGTTCAGCGATGGAGAGCTGTGTCAGCATCTCGGACAAGAACAGAGTTAAATTTGTGCTGGTAGAGTGGGACACGATTGCATTTATGTCCAGGTTCTTGGATTTCCAGAAGTCGGTTATTCTACAACCACACATGAGGTGCTTGGTTAATTGATATATCAGCTTACCGTCTTCGAAACTCCGTTAGAAGTGGATGGTTCAATAGGTCCAGTAGTAGATGTCCGTTTTTTCCACACAACCCTCCAAACGAAAGAATAATCTTGCGATTTATGACGTCGTGAATCTTCACAGATCTTGCTATTGCACCTTTTTTAGAAATTATGGTGAATCCACGGTATATGTGATTCACGATAGGCTTCCTGAATATATTATGAATAAGCGCGATATGCTCCTCGTCAAACCTATCTTCCACATCTTGTAGAAGCACATGAACGGCTTCTTCCGTTCTCCCACTAACACAGACAAGCCTTGACAAGTCATCTACGGGAGACCGTTTGCCAAATCTGGTTTTACCATTGTGCTTGATGAGCAAATGGGCATTTGCTCCTCCAAACCCAAAGTTGCTCACAGCTGCTAATCCATTGTCATCTCGAAAACGAGTATTTTCGACTACAACCTCCAGGCGTCCCTCAACAATTCCTGGAATGTTTTTCCTAGGCTTCTTATAGTTGACATTAGGCGATATAATATTTGTTTCAAAAGCCAGTACTACTTTTACTAAGGAGCAAAGTAGGGAGGTGGGCTCAGAGTGACCAATGCTACTCTTAACTGATCCTACCAATAATGGACTATTGCGGCCAGGGGTGAAAAACTCGTCGATGCTGTTCATTTCTTCTGGGTCCCCGACGATAGTTCCTGTTCCGTGTGCCTCGATGTAGCTGAGTTGAAGAGGATCGATTCCACTCTCCGAATATACTTCTTTCAAAAGTTCAAGTTGAACGGATCCGCTGGGGTACGTTATCCCATGTTCCTTATAGCCATCACAATTAGTCTTAGTATGAACAATTTGAGCATATAGTCGTTTGCTGTCTTTGGCTTTTTGAAGAATGATGGCAGATACAGCCTCTGAACGCACGTAACCAAGACCGTCCTCATCGAATGGTCTGCAGTGGCCTGTAGGACTAAGCACTCCCAGTCTAAAATTGACTTTGTTAAGGAAGGTCAATACACTTACGTAAGTGTTTACCGAGCAAACTGTAATGAACATCCACCCGATATCATCATGTTAGCTGAAGCAACAATTGCGGCATCACACTGACCCATTCGGATGGCTTTATAAGCAGTCTCCAACGCATAGCCAGAGCTGCTGCAGGCTGTATCACTTACAATCGAAGGTCCTTTGAGCTTCAGTGTGTGGCTAATCCGGTTGGCGAACACCGACTTTATGTTTCTAAAATTATGCATTAATCCGTGATATCACATTAATCAAAAAACTCACCCAATCATAACATTGGCGTCTTTGACAAGCTCGTTTCTGTACCAATGAATTTCGGCTTCTGTGAAACATATACCTAAAAATACACCGGTATTCGTTCCTTCCAGATCCGATGGATGCAAGCCAGCATCAAAAATTGCTTCGTATGTCTTTTCAAGTATCCATTTGCTGAGAGGACTCAGTGTTAAAGCATGTCGTTGGTGAAAATCTATTATGGATGGTTCTGTAATGAATTTATTGTGAAAAGTTACTTACCGAAAAATCCAGTGTCAAAGCTGGAAACATCGGCATCTTTCAACATTCCAAAGCCAGGTGGCATTTCTGGGTGTTCAGATGGTTTTATAGTTATCATTTCTGTTTTAGTATCAAGGTTATGTTTGAATTCGTCAACGTTGGATGACAAAGGAAATGCTCCGGATATTCCTAGGAACGGTGAGTAAGTATGTTGTTTATTGCTTGTTTTGGATAGTTACCCGATATAACGACTTCCTCACCAGGTGACGGGTGTGCTAAGAATTGTCCAAATTTTGTTGAAGAGTCATTCTCCAAGTTTTGGGTCTGCTTCGTGATTTGCACCATATCGCAGGGCTTCTGGAAAATGAAATGCTCGACGATTTGATAGTATTTCACGAAAGATTTGCATCGATAAATAATGCATCTCTATATGCGTCAGAATGAAATTCAAGTACCTAATTCATTTTCAAAAGAGAATATATTATGTTAATTTTTGAGTGGATTGTTCGCATTCCTGCAGCTGCAATACCATGAATACTTGATTCGTGATAACCAATATACAATTACAATTATGACTGTTCTTATCTCAATTTGTTCGATTTTAATAAAATGTCATATTCATCAACTGCAGACATGTTATTGAATTTCTATGTTATTGAAATTAGGTAAATTTCTTGACTAATTGTTTTTCTATTGTCTATGTAATCCGAAGATCGGTTTTTTGATCGCAGTTTCAATGAATAAATGCATTTGAGGTCATATTCTAATGTCGAAAATGTCATATGCGTCAATTGAACTGTACAAGTTTTGTTAATTTGTTTCGTAAATGAAGTCAAAATAAATTATCCACGAATTAAATTTTTAAAAATCTTATAAGAATATTTGGAACAGCTTAAACTTCGTTGTACCTTCTAATTACTCACTATTGAAAACGAGTTATCTGAAAAGATGATCAAATAAACAATTCAATAGAACTGAATAAGCAAATGTTTTTGTCCCTTCTATAATATATTGCAGACAATTATGGATAGATCCAGGTTAACCCGTGAACCTAAAATACTGTTTTCACTGTAGCAGCAAATCTATAGAACCTACTTTTCTGCTGATTACTATAAGAGTATCTTCGCAATTTTATTTAAAAAAATTGAACCAAACAGTGCCTTTTCCGTTTTCCATAACTTTTATTTTATGGCTAAGGAGGTATGATGATTTCTTGATTTAGTTACCTTATTATGAAAATGTGAATGTTTATGAAGGTTCATAAAAAAGCAAAAAAAAATGGTCACACACAGAATCAAATACTTAGATAACCTATAATTTATAAATGGGTAACTTTGAAACCTAGGACTCACCTAACATTCAAAATTTCTACACAACCCGAACTGATTACTGGTTTGCTGCAACCAAATTGATTTTCTAATACCATGTTTTGTTCCAGTTATATAAGTTTTTGAAAATGTTAAATGCACCGATTTACATTGGTCTTGCGCCTACGATGCATCGGTTAAATATGTCTTCGATTAACAATGCAAGGATATAAATTTTTTGATTTGTTTTTCACGAGACTTGTGATGTTATCGACATTTGCAAGAGAATGAACTGGTTTCGTTTTCAGGATCCCAAAATATCTAGGCCAGAATCAATGCATACAAAATCATAAAGCACACATACAAAATAATGTGATGTGTAGTTTTTTTTCTTAGTAGTCGAGATTTTTGTCTAGGTCCGGAACGTGTATCTTCTCAGAATACTTTCTCAAGAGTAGTGCAATGTCTGTGATTATCTCTAAGCAGCAGATCTTAACATTTAAATAAAATTGAGTTAGCAATCACTGCAAAACAAGGAGGTTTGTGAATTTATTTGAAGCACGCCTCTCGCGGATACTTGATTAAGTTCAAAAACTTGAAATATTCAAGCGTTTCTAAGCCATAAAGTCATAGTTCTCGATTTTTCATCTGATGGAAAAGGTAAAATATGAGTTTTATTTTTTGTTATCTGATTTGCTGTTGAACCGACATGAGAAGTCCTTGATGGATTCTAAACAATCTTTTCACATTAAATTTGTCAATATCTTCTCAAATGAATCCATATTTGACATCAAAATGAACTTCTTTTCAAATTTTCGCTAAACCAAGGATCCCATGACGATGTGTCGAAATTGATTTTTGGTTCTTGGACATGCACAAACTATCCCGGAATAAAATTTCTTGAAAATATGGATAATAAAAAGAATCCCATATGTTCCCAACTTCATGGTGGTCACTGTATAGAGAAAGTTGGAATGTTGATCAATCGCCAATTCAAACTCAAAGAAACCAAACTAATTCAGAATAAGTCACAAAACCATACAACAATTGCATTTCTACGCCAATGAATATAAAAATAATGCAGGTATAATGTATTCGTTTCTGAATGGTGTCACCAGGTATGTGTGCATGATGCAAAATGCTTTATTAAGAATTATCAATATACGGTTGTGGCCTCTCCAAAAAATGACAGGTTTTTCGAAAAAACATCATACAAATCGTACTATGTATCCCTATTCTGAATATGGTTCCAAACGGAAACCCACTTGCATATGACAAAACTGAAAAAAAAAATCCGTGTGGCTAAAAACAAATTGAATCATACACACGATACACTCAACTAAGGGTATGCCCATGTCATCAACCCAGAAAGAATCAGCTTGTCATTAATTTTTTTGCACCCCGTATCAGACCGTCTAAGTTCACGGTCAAAAAAGTGTTAGTCGCAATGGAACGCGGGTTGTGAGATCAGAACAAAATATCATTAAATTAGACTGGTATAGAAAAAAGTCAAGTTCAGGGAGATACATCCTTTTCCATTCTTACCATCCAATGAAACAGAAACTTAATACTATACTTGCGCTAAAAAACAGAATTACCAAAATTGGTCATACAACCTATGTAGATAAGAACTTGGAATTATTAGAACAAATTTTAATAAATATTATTAGAAGAACTCTTAGGAGGGATGATCAACTTAGCATTGTTAGCAGACAAAATGTAAATCCTGATATTGAGGTTAGATTTGGAAAATTACAATACATACAGGGTCTTTCTTTCTCACTTAGTAAACTTTTCAAAAATACTAATTTAAAAATAGCTAACTATAATTTAAAAAGAATGGGTCGATTCTACTCTAACTTGAAAGATTCTACAGTTGTCAAAAATAAATCCTACGTAGTGTACGGGATCCAATGTCAATGCCAACAAATTTACATTGGACAAACTTCACAAAAACTATCAAAAAGGATTGCATCACATAAAAGTGATTGCAGACACCGCCCAATTAGTACTAGCCTCAGCATACATGCTAATGAACAAGATCACAAACCTGTTTTCGACCAACCGTTTGTCATGATGACTGAGAGGAGTAACTTTAAGAGGAGGTTCCTTGAAATGTGCTACATACATAACTGCGACAACTGTGTTAATTTCAAGAAAGACGTGGAGGGGCTAAGTTCTAGTTATACCTATTTACTTTCTCAATCACTTACAAAAAAACCCTGTCATCCAGATTCGTATATCAGTAAAACAATAACTTGACTAATTTTCTCTGAATTTCCACTTTCGTACCTGTCCGGCTTCTTTTCTTTTTCCTTTTTTCTTTTTCTTTTTCTTTTCTTTTATAAAAGAGAGGGGGGAGAGAGAGGGAAGAGGGAGGGATAGTCAAAAGTGTTGTTTTTTGTTAGTGCTTCAATGTTCCATTGACACTATGTTCAAATTTCTTTTTTCCTTTAAAAAAATCAACTGATTGTTGCTCTTTTATCTGTTTGGGTAACTTAAGACTGTTCTCCCCCTTTCCCACTTTTCTCCTTACAATATCAGGTTATAGTTTGTATTAACCAGATGGGTAACTGAGTGACGTCACATGTCTTGCTCATCTAGCCTACGGTCAGACAGAACCAATGTCAATGGTCATGTCATTGTCAATTTTAAGCAACAAAAAAGTTTCTTTGTTTCAACGGTCACATGTAGTATAAGGGTATTATTACTTTCTTTCCCGGTGCTGCACCCTGTAACTTCAAAATAATGCACACCCACCCTCTTGTTATGTTGAGGAGAACTCTGTAACTAATCTGTAAGTTAATTTTAACCTTTGCTGACTTTTGTAGACTGAAACCACGTTCTTTATATATAGATTCTTCCTGAAGAAGCCCTTAACTTAGGGCGAAAGCTTGAACTAAGATTTAATATACAATACCACTGAGCAAGTCCATATTTATTGCTCCCTCCTCTGAGTGTACGTTGGGGCGATCCCGATAGTTGAAAAAACCTGCTTGATTCTTCATGTTTTGTTGATTTTATTCTTCTTTTTTGTGCGTTGAGTAGTTGGTCGGCTGCCAAGTCTGATGTGATATTTTCCGCATTCTCTTTGGTTTTCAGTATTTAGGTATGTACTCGACATATTTCTGCTTTGTGAATCAATTTGATTCTTATGACGATAAAAGCTACTCTTTTGAAATAGGTAGTTCGATTATACCATAATAATATGGTCGAAGGCATGGAAGAAGGTGAAAATATTGGTAACCAGAACGTTTTGGCGTTTGGTCCTGAGCTGGTCTGGTACCAAACCTGTAACCACCGTATTCTGGTTCACGCAAAAATCAGCCTATTTTTATTTTAGGCGGTTGGTTGCTGTGTTGCCGACGATCAGGATTTTTCGGTGTTCATAAGGATTTGTATAGTCTATGATGGGAAATTTTGCTGTTTGTCTTATTAAATCTGCATTGAACATCATTTCCTGGGATCTGAGAGTTCCAAGACTCTTGTCAACGAATGTTCAGGCTCATTAGGTGCTCATACTTATGATGGAAATAAGATTCTTGTTTTCATGATCTAGGTAAACAGGGTGTCTCAAGATGGATGGAACCTTGGACGTTCAAGGAAAACGTGTCCTGGGATCATTCTAAAAAGTTGGTCATTCAGGTAAACAGTAGTGCTCCATCGATCTAAAATATTTTTAGTGATGCGACGTTGCCACTTCTATAAAAAAGTAGCAGCAACTTTGATATTTTATGTGGGACACTTTATATAATATTGCATCTCTAGGTTCTTCAGAACTTTCTGGATATTTTAATAGATATTATCCTATACCTATTTGTAGCGGTTTTCGAGAAATCTATCAATTTTTTTTTCTCAAAATATAGCTCCATGTAGTTTGTTTCCTATCACTACGCAACTAGGCTTTATAGAGAGTTGACATTTTGAGAGTGATCCAAGAAGACCTTCTGTATTCTCTTGTGTAAAGTCGGCTCCAGACTCACGCTGCGAACACCCGTGAAGCTCCGTGAACACGATTGTGGATGGGATTCACGGCTTTTCACGGAGATTATTCAGATTAGATTATTCACGGCGAGACGTCACGCCGCGACTTCACGGCGTCAGTCTGGAATTTCGCGAATCATACAGCTTCGTATAAAATTATTATATTTTCTCTAGGTATAAAAAAGCTGTGTGTCAAAGTGTGTTTTTTTAAATGTTAAATTACTTTGAAAGCCATTTACTAGAATCCCTTCCAAATGATATGTCATGCTCATCTACCTGAATGTTTTCGTTTTCGAAATAAACACCTGTTTTATAAAAATATTCTTTTTATAGTGGTTATAGGTTGCCACTTGGGTTGTCATGATAAATATATCATTTGAAAAATATTTGAAAGTTATCAAATCACGAAATAATTTATAAATAATCATAACTATCATTATCGCGTGGCTAAGTTACGTTCAAATACTTTCCAAAAGATAAAGATATACAGATAATATTTCTTCAAACAGGCGCAATACAGAAGGTCTTCCTAAATCACTCTAAAGATTTCAACTTTCAATGAAGACCAGTCCTCCCCTGGCATGTTTACCTTGACGCGGTGGGGGGGCTTGCGTGCTTCTAGAAACCTCAGGGCTATGCCGGCGGTAGCTTTAGGGCTACTGTCAGGGCCACCCATGCTGGACAGGCCTGAGGAAAGAAGACAGAACAAAAAGCATGCTGACTGGTCGCCCGATCAAAAAAACACAAAGGATGATAAAGATCTATCTTTAGTACCCCAGGTGAGTACCGATCACACCGGCATTTCAGATCGGGTGCAAGCCCTGGTTGCTGTCGTGTATTCTGGAAAGGGCCAACCATCCATTTTCCCTCACGGAGTAGAGAACAACTCCGAGCTCTACCAAAGAGCACAAACTGGAGAAGCAGATCCGAATAGGCCTGTGTCCCTAAACCAACCAGGGGATGTCGTAGAGACACCCATGGACCTGGAGGCTCCATCAACTCCAACACACAATAAATCGCCAGATCCGGAGCAGGAACATCAACAGCTCAAAAGGGACAGCGAATCAACTGACAAGGACTTAACTGTGGACGCCCTTGCTCAGATAAACCTAAACAAAAGAAGACTATCCGGAGCTGCCAGGAGACAGCTCATGAAGCTCCTCAAGAACGGTTGGGACGTTAAAGTCGCATTCAAAAAGGCAATGGGACGGGCGCTGAAGCAAATGGTGGAGAAGGGTAAAAGCTCTTACAGCTCCAATTGTTAGCGGTTCTCCAATGTCACGCCCGAACGGCGTTGAAGAGACCCTGTTACCGGGCCTCCTATAATGCTGTGGCGGAAGGCATCAAGGTTAGGATAGTCCATAAAGACTATCTCTCCCAGAACCTCACAGCTGACAATCTCAGGGCACTGCAGACGGCTATCTTGAAGTCATTAGCAGATGTACCGACAGGATGACAGGTCAGGTTTGTAGACTGCACCCATCGGCCTGGAAAAGCGATCAAAATATACTGATACCTTATTTACTTTTCTATGGTGAAAGGTGAAAATATTGGTAACCAGAACGTTTTGTCGTTTGGTCCTGATATGGTCTGGTACCAAACCTGTAACCACACCTGCTTACCTGCGTGGACGAACAAAGTGCTCAATGGCTGGCCAAAACGTCGTCTACCCTTCAGTCATGGGAAGTGGCACAACTGCAGTTCGTCAGGGGGTAAGACCTTCCTAGGCTACATGTCGTTGTCACCTACATCCCGGAAAACGAGCGGGCGAGTCGTCTTCCTGCTCAAGATGTAACATCACGGCTCCATGTGCAGAACAGTGGCCTAAACACTACCGAATGGGTCAGAATGAACAGGGATATTTCCGGACCGGGCCAAACATGGTCGTTCACCATTGACTGGAGAGCCTGGAGATGTGGCCCATCTTTGGCTCCGGAACAGTGATCTTCCGTTCCAAAGCTAGAGGTCGAGTATCCGGGACTGCCAGGCCTTCTGGACCGGAGGGAAAGGAAGCTCCTTCAAAGGACCCCAGGCAGAAACGTGGAGCAAAGAATAACCATGTGGCCCCAACCCCTGCATGAAGCAACTTCGAAAGGAGAAGGGTAATGGTACGGGTAAGGGGATGGTCGCCCGTGGGGATGGAAGTGACAAGGGACCCTCTCAGACTACCAACTAGACCAACGGTAAGTTGAATGGCCGGCCAGAAACAACAACCGCATCTGGGTCTTAAATGCCTTCAGATAAATCTACGCCTTACAAAGACGGCGACGTACACCCTTGGCAGAGTATTTCAGCAGAAGCGGCCCTGCTCCAAGAATAATGGCTCACGAGTACGACCAAGTGGCAGGAATGGGCTCCTTCATAGGAAAAGTTATAGTGTGCAACCCCAGTAACAGACCACGGGCGGTCATTCTTCTACGGAAGGATAATAACTAATTTGTTTTCCTTTGCACTGATGACATGAATGTCCCGGGTGAAGATAGCATGAAAGACTTGGTAGTCTGCTCTGCTTACTTGCCTGGAGACAGGCAAGCACCGCAGCCTCCTCCAGAAAAACTAAAAGTAAGTAGATAACTGAGTGGAGGGTAACCAACGGACCATCATCATCAGATCACGTAAACATCCAATTCACCATCGGGATAGGTCAATCAGTTTTATTCAGGGACGCCAAGTGCACTGACTGGAGTGGGTTCAAAACATCCCTCCACTACAATTTGATTGCTGCCACAACGGGTGTGTGGGATCGTGATGGCATTGAACTGGCATCTGAACATCTACAAGGTGCCATAGTGCAAGCATATCACGAAAACTGTCCCCTCAAACACAAGAAAGACAACCAAGGTACGTTCTGGTGGAATGAAACCCTGAACAAACAAAGGAAAGAGGTAAGGCGCCTCTGCAACAAAGCCAAGGAAACAGGTATATGGCAAAGTTACAGAATAGCACTAACAGCGTATGACAAGCAGATTAGGGCTGCTAAAAGAAATTCTTGGAAAAACTTCTGTGAAGTGGCTTCCGGAAACCTCGAGGATCCACAGGGTCCTCGCAAAAGAACCGTGTCGGGATCTTGGAGCTATTAAAAAGCCCGATGGCACGTTCACCTCCACGGAAAAAAAACTTTGGAAGTCCTGGAATAATACCACTTTCTTGGTACAGACTACCAAGATCTTGATACTGATCAAGCACCAGATCCAATCATCTCTGGACGTAGGCCAACCCACGAGGATTGGACAACGGCAAAAAGGATAATAAACGCTGACGCGATTTAAATGGTTATCACGTCATTCGAACCCTTCGAATCTCCGAGTAAGGAGAAAATCTTTCCAGCTCTTCTCCAGCATGGACTGGAATGCCCACTTTCCCTCTTGATGAAACTCTTTCGAGTCTGTCTCGCTTGAGGCTATGTCATAGTAAAAGTAGTATACCGAAGGCAGGATGATCTTACCCTAGTCCGAAATCGCTCCGTCCAATAAGCCTCACTTCTTATCCGCTGAAAAGTTTGGAAAAGATCTTGGACGTGCACATCAGGGGAGGAGCCCTAATGGCAAGACCCTTAAACATACATCAAAATGCCTACCAGGCAAGAAAATCAACGGAACTGGCCCTCAACAACATAGTAGGGAAAATAGACGAATCCCTCGAGGCCAAAAGTAATACTGTGGGTATTTTCCAAGACAAAGAGGGAGCAATAAATAATGCACTACCCGACTCACTCCACGAGTCGGTATGCTCAAGAGGAGTCGAATCTGCAGTGTCAACATTTATCAGGTGCATACTGGAAAGCCGGGTGATCGAAACCTCTCTCAACAGACTGCGCGAAGGTACGTTTCAGGGCCGCGGGAAGATGCCCACATGGGAGTGTACTTCCACCCCTCTTGTGGTCCCTTCTCATTGATGATGATGAGCCATGGTGAAATTGCTGGAGGTGGACTTACTCGGCTATTCAGTTGATGTAGTTGTTCTAATCAAAAATATCCCTGATGAAGAATTCAATGGGAAGATACAAGAAGTCATCGACCTTCTGAATGATTGGTCACTGCTATATGAGATCCTAATAAGACACTAAAGACCATGAGTGCCTTCAAAGACACCTTAATGGGAGCTCAAGTCTCTTTGGAGGCACTCATGTCGACCGTACAGATCTCGGAGCTGAAGCAGTGAAGTAGTTCACTGCTGATCTCAGAGTAACAAAGACATGTTTTCTGGCACGTTGTTCCCTGATGAAGCATCAGGGTCATGATTCAACCTGTTGGGTTGGGGTGTTCTTGATCCATCAAGTCATGCATCATCTCCAAAAAGTTACTTTCGCTCAAGATCCTGAGGCGGATGCCTTATCGCCAATGTACAGGAACGGATCGCAGTTATTTTTGAGGTCAAAGTGTCTTAACAAACTGTTCTGTTTCATTTGAAGAAAATGAAAAGGAAGTAAAAAACATTATTCAATTGCATGCCACTTGTTTTTTCATAACTCTAACAAGTTAGATTGCAAGGAGCGATAAAAATAGTTATGGTAAAAATAGTGTCCAAAAACATCATCTTCCATACCGATAGTTATAAAGTTTTGCAATCGTTAAATAAAAATAAAATAACATCCACACTGATTCAAGAAAGTCACCAGACTCTGCAGTCGGTCTTCTACAAGAGTTCGGCCACAGTATCCTGGATTAAGGGACGTAATGGGATCAGGAAAAATGAAAAAGCGGACACTCTGGGAGAAAACGAGAAACCATGTGGCCCCAAGCCCTTCGTTCCTCATAGACCATAGATCGCAAAACTAATGAGCAACAGTAGAGGTTCTAAGGAAGGACACGACGCCGACGTTACCCTGGGAGGTAGAGGATCCGACATGTAGGGGGTGCTACGAGGACGACGAGAGCATGTCTTTAGCCACTGCTCTGCTAATCGTGAATATCAGAGACTCCATTATAACGAAAAGATGGCAATTGGGAATGCTTGGTTACCACTGTCTTGAACAACATCAACGCTGTCGGCTGACTTGACGAGTGAACTCCGAAGGACACACCTGAGTGGCCCGAGTAAAATGATATGGCGCGAGCTGTCCCTCCATATCTCTATCTATCATCTATCTAAGTAAGCTTTCTTAAAATACTCCAAATTAAAACCGTATATTACCTATGCCAAAACTGCATACTGAATGATAACTAATATTTTGCATTGTGATTTGAATACCTATTTTTAAATATGAATTACCATTGTAAAAGGATGGCGCAACCTAGCCCTCCGTTTCTTTATCTATCATCTATGTGAGTTAGCTTTCTTGGAATATTCCAAATTGAAACCGTATAGTATGCTAAACTGCATACTGAATGTTAATTATTAATATTTTGCATTGTATAATTTGAATACTTATAAATATGAATAACCATTGTACTGTTGTTTCTTGACGTCTGTGGACTTCGTCTCGACACACTGCCTTATTTGATTCAGCAGACTAGTGCAGTGGTGTAGTCAAATAAAAAACCGACGACCGACAGAGATGTGTTTCCTTTTGCAATATGCATTATGCAGCTGCCAGATCAAGTTATTCAGAATCACATTACCAGAAACTTTTATCTAAAACTCTTTTCTGAAATCAATAAAAGAGAATCCCAACAGAATGATTCCTTAATATAGCCAATTAGTGTGAAATGATATTGTGCATTCGGTGCTAGGCAACTCGTGCGAAATAAAAAAAAACAATGCAATCAATTTTCAAATGATTCTCATCGGACATCCGCTCTGTTTTGGTTCCAAGATATAACCAGTTCTGAACGGTTCTAGTGCGCATGTGTAAGAGGTTCTAGAGCTTTTTGGAACTGGCTCTAACCATAACAGGGCTTCATTGGCTCTGTTTTGTTACCAAGTCTTAGCAGTGCACATGCCCACTTCAATATTGCCATGGTTTTTGTACGCACTCTAACATTTTTGTTTTAATTAAAAAATTGATTGCTCCTTGATTTTCACGTAAAAAAGATATACCTTGTAAAATGGATAGGAGTAACCTTTTTTAAGATGTTTGCACTCAAAGTAATCCAATCACTGTTTTTTCGAATGGGAAATTTTGAAAATAAAAATAGTTGCCATCAGAAATGCCGTTGTCATGGTTATTTTAACAAGTATGTCGATGTACAATATTAAATAAAAAAACTGAAAAAAATTTAAAAGAAATTAAAAAAAAGTAATTCAATCAATTTAATTTTTTTTTCTACAATCAAAAAAAATTGATGGGTGATAGGTCTTTTCGTAGAACAATCACAAACCAGTCAGAGCCGATCAGCATTCAGCATTTGCAGTTTGCAAACTATTTCTGATTCTTTTGACCAATCGATGAAGCGCTGATAGATTTGTGATTGATCTACGAACAGACCTGATATGGCGTAGAGAAAATGCTAGGAATACATATCAGAAGTTCCCATATAGCCACAAGATGTCGTAACGGTGCAATCAAAACACAAAATTGCTGTTTCTTCGTGATTTTTAAATAGAAACACATATAAATTAGCACCACCATATGGATTCTTTGAGAAATTTCCTTCAAATCTGTTTGTCTTATATTTTTTTTATCAAAAATAAGACAGTTATCAGCTGTCAAAATTTACAACGCAAGAATGCTCATAACTTTGAAACAACTCAATGGATTGATGCCATCTTGATGTCGTTTTGACGAGGTAAGTAATATAATTCGTTTGAAATAAAACAGTGACTGAAAAAATTCGTTAATAAATTCAATAATAAAATTGATTCAGATACAATTCGCTATTCAAATGCCGAACCCCATGATATCGTTGCAGTTTTTTATGAATTATGGGAACTAGAGTGTATACTGGATGATATCCTGGAAGGTCTCATCTTGTTTCTCGCACAATCCAGAGATTGGCGGATCGCTTCCGAAATCACAAAAGCGTCAATTATCCTGAATGAAGTCGGATCCTCAGAGAAACGAGTGGGGACAATATTATTAATGTTCTAGCAATCATTGAGGCTGACCCCCATATAAGTATCAAAATGATATCTGGAGAATTAAGTATCGATAAGTCAAGCGTCCTCAAAATACTTCAGCAATAACAAGTTAAAGGACATACGATTTTTTTTTGTTCAAGTCTTTGTCGACACATTGTTATAGGGTACATACTTATTTTTTTGTCATTGTCTCCAGATGATAACGAAAATCGTTTCAATTTCTGTAACTGGATGCAAGGAATGATGGGAGAAAACCCATTTTTTTGAAGCAAATCCTCTGGTACGATGAGGCCTCATTTGGCAGTAATGGTGAAATCAATTTCCATAACATGCAATATTGGTGTCAAACGAATCCAAGATGGATGCAGGGAAATCAGAACTAAGGTTTGGTGCGGCATCATAGACCAAATAATATGATTGACCCAACGTGTAACCGAGCAAGTTAATCCGAATTTCTCATAGGACAAATCAACGATTCTCTTGAAGGACTTCCCAAATTAGACCAGAAGGAGTATGTTCGTGCAGCAAGATGGCTGTCCTGCACACAACGCCGCTGCCATTCGTGCCTATATAGACCAAGCTTCCCTCAACCTCAACGGTTTATTTTCATGACCAGCACGATCCCCCTCCCGACTCGACTTGCTTAGATTTTTTCCCTTGGGAACAAATACTCCCCTATTGTATACACAAAGAGGACATGCTGGAGCGGATAAGAAATGCCATCGGTGGTATTTTGGCAGTCGAAGTTGAGAGATTCTGTTGAATCGACTAGAAGCTGCATCCAAGAATTCACCGACAACGACAGCTAGCAATTCGAGCATTTGGAGAAACATGTTTTGTAGTCCATCACTGATTTTTTTCAAAACACTTTTTCGTCTATAAATATTTGGTAACCATATCATCTTTACGAGGGCATCTTGAATACTATCAAAAATTTACATTAAATTACAAACAAGTGTGGACAATTATGAATTTGCTGGTCGTAACTTCCAACAATAATTTTGATAACGATGGCAAAAGCGATTCACTTGTAGGGAGTCGTAATGCCGGAGCGCCACATAGTGCTTTGATTATAATATGGGATAATGGGACAAAAATCATGACTGGAAAAACTCATCCATGCTCTAAGAGACCTGATTATAATAATTAGGGCAAGAGACTCAATGTCTTGGTCCCAGTCGATAAAACTTCATTGGGTGACCCGGATTTCGCCTGTTGGGGCATCATCAGACTGCTAAAAACACACGGACGACCAATTATATAAAAAATGTAAAACTAACATTAATTAAATAGATGTAAAAACGGATTGACTACAGAGAATATTGCTCAGAACATTTGAACGTCAATAAATGAAAATAATTTCTTTTGTGATATTGTCACAATAGTACTGGAGGCAAATATACTTGGTGTAAATCCACCCAATTTGCCACTGGTAAAATCGCTGAGCGAGCAGTTTTGTTGCTATAAAAAGACACGTTCAGCGAGATAGTGGTCAGTGGTTGGCTTAGCCAACTACTCTCCATTGTGAGTAGTGTAATCCCTCTCACCCTGAGTAGTGTAACCCCTCTCAGCCTCAAAGAACATGCTCGTCCTAGGGTTATGGTAGGGATAGATGGGATGTACCATGCATGGACGATAATAAATAGAAGTTGCCTATACGGAGTATCTCTACTGTTCAGCCCAGCTACGTTCCCTAGAGCACGACAGGTGTTGTGGTCCAGCCGAAGACCCAGTTTAACACCTTACGTGACATTTGGTGGAGGCGCCAACGATCACCCCCGCTGCCAAGTAGAGTACAGGAAGGCTCGAGAAGAAATTTGGTTTGATGACTGCCTGGACCAGAGCTGGACGCTCCAAGCTTCGAGCGTCGATCTGAACGGAAGTGTCCGTCAAGGGATGAAAGATGGAAGCCCTCATCGATAGTTGTAGTGGGCCTGAAGAGAGTCGGGTCCTGATGATGATTTGGAGCATGGTTCTTTTAATCGCTCTCATTTACATGTTTTTCCACAGAAACCAATGGATGCCTCTGGTCACCGTCCATCCTTCATTGGCACAAGGCGTCCCAGATCGGCGTCGACACGATAGTAGTTTTGTGTCAAAGAGTGTGGTACTGTCCTTAGTCCTGGTGTGTCTACTGTTTGGAATATGTCGGCGAGGCATTGAATGCATACAAAGGGATCGACAGTCCGTTCCTCCAGTGTTATGGTGGCCTGACCCACGAGACGGTGAACAGAGCCAAGGAAAGGAGATCCTATTTGCTGACGATAGCCGAGCAGTAGAGCTAGAGACAGTATGGATGTCAGCCCATTCAACTCGCTACGGACGCGGTCCATTCATGCAGGGATTAAGAGAGAGCGCAATCGGATACGTCACATACTGTCGAATGTACATGGTGGACAGAATAATACTTTCACCAATTGCCGACCACATCATGAGTTGAAATAGATAAGGATTTAGTGGGTATATGTTTATGATTTTAATATGGGATGTTATTGTTTATTTTGAGATGTTGTAAATATCATGTTTTGACCTGTATAGGATGATGTACTTATATAGACTTTTTGTTTTTCATATAACGGCTACCGGTCCCCACAACCATCCAACTGGAAAACACGAAACCGGCCAGAAATCCACAACCTCCAGCCATATTACAGGGATCCGGCCCTCTGAACTGAGTAAGGGGACCATATACACACCCTGTAATAAGCAACTATCACCGAGGTCAAGGAAGATCGGCTGGCCAACAATTTTTTGCAAACGCAAGCATCAGCACTATTAGCAGTGAACAAGCGTTGAACGCACGGCGGTGCAGTACCACAGGCCAGGGCTTGGGAAAACTAAACGGATGGATGGCAGGGCCGGAGCAAGAGATTTTAGCCACAAAATTTGTAAATAGTTTTTAAGTTTTTTGTAAGGGATGAAGCATGTTCTCTTCTGGCATTGGGGTCCAATGCTCACGGGGTGAGGGCATATGTCACAATAGTACTGGAGGCAAATATACTTGGTGTAAATCCACCCAATTTGCCACTGGTAAAATCGCTGAGCGAGCAGTTTTGTTGCTATAAAAAGACACGTTCAGCGAGATAGTGGTCAGTGGTTGGCTTAGCCAACTACTCTCCATTGTGAGTAGTGTAATCCCTCTCACCCTGAGTAGTGTAACCCCTCTCAGCCTCAAAGAACATGCTCGTCCTAGGGTTATGGTAGGGATAGATGGGATGTACCATGCATGGACGATAATAAATAGAAGTTGCCTATACGGAGTATCTCTACTGTTCAGCCCAGCTACGTTCCCTAGAGCACGACAGGTGTTGTGGTCCAGCCGAAGACCCAGTCCAACGCCTTGAGTGACAATATCTTCAAAAGATCAGATTAGGCAGAGCGTTTTGAAATTTTGCATTTTTACGCAGTTTTGTATTCTGAATAACATTTTGTCGTATCTCTTAAAGAAGAAACTTGGAAACGAACTGAAAATATAGTGATTCAGTGTAAGCTGGTGTAGGTGTTTATTTGGTAGTGCTTGCTCCGTACAAATTTGGATATACACTGTGGGCCAAATTAAGTTAAAATTGGTGCATTTAAGCTCGTTGCAAAAACGAACTGCGCTACTTACAGACCAACTGAAATTTTTTTTGTGAAGGAAGTTTGTGGGAAAAGGTATCCTGATAATATCAATATTTTAGAACGATAACCTGAGCAACAATTTTTTTTTCTGTATGATGGTGATTGTCGGCTTTAAAACTATTTCACTTCATTTTGATCAAGGTTTCTTGAAATTCCATGGCAACGTAGATTGTTTGTTGAAAATTAAATAAGTAGACATGGTTATATCATTGCAAGATAAAGTCTCGGTTAAACGTGATTGATGGAAAAAAAAATGGGTATACGAAAATGTCACGGTCCCTTCAAATTATCGAGTAAAATTTAACGAAGTTTATCAAAAAAAAAAAAACAAAAATTCAATTTAAAAATTTTGACATGTCAAAAAAACGACAAATCTCAAACAAACAATTCGCATTGCTATGAAATCTTTGATCAAAATGAAGTGAAATAGTTATAATGCCGACAAGCACTATCATACAGAAAAAAACATCGTTTCCTAGGTTATGGTTCTAGAATATTGATATTTCCAGGATACCTTTTCCCACTAATGTCCTTCTCAAAAAATATATCAGTTGGTCTGTGTGTCAATTTAACGGTGACATTCAGAACTTATTGACTCATATCAAATCCAAAATTCATCAAAATCCATCAACAAACCAAAAAGTTATCAAGCGTCAAATCATGTTCTAACTTTACTTGGCCCACAGTGTATTTATCATTTCTAGTACTATAGGTGATAATGCTTGAAAAAAATTATCTCATTTTTGGCATATTATGCGGATAGCCAAAAATTAATTTTTGTCCATTGTTCGTTGCACTGTGCGCCACCACTCCAGTCATCTTAGCCAAATAAGTGGGTCAACTATGGGATAAGAGATAATAACCTGAAAACTTGTGTAACTCATTATTTCAGCATTCTAAAGGTTGTCTCGAAAGTCTCATCAAATCTTGTTTCGACGTCTATAGATATTCAAGGTCAAAGGTCACAAAAATCAGTTTTTCTCCAATATCTCGCTTGGTATTATTTTATTCCTTACTGCATCTATTGTAGAAATTGTGAAGCTTAATATTCTCTAGAAATTTTGTTCGAAACTTTTTTTTATACGGCTAACCGTTTTTGGAATAGACCGCGTAGAGAGCGCAGCGCTCATCCATACTTGAAAACTTCCGACCCAGCTTTTTTTAGTCGATTTATCAAAGATTGTCGTCAATTCTTGTTTATTGAAGGACGTTTTTTTTGGTATTTTCACCCCCCACCTTTCAACCCCTAAGTGGGGGTGATAGCTACCTCTAGAATTTCAAATGGAAAGGGGGGTCGAGCAATATATTATTTTGAAGGCCCTTTGATCCTGATCAGAACTACCGAGTTTCAAGTCTCTTCTGTCATTCCTGTTTATATGACAGCCTATACAGGGTGCCTCCGATTAAGTCGGCACTATTGTTAACTTCTTTATTGTTGAAGATACGAGGTCGTTTAAATGAGAGAACTAGTAGTATTTTTTCCACTGATTAACGTGGTACTAACAGAATAACAATCGAACACCGCGTTTTCGATTTATTTAAACAAATGTACTTTTTTTGAATGGGACATTTTGATGGGAAATTTTTTGGAAACTTGGCCATGAAATTTAGAATATTGACAAAATAATATATATCGGTTGCCATATTTGCTATCAAAGTTATTATATCGTTCTAAACTTATTTTGTTTGTTAAGCTCATCTTGAAACAATTAAATCATTGAATGTTTTTACTTTGACATTTATAAATTAGTCGAGGAAAATACGCATAACTCCGTTATTTTTGGTATAATGAAAAATCATAATAACCTTTTATGTTCAGAAAAGAGGGGCTGATCAATTATGATAAAAATATACACGGTGTCCCATTTTAAAAAAATACGTTTTTTGGAATAAGAACGCGTTGTTCAATTGTTTTTTTGTCAGCATAATGTTAAGCCGCAGAAAAAATACTACAAGTTCTCTCATTTAAACGACCTCGTATCTTCAATAACAAAGTAGTTAGCAATAGTGCCGACTTAATTGGAGGCACCCTGTATAAAGGAAAAAAATAGAAATTATTTTTTTTCAATAAATAATTACCCACAAGAGATAACTCCTCAAAACTGAGGAAATAAGGTGAGGGACAGAAGATCTTCAAATTAAGCTATTACTCAATCCTTTCGACGAAAATGTATTTCACCCATTTTTTTTTTGTGAAACTCCGTGGTCTATCTCAAAAACGGTTGGCCGTAAAGAGAAAAGTTTCGAACAAAATTTCTAGAGAACTTTGTGCTTTACAATTTTTATGATAGGTGAAAACAGGATTTAAACTATAGGAGGGGAGATATTGACGGAAAAACTGATTTTTGTGACCTTTGACCTTGAATATCTCAAGACGCTGACACGAGATGTAATGAGACTTTTGAGGCAACCTTGAGAATGTCCGAATAATGGTTTATACAAGTTTACAGCTTATTATCTCTCATTCTGCAGTGAACTCCTTATATGACCAGGCTACACCTAGTTCAAGCCGTTTGGAAAGTAAAAGTGTTCGTATCAAAAGCAGAAAATGCTAATAAGATCTCCACAAAACCACATCAATTGTTCAAAAAATGGTGTCTATTGTTATGTTTTGCACAATGTAATTGACCCTTTGATTGTACCCTAAACCCGAAATTACATGAATAAACTATTCTCTATATTCCTAAATACCTTTTTATTTCATCAATCGATTTTTGACCTACTTTTCCTACTGCTCCTCAGCCGTTTCTAACCCCATCTGTAACTTTCAAAAATTAAACAAAGGGGCGTAACGGCAATGTAATTACTGAAAATTGACATATTTTCGAGATTTTTTCCTTTGAACTTCCAAAAGAGAATATGGAAAAGATTTTGAACGATATTCTCTGCAAAATTGTCCCCCGAAAATTCTCCCTAAGTTGTCAAATAGGCCGTCAAACTTGATTTTACTGAATTGCATATAACTTCGAAGTCCCTCAACCGATTTGACTGTTCTTTATCTTGTTTCAAAGAGCAAGATCTACTTTCGGGATCTATTTTCTTTGATTCAGCCGACAACACAACTTCAATTGTGAAAGTCAAACCTGTTTCTGAGGTTTTTCGAAATTTTCATATGCAGACCACTTTATTGTGTTATTTGGAAAATGTCTTACCACTTTCATGAAGATAATTTTTCTATATTTTTTGAAAAAGAGGAGACTTCAGACTTTATCAGGAATCCCTCAAGTTATACTTGTGAAACTGCCCCTGTAAATTTTTTTATGTTAAAAAATTTGTTTTGAATCGCGTAAGATAAGGTGTTCTTGAGTCGATGTTGAAACAGAAAAACCTTTAAGTGAAAATGTTTTTTGCTACAAGCAGCTGTCAAGTATCATGAAGTGCGCCACGAATAATACGATGGAATCTTATTTCGAAAATAGTTTGAAATATGAAACACAAAAAAACTAGTGCAAATGCTCAAAATGCCCACCGTCGTTGGCAAGGCACTCCTACCTTTTTGACAGATCCAAATTTACAGGGGCTATTTCAAAAGTGTTTCTCGAGTGACTTCTGAAGGTTTCATAACTCTCTTATTTTATAGTATATATTATATTATGTCAAAAGATATAGAAAAACTATCTGTATGAAAGTGGAAGGAAATTTCGAAAAAGTCTCAAAAACAGATCTATCTTTCAGGTCAGCTGAAGCGAATAAAATTATTGATTCCAAGATTTTTCTCTTCAAGGCCAAAGAACAGTTAAATCGGTCATGTTTGAGGGCCTCTAGCTGTCTTATTTGACAACCTAGCGACAAGGCAATTTTTTAGAGAATATCGCCTCAGCTTTGTTTCCATATTCTTTTTTGATAGTTCAATGGAATATATGTCGATTTTCTGTTTTCACAGTAACGTTCCCCCTCCCTTGCGGCGATCCTAGATACTCGAAATATATTTTCAGCATTTTCTCTTGGACACATAACTTTTGAGTCTTAATAATGAATAGTTTACGAGAACTGGCACAAATCACCCTATTCAAGATAGCTATGTCCTTCATAATAAGAAAAAAATTTACCACATGATTCTTTGTGATGTTTTATTATTGACAATTAACTCTTAAATACTATTCGAATTTTTTGTATTCTCACTACTTAGTTCACCCACTATAGAGACGGAAAATAATCGTGTTCTGGAAAATATGGTGAATGTGAGTCCATACACTTGAATTTTGCATTCCCACGTGCACATGCAAAAATTCACCAGTGAAGAGTAGAGTTGTGGTCGCCATTCAACTGAAGTGTCAAATATCTGGAACATGACTCCGAGTTCATGATGATGATAACGGCTGAGGCTTTTCCATTCCCCATTAAGGCTTCCGATCTTTGATTCTGGAACCTACAAGAAGTAGAACTGAGGGATAAGAGCCTGAGAAACATTATTATTTTCTTGATCTGCATACTGAACAGTCAAGAACACTCACTCTCTTTTGGGGTCGGGATGGTGAGTGGATACTCCTCTTCCCCTTCCTTGTGACTTGGTTATGCTGGTCTGGTGGATTGTTTTTCGACCTAGGTTTGACTTTGGAGTCTACAGTAGTAGTGTTGAAGACATCCATCCTTTAGCCATAGAAGATACGTTATCCCGTGCTCTTTGCCGAGGGGTAAACCGCAGAGGAATTATGTTGTACACCATGGAGGAATTACTGGGGAGTTCCAAAAAATAAAAGGAATTCCAAGGAATTCCGGGGAATTCCGAGCAATTTTAAAGAACTCCAAAGTATTCCAAAGCGTACAAAACAAATTTCAACAAATTTTCATTCGTTAAAGGTATAAATCTAACGACTGACTTATGAGAAAATGCCGTAATTGGTGGAAATATCAGAAACCTCTTCAAGCTAATGAAAAATCGATACAAAATATGGAAAAACTACTAAGAATAATGAACTCAGGAATAATTGAAAAATAAATATTAAGGTGAGATGTATCGTACGGGGTGATTCAGGAGAAAATGTATTCTTGCAAAAATAAACATTAAAGTTGTCAAAACTTTTCACAGTCTATATGAAAACTTGGTGTTTTTATAACCTTGGGGGGGATTTACAAGGACGGGTTCAAGAAAATATGCCTAAATTTTTTTAATTGTTGATTTTTAGTAGTTTTGCCTACAGATTCTAAACACCTGGAGGTTTCTTCACAGATAAAGTACTCTTCTCGTACATTGCTAGGACGCACCATTTTCGAGAAAAATGGATTTTAAAATCGTTTGGTACACTGATTCTACTGAAAAAAGCCGTCTGCATCTGGCAAGACTATCACAGGTAAACCCGAGCTTTCGCCGAGGGTTTTGGTATACGCAATTTTGTCAGTAATATGAGTTTCGAATGCATTTTTCTCGAAAATGGTGCGTCTCAGCGAGGTACGATAAGAGTAACTTATCTGTGTGGAAAACTCCAGATTATCAGAATTTTTATACTGTGAGGTTACTCACGTTGCCAACATTTTAGGTCAAGTAATCGATTAAAACCATGAGATGGCGCCAGCCAAACCATGCTACCAATGCAATTTCAGTCTTTGATTATGCAAAGTGTCATTTAGCGGAGTGCGGAGTAGTGAAGCGAGTAGTAAATCAAATTTTTATTACAGTCTTTTATGATGTAGAGTGACATTTACCAGACTGGTAAACAATCCGGTAAATGATACCTACTTCTCAGTACGTAAAGGTTGGTACAGAACCGTAATAAATGTCTAGAGTTACATCCATGTGAGTAGTGCCCTCCTTATACCGGTTTCGTCCCGTAATTGGACTCATCAGTAAGGCAGCTGGCACCACTCACACTGATGCAACTCTAGACACTACCCTAATCTGGGTAAATGTGCAGTGGTTGTTTTTGGACAACCACTGCCATCTATACGCGACGTTTTTAAAAACGTCACAGGCACCATATGATTGGTCGTGGCCGAATTTGGTATCCAAACAAGCTTTTGTGACTTGTGGTTTTGTATTGTGTGAGTTTGAAATCAGTGTTTGTGTTCAATTTGGACTTCTTTGGACTATATTTTTGGGTGTAATACATATATCGTGTGTCCCGTTAGTGCGTTTATGAGTAGCCGAGTGAAAGGTCAGCTTTTGAGGTAATAAAAAATAGTTTGTTTGGATATTTCCGTCTGACAGCTGACGTCATGACGTCACAGAAACCTAGCGTATTGGTTCGCAAGTCTGCGAACGTAAATAGATGTGGAGTATGTTCGAGCTGTACCTCTCGATCATGGAATAAAGAGACATTGTTTTACGGTTATCCGATGTTAAACGGAAAGGTTGGTACAGAACCGTAATAAATGTCTAGAGTTACATCCATGTGAGTAGTGCCCTCCTTATACCGGTTTCGTCCCGTAATTGGACTCATCAGTAAGGCAGCTGGCACCACTCACACTGATGCAACTCTAGACACCACCCTAATCTGGGTAAATGTGCAGTGGTTGTTTTTAGACAACCACTGCCATCTATTGGCAGCTGGAATAAGATGCTATTCGGCTGCTAATTTTTCCGTCTCTTTAATAAAAATAGTTTTATCATTGTTTTTGTTCGTGATAATAAATTGACACACAGCACTGGATAGTTTTATTGGTTAGAATTTTGACGGAATACGAGGGATATCACAAAAATTGTGTCCGACATGTAATGCTGTTAACTGTACGCTAAACCTATAGATAGGGTGCTCTATCCGTGGATATACTGTATAGATCGAAGTCATTCCCGTTGAAACACCCTGTAATAATAAAGGTAGTCTATACATATGGGCTGGAAAAATGGTGATAATGTTCCTTCATGTAATATACAGTGTGTCCCAAATTCGTTTCTCTATACAGGGATCTTGGCTCCTATTATACCTACATCAAAGGTTAAATGGAGAAAGTTTTAGAGGAAACTCAGTGCATTCAATATCCGGTTCCAGATTTGCAATCGATCAATTGGTTTTGGAAATATCGGCAAAAAAGCGAAAATGGCGGATTTTGTTTTTTGCCAGTTAATCCGAAACAGCTATATAAATGTGACATTATCGTACACTATTTTAAGACGAATAAAATGGCGTATATGACATGTCTCAATCGTCTTTTGTTTTCCCACAACGCGCCTCAACTTTAATTTTTCTTATGGCCGCCATATTTGATTTTTCGATTTTTGGGAAGAGAGTAGAATTTCCAGTCTAGTGATGTCCCACAAGTGCATAAAAGATCTAAGTATCATCGAAATATCACTCTTCGTAGTTAGGCCTCAATCTTTTCAGAGGAGGCCATGATTTATTTGTCGCAAAACATCATTATTAGGTACTGTATCAACCTAAGGTCACCCTATTTGGTGTGCAGCGAACGTGTTAAACTTGAACGCATTGAATTTTCAATAGAACATGGACGTAAATAATGACTTCTCAACGTGTCCATTAGTGTTTTGAATAAAGAGTCGGAAAAATCTTTGTTTATTCAATCAACACTTAATCTTTTGAATAACTTACAGGTAGATACAAAAATATGAAAATACTGTGATGTGAAAATAAGTGTGAAATCAAGTTCTCAACTACCTCGGTATTGATTCACAAGTTTGCAAAATTACGTCCATTTGCATTGAGGCATTTTTGACGATTAGTAACTGTTTTTCGCACAGACCTCGCAAGAATGTTCTATATTTCTGTTGATATTTGTAAATGTGTCAAGAACTCTTTGTCTCAGGATTTCTATGGTCGCAGGAGGATCAAATTCATAGATTTCATTCTTTGTAAGACTCCAGAGATAAAAATCCAAGGGCAAAAGGTCGGGGGATCTGGGAGGCCAGGGTATTGTACCATTTGATGAAATGATTCTTTCCTCAAACTTCTCTATCAAGAACTTCCTCACTTGAACTCATCAATGGTGTTGTGAGCTGAACATCCATCTTGTTGAGACCAGCCAACTTTCATACTGAATTATTATTTGCGGGCTGTTATAGACCACAACGCCCTCTTTTGGCAAAATCATTGAACGACAGATCAGAGCCTCCTAGGATTTGCTTATAAACCAGTTTTCTGACAAATAAGTCATGGCCTTCTTAGAAAAGATTGAGTCCCAACTACGGAATGTGATATTCCGATGATACTTAATTCTTTTATGCACTTGTGGGACATAACCAGTCTGGAAATTTTACGCTCTTTCCAAAAATCGAAAAATCCAATATGGCGGCTATAAGAAAAATGAAAGTTGAGGCGGGTTGCGGAGAAACAAAAGACGATTGAGACATGTCATACACGTCATATTATTCGTCTTCAAAAGGTGTATTGTCACATTTTCATAATTTTAAAATTGGCCGTTTCGGATTTACTGGCAAAAAACAAAATCCGCCATTTTCGGTTTTTCGCCGATATTTCCAAAACCAATTTACCGATCGCAAAACTAAAACCGGATATCGAATGCACTAAGTTTCCTCTAAAACTTTCATCATCTAATCTTTGATGTGGGTATGATAGGAGCGAAGATCCCTGTATAGAGAAACGAATCTGGCACACACTGTATAAACTGTTGAATGAATAGATCATGTGAACCCAATGATTGGTTTTTCTCTATTAGTGATATGATTCATTGATTTGAATTATTACATTTTGTAACCATCAAATAAACAATAAGCGTAACAATAATAACTGTCAAGTGATTACATAGTATTTGGGAGATTCCATGGAATTTAAAGGAAATTCCAAGGAATACCATGGATTTCCAAGGAATTTCAGAGGAATTCCAAGGAGTTCTAAATAATTTTCAGGAATTCCGGGGATCATCGAGAAAGTCCAGAGGGGTTCAAGGGAATCCCAAGGATTTATGGGAATAAAAGGAATTACGGTGTTCGCTTTATTCTCGGCGCTCTTTGCAGTCGAGGAGACTTTCCGTCGATGCCAACAATCAGCCATATATTGTGAGGCTTCCCTGTCCTATATCACACCTTCCACTCAGCTTCATCTATTATGTGTAGAGCTCTCCATTTTGAATCTTTTGGAGACCATAGTTACGCTTGGTGTTACCACGAGCCTTTTCATGAGAGGAGAAAGATCATGTGTGCCCCATTGTCGCCAAGAGTTCCGTGCTAGACGTTCCTTCGCTGAAAACTTGATAAAAGTTTTGGAAGGATCTTTAAGGGCTCCCAAAGGCGAAGAGATCAGTTGTTAAGTTCCATGAGTAAGGAGGAAATAAAAGTCCACTGAGCAAGGTCCCTTCTTTTATCAGCTGGGCTAGATGAAAGGGTGTACCGTGGTGGGTGGTGGGAATAGAATTTTCACATTTTGAAGCTTGAAGTCTGTATCAAGAAGAGGTAACAGAGTTGTAGAAGAGATAAAATGACTAGTGTTAACTCCTAGCTGTACAAGTTGGACGGTGAATAATACTAACATGGCATGATATTATAATCAGAGAGTCAAGATCCAAAGGTTTTGTAGTAACGTGGCGTCCGTATCATTGGATGATTAATCGAAGAAAAATGATACGTCAATGCTTTTTTCAAATGAACTTAGTTTTTGCTCGCTATTCATGCTCAGTAAAAGTGATATCTTGATTCTTTTTTCCTTCCGAGGAAAAAGAGAACAGGTTTTATTGTTTATGTCTCTAAACAGGGTGCCACAGATTCGAGTGAATGCATGGGGATCTCAGTTATCATAAGAGATACAGGGTCCATCAAATGGATGCAAAGTTTCGAATTTTTATGCTCCCCAAATGTCATTTTGACATTTGAAAAATTCTCACTTCTTCCGAAGATATTCCAAAAAAACCAAAATTTCGCAAAAACGTTATTATTATTTTCTGAGTTCATTTGAGAAGATATTTTAAAATAATCGCATTTTCTCACCGCCACTTTTTCTGCTCTTTACAATTGGCGGTATCAAATTAAAAATCTGACGTTTCGTCTTTGAGCGGCCATCATCAAGTTCTTTTTTACAAATACGGACCTGGATTTTTTTATCTCATTATTAGTTACCTTTTGACGTTCTTAATGCATTGAGGTATCGCAACCGTCGAAAGAAGTACATTCAAAAAATAATACCAGAGAAAATTAGTTGGGCAACCTTTGTCTCTCTAACACATAGTCTGGTTCATAAATCCATCTTTATTCAACACGTCATTCTTATGAGAAAACATGCAAAACTAAACAAAACTAATCGACTGAACTACTGAACCAAAATCGAAATAACGATACATTAATAAAATCAAATTAGATCCACAAGGGACATTGAAAATAAAAGCATCACATATAAAAAACTGGATCAATTTCTGCAAAAGTGTTTGAAAATATTTCCATTTTGACAAAGCATTGAAAATAACAATAATAGAGGTCAATAATAATTGAATGAATTGAGATTGCTAAGGCAACCCATATACTTATGATGATATTAATTAAAATAAAATTTTTAACTTTGACACCCTGTATCCTGGTTATTATTGATTTTAGTATCAAGGTAAGTTTAGCTATATCGCAATATTTTAGCGTCTAGACTCTACCGTCTATAATATGACGCATTCATTACGGACCACCCCGTTTAGAGTAACTGTGCTCTAATCTAAACAGTAGTGTGAACTTGGAATAGTCTCTACTCTTGTTCTGAGGTTATTTATCTCAAGACAGGGTAATTCGCAAATCGATTTCTCTACATATGATTGTCACGACTCTACCGTATCAACAAAGAAGGTCATTTCGAGAGACAGTATAGTCTGTTGTTTGATTGCTTTGAAAGAAAAATAATCACACATCAAAAATCATATAATTCAAATTTATCACAAATCACTTATCCTTAGTTAGTAAATAATACAGAATAATAATAATAACTGTGAGTGGAATGAAGAAAAAGACGGTATTTGATAAAAAGTACACTAAAGATCCTACTATGATGCCCATGACGGAATAGAACATAACATTTACCCTGAAAAAAAAATGTTAGTCAAAGGAATAGATATGTACATATATCCACAGAATACATAATATCATTTGAGTTGGTTTTGTCAATCTATGTATTATTTGTGTTTATCGCATGTTGTCGAGAAAATTTTCGGATCAATGTTCACTTACATCACGTATTGCCGCCTACCAGCATCCAAGGTATCAAGAAAGTCGTACATCAAAAACTCCCTCATTGCAACAAAATACGTATCAAAATAATCTTGCCAGTCCATGTGTCTTAAATCGAAAGGAAAACCTTTCTTGTCAGCATCATTGAGACTTTCCCAAAGGGCTTTGGTATTGTCATTCAAAAATAACCATTCATTCATGGCGAAATGGCTCAAAACAGCTTCAGCCTTGTCAATTTTGCCGTAAAGTGGCCCCAACCTTGAAGAAGTACTTTTATTTTAAAGAGTGTTCACAAATGCAACGTACTAATAATTGATCATTTCGAGTGATTGATGCGAATGTGTTAGAATTTATTGTTAAAAGTGTTAATCATTATCACTCACCGCCCACCACCTATAGGAATCATTTGTCCTTTACATGGTTATCAGTGGTTCTATGCAACTTTAGTGAATATAGACTTGAGTGAAAATAATAATTATAACTGAACGTTTCTGTACGGGAGCAACTATAGGTACTCATATAATTAATATTTAGAAAGACCTTGTGCTAAGAAAATGCAGTTACAATAGTCACTTTTAATCAATGAAAATCATATCCTACCTAGGTTCATGGCCCATAATCCAAGCCGCACCATCAATCAAATAACCAAATACAGTATGAAATAAGAACCTCAATATTATCCACCAATAATAGCATGGACACATACGGAAGAAACCCTTCAGGTAAACCTTGCTAGAACCCACTTTTTTTGCCTGTTCTGCAAACATTCCTATGCTCCTCCATGTCAAAGGGTTATCCGACGAAGAAACATAATTGTATATTGGAATTTTATCCAGGGCCCTGTAAAAAAATCTAGAAGTAGATAAAAAAAATTAGCCGCATTTTATTCACCTTTCCTTTGCTGTTTTGAAAGAAGCAGCTATGGTGCTATTGATAACATAATCGACAGGTACCACGTCAACTACAGCACAAGGTCGTCCACGAAAGACATGGACAACCCCATAGATAATTCCTTGGATCATACCAACGGGTCCAAATATGTTATCATTCCATGAACGTACTGGCTCCTTTGCAGAGGCGATGACTGTGAAGCAAATTAGAAAGTGCTTGTGGTAAAAGCTAAAGCATACCAATGGATGGTCTTAAGACCATTGCTGGAAGTCCCACAGCTTCATTTCTCACTATAGTTTCCGCAATTTGCTTCGTAAAGGCATATGTGTTCGGTAGATCTCCCAAAAGTCTGTAACAACCATGATAATATTTTTTAAAGCAATGCTACAAATACTGACGATGGAGTTATCCTTTCCAAAACTTCTTCGGACAAATTGTCAGTTATGGTAATAAGCTTATACGGATCCAACAAAGGTTCATAAAACCGTTCATCGACAACTTTCTGATGACAATTTGAATATGCCGTGCTGACATGAACAAATGCCTCAAGGTTTTTGCACTTCTTAGCAATGTTAATCATCTCCTGAGTCCCACGTATGTTGATTTTGACGGCCTTAGCCAGTTTTTCATCAAAACGGACAGTGGCGGCTACGTGATAGATAACATTGACATTATCAGTGATAATTTTTCGAGATTCTTCAGATAATCCTATGCCATCTTGTTCAAAGTCCCCGATTAAGCCTACCACTTTGTCTTTGTAGTTTGGATAAATGTCTGATAGTTTTCCGAATACCTATAAAGTGAAAGTGAGTGATATGTGATAAGTTTTGGAAAATGACTAACCCAGTTGTCCAAGAGCTTATCAATTCTCTCATTGACATCCTTTCCTTTTTTTGCTCTCACTACCAAGTAGATGGTACCAATATCCTCACAGCATCTCAATAATTTTTCCACCAACAATTTTCCTTCAAATTATTTACCAATCAGTGAGGATTTAGTTTCGTGGTTAATTTAAAGACAAAATGAGACTGCAGAGCTGGGAGATACTTTTTGTACCCAAGATACTTTATCTTTATCTTAGTTACTTTCTCCTTCTCATGAAAAGTATCTTGTATCTTTTATTTTAGGTAGGTGAGTATATTGAAAGTTAGTATCCAAACATGTAAAATAGTTCTTTCTCCCAAGCAAATCCATCTTCAAAGCACCAAAGTATTTATTTTATCAATTTATGTTTGTGGGTGGATTGAGTTTGATTTAGCAAATAGGTACAATTATTGTCTATAGCGTAGTGTTATGGTGTTTGTTCTAGCGTTTTGAAGTTTCACGCTGGATCGAATTTTGTAAATTTTTTTATGAGATGAGGTTTTCTATAATATAGCAGGGTGCGAAACGAAGTGAAGCAAACATATTGCTACAAATAAATTATTTGATAAAGTTATACCTCAAGGGTATAACTATTGGAACATTTCAAGTTTTTATTTGTATAGATTCGGAATGACTCTTTAGGAAGTATATTCGAGGTTCTTGAGCATCGGTTTGAGTCCAACTTTTCCAGGATCAGACTCTTATTGTTAATCTTGAAGAAAAAAGTGGTATGCCACAGAGTTTTCACAAAATACAAATCATTTGTTGAAGTTCCGTTCAATCTCAAGCAAAAAAAGTAACTTGAGTTATTCTTTCTTCACTTGTATTTGTATTCAAATTCTAAGAAAAATGAAAAATCGATGGATTTCTTAACAACTTCTTGAAGTGTTGAGCCTTTTTGTCTGGAAAAAAACGAAACACAAATTTTGTTATAATCGCTTCAGATGTTTCGAATCTACAGACAAAAAATCGAAATAATCAATGTCATATTATTATTTTGTCAACGAGACGTTTGCGGATACATGATCCCCTACAAAAAGTTATTATCTTGTATAGCAAGATAGTCATTATTCGCCACTCACAGACAACCCTGTATTTTGTTTCAGCAGAGTTATCAGAAAAGGACCAAATACGTTCCGAGGAACGAAAAAGTGGAAATGTGACTCCAAATATTATTATTATCATTATTATTCTCATTATCATTATGGAGTTATTACGATGCTGTTTTTGCTAAAATTCAGCTAATTCAATGATGAGTGGTGAAGGGGCCGTCAAGAAAATAGTACCGTTCAATTTAACTTTTTTTTTAAATCGCCAAAATGTATACCACGCTCTGACAGTTGGTGCCAGACCAAATCGCCAAGAAATCTCGAGAAGGAGGCTCAAAATTCCGGAATATACGAGACCCGCCAAATGGTACATAAGAAGGAGCGCATCTCGGACAGAGTAAGTTACAGACTGGAGTGTACAATCAGCCCGAATCCAAAATAAATAGTACGCGTTCTTAAGTACCCAAATTAGTCAGTTACGTAACGTTTTAAAAAGAAGTGAAACCATTTGGAAAATGAGTTGATATAATACGTACATTCAACTTGAAAATATCGCGGGTTTTAACGTTCTGCATAACCAAACTGTCAAAATTTAACGTTTTTTATTCAACGTTCTACATAACCAAATTGTCAACGTTTGATTCTGGTATAAATGAGACCAGAATTAAACGTTTTTGCTACACCGATTTGAAACGTTAGATATAAACAATTCCTCAATCATCACTTTTTATTTATTGCCATAGTTCTTCGTCTCCTATCATACGACTGGTTGGCCGGATAGTGAAAAAAGTCTTGAGCGTGGTTTCAAGTGTACGTTTCAGAAACATTTAAATAAACGTTCTAAATACGTGTGTGGCAAATTACTTTACTCGAATAATGAAACGTTTATTGAACATATGTATATTTCAACGGAAGGAGCACCAGGTTTCTCATTATTGAAAGTTGTACCTTAAAACAACGTTTCAGAAAATTGTTGGATGTCTGAGTTTTTTTAACGTTACCGCAACGTGGAAAACCACATCTTTATGGTTCATCATCTCTAAATAACGCTATTAAAACGTTGTCTATGACCGTTGTTTTGTCAACCATAACGTATTGGTTTATTTTTTGACGTATATCCAATAATACGTAAAATAAACGCTATGAGTACGTACGTGAGTTTATTGGGTAGTTAGTTGTGAAATAATCAACTCTTAGCGACTCCGTCGTTTCAATGCCCCACTAATCAAACCCGAAGAGCTTAGAACGTAACACTACAAATAACGCTATCTGGTGTATTTGTTTTGAACTAAAAGGCACAACAAAAAATGTTTCTCTGCAGACCATGAAATGCTCTTTCGAACACGGATAAAAATTTACAAATCGGTTGAGTGGCTCAGTAGATTCTGGAATTCAAATGTTGATAGATGCATTGGCGTCCTCCTCCCTTATCACGACAGATACGGTAGAGTGTCATGAAGCAAACTGATCCAGGATCACCAAAGCTATAAAATGGAGTTTTCAAAGTTAAATTCCATCTTGTATCTTCCCGATACAGTGTGAATTATATGCTCAAAGCAGTAACGCTTCCTAGCGATCGAATAACGAACTTCAAAATGATGTCCAGTGATTTCTCGTGCCCATATTATAAAATGCTCAAAGAGATCTTTTTCCCAAACCTCTAGGTCTTAACATTGTCAAGATATAGTCACTCCGTATAAAGAAAACTTTTCCAAAGACCAAATCAAATTCTGCCGTATTTTTCAGTAATGGTCATTTTCCCGTAGGTTTGGACAAAGATGGCATCAGGGTGGAAGAAACCACCTTATGTTAGTAGGTTAGGTAAGGTTAGGTTACGAAGGGGTACGCCCTGGTCCACAGTTTCCTGCTTCGCAGTGCTTTCACTCGGAGGCCAGATGGCCCATTGTGGTCCAAAGTTTTTGTGGAGGTGTCCCCTCGGTCTTAACCTGCAAGCTTTTTTCTATTGATCGTTCTTTAAGCATTCCATGCATGGTTTTTACGAAGTTCAGAATTTAGCACGTGGATTAGCACGGGGATAGGAAGAGGGACCGGTTTCACATTCCTTGCAATGGGACCTACATTTCAAAGTGGAATTCGAACCACTGTGAGAATACCACTGAATGTCGAACAGAAAATAATCGCTGCCCACCTCAGGTCTCGAACCCGATCACCGGCCAGTAGATAAACAAGGAGGCTTCTGGCTCACCGGCCAATCAGCGCTCAAGTGGGCGAGGCATATTTTTGACAGATGACAGCTTGATTTGACATTTGACAGTTGACAGTTTGATTTGACAGTTGACATGACGCTTCGATCTTGACAGCTTTGACAGATGACAGCTTTGACAGATGGCAGTTGACAGGGGATTTTTTATAGCTTTGTTCCTGGGATCGAGATGGGGGGTGGGGAAGTAAGATTTTATTCTCACCAAAGTCTGAAAAAAGATTTTCCGATAGTGAGATTGGAACCCATATTCTTTGGATTTGTACGTGACAGTCTAAACCATTACGCTACCAAGGTGCCTAAAATAGAATGTAGATTTGTGGTTCAGTTGCTACCCCGATGATCCAAAGCCTGAAAAAAGATTATCCGATAGCGAGAATTGAACTCACGTCCTTTGGATTTGTATGTGATAGTCTAAACCACCTACGCCACCTAGTCATAGTCATATTTATATACATTTTAGATACCGTTTCGGTGTGTTTTGGTCTTGTTTTAAATTGTGTGTGTGGTTTCGGTGTTTTGTGGGGGAATTCGGCCCCCCCTACGCACAGGATTCGTGGAGCAAGATAGTTTGGGGGCTTGATGGGGGGACGGGGGTATTGGGAATTCAGGTTTTAGGCCGCCTTTCTTTGTAGTTGTTGAGTTGAGATGGCGCTTCGATTCTTTGATCGTTTGCTATTAGAATGATAAGATGGCGTTGCTGAGCTGCGATTTTCAATGGCGTTTGAAGCAGGAATTGCATATCAAATCGATGATGCTGTGTATGACGTCATAGGGTTGCCTGTTGAATGATTCCCACTCAAAGTAGACAGGTGTTTGGTGCGTACTATTTGATTCTTTAATCGTTTGCTATAAGAATGATTAGATGGCGTTGGTGAGCTGCGTTTTTTTGATGGAACACCCTGTTAGGATGAATAGATGGCGTTGGTGAGCTGCGATGGAGATGTAGATTTCTTCATAGTTTTTTGAGCTAATCGTAGCATAATTTATAGATCAGATTAGCTTTGGAGGCTCTGTTTGGCCAACAGGAGATCTTTCTTTGATTTTGGTTTTTTGTCCATACAGTTGTTGAATAATAAAATAATGAGAAAATAAAATCACTAGATAATTTTTTTTATTTCTTAATTGAGTCCAGAATAAGACCCACAATCTCAATTTGGATAAATTCCGTTAAAGATAATAACATTATGCCCTCACCATTTCGAAACCGAATTCAACTAGTACGTATAGGGCATGCTCGTCATCTGACATCTGCGCCCTGGCGTAAAAAATGTGTTTCTCATGGAATCAATAAACTTGTTCAATAGTTCAATCATATTTCTCACTGAAATAACTCTGAATGAGCCTAGAATTTGTTTAGTGATCAATTAGTGTGCCAGAGCAGGTCGGAGAAAAGAATCCCCTCCATTGACAGCAATGACAACGATCAGAGATATGTAGGTATTTTCTGCTCAAGAAAGGAAAAAAGAATTAATAAATTCCATCCGAAGAGCAAAATGTGCGAAAAACAATCAGAAAGGCACTAGAAACAATCAGACTACTTAATCATAATTCAAATAACAAGCAAACATTGCTTTGTTTAACCCTTGGGGCGAATGTCGAATGACGTCATATGGACATGACCTATAAGGTAAACCAAATCTTAACAAGATTAATCGAGAAATAACAAAGTCTTGCAAACATAACCTCACATAGAACCTTGATATTACAATTGCCAAATAACAACCCAAATAAAACGAATGATGAAATCTATAGCGAAAATGTGGGACGGGGCGATGGCCCACCTGATTTGAATAAAATCCGTTGGAAAATAATAAAATTATGCAAACGTAATCTCACTTTCTTTTAATTTCCTATTTGAATCAAAAATAGAACCTGCATTGACCATCTGGCCTAAAATTAAAAAAATTAAACGTAACAAACTTTCAGGATGTAAAAAAGATGAAAAGACCATCAAAATGAGATATCATTCGACCCCCCTTTTCCATTAGATTATTTCTTTCAAAATAGCGTACAGTTATTATTTTGACATTTTGAGCAGAAAATGCAGAATATCCCAAATTTCGAAAAAAAAATCTTTCAGAAATAAAAAAAAAATCTCACTACAGTGAGAAAATCAATATAGGTAATCCGAATTTGATTTTTCTGTTTTTCGTAATTTTTCCAATATTTTTTAAAATTTTCCATTTTTTCCATGAAGTTGGAGAAAAAATCAAAAAGCAATAAGACATTAATCAAAATGATATTATCATACTCACCCAAAAAACCTGTACCACCAGTGATAAGAATGTTTTTTCCTTTCAGCCATTTCACAATGTCACTATTTTCCTGATCGCATCTCAGATCATAGTCTCGGAGATACAAATTGATAGAATAGTCTTTATCTGCCCTTGTATAAGTGCCATTCTTGATTTTTTCCAAGTTGGCTGGCAAATTTTTCCTCAACACTGTAGGCAAAGAAAGTTGGTTATCCATGTTGAAGTATGGAGTATGCTGAAATAAAATTTGATAAATCAATTTGAAGGTTCCTCATCCAAAAGCTACAATAATACAAGATTGATTTATTTATTTTAAGTTTCGAATACGCAAAGAGTGAAGATACCCAAAACTGTAATCACTAAGAAACTAGGACGATGCTTAAAATGTAGGTACTCGAGATTGTTAAGACTGATGATCGGGAAGTGATGATAAAAAAATGCTTCAATGGTAAAATTAAAATTTCCAAAAAAAAACAAATCCGAATTTATTTCAATGCAAAATACTAACAATCCAAACAATATAGGTACTCACCGGCTATTTGATCCAGAGCGAGCAGATGGATAAACTGATTTCAAACGGATCAGTCTATTTTTTCAACATCATAACGACAGGTCGAAAGGTGACACATTCATAATCAAACGAACAATAGATATTATCGCTTATATCACATTTTTATGTTAATTTTGAACAGCCTTAAATCATGAATGCTTCACAATTCATACAAAAAATATTAAATCGGTTATCATTACAGAATCATTGTTAGTCACGTTGTTATGAAAAACAGTTTCGCTCTCGAACTCTGAATCTGCTACGATATCAATTTTTAGATGAAATCAGCATAAAGAAATAAAAAAATTACAGAACACCAAGAGTAAGGTAGGGTATCATCAGAAAAGCAATCCTATTCCCTAATCTATCACAAATCTCTTTGGCGCATACGTTGAAAAAGATTGAGGTTAAATACTTTCTTGTTCACAGTCTTGTTATTGAACTATAATTTTTTGCTGTTCTGTTTATTTCAATAAAATCATGGTAGTACCTGAACCCCTGAACGACTAAATAAAGAGCTCAGTTATTTTTTTCTCACAGGTTTCTTTTCTCCGGGTGAAGTTTTGCTTAAGAAGATTTTACACCGGCGGCTATTCAGGTTAAGTAGGTGAAGTGCCACTTCACTAAAGATAAATGATAAAACATACCAATATTTTTAATTTTTTAAACTTTATTTTGTGACTGATTATCTTTTCAATCTATGAATCGCTGGTGCCAGCAATCTTCTTCTATCAACTAAAAATATTATATCAAAATGATCAATAATGAACCACCCAGGCTTCCCACTGAAGAAGGTTGTGTTGACCGGAGTCTGGCGGGAAACTGAAGCTTGTTTCAAGAGACGCCTGATTCTTTGTACGCTTTTCTTTGTCGGTTGTCACGACAACGAATTGTCTTCAACGTGTGCTTCTTCTTCCTCTACTCTTCTATATTGTGCGAATTTTGTTTATTTCACAAATACTACTGCTATTTGAGTTCTCATATCTGTTAATAGAGAAGAAACGGAAACATCTTCATTGTCCTCAACTTGTGCTTCTTCTTCCTCCACTCCTTTTTATATTGTGGCAAATTTCATATGTTGAAAGATTCTGCTCCTTTTTGAATTCTTGTATCTGTTGATGAAGAAAAAACGTCAACATCTTCATTGTCATCAACTTGTGCTGTTTTCTTTCTCTACACCTCTATATTGTGGCAAATCTTATTTTTTTGCACAAATTCTGCTACTATTTGTAGTGGATTAAGAAGAAAAGGAAACATCTTCACTGTCTTTATTTTTGCTTCTTCTTCCTTCTAAACTTTGTTTATTGCACAAATTCTGCTGCTATTTTGGTTCTTATATCTGCTGGTGAAGAAGAAATGGAAACATTGTCTTCAACTTATGGAAGCATGGTTCAGAAGAATGTGAAACCGTCGAAGAACACATTTCTGGCCAATCTTCAAAAATTAGCAGGAAGGATTGATCTGTCAAAGTTGAAAAAAAAAGCCAGAAAAATTTCATTGTCTTCAATTTACGTACCACGATCTTTGCAATCTCCGAAAATTTTAATCTGTCAACATTGAGCAACAACATTCAACAATATCTTCAGTTTCTAGAAGCATGAGTGAGTTATTGCATCTTTTGGAAGATTTAGAAGAAAGTGAACCCTCATCCAATGAAGAAAAAAGATCCAAAGAAATCTTCAGATCTTCGAGGAATGAGCAGGAGGAATTGATCCTCAAAAATATAGCAAAAACTCTATAAAAGACTCCACTTTTGAATACTCGAATGAGTGGATCGTTACAATCTTCGATAGATATAGATGAACCGAGAGATGAACAGAAAAAAAAGTTGCTTGTTCTCATTCTCGACAGAACCACATTTTTCTTTAAAAAATGATACAGGAAACAGTTGGACAATTTGATTTTGCATGAATAAAGTAGAATAAACCTATTACTGTGAAAAAATCATTTCAAAACAGCTTGACTTATAATCAGTCTGGAGAGCATTTCAGAGACTGGAAATCACTTTTTTTTCAAATTGGTGTAAGAACTCCAGTTGGCAATTTGGTTTGCATGAAAAGAGTGGAATGAACATATTCCTGTGAGAAAATCAAGCAAAAAAGCTGCTTTTCTAGCAGTCTGGAGAACATTCCAGAGTCTGAAAACCACTTTCTTTCTGAAAAAAGGCGTAGGAAAAGGAAACCTAGTTGGACAATTTGCTTGGCATGAATAGAGTAGAATGAACAAATTCATAGAAAAAAATCAGACAAAAGCTGCTTTGTAATTATTAGTCTGAACAGCAATCCAGAGTCTGAAAATAAATTTTCTCTTCAAAAATGGTGTAGAAAACCCAGTTTTTGTCCTAAGCTGCTTTTTAAAATATAAGATTTGACAAATATCTCTTTCCAGTGGCGCACCCAGAAATTTTCTTTGGGTTTTTTTTTAATGACAGAAGAGTTCACGGGCCATTTTTTTTTTAATTTCTTCTTCTTTATAACTAATTTTCCCTCATATTCAGTAGGGGAAATTATGTTGTATTCGCCACTCATGTGTTAAGTTCGTATCGCCGAAGATTCATGAGTAAGTCTTTGATTTTCACTGATACACAATCGAGTTCAAGAACAGGTCAAGTAGCGGCTATACTATAAATTATATTATAGCTAAAAACGCACCTATGCAATTCCCACAAAACATCCCAAATAAGAACCAATCTCCAATGATACGGGTTGTAAATATGTTTGAGGCGACATCTTGCGACATGCCGCATAAGTTTTGCCGTGATTTTCTTGACGATTTGGCGACGGACATCAAAACATTTCTTCTGATGGGCATACAAAAAACAATCCTACTTTTGAAAGATTTTTAGACAAGGGACGAAATAGAAGAAAAGTTGGTCTTTTATGTCGTCCTATATCTAATAACCTATCAGAACTAGGTATATCTTGATAATGATTAGATATATAGGGTTATTCACGTTATTCGACACGAAACATTATGACTGAAGTATCTGATTTTGAAGAAGTTTTTTTTCTGGATGGATAGGGACCCGTTAAGGCTACATTTTAAAAATATTTTCCTGTTATAAAGGGTGTCCCTAAAACACGAAACTTATCAAAGTTGTATTTTTTTAAATGGAATACCTTGTATATTATTTCATTTTTGATTTGTATGATCAAAATTAAGGTAAGTTTGATTGAGGTTTAATACACCTAAACCTTATGTTTTTTGAAATATCTTCAATTTTGCGAAAATGTAGTATTCATTTTCATGCTTGATTTCTCAGCTGTTGTTTTCTTTTTTAAAATCAAATTAATAATCAAGTCTACCAATTGATCAAGTTTAAAGTCACACTTATGAAACTTTTAATAACTTATACAGTGTCTAAGAATTATGGTTGAATAATCAATATCTTGAACGGTAATAGCTTGTTTAATTTAAATGGGATACCCTGTATTTTATGTCAACCACAGATGTAGAATTTAATCATCTATCAATTACTATTATACGTTCCTATAGCTTACTTCTCACGTTTTCAATTGAAGCGAAGAAAAAGAAAAAAAATAGGTTTCTCATTAACACCAATAGATGGAGATGCCGTCTCCAAACCCTCGTTAGGACCATTATTTCACCTATGGTATTTTGACAACTTCTATTATTATTTCCTTAAAGATGTCAGTTATTAATTAATATTTTCAATTACTAATCGATATTTTGCGCAATTTGGTTTTGACTTATATGGGGATTTTCGATTACGGAGGTGATCACCGCAGATTGAGTATCTCCATTTCCAGTCACAGGTTTCCTTTTGATGGGTTTTTCATACTGAACACTTCCAGTTTCTCTAAATTGTGTCAACAGTCTCTCCAATACTGCCTTATTTGGATGGTTTCTGTTTGGAAATCTTTCAGAGTAAACTCTTGATGCTAAGAGGTAGTTTTGATGGCATTCTCCCAGTATAAAAATCATGTCGATCCGTTCTTCTTTTCTATAAATTAGCATTTTTGCTACAAAGATCACAAGCTATTGCTAGCACTAATAGAACGATTAGTAATTGAAAATATTAATTAATAACTGACTTTAAGGAAATAATAATAGAAGTTGTCAAAATACCATAGATGAAATAATGTTCCTAACGAGGGTTTGGAGACGGCATCTCCATCTATTGGTGTTAATGAGACACCTATTTTTTTCTTTTTCTTCGCTTAACTTGAAAACGTAAGAAGTTAGCTATAGGAACGTATAATGATAATTGATAGATAATTAAATTCTTCATCTGTTGTTGACATAAAATACAGAGTATCCCATTTAAATTAAACAAGCTATTACCGTTTAAAGATATTGATTATTTATCCATAATTTTTAGACACCCTGTATAAGTTATTGAAAGTTTCACAAGTGTGACATCAAACTTGATCAATTGGTAGACTTGATTATTGATTTTCTCGTGTTGTTTCGTATTGAGTAATGAAAATGTTCAAGGCATCTGAAATGTATTTCTAACCTAACTAAATAATATTTTGAACATTTTTGAAAGTATGGTTTTCCGCCATAATCGCAATTTCACATAAAACACACGAAAGTTAGGTAGTTAACAAGCAAACAGTAACAAAAATCGTTGGTTTTCATGACGTAGTGCAAAATTGTGATTGTGAAATATGAAAATCGGGTTTATTCTCGTGTCAAAATATTTAGGTCATATATATTTTTGGGTGTCCCATTTAAAAAAACTAGACATTGGTCAATATTTTAGAAACATTTATATCTGGCAAAAAAATCACGCCATCCTTCTCATTTCCGATGTTGCGATAGCTGGGATAGGATGAGTGTTCAAAAATGCTACTTTCTCAAGATCCCTTTGTAGCCGAAAAACTAAGAGGCTTATGACATTTTTGTTGACGAAATCCTTCGTTTTACAAAAAAATAGCTGAGGTTCGTCTGAGCCATATGGTTCTATCTCTAGTGATAAACGAGATAATCCGCAATTGCAACTAAAATGGGATAGCCTGTAGAGAACTGTAACGATGTTACAGAATGAAATTTATTTTCTGGTTTAAATGGAGTACCTGATTTCCGCTTTTCCATAACTTGCTTATTTTTCAATCAATCAATTCCCATCATTCTCTGTGAAATCATGCTTTATGCTCCATGCCCCAATGGTCAATCAGTTAACCGAAACAGCCAACGTGTCAAAACAATCAAATTAGTTATCAACACTCGGTCGACCGTTGACTGGTACAACGGTGCGCCCATTTTGCTCTCCCGATCTTTTCCGTTAAATCCACGTTTCAATCGTTTCAACAGAATACCACGAGGTATGGATAAATTCTCTCGAGGAGTCGCGTTTGATGTGTTAAACAAATCGTAATGGGTGAGTAATGTGTTTGATTTAGTTTTCGGTATTATTGTGGACTTTCTGGGTTTTGGTTTATTTTGGGGTAAAGCGCAAGTTTCGGACATAATTAATCCAAAGGGTGGAGCTCGAGATTAGGAAATACGATTTTTCAACCTTGTCGAAAATCTCCGGAAAATCCCGGTAAGCGTCACATAACGTGTCTAACATAAATAACGACGTACTGTTTTAACTGCAAAAATAAAATGAGCTCCGTATTTGGAACACAAAATAAATATAAATATAACTCGTGTAAACAATAACTGTCCTTGATTGTTCACACCAGCTTAAAAGTACGCGTGACGTCATTTGGTCCGCGTACCAAATATTATAGTTATTCAACTAATAATACTCGGTTGCTTTATTAATATGACGATCATTTCACCAAATATTAACACAGTTTTGTTCACGAGACATGAATAAAACGCAATATCAGATAAGATATATTCAATAAAGATTATTATCCAATACAAATTTACTATTTAATACAATCTCAACTCAGTTTTCACTGGTGAGTATATAGAAGAAAATAGTTATCACAAATAATAATGGAATGAAAAAAAAGATGGTCTTTGATAAAAAGTATACTGAAGATCCTATTACGATCCCTGTGATTATATAGTGAAGAATATCCAAACTGCAACAAAATAAAAGTAAAATAGGTATTTCGAATTGCTCATCAAAAAAACAGTAAAACAGATCATAAAAACTGTATATATACAGAGTGTCCACAATCAATGTCGCATGCGTCAACATTTTTATTTCAAAAAGTATTTGCAAACATAAAGCACTCTCCATTTCTTAACCTGAATGACACCATTTTAGTTGTTTCTATTTTTCGAATGTTCATAAAAGTTTAAAATCATGCATGGGTATCATGAAAGGATTTGTATTTTTTTTTTCTCAGACGAAAAAAATATTCGTTCATAATATAACCTTATAATAGGAATCCCATTTTTCACTCTTTAAAGATTTCGAAATCAGCTACATAATCTTCAAATTAACAAATAAATAAATATTATTCAAAAAGTGGAGAATACGTGTTTGTATAAAAACTAGTTGTGTTTGAAAAAAAATAATAAGTAAAAGAAAAAAATTAAGAGTGGTTTTGAGAGGATGTTTTTTCATTAATCTTTTTCTCGAATTTTGAGAAAGGATCCAGCGTATCATGGACAACAATTCTTCGATTAAACTTTTATCTGATATGAGATACATATGAGTCATGACCTGTGACGATGATAGGTACTTTCAGCAGAGACACCCTTAATGTCGCATCCAACTGGTTAAATCAGCGAATTAATTGAAAGGCTAACCCCTTCATTGGAAGCAAACATTGAATTGTATTTCTAGGCCGATCATTGACCAAAGTAACAGAAAATGGCTTACTTGAGAACAACACTTATAGGAACATAAACTGTATGTCCACGCCATCACTATAGTGTTTTATCAAATAAACGTGCCATTTCATCAAATGTTTTCTGGTTTTACGATAGTACTTTGATTATTCACAATTTCCAAAGATTGCAATTCTTATACAACAAGATCATGAATATTGAATCATTTAACTAAATGGCTGGATAACGCACACGTTCGTTTTTTAGAATTAAATGAAACAAATTACTGGCTGACTCAACCAGATGGCTGCAACATGTGGTAATTAGCCGATTTTCCGTTTTTCCAATCAGAAATGTTCAGCTCATCAATAAAAATTAATATCTACTTACATCATGTAATGTCGCCTCCCCGCATCCAAAGTGTCAAGAAAGTCGAAAATCAAAAACTCTCTCATTGCCACAAAATAAGTATCAAAATATTCTTGCCAATCCAAGAGTTTCAAGTCGAACGGAAAATTCTTCTTGTCAGTATCATTCAGATTGTCCCAAAGGGCTCTGGTATTGTCATTTGAAAATAACCATTCATTCATGGTGAAGTGGCTGAAAACAGCTTCAGCCTTGTCTACCTTGCGGTAAAGTGGTCCTAACCTTGAAAACATATACATAACATAACATAACCTTGAAAACATATTTTTATTTTTTATTATTTTATTTCTGCAATAATCTTATGAATAAAACGTGGCTGTACAGTGAATAAGACGACTTTATTCCAGGCATTAAATTGAAAAGGTTATGGAATACCAGGTATGAGAATTCACAAGAAATAAGTTCAGGGTTCACATGAAAAGCTCAACGACTTGAAGAGAAAGCAGAGTGGTAAACACATCCCAAGAGCCAGGATAATATCTTTTTCTGAACTCTGATTTCAAATGCAGAAAATCAAGCAATTTTCTCAGATTTGCTCTGAAATCACTCAAACATAAATCATCAAAGTCTCACGACTTCATTAGTTCAAGAGCAGACAACGGTTCATATGTGGTGTTGATGAGAAAGAAAGACTTTGTGGATAAAGTGATGGAGTCCCTCAGTTCTGAACACTTTGAAGCTAGCAGTAATGACACCACCATTGACTCCTCCCTGAAGCTAAGGGAGCTTTTGTTTGATAACTGCCTCGTGACAGAAAAAACAACCTATCCCCATGACTCCAAAAACTGATTGCCTCCATGGACTACCCAAAATCCACAGGCAAGGAACTTCCATAAGACCAGTACGTTCTTGAGTCCCTCATTTCTTCTATAAGCTATCATCGTGGCTCAACGTACTTAGTCAGAACAAACACAACAAGCAAATGAGGCTAGGATGTCGGAACGTCAGATCATTCATTGGAAAAAATCAGAAAATCATACTAGAACTACAGCTTCATAAAATAGACATATTATGTATGACGACTACTTTTTGATTTACTCAGGCAAACAGAAAGACACAAGAGCAGCGTCGGGAGTCGGAATGCTGATCAGCCAAAAACTCAGGGACTTCATAACCGACATCAACTACACGATCGACCGAATAACGAAAATTACCCTTAAACTAGACAAACACTCTCTTCATCTGGTGTCCGTTTACGCACCAAATACTGAAAAGCCTGTCTAGGAGACCATCAACATCTACGAACAACTGTTGATGAAAATAATACCACAACATGAAGGCATAATAATAATGAGTGACTTGAACGGACGACTAGGGAACAAGGTAATACTAAGAGTGAGGAACAAATCAAATGCGGAGGCAGTGAATGAGCGAGGTGAGAAGCTTGTTGAATCTTGCGTTTACCAGGAACTAAGGTTCAACAACACATACTCTGAACGTAAACCCAAACACAAAGTCACTTTCCAGGGCAATAGAGGGGTGACGTACACAATAGACTATAATAAAATCGAATAGAGCCATCAAATCAGAGAAAGTACAGGATGTTAAAGATCACTTACATCGGCAAATATCGGACCAGTCCATAATTAATAGGAATAATCACCAATAGGAAAAAAACCGACAACCCCACAATGAAGTTCAATATTGAGTCACTACAAACAGAAAGCACGCTAAATCTGTACAGACGGCGCATATACAAAAAATTACGATGGAATCCATCCTCCATCAACACATTGTAGACCGCGAATGGGACAACCTACTAAACAACATGAACCAAGCAGCGGAGGAGGCACTTGGCAAAAGAACAATCAACACAACGATAAAACACAGAAATAAAAAACCATGGTTCAAACCAGAGGTGAGGATACTTGCCCACGAAAAGAGGAAAGCCCATCCAACATACACAGCAAACCAGACTCCAAGAAACGACATCAAATACATCGAAACAAGAAACATAGTTAACAGTCGCATAAGGAGATTCAAGATAGAGCATTGGGAGAACTTCGAACTGAAAAGTGACTTCTATGGAACCCAAAAACGCCAATGGAAAATTCTCAGAGCAACAAGGAGGGAAATAAATGAGACAGTACAATCTTGGCAGCCGAATGGACCACCTACTTTTAGGGCCTGTACACAAATCGGGACGAACAGAAACAGAAACAACGAGAGCCCAAATAGCGCGAGAGGCTGAAACGAGGCGAAGCCATAGACATCAAAGATGTAGCACAATACATGATGAAGGAAGTGATATTCGAATTAAAGCACCTGAACAGCGCTAGATCTCCAGACCCGGACAAAGTCCCCAACTAACTGCTGAAATGCGGGGAAGTAGTTATAAACTGTGACAAAATATTGAAAGACGGAAATACACCAGCGAGAAGAAGGAAAAAGGAAAAAACCTAATATCAAGCGAACTACCGAGGAATATCTCTTCTAGACACGACTATGAAATCATTCAGCGTATGCTGCAGCAACGCATTCTCAGGTACACCACATTAGGCGAGGAGCAGGGAATTTTTTCGGAAAAACCGGTCCACGATTGACGTGATCGTTGTCAGGCTGGTTGTAGAGAAGGCAATAGAGTATTACAAACCAGCATACCTGTGCTTTATAGATTTGGCGAAGGCGTTCGATAGAATAAGGCTGGATGTCGTTATGAACGAGCTGGACCGCGGAGTACCACAGAACACCAAGGAGACGGTTGGAGAGCTCAACACCACAACAATACGAACAAAATTAACAACAGTAAAAATAAAGCAAAGCACAGGGAAACGACAAGTCGACAGGCCCAGTCCACTACTGTTCAAAATTACAATTGACAGAATGATAAAGCAAGTGCGCAAGGAAGACCAGGGATACAAAATGGAAAACCAAGAACTTCAGATAATATGTTACGCAGAAGACGTAATACTATTCGCAGATATTGAAGGATTGCAATGGCTCTCACAGGCATTTATGAAAGAAGCCAAAAAGATGAATGGAAATATAAACTACCCAAACACAAAGCATGGTGATCGCCAGGGAACCACGCAGATGCCAACTAGAACTAGACAACGAAATAATAAAACATGTTTTTGGATTCAACTATCTGGAAATAACAATAACACTATATGGTGAACTCAAGAATGGCGTACGGTAACAGGTTGACAAGGCAAACAGGATAGCAGGTGCCTCACGAACAACCATAATATGGAAAAATACATGCATATCAATCCCGATCAAAGTTAGAATATACATATAAAGCATGTGTCAGGCCCGTGATGACATACACGGCAGAAACACGAGCTAACACAGCTGAAACAAAAAGGATGGCAGGAACCAATAAAATGAGAACACTGAGAATGATCACATGGGACACACTTTGTGATCAAAGAAGGAGGAACGAGATTGGGGAAGAACACGCGCTAGGAGACGATTCTAGAATGTGCACATTGGAAGACCACAGACTGGCAAAAATCGCCAGAGATGGGAAACCAGCATACGTCAGACCACCAGGACGGGCTGCCAAAAGGTGGAAGGATAGCTGGTCGTCGACATCCCAGGAAGGACAAATATATGGGTAAAACAAGCCTCAAGGCTTCCGCAAAGAGAAAGAAGAAGAAGTATCTTCTTTGTGAGTGGGTGACATGGTCTTCCATTCCGCAGAGAGTGTGCTGAATCAAATATAGTTACTCTCTATGGTTCCCAATCAGAATTCACTCAGCTTCAACAACAGATCTAGCTGCTTGATCTACAGGGTACGCCAAGGTAAGCGACGATTGGGATTCTGTGAATTTGTATGATGGAATTTTCAATGGTGCTCTCTTCAAATGCAATACTAGCGAATATACCGGAAGTAGTTATCAACTTGCTTGTTTCAAATTATGAAAACTGCCAAAAGTCCATTTTTTTTAAATGGAAACCCCCAATTTTCATCATTTTATTTCATTGGACATCGAAAATAAAGGTGAGTCTGAAAAAGATTGTCCATTCCAAAAATTAAAAAATAATAATAATAATAGAGCATTATTTATCAAAAGATAATATTAACAATCTCATTTTCACTGTCATACTATAATAAAGTATGATATAATATATTATTATATGATATAATATTTATGATAGAGTAGTTACAAAATATATCATATTTAAATTATACAGGGTGTCCCGAAATTACGCGTCAGGATTTTAGTGAGCGATTCTACATGAAAAATTAATGCAACAAACTTCTATACAATTTTTTCAAAAACTCAAAATTAAGGAAGATACAGGGTGTTGAAAAAAATTTTTTTTTCTTATTTTTTTTAATAACTTTTTTTCTAGTGTAATGATTTTCGCCAAATTTTGCATGCATGTCACTAGTGTTTTTTTGTATTCACCCTATTAATTTGACGCTAGTCGTCAATGACAAAAGGCTGAAGCTGTCCTTCACCTTAGGAAAATTACTTAGAACTTTTTTGTTTTAATCTTTTTATAAATTTGGATGTCAAATTAGTGAAGAGCATCATAATATTTTTTAAAAAGGTGCTCGTGTTGCATCATCGTAGAATTAACGGTTTCCGAGAAAAACGACTTTAAACATTTACATACGTTTGATTAGAAATTTTGATTTTCAAAATTAACAAAGCAAGCCTTGAAAAATACATTGTTAAAGGGTAATTTGTTAAATAAAATAACTATTTACGACAACACACCTTATTTAATTTGGATTCGTTGGAACTTCCAAAGAAGAATTAATTTATGTATTGAAATGGAAGGGCAACATTTCGAAAACTTTTTATGAAAGTATTACTTCCAAATTAAATAAGGTGTGTTGTCGTAAATAGTTATTTTATTTAACAAATTACCCTTTAACAATGTATTTTTCAAGGCTTGCTTTGTTAATTTCCTCGTTAATTTCGAAAATCAAAATTTCTAATCAAACGTACGTAAATGTTTAAAGTCGTTTTTCTCGGAAACCGTTAATTCTACGATGATGCAACACGAGCACCTTTTTAAAAAATATTTTGATGCTCTTCACTAATTTGACATCCAAATTTATAAAAAGCTTCAGCCTTTTGTCATTGACGACTAGCGTCAAATTGATAGGGTGAATACAAAGAAACACTAGTGACATGCATGCAAAATTTGGCGAAAATCATCACACTAGAAAAAAAGTTATTAAAAAAAATAAGAAAAAAAAAATATTTTTTAACACCCTGTATCTTCCTTAATTTTGAGTTTTTGAAAAAATTGTATAGAAGTTTGTTGCATTAATTTTTCATGTAGAATCGCCCACCAAAATCCTGACGCGTAATTTCGGGACACCCTGTATACATATAAACAACGATATCAGCAAAATAAATTATATCTAACCGATAAATAATTGTTGCAAAGTGATGAATACTTATATTTATTTAACTTAAAAAACGTAATAATAAAAAAATATTAGGATAAAATACACTAACTAGGAACAATCAAGTAGCTATCTAAGTATGAACCACTACACTAACTTAGTAGGATCTTTTTTCAAATGTACAATCAGCAGCTTTTTAAATATTATTACATTTTCACTAGATTTAATATTCTGAGGCATAAGATTGAATTGTACCACTCCCTTATGAAATAAATTTTTCATTGAACTTGTTTTATTGCTTGTTTTGACATAAAAATTCATAGAGCTTGCTGATCTTGTACACCTTTCATGTAATTGTGAGATGGGAATCAATTGACAATTCAAATATAGCGGCAAGAGGTTATTCATGATTTTATAAATGAATATCATGGTTTGCAAATAAAGAAACTCATCAATCTTTAACCATCCCAAACACTCAGTCATTGAAGCCACACTAGTGTACCTATTACAACACAAGATCACTCTCATAGCCTTATTTTGAATGATTTGTAGTCGCTCAAAACTAGTTTTGGAGCAACCTGTATAAATAAGAGATGAGCAATAATGGAAATGTGGTAGAATCAATGTATTGAGAACTGTAAGTTTTGTGGACATTGATAGAAATGGCGAAACTCTTCTCAGAAACCCAATCTTTTTCCCAATCTTTTTACATACAGGGTGGCCCAACGAAAAGGTCCCACCCTCATTTATGACTTTCCTGGTATATTTTGGGAAAAACGCTCGGACACGTCAATTTTTATTTTTAGGGGGACGTCTTTTCGTGTATGACTGTATAATACAGGGTGTTCCAAAATTAAGATATCGCAATACACTTGACATTTTAAAATCGAAACCCCCAATTTTTTTTCTATTTTTGGATTCTCCATGAAGTTTTTAGTAACTTTTGTATAATACAGTTTATACCTAACTGCAATGTTGAGTCGTTGACTTTCCATGATTGAAAGCAAAACTGACTTTTGATTTGAACTACTTACTTCCCTAATCAAGTTGAATCTACTTTTAATGATTCTGGTTCTTACAATTTTGATATGAGTATTATCATCTATATTATTTTGTTTTTTGATTTTGGAAATAATATTCTCATCGGTTGCCTCGTTTTCCGATTCACAGACTCCAACAACTTTGATTCTCCCATCAAGAACTTTAGGAGTGCTCACCTCATAACTGTCTCCCAGTTAATTTTGCACTTCAGTTTGAAGAATAGAGATATCCTTTTCCTTTCCACATTTCAGAATGACTCCACCTTCACTCAATGTGTGACCCAACTCAACACCAATTCCCATTTCGGTCGGATTAACCTTGGTTTTGAGTTCTTTTCTGGTGTTATCAGAGTTAGTTAGGTATATAAAAGTGAGAATCTTTGGAATGATCAATCTTGAACAAACTCACCTTTATTTTTAAAGCTTAACAAGGTAAGATGATCAAAATTGGGGAATTCCACTTAAAAAGGGATTCTTGACAGTTTTAACAATTCAAATTTTGACCTTATTTTTGATCCACCCTGTAATAATAGTTTTCAAAAGTCTTTCAAAGTTGGTCCCTTCCAATAAGAAATCCAATATAAATTAGATAAAGAAGGCTTTCTTATGCAAAAAATTTACATCTAAATAGAAGCCTACAAGCGTCATTTTCGATATAAAAACTAAACTATTCCAAAAACACTTATACTCAGGTAAAGGACATGATACATAAAATCTGCCTAGAATTTTACGTATTATCCAAAAATGTGATAATATATAGAGTGTTCCTTATGAAACAAGCGAGTTGACATCTACTTCCGGTATAACCGGAAGTCACGCAACGTCGCTAGTATTTCATTTGAAAAGAGCACCTTTGAAAATCTCACCATATAAATTTTCAGAATCACAATCGCTTTCTTTCCCAAAATATGTGTGGGATGTCTTCTGAAAATTATCGGGATTTGAATACTTTTTCAAAAAGACCAGAGCAAGCAAGGGTGAAAAAGATCTCACAGTTTATACTGTACCGAATCGGTTTAAACTGTGAAGATGCCCTAAGGACCTTGATGATCATTCTCTTGGACAATATGCTTCAAGAAGCAGAGGAATACCACACCTGCCACAAGTCATGTGATGAAACATTTCTTCAACAACAATGAGATGGTCAAATGAAGCTGGACTAAACCGAAGTGATTTGTGCCTTTTATGTAGAGTAAACAGGATTGCCACGTTGCATGTTAGTAGTAAGGGCTACCGCACTTCTAGACCACTTTGCATAATTGAGATGAAGTGTTGAATTTGCCAAAGTGACCGTCAGTCGTGGTGGCTACATTACCTGCGATAGGTGTCAAAGTGACCATGCAGGCTGACCATGGGGGTGTTGTTGCAAATGAATCTCACACCTACCGTCTAAAAGTCATATTGAAATAACCATCAATGCAGTTCGTATCAATGATAATTTGCGTTGGATTTTATAACGTTACTGTCACTCTACAAAATCAGAGATGGGTAAATTTATCATCGATAAAGATCCAATGATCCATCCACAGATGTTGAGCGTGGGCCAGGTGGGGCAGCAGTTGAGTGTGAGACGATGGACAAAACACAATCATGTAGAACGAATTGAGGGATTTTGTAGACGACTGTAACAGATAAAGAATGACATCACATTCTATGAAGAGAAAAAGTGCTGTTTCTAGGCTTGGAGAAATTCAGTATTGTGGATAAGCGTTATCGCGGTCAACCGAGTCTTCAAAAATTTGCTTATCCCCCCCTTAGCGACCCCCAGTGTTATCAGCACCACACGAGTCTTGACTTGCCAAAGTATGCAGTTCTTCATCGTTATCAGTTTAATTAACGCCTCACAGAAATTCCAGTCGGATATTCTATCAATACCGACGTGAATCCACTGACATTCAACAACTCGAGATGCGGCTAGCCTACACCGGTCATGGTACCAGACATTTACATAATCTGATTTCTGCTGTGGAGAGCTTATCACAACAATTCCGAAATCTGCAATATGATGTCGAACATGAAGCTGTCCATGGTTTGGGTAGATTTCATAATGAGGAGTAGTGTGAGAAGATGTCTGGAAAATTTGAAGAAGCTGTGGACGCCTGCGATCTGTTTTGGACACATCGAACTTGTATAGTCTTCTGCAGACCCTGAAGCATCTGAATCTAGAGAGTGTTTTGAAAGATTTGGAAAAGTTTGTTCCTATCAATATTTTGAATAAAATAATTAAACAGTGTGTTTTCCTTATCGACCACCTATCACGTCCCCTCCACCCACGTGATCCACCCAAGTTATCCACGCAAGTGATCCACATGCACATCGCCCACGTGATTCACACAAGTGATTCACCCACGTGAACCACATCCCTCAGCCCTTAAATGGAGAGCAACACCCCCGTGGTCACTCTTCATGTTCGCTGTGACACCGATCGAAGGTGATCTGGTGACTGACGGTCACTTTGACGCATCCACCATTCAATTGCAATTATGCGGTAGCCCTCGCTACTCTTGTTGCTTGAGATCATTAAAACTGGTATGAAGCTGATTGAAAACAGACATATTAGTCTGACACATCCAAATGCTCAAGAGCCAGTATTCCCGGGTGGCTTCATGTAGTATGATCATATTTTTGACAATAGTATAGTTGATGATCCACAAAACATATGGATTGTCATAATCATTCAGTCATAAAAGTATATCGCCAAAAACTAATTTTCTAAAGATATCTGGATTATACCCTACCTAGGTTTCTGACCCATGATCAAAGCCACACTATCAGCAATGAAAGCAGGTATAGAATGAAGTAAAAACTTCAATATTGCCAACCAATAAAAACATGAGCAAAAACTGAAAAAAGCCTTCAGATTAAGCTTCTCAGAACCCACTTTTTGTGCATGATTCCGACACTTTAGTAGGTTCCTCCATTTCAAAGGGTTATCCGGAGATGAGACGCAGTTATATATTGGAATTTTGTCGACAGCTCTGCAAGATATTTGTAAGAACATCGCTTCTGTTGATATAATTTATCATAATGGGTTATATTTAATTCACCTTTCTTTTGCTGTTTTGAACGAAGCAGCTATAGTGCTATTGGTAACATAATCAGCTGGTACCATGTCAGCTATACCATTTGGTTCGCCAAGAAAGATATGGAGAATTCCAAGGACCGATCCCTGGATCATACCGACGGGTCCAAAAACATTATCAATCCATGAACGAACTGGTTCCTTTACAGACGCAATGACTGTGAACCAATTAAGAAAGTTGTTGTGTTAAAAAATATAGCATACCTATAGATGGTCTTATGACCATTGCTGGAAGTCCCACAGCTTCTTTTTTTACTATATCTTCAGCAATTTGCTTCGTAAAGGCATATGTGTTTGGTAAATCTCCCAAAAGTCTGTAACCATCATAATATCATTTTGGAAGGCAGTGGTTGCAATACTCACGATGGCGTTATCCTGTCTAAAACCTCCGCAGGCAATTCCTCGGTCAATGTGATCAGTTTATTCGGATCCATCAAAGGTTCATAAAATTGTTCATCAACAACTTTCTGATGACAATTTGAATATGCCGTGCTGACATGAACAAATGCCTCCAATTTTTTGCACTTCTTAGCGATGTCAATCATCTCCTGAGTACCACGTATGTTGATTTTGACGGCCTTAGCCAGGTTTTCATCAAAACGGACAGTGGCGGCTACGTGATAGATAACATTGACATTATCAGTGATAATTTTTCGAGATTCTTCAGATAAACCTATGCCATCTTGTTCAAAGTCGCCATATAAGCCTACTACTCTGTGTTTGTAGTTTGGATGAATATTTGACAGTTTTTTGAAAACCTATGAAATAAGGTGAGTTATATGCTAAGTTTAAGAAAATAACTCACCCAGTTGTCAAGGAACTCATCAATTCTTTCTTTGACACCCTTCCCGTTTTTTGTCCTCACCACCAAGTAAATGGTACCAATATCCTCACAACATCTTAATAATTTTTCCAGCAACGATTTTCCTATAAAGATTTACACAATTATTGACAATAGTTGAGTAAATAATAATAATAATAATAAGACGTTGGTAGCTGTTTGGGCCGATGCTCATTCGAATAACTCAACACTAAAACTAACCTATTACCTTGATGAAGAATAATGATTAGTAAGAGAAAACATGATGTACAATTTGGTCAAGGGCAAGAGGTGGCTGGAAATGTCAAATTCTTGACAGTTTTTATTTCGAGTTATGACATTTGACAATATTTTAAAACCTCCAAAATACTATCACTGTCAGTGCCATAGGAAAGTAATGATCAAAGGGAAAGAAAGATAAAGATACTAATGCAAATTATGCAAAGATCACTGTTGATAAAGTAGTTATGTGATTTAAATATAAAAAGATACATTTTTTCAATATATTGAATAAGGAGACTCTCGTTTGACAATTTTTTTTTATTAAACTTCAAAAACTGACAATCTAATGACACATAAAGGTGAATTATATCTATTGAATCACACATCAAGATATCATTACTGGACCTGGCTCACGTCATTTCCATCTGAGGCTCCAACACTCTCCCTCAGTAATGATGTCTTCAAAAACTTGAGATCAACAATTGGAACACTTCTTTGAATCAGTGGCTTGGTTCAAATGTCAGCAACATTTTCTTTAGCAGGAATGTATTGTATTCTGATATCTCAAAAACAAATAAAGCCACTTCTTCTAGACTTTCGTGTATCTAAGGAATCCGCACAATATGATGCGTCTCTATAAACACACAAAGAAGGTTGAACAGTGTGCATATATACCAGTTTGTTTTGAAGAGTTCCTTTTGGATTTCTGAATATTTGATGAACCATTTTCATATGAGTAAAAGTTGGATCTGTGATGAATTTTGATAATAGGTTCACTGCATAGGATATATCAGGCCTGGTACCCATAGCTAAGTACAAGAGACTACCGATTTTTGGCTGGTACAAAATTTGGTCCACTCTTTCTTCTGATTCTTTAGCTTTCTGTGGTCTTGCCCCAATGTTCATTGCCACGGATGTTGAATCACAATTCAAAAGATCAAATTTCTCAAGAACTTTTTCTATATATTTTTCTTAAATTATTGATCGTAGGGGTCGTATCTGTAGATCGACGTAGGGGTCAAAAAGATTGGTAATGAAAGTAACAAATATGCAATTTCATGAAGGGTAAATTCAAAGTTCAAAGATAAAACATCTAACATTTGTTTCACTTCCATTTCAGATGAGCCTAGAATCAGCAGGTCATCAACATAAACAGCTACTATCTGCTTACAGCTACCAGAGATAAACATACATGGATCACCAGAAGATTGTTTCAATTGAATTGATTCAAAAACGTTAACTAGCTTTTGATTCCATTTTCTAGTTGACTGCTTTGATCCATTAATGCTTTTTTAGAGACAGCATACTTTCCCTGGATCCGCCTTCTGGTATCTAATTACTGGAGAATCAGTCTCATCAAAGTCAATCCCTGGATTCTGAGTGAAACCTTGTGCAACTAGCCTATATACTTAATTTTGCCTTGTCAGAGAATTTTTTTTAGAAAATTTATTCGCATCCTTCAATACGAGAATTTTAAGGCTGCTCGACAATATTTCAAACTTCATTCTTCTCCATGAATTTCAGTTCATCTCGAATGGGTAAATTCCACTGTGTGGATTCTTGTCCACATCTTCTTGATAAGTAATTGGTTACTGATTTGATTTGATTTGATTTGAATCTTGCTGGATAATGGTGCCTAGTACTTCTTCGTAATCTATTTATCTTGTTTTGTGATTTTATTGGCAATCTAAAATGTTCTTATTCAGTTATTTTCATTTTTTCTTCCAAATTTTCTCGTGAATTTGCATTTTCCTTTTCACCGCTTGCAGATTCGCTTCTTTTCGTTTCTTTATCACAGCTTGCTTTATCCTTTTTTAGAGACTCTATGAAGTGACCTCATTTTCTTTTGAGAATCTGAGATCTCTTCACAAAACAACCTTTTTCCCTGTATTACGAATGCTTTTTATCCAAAATACTTAGGGTGTGAGATTGTAGGTTTTTTTCGGGATGACATTACATTTTATGAACAGTTCATGCTTGAAGAAATTGAATATTGTGGGTGAGTGTTATCATCGTTCAGTTCTAAATTTAGCTCGCGGTTTTCTTATCAGTAACAAACGAGTCTCAGCACGCGGTATTCTTATCACCAGTAGACAGCATGTGGTTTTCACGTCACACTCCTCTTATCAACAGTTTTAAATTTAGCTCGAATGCGCGGTGTTCTTATCAATAACTGACGCCTCATGGTCTGCAGGAAACTATAGTTTGATATTTATCCATGTAAAATTATCTCATTTCAATTTTATTCATTTTTTCAGAACCAATCCATCAGTACGAAAATTCAATGCAAATAATTGTGGACAATTGTCAATCGAATTTCTATATAATAATATGACATGATCGAGAACCATCAGTAACGTTGAGAGTGTCATCATGACTAGAACTATAACAATAACGGGAAATACTTCTGTGTTGAAAGCAGAATTCAATCCACCCATATTTTTGGATGAAAATAAAGAATATTTTTTGGGGTTGGCTGATTTTGAATCGTTTATGAGTATACCTAACATACAACCGGGTAGCAATAAAATATATGTAGCGGATAAAGTTATCACAATTCCAGAAGGAACTTACGATTTAAAAGATATTGAAACATATATTAATTCTGTAATTGATGACATTTTTGGAGAAAAAGTTGGGTTTAAGATGAAAGCAAACCCCAATACATTAAAATGTCAGCTTTATTGCACAAAGGAAATAGATTTCACACCAAGTGACTCCATAGCGAAAATATTGGGTTTTAAGAAACGAAAAATTGCATCAAATGAATTTTCTGAATCGGATGAAGTTGTTAATATATTTAAAGTTAATGCAATTTGTGTTGATTGCGACATTTGCATTGGATCATATAGTAATGGTCTACCCGTTCATATAATTCATCAGTTTTTTCCTTCTGTTCCTCCAGGGTATAAAATAGTGGAATCACCATTACCAATACTTTATTTCCCCATCAGCGTCAAGACAATCAACAACATCACTGTTAAAATAGTAGATCAAGACGGTGATTTGATTAATTTCCGAAACGAGACCATAACAGTTCGATTACATCTTAAACATTAGAAAATATTATGGTTATTAAATACAACTATCGCTATTTCAAACAATCGCCATATAAAAGGGAGAAGCTGTCTATAGAAACCAGTCCAAGACGAAACTCCAACCAGTTAACATCACAAGAAACCAGCCCAAGACGAGACTCCAGCAAGTTATCATCACAAAATCACCAATTTCTTATATCTCTGGGGTTAAAAGTATTGAAATAATGGATATATTAAATGTTGATGAAAAATTATATGTAGATAATTCAATAATAAGCTCTGAGCTTCATTCATATCAACCGTTTGTCTCTTCAAAATTTGAATACAATGATGAAATTCGCATACCTGTTCAAGAACTTGATATATACACACTACCTTCAGGGAGTCATCTTTACATTGAAGGTACCTTGACCAACAATAAGGGTGCCTATTCTAAAAAATTACAATTTGTCAACAATGGTATAGCTTATTTGTTTCGAGAAATTCGCTATGAACTTAATGGAGTTACTATAGATTCCGTAAGAAATGTTGGTTTAGCTTCAACCTTGAAGGGTTATCTTTCATATAATACAAATGAAAGTCTAAAGCTGCAAAATGCTGGATGGTTTCCAAATAGAGATGAAAAGGAAAACATTTTAGTTGATGATAAAGGAAAATTTAATGTATCTATACCTTTGAAAATGTTGATGGGATTTTTTGAAGACTATAAAAAAATAATCTTGAATATGAAACAAGAACTGGTTTTGATCCGAGCCAGCGATGATGTTGATGCAGTTTTATATGTTGAAGATATGCAAAATCCGTCACCCGAAGCGGAAAATCCAAAAGTTACATTTGACAAGATCTATTGGAAAGTACCTCATATTCAAGTTGATATACCACAACAACTAGCTTTAACACAAATTCTTGAAACAAATAAAGATCTGTTACTTGGATTTCGTAGTTGGGAAATTGTTGAATATTCCTCACTACCTGAAGCGACCCGTCATACTTGGCCTGTTAAAACAAGTAGTAAACTTGAAGCACCTCGTCATATAATAATTGGTTTTCAAGAAAATAGAAAAGGACACATCATGAAAGATGCTAGTCAATTCGATAATATAAATCTCTCAAATATTAGAGTATTTTTGAATTCTGAAAGATATCCATATCATGATTTGTATTTGAATTTCAATGATAACAAGTTTTCAGCTCTCTATGAAATGTTTGCAAACTTTAAAAATTCCTACTATGATATACCAAACGAACCAATTTTCAACCCTCAAAACTTTAAAAATAAGTGTCCAATCGCACATATTGATTGTTCCCACCAGAAAGAAACACTTCAAACAGGTACTGTTGTTTTGAGAGTTGAATTCGAGACAAATAATAATACAAAAAAGGATACATCAGTATATTGTCTGATTTTACATGATAAATTATTTAGCTACAATCCTTTAACAAAAATAGTCAAGCAATTGTAATACGCATGTTCTCAAATAATTATATAAACCATTTTATTTCTCTAAATGATGTTCAGTATGTCTCGAGAATTGAAGCTCTGCTTATCTTACCATTTAAAGAGATCGAAAGAATTGAAAAACAAATTCAAGATTATAGTGGTGAATAGCAGATGATGGTGAAATTCTCACAATTGAAAATATGAAACTACTCGTTTTGGATGTACAAGGATTTATAATTGAAAACAAAAAATTTATTCCTAAAGAACTGGCTGCCTATGATGGAGAAAAAATATGTCATTATATATTTAGATGTCCCTTTTCTATGGAACACTTGCCTCCAGAACTGCGTAAACAAGCAAACTGGTTGATGAAAAATCATCATTGTATTTCATGGAATGAAGGATTTACGCAATCACATAAGTTTTCCGACATTGTGAAAAACATAACAAGAAACGTGGATCATGTGTACGTGAAAGGAAAAGAAAAGGCGCAATACATTGGGAAATATTCATCGAAGCCCGTTATCGAACTTGATGACAAACCACCTTTATCGTTGGAAAAACCACATTGTCTATACCATTTATCATCACCCGCAATGTGTGCACTTACTAATGTTTTTAATTTGTATAAAACATGTTTAATGATTGAATAAATCACATTTTTGATTACATTTTTTATTTTATTTCAAACACCTTTTTATAAATATTTACAGGTAGGTATTCACAAATTTTCAACCCTCAAAAATAAGTGTCGAATCACACACAGTGATTGTTCTCATCACAAAAAACACTTCAAGCAGGATATACTGTTTTGTTTTGAGAGTTGAATTCGAAACAAATAATAATACAAGAAGGATTCATCAGTATATTGCCTGATTTTTACATGATAAATTATTAAGCTATAATCCTTTGACAAAAATAGTCAAGCAGTTGTAATTCGCATGTTCTCAAATAATTATATAAACCATCTATTTCTCTAAATGATGTTCAGTATGTCTCCAGAATTGAAGCTTCGCTTATCTAACCATTTAGTATGAGAATTTTATGGTGACTTACAAATAAAAGGTTCTGTATTGATTGAAAATAAAACAGTTCAATAATGAATACTATCAAAGAAGATGTGGTGAGTGAGCTACACAAACCAGCCAGAAGATTTTTTAAAAGAAGAGCAGTAATTGTAAAGGGGATCAATGATCTTTTTCAAGCAGATTTAGTTGAAATGCAACCATATTCAAAAATAAACAAAGGATATAGATATATTCTGGTTATAATTAATGTGTTTTCAAAATTTGTTTGGGCAATTCCTGTCAAAACAAAGACTGCTAAAGATGTAACCACAGCCATGAAATTAATTTTAAACAGTGTAAAAACACCCCCTAAAAATCTGCAGACTGATCAGGGAAAGGAATTCTATAATACAGAGTTCCAAGATTTGATGAAAAAATTCAACATCAATCACTACTCAACATTTTCCAATATGAAAGCTAGCATCGTAGAGAGGGTGAACAGAACATTGAAAAACAGAATGTGGAAAAAATTCAGTTTGCAGGGAAACTATAAATGGTTAAAAATATTACCTGAGATAGTATCAGAATACAATAATACCAAACATTCTGTTATTGGAATGAAACCTATACAAGTATCTAAGGAACATGAGAAGCACCTACTATCAAAAGTTTATGGTCGCATAAAAACAGTGAATCCTTCCAAATATGAAAAGGGAGACTATGTGCGAATAAGTAAGTTTCGTGAGATGTTTTCAAAAGGGTATACACCTAACTGGTCAAATGAAATCTTTGTGATTAAAAAAATAAAAATCACAAATCCAACAACCTACATATTGGAGGATCATAGAGGTGAAGAGATACAGGGTGCATTTTATAAGGAGGAGTTGCAAAAAGTTAAACATCCTGACGTGTATTTGGTAGAAAAGATTCTAAGACGGAAGGGAAATAAAGTTTATGTTAAATGGTTGGGCATGAATAATTCACATAATTCATGGGTTATGAAAAATAATGTATTGTAATATCTTGTAATTCAATAAAAAACACTTGCTAGTAGATAATTCTTTTATTTCTATACAAATATACTCCTAGAATGGGTAGCATGATACAAAAAATGAATGCAAAGATTGATATAATAGCGAATTCTATATGATTTTTACATTCAAACGAATCAATAAGTACATTCCAGTTTGTTGGTTTAAAATTTTCATCTACAAAATAAAGTCTTAACTTAAAAGCTAAATATGACAAATTTTTAATTGACTCATCAATTTTTAGCCAATCAATCCATTATTAACAATTAATTTTTCTCAGTTTGATGGTCAAGAGTCATTATGATTGGTTGATATGCAAATAAACGTTTCTTGTATATTTGAATCCACTTGTATATACAAGGTATTGTTAAAAAGGCGCTCAGAAACAATACTTTTGCTGGAAGTCCTGTTGTCATTGCTAATTTTTATACTAAGGGATATATCGTGGCAATATTTATGTGTTCTAGTGTTCTTGTTTTCTTGTTGTCTTGTTTTCTTGTGTTCTAGTGTTCTTGTTTTCTTGTTTTCTTGTTGTCTTGTTTTCTTGTTTTCATGTTTTCTTGTGTTCTTGTTTTCTTGTTTTCTTGTGTTCTAGTGTTCTTGTTTTCTTGTTTTCTTGTGTTCTAGTGTTCATGTTTTCATGTTTTCTTGTGTTCTTGTTTCCTTGTTTTCTTGTGTTCTAGTGTTCTTGTTTTCATGTTTTCTTGTGTTCTTGTTTCCTTGTTTTCTTGTGTTCTTGTGTTCTTGTTTTCTTGTTTTCTAGTGTTCTTGTTTTCTTGTTTTCATGTTTTCTTGTGTTCTTGTTTTCTTGTTTTCATGTTTTCTTGTGTTCTTGTTTTCTTGTTTTCTTGTTTTCTTGTTTTCTTGTGTTCTAGTGTTCTTGTTTTCTTGTTTTCTTGTGTTCTAGTGTTCTTGTTTTCATGTTTTCTTGTGTTCTTGTTTTCTTGTTTTCATGTTTTCTTGTGTTCTTGTTTTCTTGTGTTCTTGTGTTCTTGTTTTCATGTTTTCATGTTTTCTTGTTTTCTTGTGTTCTTGTTTTCTTGTTTTCATGTTTTCTTGTGTTCTTGTTTTCTTGTTTTCTTGTTTTCTTGTTGTGTCCAATCACACACACAGTGATTGTTCTCATCACAAAGAAACACTTCAAGCAGGATATACTGCTTTGTTTTGAGAGTTGAATTCGAAACAAATAATAATACAAGAAGGATTCATCAGTATATTGTCTGATTTTTACATGATAAATTATTAAGCTATAATCCTTTGACAAAAATAGTCAAGCAGTTGTAATACACATGTTCTCAGAAAAGAAAATGACTAGATTGAAGGCTATTTGTGATTGACAGCTCCTTGATTTTGAAATCTTGTGCCAAATTGAAGCCCTACATGTCTATTACAATGATTGTTTCATACGAATACCAGGATTCATGGACTTTGTAATGAGTTCTCAAATAATTAACGAGTTTGATAGGTGGTCTCAAGTTTCCATAACCATCAAAATAAAACGCTTAATTTTCATTTATTATGTATGCAGTACAATGGGTTCCATGATTTTGTTAACTTTCTAGATTCAAAATACCACATTCCTTCACTTTAAATTTTTTTTTGGGGAGGTTGTCACACATAAATACACCTCTTTAATGTGAGATATTCAATATTTTCACATATTTTAGTATATCATTATTTGAAAGGGATCTCTGCGAAAATATTATTTGATTTTTTTTATGGTTTTTTTCTTGATAGTGCCTCCTTTGTAGGGTTTAATGTATAATCCACCACCCTGCTTGGAAAGTTTTTCCATTTCTTTATTGTGTCGATGTAATTCTTCGAGTTGCTCCTTTGATACTTTAATATCATTAACGGCCTTAGCTATTCCAGCTGCACCACCGCCTAAAGCTCCTAGTGCACCCAAAATTGGAAGTAATAATGGAAGAAATCCACCAATTTTTTTTGGGGGGTTTGATAACTCGTGTTTTCTTTTTTCTTTCGGTTCTCTTGATCCCCATTCCAAGTTTCCGTTTACCTTTCATAATTCCACTTACTGTTAGAGCAGCAATTCTTTCTCCTACCGAGGAATCTTTTGCTCCAACTCTCTGCCAAGCTTTATCTGCTAGAGCTTTATCCGCTCGATGTCGTTGAGGTAAATCAGTTGTTTGTGAGTATGCGATATCGTGTTCTCGACACGCAGCATCCAATGGATTGATACCAGACTCTTCCCTATTCAATCTTTCTTCTAAATTTGTACCAGGACCACAAAATTGATAGCCAGGAATATGAAGCTCAACAGGTAGTCTATTAATCAGAGTGTTTATTAAACCTCGACCTTCCCTCTTGGAGTGTTTGGAGGAAGTGTACTTTCGTGAAGCGTGTACAATCATTTTATACCTATAGAGGTTTGTGTGTATCATTTAAATACTATTTTCAGTTTAAAAATTTGCAACACAATTGTCTATCGATTTCATGCTATCTGATCAATATGTCCATCTGATTAATGTATAAATACTTTTGCAAAAAACAATTCTGTTTATTGATATCTAGAATGCGGATAGAAAAACAATCGTTTTCCTTACCCATCACAAACCATGATGTGAAGGATTTTACGAAACCAATTCAAAAACATGGTGATTTATTTGGTGGGGAATCGAAAAGATGTCTCATTGTTGGACCATCTGGTTCAGGTAAAACCAACGTGATGTTGGCTTTACTTGAGCATCCAAATGGAATAAGATTTGCAGACGTGTACCTTTATTCCAAATCATTACAACAGCCAAAGTATGAATATTTAAGACAACTATTGGCACCCATGGAAGAGATTGGATATTTCGAGTATGAGAGCGATGAAAATATCATTCCTCCTCATGAAATAGCACCAGAATCGGTCATCATATTTGATGATATACCATGTGGAACACAAACTATAATAAGGGACTATTTCACACATTCGAGACATAAAAATACAGACTGCTTTTTTATTTTTCAAGGTTATTCATCAATTCAGAAAAGACTTATACGTGAGAACGCTAATTTGCTAATTTTATTCAAGCAGGATTCTATGAATTTGAATCATATATATAATGATCATTGTATGCTGGATATGTCATTTGAGCAATTGAAGCAACTCTGCGCACACTGTTGGAAAGAACCTTATAATTTTCTGGTTATTGATAAAGATTGTGAACTGAATTGCGGAAGATATAGGAAAAATTTTGATTCATTCATATATCTATAAAATGGATAAGCGGTTGGCTGAGGAATTGATGAAGTCAAGAAAAGCTGTCAAGGATAAATATAATAGTCTAAAATTAGCTATGACCACTACACAATCACAACTAGAGCAAGCTTACAAACCAATAACTCAACCGCTACAACAACTCATTTCCAAAATAAATGAACCTTTCAACATAAAGGAAGAATTCAAAGAAGAAGAAGAAGAACCTGAAACTTCTATGTTTCACACAACACCATTAAAACCTAAACCAAGTTTTTCAAGATTATTTTATGAGACATCAACACCTACAAGACCTACAAGAACTGGTAGAACTCCTATTCTACCGATGGAAATACCATCATTTTTTGATACAAGCCTTGCATCTGTTAGCCAGTTACCATCTATACAAGAACCTAGTCAGTTACCTAATACTATACAAGAACGTAGTCAGTTACCAACTATACTAGAAACTAGTGTTATAGCTCAAACCAACCCCTTCGAAAGCTCGGAAAATCAAAATCTTTCAGATATATTGGAACAGTCAAGGCAATCGGTTCAAAATTTAATCGACACGCAACCATATGAAATATGGTTAAAAAGTTTTGATCCACTACCAAGAGATTATATTGATGCTAGTGTGAAGGATACTGAACATAATTTTGATCATCATTATGGAATAGTACATGACATAGATACTGATAAATTCTATTTGGGGACCACACTTAAATTTGTAGAAATTATTGGAAAAAATGTGAAAGTAGATGGAAAAATTTATGATGGTACAAAAGGATTGTATGAATTACTATTTAAAAAATATCCTAAAGACTATGAAGATGAGGATTTGGATAATTATATGGATATTTTAGCTAAAACCAATGCATATCGAAGAAATAATGATCCAAATGAACGTGTGCAGGGAAATGGATCATCAAAATATATAACTATAATAGGACCATACCTACAAAAACATGGCATAACAAAAACACGACACATCAAACCATTATATTCTCGTTTTTTAAAGAAACTAAAACCTCCAATAACTAGAATGCGAACGGGAAAGGGGTTGTGGAATATCAATAAAAACGATATAGATTATGTTTATTGGGATAATATCAACGAACTTGTTGATAGATTGAGACTTATAACAGCTTCCATGAGAGCTGGTCATACTGGTCATAATAATGAAATACTATCAATAATCGAAGAGTTACGTGAAGCTAAAGTAATTGCATAAATACATCCTCAAATACGTAAAACGAATCAATCCGAAAATGTCACTCAACAAGTTCAGTTCTCATTTATTCAAGAGAGATGAAACAGAAAACAATATCAAGTTATTTAATTTTTCTGAGGTTAATTTATCTTATGTAATGGTTTTACCATTTATTGGTCGCTATACACCAACAGAAAAAAATTTCGTGTTGATGCAAGATGGAAGAACTTCATACCGTTTCCCATTTGAAAAAGGAATCATTTTATTCGGTGAATATCCTAAAAAAGACGTTTCCATGTTGGTTAATGGAAAAGCAGGAAAGCTGGAAAATAGATCTTTTAAGAAAGGTGATTTGATAGCGTTTAGACGTGAAACGGATAGTAAAATAACAGAATTTTATGGTGAATTACAAATAAAATGCCCCGTAGTGATTGAAAATAAAACAGTTCAATAATGAGTACTATCAATGAAGATGTGGTGGATGAGCTACCTACACAAACCAACAAACAGATTTAGATGAAATGTAGCCATATTCAACAATAAAAAAGGATATTATACCTAGATATATTTTAGTTATGAAAAAACCACATTTTCTATACCATTTATCATCACCTGCAATGTGTGCACTTACTAATGTTTATAATTTGTATAAAACATGTTTATTGATTGAATAAATCACATTTTTGATTACATTTTTTATTTTATTTCAAACGCCTTTTTATAAATATTTACAGGTACGTATTCACAAATTTTCAACCCTCAAAAATAAGTGTCCAATCACAGTGATTGTTCTCATCACAAAGAAACACTTCAAGCAGGATATACTGTTTTGTTTTGAGAGTTGAATTCGAAACAAATAATAATACAAGAAGGATTCATCAGTATATTGTCTGATTTTTACATGATAAATTATTAAGCTATAATCCTTTGACAAAAATAGTCAAGCAGTTGTAATACAACCAACAACAACTCAATCGTAAATGATGGGGCACCTAGAAACCGCAAGACTATTCATACAATCAACGCGACGTCGGTCGGCTCACCACATTTAATTATTGGCATCTGTCGGCGGTTTTCTTATCAGTAACAACGAGTCTCAGCCTGTGGTTTTCTCATCAGTTCACCGAATTCGGTTAGATCCACTATAAAGAAGATTCGACATTCCGCATTTAGCACTCAGTTCACCGACTTCGGTTCCACTATAAAGAAGGTTCGACATTCCACATTTAGCACTCAAGATGTGGTTAGCTTACACCGGTATCGGGACTAGACGATTACATAATCTGGTTTCCGCTGTAGAAAGCTTGTCACAACGATTCCGAAATTTGCAATTTGATGCTGAACACGAGGCTATCTATGGTTTTGGGAGATTCCATAGCCAGGAGGAATGTAGGAGGATTGCTGAAAAATACGAAGAAGCTGCCGACGCCTGCGATCTGTTCCTGGATACATCAGACCTGCATAGTTTCCTGCAGACCATGAAGCGTCTAGATTTCGAGGGCTATTTAGAAGATGTTGAAAAATTTGTTCCTATTTTGAAATAAATACAGTTGAACAAGAGTGTGTGTTTTACTCAGTTATTGATAAGAACACCGCGAGCTAAATTTAGAACTGTTGATAAGAGTGTGTGTGTGACGTGAAAACCACATGCTGTCTACTGGTGATAAGAAAACTGCAGGCTGAGACTTGTTACTGATAAGAAACCCACATCCTGTCTACTGTTGATAAGAGGAGTGTGACGTGAAAACCACATGCTGTCTACTGGTGATAAGAATACCGCGTGCTGAGACTCGTTTGTTACTGATAAGAAAACCGCGAGCTAAATTTAGAACTGAACGATGATAACACTCACCCACAATATTCAATTTCTTCAAGCATGAACTGTTCATAAAATGTAATGTCATCCCAAACCCCCACCCCCCACCCCCCACCCCAATTTTTGCCATGTGATTATTTTTCGAACTTGGAAAACATGTCCATGGTAGGTATATATTGCACTGAATTTGTTCTACAGATGTTGTATTATTTGACTTGCCTTCTGCTCTTAATCCTTGGCGCATTCAAAGCAACTCTCGGCCCATAACTTTTTGAATAAAGGCTACCCCAGACTCTGATTTTTGACATTTATTTTGACAGATTTGCATGTAGAATGCGTCATTATGTGTCAAAATCATGTCAAAAATCAGAGAAAATGACATACACATAATAGTAAATTATATCAATTAAATGAATCATCAAGATATCATCACTGGACCTGACTCACGTCATCTCCATCTGAGCCTCCAACAATATTGTTTGCCCTTTCTTCAGTTTTTTTAGTATAACTCCAAAACTAAGCGTTTTTTGATGATAATTATGAAGCACCAAATCAAAGTAGACAAAATTTCCCACTAATACTGCATATTTCCTTATAGTACTTTAAACACTGGGCATTCCATGACGTCGATAGAACGTGTAGAAAAATGGCATATTTTGACTTTCCGCCAATAAGTTGAAGAATACTTCTAAGTTCGCGCTCTATAAACCTTCAAAATCAATTATTTTGTTACGAATACCAGGTAGTCATGAAATAATTGATTTTCCTGGATACATCTAAGGAAATGGAAAACGTGAGTGAGGTCCATAAACAATCATTCACTTGATTTTTATCACTTTTTTTTAAACGTGACAAAAGGCCCTAAAGTAATTTTTGAAAAAAAAATGCCAAGACTCATAAACTGACAAATGGATTGAAGTTCTCAAATGCACCATTACTTCCTTGATCACTGATGCAGAATCAAAGTTTTATATTATTTTAGGTTAGATGTCTGAATTTTTCTTCTGGATGGAGTCCCATTTGAATGCAAGGGCGGCTTCTCCATAGGGCCATTTGGTCAATGACCTCCCAAACATATTACAGAAAATAAATAGTTTACCTACTTCAGATATGTTAAAATTATTATCAGTTCAATTTCAAAATACACCTTACATTATTTTGACTGTCCCTCGTGATAGTCGTCATTAAATGCGCATCAGGCACAGTCAAAATTCAGAAATTCGGCTTGGGTCTTTGGCTCGTCCAGTATATAATATTTATCTATGGTTGTTGGAGTTGACCGTGTGGCGATAAAGCTTGGCAAAAAATACACAGGCAGTGGGAGTAGCCGAACGTCAGAGCCAATTGGAAAATGAAACCGTGTCTGGGGTCAACAGTCAGCCTTTAATTTGGAACATATCGCCACCGTCGAAAAGACGACTAAATGGATTCGCGTAAACGGATTCGCTTATTGCGAAGCGCATCCCTATATTTACGATATCTTTTTTGTGAGGTTAGTTTGTAATAGTCTGCCACCAGGTTTGCCAATTGCAGAACAACAATTTTATTATCGGTAGATTGTTTTTTTTTTTAGTGATTTTAAGTTATGAACTGTCGAGTTCACTTTTATAGATAATAAAATGTCGGAAGTGCAGAAAATCATGCTACTAAAAAGTGCCAACGAACTTGAATTTGCAAAAATAAGTGAATTCAAGATCAAGAAAAGTGCCTGAACTTATTATACGACAATCCGGTGAGGGAAAAAATAATCAAGTTCATCAAAATTTTCGCAAAGGTATGTACGATTTAGCATTTAGTCTGGTTGTGAACTTGTCTTACTGTTTCGTTTGTTCATTATTTTCTAATGACTCGTATGACACGCAGAGAGAAAATAATTATTTTCTCTCTGATGACACGTTATAGTGCAAAATCGGAGTTAAAGACTTGAAAGAGAAAATAAAAAAACATGATTCTTGAGTAGATCACATAAAATACTGGGTAAAATATGCAACAGTTGGAAGTGTTGTTTTTCGCACTCACCTATTCATTGCTTGCTTACTGAAAGTCCCTTCCAGATTTCAATGAGAATGTTTAAAAAAATCGTTATAATTTTGAACAAAATTATATTTTGTGTTGAATTTTGTGTGGCATTTGAGCTGGCACTACGTGGCCGTGATGAAAAGCATTTGTCAGAAAATCCAGGTGTTTTTCTAGGACATGGATTTCCATACCATACCGTATTTTAAAAAAATGTCCCGTGTACCCGACGCATAACCATATTGTCCCGTATTTTGTAATATGAATCTCCAACCAATCGCTGGCGATACGAACTTAACACATGAGCGGCGAAAAGAACGGAACTTTCTCTACAGGAAATGGAGAGAAATTATTTTCAAAGGAGGATAAATCTCACAAAAAAATTGCCTGCGGCGCAAAACTCCTACTCTGATTTTTGACCTCCCAAAAAAAATGACCACGAGCCGGCACTGTTTGAATGTTTAAAATGGGAAATAGATCCCAATCCACAATTAAAAGTCAGTATATTAAATCCTACGCGTTTCAGGCATACAAGCCCATTTTCAAGGATATTTGATCATATATCTAATGAAATAAACAAATGCTTAAAACTTACAATACAATAAATTCAAAAAACTCAAGTCAATCTCTAAAGATAAAGTCAGAAACACATAATTGGAATCGCATTAAGTACGTTAAAATTCAATTGTGAATGAGCAACACGAACGTTAAGGTCGACTAACAAAGAAAAACGGGTGTTATTTATCATTATCGGAGAACCTTAAAGCTATACGGGCTGATTCGATGGTATGATTGAATACCGGGTCGGTTGGAACACATTTAAGCTTATATTTACCGGTTGGTAAGTTAATTCACACGGCCTAACTTTTTTCATACAGAGTTTTGAAAAAAAGATTATGAAGTGTCGATTTCAATTTACTCACCTAAAAAACCTGTACCACCAGTGATAAGAATATTTTTTTCTTTTAGCCACTTAACAATGTTACTATTTTCCTGATCACATCTCAAATCATAGTCTTGCAGATACAAATTGATAGAATAGTCTTTATCTGCTCTTGTATACGTGCCATACTTGATTTTTTCCAACTTGGGTGGCAACTTATTCCTCAAGACTGTAGGCAAACAGAGCTCGTTTTCCATTTTGAAGTATGCTGAAATAAAATTTAAAAAATAAGTTTTCCGTCATTATCTAAATGCCACAATATACTACAATAGGCCTGGGCATAAAATCGATCAATAGATTCGAATCGATCTTTTTTGTAAACACACACCTCAATCGATCAAACCGTTACAAAACAACATCAGTAAGTACCTACAGTATATTTACTTCACTTACGATACTATCCCTTCATTTTTGAAAATATCGAGAGACGTTGCAAGTTTTAAATAAATCCACAATTTTTTGTTTAGAATCACCTATGAAATGACGAAGAGTCTGAATGATTAATGGATAATTTACCGTATAATTGCACGGTAGAACTAGGACTTATTTAAACATAAATAAAAAAAAACGTTACAACATTCTTTTTCACATTGTTCAAAACAGAACAAAATGAATATCTGTAGCATATCTCTGTGGGCCAAATTAAGTTAGAACATGATTTGACCCTTGATAACTTTTTTGTTTGTAGATGAATTTTGATGAATTTTGGATATCATATTAGTCAATATTGTTGTTCTTAATGTCACCCTTAAATTGAGCTTTCGAATTTTAGCCAGGACCGGAATTACAACGTTTTTATGAAATTGGTGCATTTAAGCTCGTTGCAAAAACGAATTGCGCTACTTACAGACCAACTGATATATTTTTTAAGAGGGACATTGGTGGGAAAAGGTATCCTGAAAATATCAATATTCTATAAACCATAACCTAAGAAATGATGTTTTTTTTTCTGTATGATAGTGCTTGTCGGCATTAAAACTATTTCACTTCATTTTGATCAAAGATTTTTGAAATTTCATAGCAATGCAAATTGTTTGTTAGAAATTTGTCGATTTTTTGACATTTTAGAATTTTTAAATTGGAAAAACAATTTTTTTTTTTTTTTTTTTTGATAAACTTCGTCATATTTTACTCGATAATTTGAAGGGGCCGTGACATTTCCGTGCACCCATTCTTTTCTCCATTAATCACGTTTAATCGAGATTTTATCTTTCAAAGATTGAACCATGTCTACTTATTTAAAATCAAACAGGCAAACTCTAGAATCTTAAAAATTTTAAAAATTTCAACAAACAATCCACGTTGCCATTAAATTTCAAGAAACTTTGATCAAAATGAAGTGAAGTAGTTTTAAGGCCGTCAATCACCATTATAGAGAAAAAAAAATTGTTTCTCAGGTTATGGTTCTGAAATATTGATATTCCTGATAATATCAACAATATCACCTTTTCCCACTAACTTCCTTCACAAAAAAAATATCAGTTGGTCTGTAAGTAGCGCAGTTCGTTTTTGCAACGAGCTTAAATGCACCAATTTCATAAAAACGTCCTCAGTCCGGTCCCGTCCAAATTTTGAAAGCTTGGTGTTGAAGGAACATCCAGAACATATTGACTAATATCATATCCAAAATTCATCAAAATCTATGAACAAACATGAAAGTTATCAAGGATCAAACTATGTTCTAACTTAATTTGGCCCACAGTGTAGATACATTTAGGTACATCCCACTGATCTAGTGCATCTAGTGGTATATCCAGATTCCACAATGACGCTTCTGTTGCCTTCAGAATAAATAATAATAAGAATAAAATTTAAATTTTACTCCCACTACCCGTCTAACTATTTTTCAGTTTTTGTCTGTATAATGGACCTAACAAATCTTCTTTTCCGTGCCAAATTATAGCAAATATACAGGGTGTCCCGAAATCAGTCGTCAATATTTTAACAAAGTATTCTATGCTCCAAACTAGAAATAAAACTTCCTATAAACCCGTATCCACAAACTCTTCGTTTTCAAGATACAGGGTGTTAAAGTTGAAGACCTGACGACGGTTTTTAGTAGATATTTTCGAAACCTGTTGAGCTTATTGAATAAAATTTGGTACAGTTACTAAACTTTTCACACTCTATCTGATGAATACAAAGTACTGTATACCCTGTACAGAACGGCCGAACAAGTCACCCAGTCCACAAGAAAACAACTCAAAGAAAAAACTACATATCTGGTCGGAAGTTAAATTTGTTAAAAGTTACATCAAGCGTTAAGAATCGTTTGAACAAACAGAGCAGGATTTTCGATCGGAAACATTTGAAAAGTAGAGAACTCATCAGCTGACGACTATGAAAATATTCACAACTCAGAAAAAGGTGTTCTTAACGTCTTTGGAATAGTTTTTACTTTGAGAATCCTAAAAGAGTAGCATTTCTGAAACATCCTCAAAAAAAAAGACGAGAATTGGGAATAAATCATGATCACTTAATTCTTTTGGTGAGGATTTTTTTAGCTCATTTTTTAAGGTGGACATATTCAACTGGAACACCTATAATATGACACCTTATAATATGATTTTTCGAACGTTATAAATTCAAATTTATATTCAAGTCGTCAAAAATAAGAACTTACATAAGAAGACTTGAGTTTACAGTTATAAATTTGGAAAGTTACATAGTTTCAAAAAAGATTGGTCATTTTCAATTCAGCGTCGATAATTTTGAATGCATGAAAAGTTTGAAGAATATAATAATTATGACGAATCAAGTCGATCAATTCACAAAACTATTTCACTCCAAAACACTGACAACCTAACTAGGCAGTACTCACCTCCAACTTGTTCAGAGGAAGCAAATGCAGTTTATTGCTTGCAATTGGACCTGTCAATTTTTTCTACATCATAACGACAGGTCGAAAGGTGAAATATTCATAATAGAAAGAACAATAGAAAGCGTGTTCATGACGATTTCACGTAATAACAGATTCAATAATTAATCACGAACTTTGAATTTTCTCAATGGCCGTCTTAAAAAACTAAAACTGACATTTTAGTTTTCCAATAACTTCATCACTTAATGAATTAAATTTGAATATGGTTATTTGAAAATTTTAAGAGAGACCCTTTTATTTATTCAAAGATAATGCTTTACTGTTGATGACATTGTGTCTCAATATTCCAAACTTCTAAATGACAATTCGGTTCCAAAAAGTTGACTATGTTAGATTTGGGAAAGTTTCAAGTTTCATTGTGGCTAGTATTTTGCAAGCTCAAAATCTTCAATTTCATAAGTTTGAAACGACTACTGGAAAAAAATACGACAAAAACAAGCTACAATGTATTATGAAAATTATAATTCAAAAACCATGATTCCACAAAAGCTCGAACTGCTGATCCTCGTTGTCGATGCATTCTTGAATTTTCTCTTCAGTTGACTTGACAATAAATGACATTTCTAGATTTTTGCAGCTAGAACACTCCCGACAGCAGCACCCGCTACAACATCCTTTGGGGACGGCCTTGCTGTGTAGACAGAATCTGGGGTCGAGGTGGTGGACACGGAGCTTGTTGATGAATGAAACACTCGATACCAGAGATTTAGTGGCCGTTGCACGGAAAATCCAACTCTGGAGCGTTGCACCTAGGGCGTACACTCCAAGACTATATGATACTCTTAGCAGGATTGATCAACCCTGCTCGTGGTGGACTTGCTCAAACTAAATCCGGAATGTTGCTAAACATTCCGTATACTCTGCTGGGGTGCACAAAATTCTCCAGGATGTGGAGGTCGCGTCTGGGGCGCTCAAACGACCACTCACGTGTCTGTGCCGTGCTTGCAGACCCGTCAGTGAGATGAAGAGATCCTGGTGGTTGAGGCAACACGCCACATTGACCTCGATGTCTATGTTATGTGTTCGAGACTAACCCAACTCGAACAATCGGCTGCATCGCTCCATCAGAGGAACGTCAGGGTGAGTCTTCTGGAGGAATAAGGGTGCGTAGAGAAGTGGGCGTCCGCCTTTAGCCCATCCCAAGGTCTGATACTGGAACCCATGGAAATCACAACCTCCCCTGGATGACTATACTCAACTGGTAGCCTTGACGTATTATATTTACCATATGAGACTCCAAGTAGGGTGGGGAGCCGGTTGAGCGCTCATAATATGGATGATATAAAAATGAAAGTAGCGGACAAATCGCAAGCGATGGAGAGCAGGTAATACCTACCCCAACATAATAACACTAGTCAGCAACCGGCCACAAGCAGGTTGCTCTGAAAGACCAATTCGGGTGGATAACCTTCCTACTCGAGGGCGACCCCACATACCGCACTCGGAGAGCTGGCTTCTATGGCTAACTCCGAAAGCGCTAAAGAGGGAAAACGGCGTGGTGCAAAGGGTAGGCCACTTAAAGGTAGAAGACAGAGACGTGTTTTTTAGGTGTTTTCCCATTACACAGAGATCAACTAGATAGCAAGAAAAGGTCACGGCAAAGTATAATAAACAACGTGACGACTTGATGCATCGGAGAAACGAGAAGCTTAGACGATGCGGCAGTCAGCTATGTCAGAATGACTGTGGCGAACCTCGATGACTCCATGGGAAGGATCTTTGCAGATCAGGCACGGATCGTATCAAGAGAGCTGGATGCACTTCTAGCGTCTTCTGGCACCTCCGATGCGGTCCTTTCTACATTCACTAAAGGATTCAACCACAGAGAAGAGATCCTTAGAGTTATCTGCAATGATCAGAGACCTGTAGACTGGCTGCGGGCTGTCACTAGTCTTTTCCCTTTATGGAAGGCTAGTTCGTAGGCAATCCCGGTGGACAGACTCCAACAACCGGTTAAAGGACGATCTGGTCAGAAAGTTCAAATATATTGACTGCGTCAAGTGGAGGAGCCTCACCATGGACAACACCTTGTTGTTGGTGTTCAAAAAGAGGACGCGGAGACCATCAAAAAGAGAAACGGGAAGCTGAGCTATAGATTCATCTTTCCTCATATTAAACTGCGTCAGGACGCGGCGAAATCTCGACCTGAAACCGGCGAGGCTGTCTCAAGTGGAACATGTCTGAAGACCAATCTTCGATTCTTGACTTTGTTGAACGGACAAGTACCAGCACCTCAGGTGACTCAAGAGAGCACCTCTTGATGGAGAAGGCTGTTATGGATACTAGCTGCTTCACATCTGAAGTTGAGGACAAGCTTCTCTAGTCCGAAGACTGGAACCGTCACGACAACCTTCAAATTCTCTTCTTGTGAGCCAAGAACAGGAAAGAAAAAGCCTGAGCTGGACAATACAAACGTTATCCAGGGAAACCTCCAATACTGCCGTGCGGCCATGTCTGACATACAACGGCACCTACGCAATAATAATAACACCATCGCCCTTATCTATGAATCCTGGGTAGTAAAAAAACAAAGTATGTGGTCTAGGTGGACTTCGAAGTACCGTCTACTACAACCCAAAAGAAAGCAAACCAAGGAAAAAATGTACTTGCACTTTCAAGCTAGCATCCTTCCTTAGCTTTGCATCTCCGACATGCACTGTCGTGCAAATCTTGGTGTGTGAGGATGATGATCCAGTTGAGGTCACTCTGGCCTCAGCATATCCCCCACAAGACCCTGGAAAACCGTTCTCCTCGACATAGCTTTCAAGAACTGTAAGCCAATGTGAAAAGAACAAGTCGGACCTCATCATTGGCTGCGATGCTAACGCAGGCCAGTACAGTGTGCGTTAGCATGTCGGATCAAAGATGGATAACTTCAAGATGCTTATCAACAGTTCAGAAACCCTCGTAAAACGAATATTCCGATGTTTGTTGGAACTCTGATGAAAACGATACAGAAAGGAACCCCTCCGCAAACTCTGACTAATACGGAGGAAGTAGAGAAGAGTCTAAACTTAAAATATTTACTCTTTTTTCAGCTATGTTGTCATGTGCCCTGAATGTTCTAGAGCTTTATGAAAAAATACTCGGAAAAATATATCTGATCAACTGCTTATATTTTAAAGCAACAATCCTAAACAACCATAATTCCATTTATCTTCAGTTTTTCGTCACAAAGTGATTTGTGTCATCAAAAAACATTTTTGAAGGTGTAAATTTGTATTGAGGTCTACGTTTTGTTTTGAAACTTTGGCCGCGAAGTTAAGGCTAGTTTCTCTTACGCTTATGTTCACAAACACCGTTTTGTGAGGTTAGGAAGTTAGCAGTGAGTCAATTCCCCAATTTCTCAGGAGAAAACCTAGCTCTGTGAATTATTTTCTACTCCAAATTGCGCCGTTTGGTGTTTTATTCATAAAACAATGCCTGGAAATTCTATTTGGGCCAGCCCAGCTGTCTTCAGAGGAATAACGGAACATTAACCATCACCTCTGAAGACCCGGCGAAACTATTACTGGAAGCTCACTTTTCCAGAATGTGAAATTGTTCACACCACTGACGGCCACGTATGGCCAGACAATCCACCGGACTCTATCAGAGGAGACGAGGAGTCTATGGACACAGTGAAAACAAAAACAAAAATAGCTTGGTCAATAAAAACTTTCAAACCATTCAAGTCCGCAGGAACCAACGCGACGGCGCGTCCCCGGAGATGCTTCGATGGAGTGTGGAGATAATTATCAGACTCTTGAAACTTTTTTTGAAGGCATTTCTAGCCCTAAGCTATCAGTTCAACTTCTTTCTGATGGGGGCTCCGAAAAGGCTCTGTGACAAACAGATAAGACTACCTGCCTCTGTGGAAAATTCACCCTAATCCACATGCGTATCAACTTGGGAAATCAACAGAAATAGCTCCACACTGTGAAGTTCAAAGAATAGAAGAAGGGCTTTCTGACAAGCAGTTTGCACTAGGTGCATTCTTAGACGCTTTCGGCAAAACGATTTTTAGAAGTGTAAAACTGGCTCTCGGTTGAATGTTGAATAACAAAACAGTCATTCAAAAACGGAAGATACCACGATGAAGGCACTGGTGATCAAAGGCTACCCCCAAGGAAGCGTGCTGTCAGCCCTTCTCTGGAACAGGGTAGTAGTAAGAACAGCAATTAGGCTGCATGCCTTCGGTGTCGGATATTTCTGGAGGCTATCTCAAGACAATCTCTGGTGGAGTACCGAACTGATGCCCTGATTTCACGCTTCATTTTTAAGAGAGCCTACATGATCAATATAGGTGGTTTAACAAAAGAGAATGGAGCGCCTCATATACATATTTACACAGACGTTTCATAGGGCCAATGTGTTGCTGGCCTGGGTGTGCTTATACCAAAGCTTTACCTAAAAATCAGTGGAACCCTAGGCACGGAGCAACTGTCTTCCAAATAGAACTGCTTGGCATATTGCAAAGGGCCATACAATAAGTAAAGAAAAGGATAGTGGGTAAAAACATCAACTTTCTTACCGATGGCAAACAAGTTTTGCAATCGTGAAATAAAAATAAAATAACAACCAAACTGATTCTAGAATTTCATCAGATTTTGCAGTCGGTCTCCAACGAGAGCTCGGTCACAGTATCCTGGATTAAATGACATAGTGGAATCAGGAGAAATGAAAAAGTGAGTAAGCTGGTGCCAAAAGGAGCAAAAGGGAAATCTTTTGGCGCAGAACTCTTTGTTCCATTGTTTTCGGAAACCATCAATCAAAGAATTGATGAAAAAACAGTAGAGGTTCTCAGGGAGAGATGTGAGACTCGACGGTCCAGGCAATCGAGTGCCGCTATACACGGCCGAGGCCGCACGTACCAAGTACCTCCTTGGGCTCTTGCCAACCTTAAAAAACTGACAGGAATACCCACGAGAAATTAAAAGCTGGATAAGCACCTCCGCACCTTGGTTGTGAAAACAGATCCGACTTGTCAGGTTGCCACGAGGATGAAGAAAGTGCTGAGCATGTCCTTTGCCACTGCTCAGCTGTCGTGATTTCATTATGGGGAAAAGATGGCCAGACTTGGCCTCAATCGGGGGCAGCTCGGCCACCAGAGTCTTGAACTATTTCAACGCTGTCGGCTGGCCCAAGTAAAAGGATGGTGCAAGCTACCCCAAGTCAGGGGATCTGGCTGGCCACGAAAATGAGCTTCCTATACTTTTTCAACGGTTTTTTTTTTGCCACGATGTGCATTTGAGTAGCGTATTGTATTCAAAATTAATTGAATAAATATTAGAAATCAAAACTAATTTGACGATTTATCACAAAAATAATTGCGGCATTAACAACTAGCTACTCAACTGTATTATTTTGATCAAATTATATCACGCGGTCATCTTGAATAGTATGACTATTTGGATTGAGTGACATAAAGACGAATAGTTTTCTTATTTCAAAAGTTAGAAAAAAGTGTCAAGACATGCTAGTTTTTTTCAACAATCCAGAAGAACCTATTTCACGTCCGTTTATACATGGTGTCCATCTGAAGTGATACCACTATTGCCATCTCCAGAACCGTTAGTGTTACAAGGTTAACCATATGGGAGAAAAGTTGCCTTTTTTGATGCTCATTGGAGATCCATTCACTGTATCGCGAAATTAGTTTTAGTTTGTGAAATACAGGGAAGATTGTAAAAATGGCCCAAAATAATTTAGCTGAATATTTCAGAAACTATTCATTTTCGAGACACAATTCAAATTCTAGTTCTACAATATGATGTCTTCAAATTGTGAACACGACATTTCGTATTCGAGTTACCATCATCAACTTCATTTTTTCAAATACGGACCTGGATTTGTTATCCTCATTTCCGAAACTTTTCCTCATATCCTTTCCAACTATGTAACGTTGTATTTGTCGCTGAAAGCAGCCGTTTTGGATAAAAGCGGGTTTGAAGTTACAGCTGCATTGGAATTTTTCAAGTTGGATCATTTCCAAGTTTTTTAAAAAAATACTTTTTCAACGTCATGTGCTATGTTACACTATGACCTTACCACTATCACCAAATTAGTAAAAATTGGAAAAAAATCGATGTTAGGGCGAATTAATGCATGAGTTGAAGTGGGTGGTAGCAACCATGGTAAATGCTATTAACTATAGTTTAGTCCTAGTCTTGTAAATGATCATGTTTGTTACAATCAATCAATAAACGATACATGTTTTCGCTTATTTTACAAAACTCGGAAATAATCCAGGTAAAAAAAATCCAACGCAGGTTTAACTTCAAACCCGTTCTTATCCAACACGGCTGTTTTAGCGACACATACTAAAAGTACCTTTTGTATGTAGAATTGAATGGAGAATGAGTCTGCATAGTCAAAAATGACATAAAATGCGACACAATAAAGTCATGATCAAATAAATTCAGGAACAATTCTGTATGTGGCGCCGTCTGATATGAAATAAAAAACTAAGTTTATATTTGAGCTTCTCGTCATCAGTATAGCCAGTATCCGGAATTTCGTTCAATTGCCATGTTACTTGACAAAAATATAAGCAAAAAACCAAAGTTTTTTTTTTAATAGGAAAGAATGGCTGTGTTACTCATCTCGAAGTAGGAAGGAAAACAGTTTGAGTACTCAGAGCAAATATTTTATCCATGTAGCTGGCAAAGCGCTTTCGGCTAGTAATAAGCCATCATCAGTGCCCCAATAGTCAGTCGTGTACAGTGGACTTGTTCATCAATTTGACCTTCATCTGATCCCTTTTCAAAAGGGTGTTCATTATTCGTACAAGTGGTCCGGCATTATACAATATATTTTGCACAAGTTATTGTGGTCAATCAAACACAAGCACGTACAAGACATTTACAACACTTTTACATTTACATTCACAACACTTTTACATTAACAACACTTTTAAGTGTTAAACTAAACTTCATTTCAAAATTTGTATTTAGACTGTATATTAATATGAGTTTATGGACCACTTTGTGTGATGAAATTTTTGATAAAAGTAATAAATAATGGTACTTCTCTCTTGACACATTTTCTTTCTTTTCCAATTTCTCAACACACTTTATATCATCATCATCATCATCATCATTCAGCCCTCTGTGTCCACTGCTGAACAAAGGCCGCCCCAATCATTTTCCATTCCAATCTGTTCTGTGCTGTTTGTATCCAGTTGCTGCGGGTCCTCTTGATATCGTCCGACCGACGCGTAGGCGGTCTTCCTCTACTTCGCTTGTCCGTTCTAGGTCTCCACTCAAGAAGCCTCTTTTCCCATCGATCATCCCGCATCCGTGCAACGTGGCCAGCCCAGTTCCACTTAAGCTTTGCAATAGCTCCAACGACATCGCTGACACCGGTTCTTCCGCGCAAATCCTCGTTTCTTATGTGGTCCTTCAAGGTCACACCAAGCATGGATCTCTCCATCTTCCTCTGTGTAACTCTGAGTTTCTTAGCTGTTGCTGTTGTTAGTGTTAGGGTTTCTGAGCCATATGTCATCACTGGTAGGACGCACTGATCGAAAACCCTTCTTTTCAGATTGACGGGAATATCACTCTTGAAAACGTCTTTAAGTCTTCCGAAAGCTGCCCATGAGAGAGTTAGCCTTCTCTTTAGTTCACATGTCTGGTTATCCCTTGAGATGCTGACCTCATGGCCAAGGTACACATATCTATCTACCATTTGAATTTCAGCTCCACCAATCTCCAAGCCACAGCTGTAAACAAGGTTTGTCATGAATTTTGTTTTTGCCATATTGATATTAAGACCGACTTTTCCACACACCTCTTGCTGGTCCTGCAACATTTGTCGCATTTCTTCTAGATTGTCCGAGAATAGCACTATGTCATCTGCAAAACGTAAGTTGTTTAGGTTCTTGCCATCTATGTTCAAACCTCTCTGACTCCAGTCCAACTGTTTGAATGCACTCTCCATGACTGTAATAAACAGCTTTGGTGACATCGTGTCGCCTTGCCGAACACCACGTTCGATAGTTATGAGGTTGGTATTTTCATGTAGTTTTACAGTCATTGTTGCATTTTTGTAGATATTGTGTGCATATGCTTGGATGATTTTTAGACTATATCTTCTATTTAATCTAATAATTACATAGATGACTCTTGTTGATATTTTCTTAAATGACTCGATGTAGGGATCGTAACGTTTGTGGATAAGAAATCCAGTGCCGCTGATGGAACCGTCTTTCTCTCCTGCGTAGTAAAAGGTATGTCCTGACTTTAACTTCAATAGCTGATCTCCGTTCCGCCTGACTTCACAGAGACCGACGATGTCCCATTTAACACACCTCAGCTCCTTCTCCAGTCCGACCAAACGTTCCTCCGAAAGCAAGGATCGCGCATTGTATGTTCCAATGTACAGCGTCTGATACTCTGAAGTCTTTTTCGATATTGCCAATTTTATGTCCCCCCCAGAATCCGTGGGACAGACTGATTTGCTATCAGTGCGAGATTTTGAGCGCGTTACTCTACTCGCCTGGGGTACTGTAGTTTTATTTATTGGCATGTTTCATAGGGGTATTTGGCCATAAAACACCACGCTGGCCAGACGACTTGATGAGTTTTGAATATCAGCCACCCACTGTGGGTCAGACGCTGTTTGTAGCCGCCCAATCTGGGTCAGACGCCGCAATGCTAGTTTTGGTCCGCCCCGGCTATTTGATTTCACCGGTACCACCCATATCTGGGAGGCGTTCCCCTATCCGCCACCTGGGGAGGCGCCCGATGGGGGACCAGCAACCCCTTTATATACCAAATCTAAAATTTTAATATGGAATGAAAAATAAAAGGGCAAAAATGTTCGTTTTGATGTCCCCTACCACCCTCTAAAGTTTACCGGTATATTTTTTCTATTTTAAAAATTGTCAAGTTTGGACTACTATTGTATCAAAACTAACACCCTGTTTATCGGATGGTTATTCCAGTGACAAGCATTGATAACACTAGTTCTCATTCCTACCAAATATCAAGAGTCAATTTTCTTAAATACGGAAAATAATGATTTTCCAGCATCAGAAAATACAAAAAAAGTTCATAGTATTCATAGAAACACATAGAACCCAGAAATAAAATAATATGAAGGGTGATTGTGTTCACCACGACTTTGTTCACAATAGCGAATCCGATCAGTCCAATTGATGACTAAATTTTTATAGGTTTGGGCCGGACTCCCATGAATAACATTTCTGGTGACGTTTTTCATATTCTTTATAGTTCTTGGCTTGTTATCATAAGCCTACGACTCCACGTAGCCCAAAAAGAAGAAGCCCCATTGCATCAAATTACAAGATCGTGCGGAAGACTTTACTGAACCACGTCGTGATATAACATCATCAATGCCGTTGATAATAGATTTTTATAACTTCACAACGTTCCTGTTTCGTCGAATGTTCCATAATAACTCAAACTACAAAACTGTCGAATCAGAATGCTATCCACTTTTACAGTGCTCCCAACTTTTATTCAAAATCCTAAAGCACTAAGAGATGACCCTTCACTATACCATTATAAACAAAAATCATACTTTCACATGCCATACCTTTGTCACAACTTCTAAATTATCTGTGCCTTGTTTGGCACAATTTATCCTATAATCCTAAATACTTTAATAGTGTCGTTTTTGACAGATCTACTATGTGGCGCATATTATGATTTTGAAAGAAACAGTATCAGACACTTACAGACAACTTACTTTACACTACAGTTGCAACACCCCGTACAGTACCACACGTCTCTATTGTAGCTTAATTCGTGGGGATATTAGCAATATCATTCCAGTCGGCAAATAATAATTGTATGCATTTTATTCATGACAAAAAAATCATACATGCGTGAATAATTTTTTTTAAATTCATTCTGTAGTTAAACGAAAAAAACATCAGAAAAAATCACTATAACTATTATTTACGTTGATCTTCAAACCTACGCCACTGCTTCATTTTTCGTCCAATTATCAAAATTCTAGAGTTACTTTTGAGAAAGCGAAATTTATTATAAATTGGGCAAAAACTCCTTCGAAAAGATTTATACAGAGTGACTCAAAAATATAAAATTTTTGTTTCACGTTGGTTTCCAAACTTACGCTCCAGTTTCTGTTCGATTATAAAAATTCGAAAAATTAGTGGTAGAGCGTCTTAAGAAAATGGGATTTTTTATGAACCTGTCAAGAAATCATTCGAATTGTTTTATACCGGGTGATCCGAGAATTTAACATTCACGTTGGTTTTCAAACCTAAGTCACTGCTTCAATTTCTGTTCGATTATAAAAATTTAAAAAATTGGTGGTAGAGCAACTTTTGAGAAAATGGGATTTCTTATGAACCTGTCAAAAATTCATTTGAATAGTTTTATACCGGGTGATCCGAGAGTTTAACATTTTTGATTCACGTTGGTCTTCAAACCTACGCAATCGCTTCAATTTCTATCCGATCATCAAAATTAAAAAAATTAATGGTCTTAAGAAAACGGAACCTCTCATAAAACTGTCAAAAAATCAATTATTTTATACAGGGTGATTGAAGAATATATTTTTTTTTTTTTACGTTCGTTCTAGAACCTACGCAACTGCTACAATTTCTGCCCAATCACCCAAATTAATAATTGAGTGGTAGAGAAACTTTTCAGGAAACGGAATTTCTCATAGAACTGGCAAAAAATCACTTGAAAAGTTTTATACAGGGTGAGAGGAGAATATAACATTTTTGATTCACGTTCGTTTCAAGACCTACGCCACTGCTTCAATTTTTGTCCGATCATCTACATCAAAAAAATTAGTGGTAGAGCAACTTTTCAGCAAACGGAATTTCTCTTGAAACTGGCAGAGAATCACTTGAAAAGTTTTATACAAGGTTATTCAAGAATATTTAATTAATTCCCGTTGTTCTTGAAGCCTACGCCACTGCTTCAATTTTTGTCCGATCATCTACATAAAAAAAAAAAAGTGGTAGAGCAACCTTTCAGAAAAAGGAATTTCTCTTAAAACTGGCAAAAAATCACTTGAAAAGTTTTATACAAGGTTATTCAAGAATATTTAATTTAATCACGTTGGTTTTAAAGCCTACGCCACTGCTTCAATTTCTGTCCGATTACCAGAATTCAAGAAACGAATGGTATAAAAACTTTTCAAAACACGAAATTTCCCATGGAACTGGCAAAAAATCACTTAAAAAGTTTTACGCACGGTGATTAAAAACAATAACAAAATTCTTATTTATATTGGTTCCCAAACCTACGCCACTGCTTCAATTCCGTACGATTTTCAAAACTGAGAAAATGATTCGTACAATTACTTTCGCAAACACGGAAAGTGCAATGAGACCATAAAAAATTCACATACGATCAATTTATTCATAGAGTTACCTGAAAAAAACACAGTTCGTGATAGAACTGTCAAAACCCATTTTGCAAAATTCTCAACAGAGTGATCTTCAACCCTTTAAGATTTTTGATTCACGTTGTTCTTTAAACCCAAGCCCGATTTTCAAAATTAACAAAGAGATCCATAAAGTCACATTTGAGAAAACACAGTTTGACTTGAGACTGTGACACAAGACATTTTGCAGTAATAATACTGGGGATTATGAACACTTTGAAATTTTTGATTCAAGAAGATATATAAACCTACACCACTGCCTCAATTTTCTTGAAATTTGCAAAATTGGAAAAACGATCCATAAAGTGACATTTAAAAAAACACAGCTTGTATCAAAAGTGCCAAAAGACATTTTGCATTATTTCATAGAAGTTGATTTCCAACCATTTAAAATTTTTGATTTGCGTTGTTCTTTAAACCTACGCCACCGTCCGTCCGATTCTAAAACTTCAAAAAAAGTTGTTCTTCTGTTTCATTATTGTTCTTTAGCAAATGAACTTTAGTAAAATGGGAATAGTCATCAATGATGGTTAGAAAAAATCTTTCACCCCAAAGAGTTCCTGGGTCAATAGGTCCACATAAGTCTGAATGTATCAGTTCTCCAACTCGTTTCGATTTTCTAAGCATAATCGACTTAAATGGTATTCTTGTTGATTTCCCTTTCATACAACAGTAACATTATTGGTAAATTGTAAATTTGAAATTCTCAAACTGTTTCTATTCAAATGTCCTGATCTTGTATGCCAAATATCATTTTGAGCAACCATGCATTGAAGTGAAATATCATTTTTTCTAATTTCTAAGCCTCTTAGATCAAAAATTAATATTTTCCTTTTTCTGTTAATTTATTTACTGATATTAAATCATGTGTTAAGTTTGGCACAATAAGTACTTCTATATCTATCGTTAAGTTATCAAATAAAAGGTTCAACTTACCCTTTCTCTTTGCTTTTAATTATATACCATTAGCAATAAAAAAAAGAAACTTCCTTTTTTTAAATTTCTACATCTGTCATATGGTTTTAAGAATAATCTACTGCAATGTGCTCTGTTGCACCGGAATCAACGACGAATGAGACAGTTTCTTCATATTTTCGAGTGACGTCATCATTTCCTGAGCTGATTTTGCACTCTTAATATAATCTTTTTGAAGCTCTGGGCCCATAACCTAATGAGATTCCTCTTTGTATCTCAGCAAATAACATTCTGAACCTGAAACTTTTAAACTGACTTTTTGATCAATTCAATATTTTTTTTGACAACTTCAAAATCTGAGTTATACTCCTTTTTCGGTAGGTATAGGGTTAGATTAGGGGTTAATATGAAGATGATTCTCAACAGAAACAACTCCGAGGTTCATATGGAGCAATCTGGTATACAAACGGCTCCAGGGCAATCCTGGGGAGATGCGCCTGATTCGTAGGGGAAAACCCAACGTAGAATCACATGGAGCACTTTTGTTACATGCTGCTGTCTTTCAAGCGGAAATACAAGCAACAAACGTGATCGTGCGTGCAAGAAAAATTCAGGACAGGCTACGAAGAAAGTGATAGCCATCCGGAAATCAAGAACTTATCCTGTCGGGAAATTTAATCCAAGCAAGTCTGAGAAACATCGAATGATTTTACTCTAGGGTGGAAACACAGATACTAGGGATTAGCTGGTGATGAGCAAGAGGACCAACTGGTATACAAATACACCACTTTTGGGTCCAGAACCTGCCACTGGAGTCACTAGATCCTCTACCAAAGGCTGGCTGTTGGTCCAAAAAAAGAAGTAAACCAGCCGGGTACATCAAAATGTCAATTGATGTTTTTTGTAACTGATTGGAGACCAAGTTGATTGCTCTCTGTGAGGTAATCAATGCTTCCATTGAGACTGGATGTTTTCCTGACTCTCTCAAGATGGCTTTCATTGCTTCTCAGGTCGGGAGATATGGATTGTCCTTCAAATTTCAATTTCATCTCTTCTGTCAACTTTCAGCAAAATTATCAAAAAGGCAGTGAAGACGATGATGGTTAGCTTTGTCACTGCCCTAAACCCCGACTCATAACAGTTTGGATTTCAATCTGGGAACAGCACTGACGATGCAATTTTTCACACACTGGAGGAACCTTTTTGGATTCAGAGAGACATTCCATCGATTGAGGTCATGTTCCAGAGAACAGTCTCGGGAGAGGAAAAAATCTTGGCTAGAATTCCTCAAGGATCAGTTCTTGACCACCTTGTGTTTCTGATATACTCGAATGTTCTCCATACAGTTGTCAAGCATGGTCAGTGTACATCATTTGCCGACAAGACACCTTTTTATGGCACAATAAAGATGCGATCATATTGTGCCTTTATTGAGTCCCACCTACGATATGGCATTGTGGCATGAGGAGGAACATAGATGAAATATATTATCAATCCTCTTGAAGTCATGCAGAAAGTGTTTATAAAGATTATGTTTGAGATAGAGTACGGACCTTTCCGGTTTATAACGTGTGTAAACAACACTACGACATAAAACCCGAAATTACGGGCTGTGATGAGTTAGTAAGTGCACAAAGGGAGAAATTAGAGAAGATCAAAAACGTGGACACACTGTGACATAATACCTCGCAGTAAGTCCACTCATAAACAATAAATTGAACAATCCATACTTCGCTAGGAGAATATACATAACCTCATTGAGATCGAAGCTGACGAAGGCAGGTTGTTGCTGGTAGACAACACACAATACGGTACGGGCAAACACAGAGCTGGACCAAAAGAGATTTTACACTCATTACCAGCGGATACGAGTGATAAAATATATCTTTAAAAATGCCGCTAGGCAGCGGAACGGATACAGAGAAAGAGTACAAGAGAAAAAGAGAGATAATGAAGTCAAGGTCAAGGTAAAGCTACGGAATACTAAGAAAATAGGAGAGAATGCCTTCGTAGTAGAGACAGAAAGTTTCTCTGAGAAATTGGACATACTAAAAAATAAGAACAAGATAAGAAACTATACAGAAAAAGTATACATAGATTCAGAACTTACACAAAAAGAACTTGAAATACAAAAAAAGATACGTGAAATAGCAAGGGAAGAAATAAGTAAAGGGAAGCAAGTCAAAGTAGGTTACAAGAAACTGATTGTTAACGGAAAAATACGAAAATGGGACGAAAAAGAAGAAATATTAGGAGGAGAGTTTGAACACAGAAGAGCAAAAAACTAATGAATGCACCTAATAGACAAGTCAATACAAAATATACGACCATGGCTGTGAAAACAAATACGAAAATTAACAAACAACGGAAGGACAGATAAACAAGACCAAAAGAAACAATATAAAAAAATAGGAACATGGAATATCAGAAGTATAGCAGGCAAAGAAATAGAACTAGAAGAGGAATTCGAAAACATGGAATTGGAAATGCTAGCAATAACAGAGACAAAAAAGAAGGGACAAGGAGCGATAAAAATGGATAAAGGCCATACACTTATAACCAGTGGAGTAGAAGAGAGAAAGAGAGCAGCAGCGGGAGTGGGATGCATTATACACAAGAGATTAGAGAGAGAATATTAAAAATAGAAATGAAAGATAAGAACACGAATACAAAAGAAACAATTATAGTAGTATATGGACCAAATGAAGATGACAAAACAGAGAACAAAGACAAATTTTGAAAAGAACTAACGATAACATTAGAAGAGGCAAAAGGAAGAGTATTCATCTTGGGAGATTTCAACAGCAGAGTAGGAAAAAGAGATGAAACAAATAAGAACATAATTGGAATTCACGGGAAAAGTACTCGAAATGGAAACGGTAAAAGAATGCTAGATTTCTGCAGAATACACGATCTGATGATTATCAACACATTTTTCGAACATAAAGACATAAACAAATACACACGAGAAATGAAAAGCAGGGAAGAAAAATCGATAATTGATTACATCCTGGTGGAAAACAAAACAAGAAAACTTGTGAATGACGCAAAAGCAAGAAGAGGACCTGAAATAGGTAGTGACCACTATGTAGTGATAGCCAAAATAAAGGAAGAGAAGGCCAGAAAAATGCAAAAAAACGAAAGAGGAGAAGTTAAACAAATAAAACACGAATCCATAAAAACATATAAACTAAGAAATAGTGAAACAGCCAACGAGTACGAAGCACTGGTGACAGAAAAAATAGAAAACTTGAAAGATATAGAAGATGGAATAGGAGATGAACTATGGGAGAAACTGAAGAAAATACTGATTGAATCAGCTAAACAAGCTTGCGGAGGATACAACAAAAATAACAACTGAAAACAGACAGCATGGTGGAAAGAGGAAATAGAGACACAAATTAGAATAAAAAAGAAGACATGGGAACAATACCTGAACAACAGAACAACTGAAAAATACGACGTATATAAAAAGCAAAGGAAAACTGTGAAGTAACTGGTAAAAGAAGCAAAAAATGACGAATGGAGAAAATTTGGAGAAAAGATGGAGAAAAGCAGGAAAGAAGATCAAAAATTGTTCTACAAAATGCTCAAAGCTACAAGAAAACAGGAAACAAAAGAAACAAACTATATTAAAAATAAAAATGGAGAAATATTGAACGAAGAAAATGAAATAATGGAAAGGTGGAAAGAATAGTTCCAAGAACTCCTAAACGCAGAAAAAGTGAACGAAGAAGAGACGGAAACACACGAGAAGAAGAGGATATACGCGTAGATGGAGGAATAGAGCTGAGGGAACTGCAGGACGCAATGAGAAGGCTAAAAAATGGGAAATCTCCAGGATACGATAAAGTCACGTCCGAAATGATGAAGAATATGAGAGAAAAGGGAACAGAAATGCTACTAAGAGTACTTAATAAAGTATGGAGAGAAGAAGAACTACCAAAAGATTGGCAGATAGCACTAATAGTACCAATACATAAGAAAGGAGACAGAAAAGATTGTAAAGAGACATTGTTTCACGGTTATCCGATGTTAAACGGAAAGGTTGGTACAGAACCGTAATAAATGTCTAGAGTTACATCCATGTGAGTAGTGCCCTCCTTATACCGGTTTCGTCCCGAAATTGGAAAAAGATTGTTACAACTATAGAGGTATAACACTACTAAGTACGGGAATGAAAATTCTGGAACAAATAATAGGAAACAGAATAAGAGCAATAGCAGAACCTACGCTACGATGCACAAAGCGGATTTAGAGGAGGAAGGAGCATACAAGACCACATTTTCACGATAAATCAAATCACCCAAAAAGCAATACAAGAGAAGAAAACAATATACATGGCATTCATAGACCTAGAAAAAGCGTTCGATAAAATCCCAAGAGTGAAGTTATGGGAGACACTCAGAGAAAGAGGCATCACAGACAAGATGGTTAGAATAATACAAAAAATCTATACACATAACACCAACTCAATCATAAGTCACAATAAACACTCAGATACATTTACAACAAGAGACGGACTAAGACAAGGTGGATGTTTAAGCCCAGTTCTCTTCATAGTATACATGGACGGAATAATAAAGAAATGCTCAAAGCAAGGCGCAAAATTAAATATCGGACATAAGAATCTACAAAGAGTAGACATATCTGAATGTGTGTTCGCAGCTGACATAGCGATCATTGCAAGAAATAAAAACAACTTGCAAAAGAACCTTGAATTGTGGAACAAAATCATAGAGGAACACGGAATTCAAATAAATAAGAACAAAACCAAAGTAATGACAATAGGAGAAAAAAGAGAAGAATTGACAATTGCAATTGATGGAACAAAAATAGAACAGGTGAATTCATTCCAATACCTCGGAGTGAACATAGACGAGAAGGGTACACAGGAAATCGAAATAAATAACAGAATAGAAAAAACAATGAAACTGTACTACTCGATGTACAATACATTTATAAATAATAGGGAAATCTCTAGAGAAACAAAAACAAAAATATTCAAAACAATTTATCGGCCTGTACTAACCTACTGCTGCGAAACATGGGTCCTTACAGAACGCCAGAAAAGTTGAATACAAGCAGTAGAAATGAAATACCTGAGAAGAGTGAAGGGAGTAACCAAGAGGGACAGATTGAGAAACACAAAAATAAGAGAAGACCTACAAGTACAATCAACATCACAGTACATAGAAGAAAGACAACTGGGTTGGTGGGGCCACCTACAGAGAATGGAGGAGACTAGGACAGTTAGAAGAACATGGGAAGCAAAAATACTGAAAAACATGAAGAAAGGAAGACCGCGAAGAACATGGGATACAGTTATAGGAGGAATAATTGTGAGCAAAGGAAAAACTTGGGAAGATGCAAGAAAAATTGCGAAGGACAGAAACAAGTGGAAGAAATTTGTGAGAAACTTATAGTAAGATAACCGTCCTACACCATTGTATGGTAAAAGGGTTTTAGATAATATATATATATATATATATATATATATATATATATATAAGCAGAAGGGTAGCACGACTGGCTAGTTAAGAAAGAACTAGAGGTTAGTGGGGATGCAGTCTTGTAGATTCTTCTTTGAAAGAAGAATCTACAAGACTGCATCCCCACTAACCTCTAGTTCTTTATATATATATATATATATATATATATATATATGTTTGAGAAAACAGATACCCCAGTAATGGATTATATCCGGAGAGTGGATTCCTGAATGAATGATATTTTGGAACTCTGTTTACAAATGAGTTCTTTATACTTAATTGTCGACAATTGATCATACTGCGATGAACAAAAATGTTTCAAGCCTCATTTAGCATATTATTATTAGCTGCAGCTGTGAACAAAATTCTAAACCACAATCACTGAATCAACGGAACAAAAATCGTTTTAATGACTTAAGACACATTTTCTGTTGTATGTGTTGTGTGTTGGGCATTTTTTGCAGTAATTTTATTTTCTTCTATCCAGTCATTCTTCAACTGTTATTGCATCATCAAGTAATAATAATATTGAATCTAGACAACAGTGTGATCATTTTTTGCAAAAGCGCGATATAAAGATATTCTTCTATGTCCGCGGATGTGAGCTAGACCATTTTTGCATTTGCATGAAGAATGTGTCAAAAGGAGTCAAAAATTATCAAAATCCGCCGCGACTGCCAATGATTCGCACCAGTCTGGGGTTTTTTATCGGATACCAATCAATCAAACGTAGTCATATAGGGTCTATTTGGTCACAATAGTTTCATGATTCTTCATTTTGTTTAGGGATAGTCCATTTTTGTAACAGCACTTCTATCATAATACATTTTTGAAAATGGTCTATCCCGATTCAGATTCTTTTTTAACAAAATCCTTAAGAATGTATGTTGTCCTCATGCACTCTTCAAGTTGTCAGGTAATCACACTAATTGAGAAAAAATGAACCAGAACTGATTTTGAAAAGTGTATTTTTTAATCATTTCAAAACATTATGCTAATTTGCTCGCAACAACACCAAAAAAAAAAAAAATCGCCAGGACACATAAACTGACAAATGGATCAAAGTTCTCAAATGCACCATCACTTCCTTGATCACTGATAAAGAATACATTTTTCACAAAATCCCAGGCATGTGCTATTTATCTGTCCATGAGTGTATATGGACCTCACTTATATTTCCCAACTCTCATGGAACCAGGACATACCAGGTTGTCATAATATAGTTGATTTTGGAGGTGCGCGAACTCAAAATAATGTCGACTTTTTGACGGAAAGTCAAGAGATGCCATCTTTTCTACCTGTCCTAACGACGTCATGAAATGTCCAGAATTCAAAGTGATTATACGCATTTCTTGATAATTTTGGGGATTTCTGCCATTTTTGTTGTGAAGCTGACACCTGGCGTGGTAGCAAACTCCAGATTCGGATTCAGCAGACCAAACAACACAATCATAGAACCAATGAGAAAAAAAAATATTCATTTTTGTCCTAGAAACGCCGTTTCTGAACCTTGGAATAAACTACCATGGACTATAATAATATGAAGTATGCGTAAGATGGAATGCTTCGCACAAGTCATTTGATTTTTGAGGTTGTATCATTTCGATTTCTTTTTTATTCTGTGTATTTCAAGATCAAGAATTTTTTCACTAGATTGATACATCGAAATTCATAGAAACAACCATTTTTCAGATTCAAGATTGCAGTAACGCCCCCTAGCTGTCATTTTAGAGCCTTGAATATATTTCCCAGGTTTTTCTCTTGGCCGTTTTAGTTTTAATTTTTTTTTGCAGCAAGCCTCCACGATGGATATTTTCCCAAATACAGTACCTCGCATTCTCAGTTGGCCAACCTCTTTATAGCTGTTTTTACTCCATTCGAGTTATGCTAATTTAAAAGAAAGACTTTGATATGTGTATATAGTGCGTTATTTTTTAAAACGGAACATTGGGATTCCCATGTTAAATTTTTAATCCCATATTAACAGCACTTCTATCCGTACACAGCTGGAACTTGCCGTAGGTAGATGAACTTTATTGCAACGAGATTATGTTAGTTCATCAATCACGCCAGAATAACTTGGAAAAAGACTAAAAAAAATTTTCAATTTATCAGAAAGTGATACTTTAAGCATGCCCTGTAGATGACGATGGCAACTAATTTTCTGACGTGTCCAACTCCAGTGTCATTTTTGTCAATCAAAGAATTTCATTTTCTCTTTTATGACCGTTAAGGATACTGCTTTGCCGTGAATAGGGGACACTTTGAACAATCTAAAAAATAATGTTCGATTTTCATTACTTTCCAATTATTAAAATCATTTTTCCAATATTTTTTCAATTTATTCTGAGCTAATTGATATAATAACATAATCTCCAAGCACCAAAGTCTAACTACGCCAAATTTCAGCTGTGTACATTGAAAAGAAACTGATAACATAGGACTAAAAATTTAACAAGGGAATCCATATGTTCCGTCTTAAAAAAAAACGCCCTGTATATGAGGATGTATTATAGTCTCCTACTAGTCTTAGGACCTCTTAAGGCTCAAATCTCTTTTTTATTTCCAACCTAGTTTTTATATTTTGGATATGTACTGGTTTCAATAAATTAATTTTGGAAATAAACGCTTTAAACGCTTATTTCATTTTATTTATTTTTATATATACATTATTCACTTTATTTTTATATTTTTTGTGTATTTAAAGCATTGCTTAATAAACATATTATTATTATTATTATTATTATAAATTATAATTATTATTCGTTTAATTTTATCCTGGGATTTAAATAGCAGCGGTCACAATTATTATTCTTGGCTTTGACATATTCTGTATTTCATTTAATAACAGAGAAATGAAGGTGAATGAAAAAAACGAAATGCTCAAAGAAGATGAGGCTTGGTTCTTGATTTTGATTTAGATCTAAGTCTATTGCTGCAGATGGAAAGTCCTACAGGATGTGATTGAATCAAATAAGCATCAAACTGGCATCTTTCAAAACACCCTGTATCCTGTAATATGTCTGGAACTACAGCATGCCCTCCAGATGTTTTAATGTTGTGACTCTCGCTTTGCATCAGGTATATTGCAGTATGAACCATTGGTCATAGATTAAACTGATATTCGGTTGCTTAGATGTTTGTTATTTTACCGACAATAAACAATACTTTTCTCAATGCCACATGCAGAAAACACAATCTCAAATAAAAACTATATTTTATTATTATTTAAGACAATTCAAATTTACTTGTCACTAGTGAGTAGATAATAAAGGATAGTGCTAACAAACAATAATGGAATAAAGAAAAAGATGGTCTTTGATAAAAAGTACACTGAAGATCCTATTATGATGCCCGTGAACATATAGTGTAGAATATCCAAACTGAAAAAGAAATGAGATCAGTAGAATCAGTATTATCCTTCAAACATTGAACGACTAGATGTATATGTTACAGTGAATGTTAGGAATTCAGTGAAAGCTAGCTTTTACTAGTTGATGCTAGCAATCACTTGATCCGTTAGGAAATGTTGAATTTTGAAGAATATTGTACACTTTCACTAGTGAATGTTGGAGAAACTTTATCAAATCAACTTTTACTGAAAGCAGTTAGGAAAAGTTCTTGTTAAAACTTATTTCCGCCATTTAACTAACCCAAGGTGCACGGGGCACTAAATGATGTCGCTCACGCGACATCAAAATTTTTGCCAAACCCAAACTAACCCAAACTAACCCAAACGAACCCAAACTAACCCAGACTAACCCCTACTGAGAATACTTGATTATTTTCTATAATACGGTATCTGAACAATGTTCACATTGTACACCTGCGAATCATAAGTCTCGTATTTTCCAGAGCGTCTAATCTGTCGGCGAATTCCAACTCGGACCAATAAGGATATTTATAATTACGATAATAATTTTCAGTGTAGCAGCTTTCACTAGAAAAGTTACGTGAATGCTAACAATTACTAGTAAAAGTATGATGAAGTCGATCGAACTCAACTTTCACTAGCTAAATGTTTCCAAATCAGGAAAAGCTTACTTTTCCTAGTAAAAGTTAGCTTTCACTGATTACCAGGTTTCACTGTGACATATACAGTGTGTCTAGAATAAAATGATGTACATGGGAATATTGGAAACGGTAAGAGATACGGCGTCGCTTGAATGGAAGAAAAGTTGCGTATTTGTATGCCCAAAAATAATCTACTTTTGTTTTATTTTGAATCGATACCGTGATGTAGATACAGGGTGAAAAAGAAAATGTCCATATTCGAAAAACTACAAAATTTTGCTTATTATAAAAGCCAATATTTTCAAATTTACAGGATATGGGTAAGAGGAAATGACGATTCTAAAAACGGCATCAAAAAATGTTGTAGGCCCACGATGTTGCGTCCGGCCGAGGCCAACTTTGGTTTTTCTTATGGAGGCCATATTGAACTTCTCCATTTTCATGGTCCGTATTGAAAATAATTTTCAAAAATATGACTTCCATAAAAAAAACAGACTTGACTTTGTCTGGACGCAACATAGTAGGTCTAGAATTTTTTTTGACGCCGTTTTAGAATCGTCGTATCCTCTTACCTATATCCTGGAAATTTGAAAGTGTTGGGTTTTATAACAAGCAAAATATTGTGTTTTTTTCAAAATGAACCTTTTCTTTTTTCACCCTGTATGAACATAACGAAATCGATTCAAAATGAAACAAAGGTAGAATATTTTTGAGCATACAAATACGCAACTTTTCTTCCATTTAAGCAACGTCGTATCTTTTACCGTTTCCAATATCCTCGTATAGTCCCATGTACATCATTTTATTCTGGACACACTGTATAAACATTGTTTTGTAGGTCGAACATGTCAATGTAAACAACGGATACTATTTGAAACACGTTGCCATGACGTTGATAGTGTAATTTTCCAGTTGAAAATAATTTTATGTGTTATTGAGCTGGAGACATTAGGGCTGTTACAACCACCACAATTTTGACAAATGTCTCACTTGTCAAAAATTATGCGGGCCACTGATGGAAATTACTGCTGGGACGGTTTTATATGGGGAGTTGGAACAGAACTATTGTGTTGCATTTATGCCAAAAAAGTGCTGTTTTTGTGAAAATAACATAGCATAAACATTGTCAAAGGAACCATGGTTGTCAGTTTTGAAGTGATTTCTTTGAAAAATTTATTTTCCTCGGTATTTTCTTTACATAGAAAATTCGAATTCATGTTCACAGTAAGTCAGTGATTAGAAATTCACTTATCTGAATACTGACTTTTCTGTACAAGTCGAACTAAAATCGTTTAGCATGTAATCTTGATAGATTGATAGAAAATGTTGAAATTTGTGATCTCTATTGAATTTCAGTTCAAACAATACAAACGTCGCAACAACGTTTCAAATTCAAAACAAAAACAAAATGTTATTATCTCAAACACATCGCCTACGTTCGGGGTGTTATGCTGATTCTAGTCGTTCAAGTTATCTTATTGCAACTGTCCAACGAAAATCAATATACACGACTCACATCATCATATGCCGCCTACCCTCATCCAAGGTATCAAGATGGTCGTGAAACAGAAACTCTCTCATTGCAACAAAATACGAATCAAAGTAGTTTTGCCAATCCAAGTGTTTCAAATCGAATGGAAAATTTTTCTTGTCAGCATCATTCAGATTTTTCCAAAGAGCTCTGGTGTTATCATTTGAAAATATCCATTCATTCAATGTGAAATGGCTTAGAATATCTTCAGCCCTGCCTATTTTGTCGTAAAGTGGCCCCAACCTTGAAGAAATATTTTTTTATATGGATAAGGCATCTTTATATTATGTGATTTTATCAATCAAAAAGTTTGAATATCTGCCAAAGTTACAGTTGATATATCTGAAAGAAACTTCATAATATAACTTTTGAAACATGAACAAAATCATCGCAACATGAAATTATCGAAAAAACTAATCCAACTTCTTGTGCCTTTTAGAGTATATGAAGATTTGAATAGTGGACTGTGAATATTTTCAAAAGTAAGAAGTTGAAAAGATCAATGAAACAAATAATTTTAATATTTATTGATATAGACAAATATCGTTCCACAATAAGTTAAAGGGTAGGGCGTTTGGGTAAAGAAGGAAAACTACGTTAGGGCAAGGGCAAGAAGTGTGATGAACAATACCCGCAATATCGAAATGTCTTCAACCACTCTCCTTAAATATCAAGATGCTCATGAGCGATCACGATTTTGCTACTTGGAATTGAATCTATCATGTTTTAGGGTGATATAGGAAAATAACATTCTGTCTTTACGAGGTCCATCAAAGCTGACTACTATCTTGAGAATAATTAAGAAGTGGATGGCTCCGCTAATCAATGCCTAAGTCTCCGTCAACTTAGGAAGGTTTCTCAAGCGGATTCCTTTTTGTTGCTGGACTACATTTCCGACGTGTCTCATTCTAATGTCTTAGGCAACAAGGATGTGAACTACCTCCCTTTGGTCTTGCACGAATCAAACCCAAGTGGTTTGTCTTTGCACGTCCCATTGTCTTCTGCAACATTTTTCTGCTTTAAACCATCGATGAACCACCACTATCCATCTTAGATATGAATTGATATATTCTGATCCAAACAATCTTCTAGTCTGGAAATAAACTGGTGGGCCAACAAAAAGGATCGGGGTTATATAGTCAGATTGCATGAGCAGTGTCCTCACTCACAATTTGTCCCAGACAGTTCAGACGACACGTCCCCGTCCTGATTGCATACTAACTGGACTAGTGGAGAGATCAGGAGAGCTTCCAATGCTTAGGTTGGCACCTGTTTTGCTGATGATCATTTGCACCTTGTCCAGTTAACGACGGAGGTATGCTTCATCAGTTACGGACAACCTTACTATGTGATTAGAGATCTTATATCCGTAGTGTGGATCCAGTATACAATTCCGTGATTCTGTCCTCATATTGTTCCTTTTTGCGATATTTTTCCAGAAAAATTTCTGGTTCAGGATTACGCCAAGGTACTCAACCATTTTTTTGTATTCTGAGACATTACCCGATAGCAAAATCGTCGATGGGAATCTGGTTTGGATTTTTTAAGGATTTGGATATTTTGAAAGTTGATTCCAAGAAAATCATACCTCTATGATTCAGAGGGGTCGACCAAATCTCTGTTATGATCACCAGATCCTCAGAATAGCCCTATCAACTGGGTCAATGCTTTTTCTCATCTCTAGAATATACATAAGTACGTAGGTGGGAACCTATAAGTTGATGTTTCGCCAATAAATGGTTTGCAAAAATCCCTTATCACAAAAACAAGAGTACAGTAAAAACAATTATATCCTACCAAGGTTTCTGACCCATAGTCAAAGCCATACCATCAGCAATAAAAGCAGGTATAGAACGGAGTAAAAATTTCAATATTGCCCACCAATAGTAACATGAGCAGAAACGGAAAAATGCTTTCAGATTAAGTTTCTTAGAACCCACTTTGTATGCATGATTCCCAACCATTCCTAGGTTTTTCCATTTCAGAGGGTTATCCGACGAAGAGACGTAGTTATATATTGGGATTTTATCCACAGCCCTGCAAAAATAATTTAACAGCGGTCTTATTGGTAGAAGTCTACATAATTGGCTATATTTAATAAAATTCACCTTTCTTTCGCTGTTTTGAAGGAAGCAGCTATAGTGCTATTAGTGACATAATCAGCTGGTACCATGTCAGCTATACCATTGGGTTTACCGCGCATGATATGGAGAATCCCATGGGTCGATCCCTGAATCATACCAACGGGTCCAAATACATTATCAATCCATGAACGTACCGGTTCCTTCACACAGGCAATGACTGTGAAAAAGTTTAGAAAGTGTTTGTGTTAAAAAATATAGAGTACCTATAGATGGCCTTATGACCATTGCTGGAAGCCCTATAGCTTCGTTTTTCACAATAGTCTCAGCAATTTGTTTTGTAAAGGCATATGTGTTCGGCAAATCTCCCAAGAGTCTGTGATTACATATGAAATTATTATGAGGGCAATGATGCCAATACTCACGATGGTGTTATCCTTTCCAAAACCTCGGCAGACAAATTGTCAGTTATGGTCATGAGCTTATATGGATCCAACAAAGGTTCATAAAACTGTTCATAAACAACGCTTTGATTGCAGTTCGAATACGCTGTGCTGACATGAACAAATGCCTCCATTTTTTTGCACTTCTTAGCAATGTTAATCATCTCCTGAGTGCCACGTATGTTAATTTTAACAGCCTTTGCCAGTTTTTCGTCAAAGCGGACGGTAGCAGCAACGTGATAGATTATGTTGATATTATTAGTGATAATTTTTCGAGATTCCTCGGATAAACCAATGTCATCTTCTTCAAAGTCGCCAGATAAGCCCATCACTTTATCCTTGTAGTTCGGATGGATGCTTGATAGTTTTTTGAAAACCTATCAAACAGAAATAAGTGGTATGGATATTTCTGGAAAATAACCAACCAAGTTGTCCAAGAACTCATCAATTCTCTCTTTGGCATCCTTTCCTTTTTTTGTTCTCACCATCAAGTAAATGGTACCAATATCTTCGCAGCATCTTAGTAATTTCTCGACCAACAGTTTTCCTTCAAATAAAAAACGATCATTTCCTATCTTGTCTATTAAAAAATGAATAACAATAAAGCAATGACAATTTTTGAATAATATACACTGTGGGTTCAGCTCAATCGACTTCAATCGACGAACAAGAGATGACTGGAGCATACTATATAAATTTAAACAAAAAAAAAACAAGATCATGACAAAATAAAAAACATATTATATGTTTTTTCCTAAGGTGCCTTACAAAGTCAGTATCGTCTGTTGCAAAAAAAATATATCCATAATACTGTGACGAAATATGCCCAGCGATTTGTACTTCCAAGGCAGCTGACAGCGGAGACTACCTCCCATTCATTACGTCTCGCCCAAACATCTCGATTCTTAACCCTTTTGGTACAAAGTCGACCCACTGTGGCCACTTAGCGATCTTTCCAGCTTCTCGCCGTCAATCTAGAACTCTGGCCACCTATCAAGGAGTCGGAGTGCTAATACAAAGGCTTCGCCATTCGGACAACAGTTAAATTGAATAGGTCATGAAAATATAAATCGTTTATAAACATAAATTGACGTGACAAAAATAGTGAATGTGTACATAGTGACTGTAAATAAATTGATTAAAACTGGACAGGTTTTTCTGTAGTCGAAAAATATTATATTGATGTCAGAAGTGGGATTTAATTTGTGCTAAGAAATCAGACAAAAATAGTCGTTATCATTGCCACTACGGATGAAGTGCTTTCAACTGGATTGGAAGTAACCGACTTGAAGAGAGAGTTTGAAGAACGTGATTTGGATACAAATGGAAAGAAAGCTGACCTACAACAAAGGATACGAGAGATCCAGATCCAAGAACCAGACCTGGTATCCGGAGATCCGGAGCCAAGGTCTGGAGCAAATTATACTTTTTTTTTGTGTGCCCATAATTTAAAAGTTTCGGATCTGAAATCCGGATCTGAGTTCTGAATTTCGGATCAAGATCTGGATCGCGATTCGGATCCGGATTTTATCAAAAAGATCCGCGATCCATTAAAAATGTCGGATCCGTACAGCATCACTTCATATCAGGCAACCTGATGGTTATTACCAAAAAATACCAACCTATCGTTTGCATATTCTGTAGACTTCATACTTTCATTTGATATGTGATTTTTTCAATGAAGAAATAAAAAGAAACAATATTTGTACTTTTAATTAATCATAGACTGAACCAGATTTTTTAGGCAACCACCCTAAAATAATATTTCTTCTCATATAATATCTGATTTCTCTTCTCATCGAATAAACAGATGGGTAAAGGTCGTCTCCTATTCGGATCTCATACTATTTGGAAGGAATCAAGGAGCAACCGGTAGACAAATACAGCCATCTGAAGGATCATGTAGTGGAAGAGATCGAGAACCTTGAAGGCGCAGTGGGAACTCTGGAAGAAGAAATGGAGCAAATGAGATTTTTTTGATCATGAAACAAACAGAAGTGACATTCGTGCCTCAAGATGCCAGTGCTAAGATAAAAGCTGATACCGTCAGAGTCCACATGAAAGCCCCCAAATTTGATGTGAAGATTGTCAAGTTGTCATGGAACAATTACCATCGCCAGTTCGAGGCAGCAGCAACAGCGAATGGATGCAGTGCACTTGAAAAAGCCTTCTCCTCAACTGCGTGGAGAGGTAACAGAAATCCTGCAGACGCTGAACACCCAGGAGCAGGAAGACAACAATGTTTTGGTCAAGCTTCTGGAGCTGCGATATGTACAGACTCACCTGGAGCACGTTAAGAATATCAACAAGAGCCTGCGGGAGTTTCAAGCTGATGTAGCTTGCCTTGCACGACCTGCTTATCCAAATACGCCAGAAAGTGTCTTAGAGAGACTTGCAGTTGTGGCTTTTCTTTTCGAGTCCAGGAGATAAGGATGTCCCTGATTCTTCATCGACCCTACAATCTGGTGGATGCACTGGCCAGAGCCTTGGAACTCGAAGTGACAAAGCAGTGCGTGAATCTTCCTGCGCTCGAGCAAAGGATAAGGGAAAGGTATTCTGCAGAGAAAAACACCTTTGTGGCAACTGTGAGGAGGGTCATGAACGAAGGAGAGGCCACCAAGCGAAAGGAGCCGTGGTGTCGAGATTGTCGGGAGCTTGTCCACAGTCAGAACCGATGTAGGAAAGAGATGCGGGCACCTACTTCGGCGTCGAAGGTTGATGCGATAGGTGATCGTCGACCCGATATTGTCGCAACACCGGCAGCCATCAAACCAATCAATCGGCAACAATCGAACTGCAACCGGAGATTTGACAAGGATACATGCTCACGTGGTAGCAGATGTGACTCTGGAAAGCACCAGCGATGCTGGTTGCTGATATCGGAGAAGACATCATAATCGGAATGGATACCATGAACTCCGGGGGCTTGCAATTGTATTTCCAAAAGACTGAGAGTCAACAAATAAGTCGTCATACTGCATCGGAGAGATGAGAAGATGATTCATGTGTTGCTAGCTGAAGATACTTCGATTCCAGAAAGGAGCAAAATGATTTTGTGGGCATCTGCATCTGTTTCTTCTGACATACCGGTCTGCAGTCCACGAATCGAAAGGAAATACCCCAGCAAGGTTCATAATGGATCATGGATCGTGAACTCCGGCTGCCCTGCAATCTGAAGTTTGGCTGTCCACCTGTTGAGGATGCGCTGGAGAAGACTACGCAAAAGCGATTTCCACAGAAAGATGGACGATATACACCAGCGAGTCCGTCTGAACATCCATAGTGCCAGCGACATGATGAAGGAGGCCTACTACGTGGATGACGTGAAAGGCGGGATCCAGATTGGGGATCTGGTTTGATCGCACAACTCATAGAGGCGACGTTGATTCTGCAGAAAACTGCAAAGATCTTGAGTGGGCTCGTATGATATTACATGATCAGGAAGCCACCACGAGAAAAACCGAGGATTGTTTATTTTAACCGTTTGGCCCGGTATGCTGGGAACCGTGACCATCAAGATACTGAAGACTGAAGTGATGCAGAATGTAGATCAGGTTAACCCCGAGAAATACATGTCACTGGGAACCTCCATGTCCTTTTATTCCATAGCCCAGAAAGTCAAGAATGGCATTGTTCAGGAATCAGGAACGACAGTTGGATTTGTTCGAAGCCTCGGCCTATAATACTCGTTGGCTCACTGCTGCTGCTTTCGAACGAAAATTTGGACGACTGCACCATCTACGACGACAAAGGCCAGAGGTGGAGAAGGCAATCGAAATCATGGAAGGGACACGACACCCGTTCTACCTTGTGACGAAAAAGCTTCCACAACATCTGAGCACCTATGCAGTGATCTCTAGAAAGCCCTTAATCAACATCGAGACTTGATGCTGTCACAGGACCTGACTTAATTGGCAATCCCGAAGATGCCAGTTATCTTAAGGGATAGTGACATTGACTCCTGGTGTGCTGCTATTCGTCCTGGAAGACGAACCAGAGGACAGTGGACTGCTATTTCAACCGTACGCCACACTGCAGGTTTGGGGACAGTCGCCGATACCGCCATGAAGACATTTCTGGACGAAATGCTCTAAGGAGGAAGCAATCTGACAAGGAAGACGACGTTCCATTCATCACATCTCGCTCAAACATCCCGACCCTTGTCCTTTTTGGTACAAAGACGACCCACTGTGGCCGCTTATTGATCTTTTCAGCTTCTCCGCTGTCAGTCTATAGCCATCTATCGAGGAATCGGAGAGATAATATTAAGGCTCCGTCATTCGGACAACAGTTCAGTTAGTTGTGAATAGGTGAAAATATAAATCGTTCATAAACATAAATTGTTGTGACATAAATAATGAATGTGTACATAGTGACTGTAAATAAATAAATTCAAACTGGAAAAGTGTTTCTATAGCCAAAAAATATTACAATACCTCATAATATAAATGTGAAACGGAATACGTGTGTGATATTATATCACGTGTGTTTAGTTCGGCTCCCTTATAAACAGTAAGACTAATTTATCTTATTTGGTGTTCCAGGGACGATCCAGCATATTCCTATGTCTAGAATATGTTTTTTTTTTTTCATTTCAAGCAATCATTATCTTGAAAGTCGAAAATCAATGTAGATCTCACTAGGCTTCAAGGCCTGGACGAGTTTCATCATGAAATACTGCCATTTGTCATAGATGATTCTTCGAAAAAACAGGTCGTCAATAGACTTTCTTATCAATCATCAATTATTATTATTTCTTGGAGCCTAAATCAGAAAGGTTTCAAAACAAACTAATTATTGAACTTCGTTAACAGCATTGTAAAGGTCACTAGTCTACTGAAAAAATAAACAAATCGAATAAATGTCGTTTTTTGGTACCCAAGTTTGAATCTTACATTAATTTTTTTTCTCCAATGCCCAATTTTTGGAGAATACACAATCGATCATTGACTCTATAAATATACCCACCTAAAAATCCTGTACCACCAGAAATAAGAATATTTTTTCCTCTCAGCCATTTCACAATGTCACTATTCTCTTGATCACATATCAGATCATAGTCTTTCAAATACAAGTTGATTGAATAGTCCTTATCTTCTCTTGTATACGTGCCATTCTTGATTTTTTCCAAGTTGGCTGGCAGCTTTTTCCTCAAGACAGTAGGCAAGAAGCGCTCGTTATTCATATTGAAGCATGCTGAAATCAATTTGTGATTCAATAAATAAACTTACCATAATTAATTAATACAATAAGACTGGGAAATGTATGAACTTATTCAAGGACAATGAAATCGAATATGAAGCTTTGTGAATGTTGATTAATTTCACAATGATTGTAAATATACGCTTAAAAAAGGATAGTAAATGATGTACAGCTTGTTCAATGCTTTTCTGCGGTCACGTCACAATATTTGACGTTTGGCAGTATGTCGTAGATTGATCGCTCCACAAGTGACATTTGTCAAATTGATGCAAAAGACCCTTGTCCAGACGTACGTGATTTTTTTTTCAATGTGCAAGAGAGAGACGGAAAAGTATGACGTAACCGCAGGAAAGCCATGAACAGACTTTATGTATGTAGCGGATCTCCATAGGAAATCGGCCAAGCGAATTGCTGGAAATATTTTGGGCGTTATTGCTTTGATCCTATAAAAATGCATTTTTCTAGAAAATGTTCAATTAAAAGTTTAGAAATAAATGCTCTAACGTTAATGCCAATACATGGATCCATTTTCACTTAGCTAAGATCTATATGAGTGGCGCAATAATTGAAATACGGCACTTACGGCAGACAATTTTATAATCCACCTCAACATTTGGGTATCTTAGCTATTCTTAACCTTAAGGTGACTTAAATTATCGGCTCTTGCAGTTCAAAAAGTTTAGCCTTTTCACCCGCCCTTATTTTACGTCCTACAATAAAAACTCATTGAGACTAGAAGACTCATTTCTGAACTTATATGGGAAAATGTCAGAGAAAAATGATTCTTTACAGAATCACAGTTGTTTTCAGGCTAAGCGGTAGATATATGAATTTAAAAAATATTGTCTTTGTCGATTTCCTATAAAGATTTTTTCCAAAACCTCGTCACCGGGAATCAATTGTAATTTTGTATAGGGTACAAGGTCTCTTTGGAAAAAGGGCTGTCGACAACAAATCAGAAATAAATAGACAATAAACTCAAGTTCATGTTTGGACAGTTATTAGAAATAAACAGTTGTGAATTAGGATCATATGATAATTAAAATATGTAAATATGGAAAATCTGGAAAAGTAACAAAATATTGTTGATCACGATTGTGATAATATCCTTATGCACTAATAAAAATTGATCCCACGGGAGGAGGAAAACAGTCCCCTCATGAACTAAACTGGAAACAGTTATTGGTTCAAAGTAAGACTATCATCAGGCATAAAATACAATAAATGGAAACAAAGGTGGCGTGATACCTTATTTGAATATGCTCTCCTGTATTAAGCAATAAGAATCAGTTTTAGTTATAATACAACAGAAAATTGGGCATCGATTTGATAAAATAATTATTATTTTATAGCGACAAATATAGATACTATATTTTCCATGTAAACATCAAATGATTTAGAATACCTATCTACTTAGAGCCCAATCGAGCAATACTCACAATCTATATGTAGTTCAGATGAAGCAAATAAACAAACTAATATAAATCAGGCGTGGATAATATGTTTGACGGGTCGAAAGGTGAAGTATCCGTGGTAAAAAAAACAATAGATAATTTTCAGCTGACCCCTTTTTTAAATTCGACACAAGCCAATATCATGAATATGGATCATATTATGAATACTACATTGTTGGTCACTTTAGGGCAACCAATTCTATAGACATTCCTTTATATATTGCAAATATATTTCTTTATAGAATAAAGTGAATATTATATCAATAATTTTCAGTGCGTTTTTGATAATACAATAACCCGAAACGACTACCAAATACTATTTTTCAAAAAAGGCTATGCGAAAACCCTAACACTAATCACTTCAATGTTAAACGGAAAGGTTGGTACAGAACCGTAATAAATGTCGAGGGTTACATCCATGTGAGTAGTGCACTCCTTATAGCAGTTTCGTCACTAATATGGACTCATCAGTTATCGCAGCGTAGCAACACTGATATTTTAACATCGGATGATCGTAAAACAATGTCTCTTCACTTCCATGTTGTTAAGATTTTGAAAATTTTTAACTAGCACACTTAATACAAACATGACCTCAATTTGTTAAACGCAAACTAAACCAGCCTGCCAAAATTTGACTAAAATTATCCAAGCTGAAAGAATAAAAATGGTTACCGACCAACATAGACAAACTTCCAATCTACTACTAAACATACTGTAAAATAAACAACCAAGAAATAAAAAATGAAGCAAATAATTATCTGAAAGATTCTTACTTACAGGATGACAATTTGAAAACTATCAATGGGCATAATGCACAAACGCGAAGAGTTAAAAAAAACTTGGAACCGTTTCTCAGGTGAGTGGGAGAATCCCCATCACCATCATGTTTCATTTTTTTTTTCAGTCATGTAATTTTTTTCACCGCAGTTTTTTTTGTGAGTTTCATCCCCGTCAAAAAGATTGAGTAATAGCTCATTTTTGAGTTCTTCTGTACCTCATCATATCCTCTTAGTTTGAAGACGTTAACTCTTGCGGGTAAGTATTAATTAAGTGTGAAGAATGAAAAAAAAATTGCACGCCGTCATATCAACAGGAATGATAGCAGAGGCTTGAAACTGGGTAGTTCTGATCAGAGTCAAAGTGCCTTCAAAATAAGGTATCAGTCGACCCCCCTTTCCATTTGATTTTTTCACTCAAAATGGCGCCCAGCTGCCATTTTGACATTTTCAGCTGTCAAAACTTTGTTCAAGAATAGAGAACGTCCACACATATGGTGGGTCCAAATTCCGTTTGCATACAGAGTGACCCTTTTGAAAGCCTCATAACATTTCTATTTATGGAGCGATTTTGTCGTTTTTTTTTTTGAAATGTGGAGAGTGGAAAGGTTTATTTTGAGTACGAACGGCATCAAGTTTTTCCAAAATTCAAGGCCCACTAGATCATATTTAGAGGTTAAAAAATCCAGAATTCATATCAGTGTACGCCACTTGTTCGTCTCACCCTGGAATGGATCTTGACCAAATTTAATGAAAAAATATTCAAAATCAATGATTAATCTTATTATGCACCAGGAAGTATTTTGACTCGTAACTCTTGCGAAAGCAAATCTATAACATCAAATTTACCATATAACAACATTTAATAGATATTCTTATGTTAAAATACAATGAAAAAAAAACGAAATTGACAAAAAAATATTACACACAGAAATAATATTTTTGATTTAAATATTTTTTCATGGATTTGGTACAGATCCATTTCAGGGGATGAAGAATCCAGTGGCATTGGCAGATTTTCTCTAAAAAAATGGCTAATATGTTTCCTGGAATTCAAGTTTACTATGTGTACAGAGTGTTGACAGATAGATGGACCTCCATTAACTTTTTAATTTGATGTTTGGGAAAAAAATGTATCAAATGAAAGTTCAATGGTTCAAAATGAATTTTGTGAAAACAAGGTTTTCACATATACGGGGTGTTCCAGAACTTCTGGGCGTGGTCCAACTTTCTTATTCCGAATCACAACCACAATTTTTTGTTTGATTTTTGCATTCTCCGGAAAATTCTGAACATTTTTCATAAAACATACCATATACCCAAATTCAACCAATAAGAGGATATTAACGTCAAAACGTTATTTTTTCGAGCATGTTCTAAAATGTTTGGTATTATTTCGGAACCTAGGAAACGAAGTAGTTGCTAATAAATGTCAACTTGTCAAGAAAAATTTGAACATGTTATATTGCGAAGAGCAATAAGTTGAAATATTCTCTTTTTACATACAGGGTGACCCAGTTTTATCATTCAATATTTCAAATTCAGATTCTACCCCGGATTCTACTGAGTTAATGAAATGAACAATTTTTATTCTATGAACACCTTAAAAATATTGAGTTTCTTTTTAGAACCTTTTTTGAAAATGAATATAACTCCTATTGTTTGGGTGGATTTTTTCATGGTTCGAAGGGCTATTTCGTCGTCTTTCAGAATAAACGTCCATAGAATAAAGTTTGTTCATTTTAATTAGTAGAATCTAAATTTTAAATATTGTCGGATAAAATTGGGTTACCCTGTAAGTTGTTCAAATCTTTTTTGAGAAGTTGACATCCATCAACAACTACCTCATTCCCAATGTTTCCAAATAATACCATATTTTTCAAAACATGCTCGAAAAAATAGCAAATTTCTGATGTTAATATCTTCTTATTGGTTGAGTTTGGATATAGGGTATGCTTTATGAAAAATTTTTAGAATTTTTCAGAGAATGCAAAAATCAAATAAGAAAATAGGGTTGCGATTTTAAATAAGAAAGTTGGACTACGCCCAGAAGTTCTGAAACACCCTGTATATGTGAAAACCTTGTTTTTACAAAATTCATTTTGAACCATCTACCTTTCATCTGATTTTTTTTTCTCAAACATCACATTAAAAAGGTAATGGGGGGGTCCATTTATCTGTGAACACCCTATTGTAAAATTCCAATTTCTATGTATGTTTATTGGATACGATACCATTTTTCCGAGTGAGAACTTCCAAACTTTAAAAAGGTGGGACCTGGACCGTATTATTGCAGTAGATTATTTTTTTCTTTTATGTGGTTGTTGTGATTGAGTTATCGTTGAATGTATTCCTTAACCATCATTGTTGTCGTTCAGTACGATTCATTGTTTTGTGACGTAGAATGTGTTTTGATAGCACAGCTATTCTTTTCCATTTAGTAAATTTCTGATAGATACGCTCCCTTTCATTTGAAGCTTGTAGCCTTGAGAATGACCGAAATTATACGGTCGAAACGACGGCAATCTGAACGAATAACCAAAGTTTGATTTTTATGTCCTATCCTATACCCGCCACTCACCATCCGCATAATTTTATCTCATTGAGCATTGGAAATAAAGGTGAGTTTTTATAAGATTGTCCATTCCAAAAACTCCAAAAATCAAAAAAAAAATAAAAATTTTTGGAATGGACAATCTTCACAAAAATAATTATTTTCAATGCTCAATAAGATAAAATTACAAACATTGGGGGTTTCCATTTGAAGAAATTGATTTTTGACAGTTTTCCCAATTTAATTTTTGATTTAATTTTTGGGCCACCTGTAATAATAGTCATTCAAAATATTGAGAAAGATCTTTAAATATAGCTATCTTTCAACATGAAATTTAATACAAATCGAACAATTGTGGAGTAAAATTCACTTCAAACAATTGTCAGGATTTATTTGTAACAATAACAAATAAATATTTGACCAGTTCACCGAGCTCAGCTTCTCTCTTGGCCAGAACAAACGCACCTGAAACTAAAAAGTAGGTTGAGTCACCTTTGTTATTGATGTTAACAAACTTTGAGGTATTTGTCACGTTTAAGATATTTTAATATGGGTTAAACTAAAATCAAAACAAGAGAAATACACCAATTGTAAAATCTATACTACTGTAGAATGTCAGGGATATTACTTCCTCTAATGTGATTATCAACCTCCGAATACAATGCAAGTGAAATACAGACATTCCATAATATTATTTTATTTGATCATAAGTAGACCATTACACAAGAATTGGTGTAGCACCCCAAGGCGTCCCTAGGCTGCAGGACAACCATATAACTTGGCACAAATAGCTTTCTTCTTTAATCAATTTTAATATCAACTCACAGCTAATCACGTCAATCCAATATGTGAAACCTACGCGTTATATGTTTAGTCTCTAACGCAATCGCCTCAAATAGAGCCGTGGCAAGTCGATATAGCCCTATGAATGATTATTTAACTAGATACTCATAACTCGAGATCACTTCATTCACAAAAACCAAACTCCCATACCACAAGTAGTATGATTATATTTCATACCAATGTAGTTAAACTACGCTATAGAAACTGTGAGCTGTAGCAGATCATTTAACAAGTGTCAAAATCTTTAGACTACTGATGGTAAGTCATTCCTCAATCTCCATCACTCGGAAAAAGGGGCGGCGGCAGATCATTTCAACCTAATTCATGATAGCTCAAGAATCAAACTCTTAAGACCGCTGGTAAGATTTTCTCACCATAGTTCGCCAGAAGTGGCTGCAGAATAGAAACACAATAGGATTTCTCTTAATTAGTTAATAACGCGTAATATTGAATCAAGTAAGGGAATTCTGTGAGACCACTCACCTTAATCAGTAAAATAGGTATCTGGCTCATCATTACAACGCACATTGACAGCATAAGAGCCCATCTTCTGCATTCTGCACTCAAAATACCATCAAAAGGAATTTAGCTTTGAAATATCACTTTGACCACTGTCAAAAATGATTATCAAGGTAGAGAAGAATGATCAGTAAGCACATGAAATGAAAATAGGAATAACACAACTTGTAGGCAAGCCAGAGAGATAATCACACATCCCAACAAACCAAGAATCGCCCAATTGCTGAACAAGAGTAGGAAGGCACTGAGCATCATCGTAGGCATTTTGACAGGACACTGCAAGCTCAACCGACACTTGCATTTACTAGGAATAGGCGAATCGCCCCTATGTCTCTACTGTGGCACCACTCACACCGATGCTGCCTTACTGATGAGTCCAATTTCGGGACGAAACCGGTATAAGGAGGGCACAACTCACATAGATGTAACTCTGGACATTTATTACGGTTCTGTACCAACCTTTCCGTTTAACATGGTTAATACAGTTTTTTCAGTTTTCTGCTGATGTGGTACAAATTACATATTACAGAGATCAAAAAGCTATTATGGGACTTGAAAAGTCAACGGTATATTGTGAATGGCATTATACGAAAAATTCCTGTACATTTAAGCCAGTGAAACGTTTATTTTTAAAGCATGATATACGTTACTTCGTAAAAACGGGAACGACTTGTTTTTCAGTTTCTTTTTATTTGATTGTTCAAGATATTTTTCCGGTTATATTTGCGGAAATTAATTAAAACAGTCGAGCTAGGTCGTCAGGTTCCATATCTACTTATTATCTTAATATATAAAATAAAGTCGTGTTGGTTATTGTTATGGGAATAACCTTCCAAATCAAGGCTGCGAATTAACTAAAAGAATTCAGCACAAAGTATCACAAAACAATAAACCCAATGTTTTTTAATGTTTTGTACAAAGTATCTAAAATAATGATAGATGTAACGTGACATATAAAATCAAACACGATATCTCATAAGTATTTATTTTGATTATTAGATGGAAGCGATCCCTTGAAATCAATATTCAATCTTTCGAATGGAGCTGTAGCTTTGATAAGGGTCCCTTTGTTTTTATAAAATCTTGGTTTTATCTCAGCACAGACTGGACATGTGAGTGAATAAAAACATTTCTATCTAAAGAAAGGATTCTTATTGAAAGCATACCTGACCTCAATCAGAGGGTTATCGATAAATTTGATGCTGCTAAAGATCGTCGAATCGATTTTCAATTCAAATAAATATTAATTAGCTGTTCATTTTTGTTCATCAATATGTTTTGCTATCAAAGTTTGTAACCTAACTTTGTATGTTGAATAATATTAAATCCACTGCTTTTAGTCATTTTGGACTTGCTCCCGAAAAATGTTTTTGCCTTGGGGTAGTCGTCCCTGCAACCTCCACATTTGTCTTGTACGAGCCGCCACTGTATACAAGACGTGCTATACTTTATTTTTTCCAAGTTTGGTGGCAACCTTTTTCTTAACACTGTAAGCAAAGAGAGTTCGTTGTCCATGCTGAAGTATACTAAAACTCAAAAATTACCATTTTTACAAAAAAAATAAAAGTGAAAGAAGCTTATTTATTGAAAAATCATAGGAAGTCAAAATACCCTGGCAAAAAACTGATCATCCAAAGAATTTAGAATGACTAGAAAAAAACCATTATAAATGAAGATGATTGAAGTTTTTATTGAAAATGCTTCAAATTTTAACATCAAATCAGCAGAGACAGAGAACCAAGTGAAATTTCAATGAATCGTAGAATCAAGTATACGATGTTTTCATTTTTATTTGATGTTTATGTATGACTTTTGAGTTTGTATTTTCTTCATATAATGCCAGACTTTTCAAAAACTGAAGCTCTAGAAAATGCCACCTCGTAACGACGTTTCATCCTTAAGATAATTTCTATGGAAAATGTATCAAAATCATCAATACTTTGAGGAAATGCTTCAATCACATCTTCTTCTTACTCATTATAATCCACAAGAACAAATCATTGTACCAGCAGATGCAAGCAATCTGGGTATTTGCGGAAGTATTTTTCATAGATTTGAGATGGAGCGGGGAAATCAATCTATCATGTGTCTAGAAGTCTGACGGATACAGAAAAAAAATAAAGCCAGCTTGAAAAAGTGGCTCCAACACTATGTAGTTTTTGCAGTGAAAAATTCCACAAGATACGGAAGATTTTTCATTTTACCATCTGTTCACAAGCCAGTATCAGCTATTTTTGGATCAAAGAAGGAGTTCCTTTATACAGTATGTCCGGTGACGGGGTATCCAATAGGTGAAATGAACCAGAAATTTCATTTTTCTAGCAAAAGTCATTCTTTATAAGATTGATTGATAGCGATGTCGATGAGAACGAAGATCAAGTAGTTGCTTTGAAATACAGTGCGGCTCTAAAAGGTCCCCCCCCCTTTTTTGATGTGTGCACCAAAAATTTTGAAACTTGGCATACCTTAATTGCCGTCGAAATACTACTTTTTGATGTCACTGACGTACTTTTAGTATTCAAGATGGCGGCTGGGCGCCATTTTGATTTTTTTTCTGCATTCGATGGCTTCTATATTCCACACAAAACAGTGTCTTGCGGCAAAACATGCGCAGTTAGTTAAAAATGAGATAGTTTTACCACCGACCATATAATATTATGGAAGAATAACCCCTGAGTGGCACTTTGAACCAGCATCACCAAGTGACAGTCGGACGAGACTTACGAGAGTGACATAGAAAATATAAAACCTTCTTGAAGCCTAGATCGCCAGCGTTATGTAGGCCGATAAACGATTTCCTTTCAGCAGAATATCATGTCAGAGCGGGAACGCCGGACATGTGTTAGGAACAAAGGTTTTGGCAGTTCTTGGGTGGGTTTCGCGCGCTTGACTGAGTGATCCTTCTATATTATTTTTTATTCGGTGGTTATACTGCTGGTTGTTTCATTTGATGTATCAAGAGAATGAAGCAATTTCTCATTTAGAAGATCGTCTTACCCTCAAGATATTTTCATAGTTTAAAGAAGGTTGCCGGGAAGTGAGTAAGATGTGAATCAACAGGAACCTTTTATTCTCCATAAAGTGGTGTCCTGCCATTTACAGAGGTTGGAAACTTTCCAGACCCTCTTATCGTTTACAATGGAAATATAATCTTGTAGTATCCCGTTAAACAAGTCTGATTATTTGCCAGTCACTTAGTTGGATTATAATTATAATAAATCAAAAAAACACCAACACCAATGATATATTTAAACATTTCTAGCTTGAGATACAACAAACTACTTCTCACTGGTGAATAAATAAAATAGAATAACTGCAACAAATGTGAGTGGAATGAAGAAAAAAATGGTATTCGATAAAAAGTACACTGAAGATCCTACTGCGATCCCTGTGACGATATAGTGTACAATATCCACACTAAAAACGAAGTTAGAAAGGTCTCTGTTGAAGTCTTGGATTCATTACTTACATCATTAGATGACGCCTTCCTGCGTCCAGGGTATCAAGAAAATCTCTGACCAAAAACTCTCTCATCGCTACCAAAGACGTATCAAAATAGTCTTGCCAATCTAAAGTCTTCAAATCAAACGGAAAATTTTTCTGGTCAGCATCACTCAGACTTTTCCACAGAGCTCTTGTATTGTCATTCAGAAAAGTCCATTCATTCATCGTGAAATGGGTCAGAACTGCTTCAAACTTGTTCATTTTGCTGTAAACCTTTCCCAACCTTGAAAATATTTTGTTATTAGGGTTATTATTGACAATCCGATTTTGCAAGAACATGAAACGATTATTGTTACCCAAGCCTCCATTGAGGGTATACCTTCTTTCACAGATACTAAGAAACTAGAATATAATGGTTTCACGAAAAGCCAATGATCGAAATAAAGATTGTTTAAACGACAAAGTACTTCAAGAAACAAAAATTATGACTATAACGATTTCAGCTATAGAAAACACTTGTCCAATCCAACTTATTTATTTACAGTCACTATTTATGTACAGTCGTGTTCATAAAAAGTACCACGTCAATATCAGTCATTTTCTTTGGAGACCTGCCGCATGTTTATTGTAATTTTGATTTTGTTCCTATTTTTTTTTAATGTCAATCAAAATATTTTTTATCAACAGTTTCAAAAATAGCTTTATGACTTTTATATGTACATGACTGTACACGCCCTGAACACTAGTTTTAATCAAAGCTTATTTCTTATGTATGCGCTTTCTGTCTAATTTGGGCGTAAAACACGACTCACTTTCACAATCTTCCAATTCCTCAACCCTAGACTAAACACTGATGTCCGTTCTCCAAACATAAGTTACTACAAATATTTTTTCTCAAGTCTCACACCCTCATTTTGAGTTTATAAAGTTACCAAGAAATAGAAAAACATTTTCGTTACAATCATCAATATGGCGCCCCACTCGCAAAAATATAAACAACACATCAATCGACTAGGTAATCAAAAGTGGCCGTGGCATGAACAACTATATTTCCTCTCTCGCACCGCGACTGGGTCGTTGATAGGCTGAGTCCAAACTTAATGATGCATTCAGACGCGTGCCACGCAGCACGGCTGGCTGCTCGGCAAGCGGCACGTTAAGCCGCTCGTCGTGGAGTAGCGCAAAACGCTTATGATTAACAGAAACAATTGGAATCAACATCGAGGCGTTTGGATTTTGTTGAATTTGATTAGTTCTCGATGATTTATATTGATTGTGAGCCTTTCCTTTGGTTTTCCTTATAAAAGTGTGATTTTTGGTAAAATTCTCTCATTTCGCCCGTTATAATTCAATCGATGTTATTTTTGACAGCAGTTGTATTGATATTATTGATGTTTATGGTAAATGGATTGGAATTATGATGATTTTGAGACATTGCGAGGCAAAATATTGTGGATCAACAGAAATAATTAGAATCAGCATCGGGGCGTCTGGATTTTGTTAAAATTGATCGGTTCTCAATGATTATACGTATATTTTCATCCATGATGAAAGAGTTTAGTATAAAGATTGAAAAACAGGATTCTTTTCAAAATAGTCTTCTCTGACAAACCGTCTTTCATTCATCATTTAATGCACAACTAATTGGCGTTTCCCCGTTATACAGCACTCCAATCACACTCGAAAGATGGCAAACAAGGCGGATTTTTCTAGACTGGCAACTGAACATACTAGAACGATCCATAACGTGTACAGTGATCCGAACTTGTGATAAAAGAATTAAGAGCCGAGATGTTTGAGCGAAACGTAATGGTTGGAACGTCGTCTCCGCTATTGGTTGACTTGGATGTTTGAACCGGTGGCCAAACACATGTTTCGTCACAATATGAACACAAAATAAATTCCTACCTAGGTTTGTGACCCATAAGCCTAGCGGCACTATCAGCAATAAACCCAGGTAATGTATGAAGTAAGAAGGTTAATATCGCCCACCAATAATAGCATTTGGTGAATCGGAAAAAACCTTTTAGCTTGATCTCCATAGAGCCAACATTTCTACCATGTTCTATTGCCATTCCCAGATCTCTCCACGCCACAGGGTTGTCAGACGACGAGACGTAGTTGTAAATTGGAATCTTATCCAGTTGCCTGCAACGCTTAATGTGTTAACACTGAATATAACTGACCAAATAATAATGTCATTCACCTTTCCTTCGCTGTCTCATAGGAAGAAGCTATAGTGCCATTGATGACATAATCAGCTGGTACAAGGTCAGCTACACCATTGGGATTGCCGCGCATGACATGTAAAACTCCAATGGTGGCTCCCTCGATCATACCAACGGGTCCAAATATATTATCAACCCATGAACGCAACGGTTCCTTCACAGTTGCAATGACTTAAGGCACGGTTGGTTGAGAAGTGGGAAGGTTAAAAAGACCTAGCTTACCTATGGATGGTCTTATAATCACTGCTGGAAGTCCTAAAGCTTCTTTTTCCACGATAGTCTCAGCAATTTGCTTGGTGTAGGCATAGGTGTTCGGTAAATCTCCCAAAAGACTGTGATTGTCGTGTTATTGTTGAAGACAAGGAACCAATACTCACGATGGGGTGATTCTTTCCAATATATTTTTAGGTAAATCTTTGGTCAAAGTTATTAGCTTATATGGATCCAACAGAGGTTCGTAGAACTGTTCATTAACAATCTTTTGATGACAATTTGAATACGCCGTGCTGACATGGACAAATACTTCTAGCTTTTTGCACTTCTTTGCAATGTTGATCATCTCCTGTGTGCCACATATGTTAATTTTAACAGCTCTTGCCAGTTTTTCATCAAAGCGAACGGTAGCAGCGACGTGATAGATGATATTGACATTGTCAGTGATAATTTTTCGAGATTCTTCGGATAAACCTATGCCGTCTGTTTCAAAGTCGCCGGATAAGCCTACAACTTTTTTTTTGTAGTCTGGATAAATGTCGGATAGTTTTTCAAACACCTATGAAACAGAACTTAGCGATGTTTACATTTTTGGAATATAACTGACCCAGTTATCCAGAAACTGTTCGATTCTTTCCTTGGTATCCTTTCCTTTTTTTGCTCTCACCATCAAGTAAATCGTACCAACATTCTTACAACATCTCAGTAGTTTCTCCACCAATAACTTTCCTATAAAATAATAAAGAATTGATATAATGGTAAGTTTCGTGTGGTTCATATACACGCATGAAGAGAAAAGACCCGGTAATGGAAACGATCATTGAAGATCTCGGACGTTTCAGTATTTTTCGAGTCAGCGAACATTTATTTTTTCACACACCGGGTATCTACCCAAAAAATTATGCGCAAAACTAGTTTTGGGTGACAAATATTTCACAAACCCGCAATTTTACTTTTCAACGGCTAATGAGCGTAACAAAATAGTCAGAACTAGTATTGTGCTTATTGAATAGCGCAACGAATATTAGATCTGCTCATTTGATTCAATCAACATCTAAACCCACTGGTCTATATAACTGGATAGTCACAACCAATGGAACCGGCTCTGGAAAGTAAGCACCACATGGAGGTAAAAATCGTGTATAAAACGCTCCTGAATGGCGAATGGTTTCTCGAACAATTCAAGTCTGAGAAGATATGAATCTCCGGTGAGTCGCTGGCGATACGAACTTGACCCATGAGCAGCGAATAGAACGGAACTTCCCTTACTGAAAATGAGGGAATAGTATGTTATTCAACGAGCGGGAAATGGTGAATATTACTCACGAGGATGAAGTTTGCTCCACGAGCCGTAGGCGAGTAGCGTAATCATCTGAGTGAGTAATATCCATTTCCCGCGAGTATAATACTATACTTTTTCTATGATCATTCAATAATTGAAGCGAACTTTGGAATATACAATTTCATTCGGACGGCACTTTTCGAGAACTAGTTTAGTGAGGTTTGGTTGTTAACACAATGTGACAATGAGCAATGACTATAAAACAAGTATGGATGGTCAAATGGGCTGTTTCAAAATGACGTATTTGAAGGTTGACATTTTGTCGAATGTTCTGATTGGCTACAAAACAGTGGAGTAATGAGATTAGATCATTGCATTGACTAAAAACAATTGAGCAATAAAAAAAAGTCACTGGTATGAGTAACGAGTTACATTAACCAATAGAAAGTGAATGTATAATACATATATTATTGAATAGTCATAGAAAAAAATAATTATAAAGGATGGCAAATTCTAACATGGAAATTTCACCTGCAGCTGAACTCTTTCCATGTCCCGTATTTCAGAAAATGAGGACTGGTTACCCAAGTCGTCCCCATCCTGGTAAAACATAGAATATAGATACGCCCGTGTTCACAGTTGACAGTACCCTCTATTCAAATGACACACTAGCTCTCGGAAAGTTGAGACTACCATCCATATTATTCTCCGTCGATAAGTAAAATGAGAACCTGTATTATAACTATGAAGATACTAAATCTAAGCCTATCCTCACCGGACTGTTCAAGTGACTTGACGGTGGCAACATGCCATTAAAAGAATGAGCTACCGCTTTTTTAACTTCCGCGTACAAACCATATGAAGAACCTGAACCACCACCAGCAGCGATCCGAACTCTAGTCCACCACGCCAAAGAGAAAGGACCACTGTTGTTGATAGGGTGCGATGCAAATGGTCATCACACGCAGTGGGGCACCAGTGACAATAAGAACAGAGGTGAGTCAATTTTAGACTAACTACTACCCACCGACCTTGTAATATACAATAGGGGGGACGTACCAACATTTGTCAACAGGGTTAGAGAAGAGGTGTTAGATTAATTCCGAGAAGCTTACTGGAATAATGCCAATCATGTTGAAAAACTCCCTCGACATCATTATTAGATCACCAGGTCAAAATATATTCCGTCTCAAATTGGGATACGCACCAGGTAGATGGTGTGAAAGTGGTTTTTATACCCAAATCGGGAAAATCAAATAACTCAACTCCAAAAGACTAAAAGACTACAGACCAATAAACATTTCATCCTTGTTGCTGAAGACACTGGAAAAGCTGATTGACCTGCACATAAGAGAATCAACCAAGATAAAAATGAAATCTCCGGATCGGCATGCGCACCTTAAGGGCAAGTCAACTGATAGCGCTTTGGATGAAGTTGTGAAAACAATTTAAAAATCTCTCGATGACAAAGAATACACGCTGGATGCGATTCTAGACATAGAGGGAGCATTCAATAATGTCACGACCGAGACCATTGTAAGAGAAGTGGCAAGGATGGAAATAGAACCAATCATCATCAAATGGACAATAAAAATACTGAACAGCTTTCCAAATGAGCCGGACAGAACGGTTTTGTAGTAAACCCTGATTAGACAAATTAAGTACTGTTCACAAGGAAATACCAGGTGCCCAAGAGTAGAATGCACACATTCGGAGAACAAACTCTCAGGCTTTTCAATGAGACAATGTACCTGAGCATCATCCTAGATTCGAAGCTCTCCTGAAAAAGAAACACAGAGGAAAGAATGGAGAAAGACCTCAATGCATTATATAGGGTGCCTCAGATTCGAGTGCATGTATTGGGATCTCAGTTATTATAAGAGATACAGCGTCGATTCAATGGATGCAAAGTTGCGCAGTTTTATGCTCAACAAAATTTCATTTTGAAGTTTGAAAAACTCCCACTACTTCAGAAGATATTTGTTATTATTTTTTCCTGAGTCTATTTGAGAAGATATTTCAAAATAATTGCAGTTTCTCACTGCCACTTTTTCTCATCTACAATATGGCGTTATCAAATTAAAAATCTGACGTTTCGTCTTCAAGCGGTCATCATCAAGTTCATTCGAATACGGACCTGGATTTTGTATTTCATTTTTAGTAATCTCTTGATGTCCTTGAAACATTGAGTTATCGCAACCGTCGAAAAAAATACTCATCTAGAAAATAATACCAGAGATAATTAGTTAGGCAACCCTTGTCTGCCTAACATATAGTCTGGTTCATAAATCCATCTTTTTTCGACACGTTATTCTTATGAGAAAACCTGCACAACTGTACAAAACTAATTGACTGAACCAAAATCGAAATAACATCCAATAACGATACATTTGATGAAATTGAATTAGATCCTCAAATGATATGGAAAATGAAAAAATCACATATAAAATACTGAATCAATCTTTGCGAAAGTGTTCAAAAATATTCCCATTTTAACAAAATATTGAAAATAACAATAAAAGGTGATTATTAATGTAAAATATTGAGGTGGCTTATATGACTTAAAATAAAATAAAAAATCAGGTTTCGTATGTGAGAAAATAAAGTGATGACAGCTCGAAGTCGGAACGTCAGATTTTCAATTTGATATCACCATCGTGTAGAGGAGAAAAAGTGACAATGACAAAGTGTAATTTTTTCTAAAATGTCTTTTCAAACAAACGCATCCATTTAACCGACCCTGTATCTCTTATGATAACTAATCCCCCCCCATGCATGCACTCGAATCTGTGGCACCCTGTATACATGCAGGAGAATGATTGGTGAAAAATGGGGACTAAAGCCGCACATTATCCATTGGATATATACAGCGATCGTGAGACCCATAATCACCCACGGAGCCGTGTTATAGTGGAAAGCCACTGACACGAACTTGAACGTTAAGATGCTCACGAAAGTGCAACAGCTGGCAACACTAAGTATGACGGGAGCAAAGAAGGCACCGCTGGCAGATTTAGAGGTAATTCTGAACATCCTGCCGTTGAATTGTTCATTAAAATCACTGCCGCTAAGGGAGCTTTTATACTGAGGGAGGCCAAATTGTGGAAGCAGGCAACAAGTAGTGGAAAATCAATGGTGCTCAGGGAAATCTGAAGAACAATGGATAACCAAGAGGCGACGCTGATACAAACGACAACAGACTGCATGGTAACCAAGAGCTCTGTTGAAAATAAGGTAGTGGTTAAAATACCTTCCAGAGAAGACCTGGGATCAAGACTCAATTATAAGGAAGAAAGAGATAGAAGCAGCAAAAAAATATATTGGTACAGGAGCAGGGATATACTCAAAGGAACGGAACATTCAAGAGTCTATCAAGCTTGAGAAAGGATGTGGCATTCTGCATACAGGAATCATAGCCATCAAAGAGGCATCCAACCTGCTGCAAAGACTGGACAACACAACAAAAGACCTCACAATCTCTTCAGACGGCAAAGTGGCGTTGAGACTACTAGGATCAGATACAGTAAGGTAATAGGTAGTGATGAGTTGCCGTAAGGCATTGTCCTGGATCAGGGGCCTAGGGACTGATGATCTCTGCAAGGACTGCATCGAGAAGGATGATACGATAGAACATCTACTGTGCCACTGCCCAAATCTGAAAGAAGGACGCCTCAGGAATATGGGGCAATACTACCTTGAAGACATGGAGAAAGCAGCGAATGTTAGACATAGTGCTTATTCTGATCTTCGATAAAACCATGAACGAAGAAGAGTGACGCTACAGGTTGTGACCAAGGAAACATCTCTTCAAGGGAACACAATGGGCCATATTATGGCCTCCGAGTTAAAGCAATGCGAAGCAGGAAACTTCGGGGCAGGGCCTACCCTTCGCAACCTAACCTAACCTAACCTAACCTAACCTTTATAGCAAAGACGCTGGAGAAAAGTAATTTATAAAACACGATAACGGCTCAATTTTTGCTCAAATTTGATGGAATTATTGAAATATCCAATAATACACAGAGGATTCCATTTAGAAAAATGCAACTTTGATGTTTCACGAGTTTATGAGTTACCCTCTGTGTACCTCAAATTATTTCCATCTAATAGCTATTGTGAGACCCTTCAACTTTTGTATTTAAGTTTTTTCAGTAGATGGAATAGCTCAAGCAATAATCGACCGTTCCCATACATATCAGTGACACAGTTTATCATTTCATGAAACAATAGAGGTAGTATGTTTTTATTTGATGTAATTGATGTGTTATAGTGAAATTATTATTGTCATAAAATGTTTGTTTCGACAGTTTTGAAGAGCATTGTCCTACTGGCCTATGCATATTTTCGAGACAATGAGGTTGACTTGCATAACTTAACTACTCATGGATAATAATGATTACCATTTGTTTTTACCACTACTCACAGAACAGTAAAATTGTTAGGGCATGCATGTCAAAATGCATGAGTTCACCCGACAGATAGACATAACATTTTGGAGAAAAAACTAGGGTCCTATCAACATGTGTTCACAACGTATTTTTTCCAATGAACTTAGTTGACTCCATATACACACACCTAAGAAACCTGTACCACCAGTGATGAGAATGTTTTTTCCATTCAGCCACTTGACAATGTCACTATTTTCCTGATCACATCTCAAATCTTGGTCTTGCAAATACAAATGGATAGAGTAGTCTTTATCATTTCTTGTATACGTGCGATACTTGATTTTTTCCAAATTTGGTGGCAATTTTTTCCTCAACACTGCAGGCATAGAGAGTTCGTTGTCCATGTTGACGTATGCTGAAACTCAATAGTCACCAACTCTACATATGATTGACATTAGAGAAGATTTATCAAAAAATCAAAAGAAGCTAAAGAGAGTCCGAGTATGTTTTAATCAATGAAGATATTTTCATTTTGATTTTGTGCTTATGTGACGCCTTTGTGTCTTTTTTCAATCTTCATTTTTGTTTTATTATACAGACCAAAATTTTTTTGGGCAGTGACTGATGCAGACTAGGAAACATAATATTGAAACCTTAATCCCTAACCCCCTCAGTATGATTCGCCTCTGATAAAAATTTCAAAATTTTGATTTTGGAAAGTAGCACTTTTTTTCCATGAAAATATGTCAAGTATCGTCACACGGATTTATGAATAATGTTTCGAAAACACTGTGTGAAGACTTTTGCAATTTGGTCAGACAATAAAATTAATCTCACTAACAACATGTAAGTAACTTAGACTCACCAGCTTTGTCTTTCAAAGAAAATGCAAAAACTGATTGCATTTTGATGCATGCCAATAATTCTTGCACCGAGACTACGTGACAGGTCAAGAGGTGGGAGATAATCGAAACATTGTTATATGTTAATAAATATTTATGAAGAACATCGATGTCGCCAAAATGACTTATTTTATGCATATAAACGCGTTATGGCATTTTCTATGTAAGAAGTTTTGCCTTTGGACTTCAAGATTGTTCAAAATATCAATTTCAAATTTCGATGTTCCTCCTCATAATACATCTAGCCTGCATACTACAGCCAAATGGATTTAACTCTATTATTAATGAATGGAGACGGTTTCGGAAAGGCGCACGGAACGGTCGGATAGGTCGGCGTGGCTCGATATTCTTGGTTGTGCATTTTTTCTATCAAAAACTTTTTATACAGGGCGAGTCATGTAGCAGTGGCCGATAGCAACTTTCTAATTTCAAATAGAGCCCCCAGTATATTATTCAGTGATTGAATTCTTTCTACTAGTAATTTTTCATAAACAATTAACTAAAAAGGTGGAAGAGGTGCATCAGAGTGCGCTCAGTATCCAGACAGTCTTTCGAATGTGGAGAAATGCAGCTTCCACGAGGAATGGCTTTGTTTCTGCATGCCATCACTGGGTGTGATATCACTTCTGCGCTTTTCTGGCATGAAAGAATAAGAGGTATACCTTTGAAGAAAAAACCTACTGAATGGACCTCGCCCCCATTTTTCTTGAACATCAACCAGAAAGAGGTAGGAAATGCTGGCGAGACCTTGGTGAGCTTTTACGGAAAAAATATGGAATACTGAACACTCTCCGTTACTTGGCATTTTTAAAATCGGCAACCACCACCAAAGGCAACATTGCACGCCTTTCCTCTACCACAAAGGCGGCAAAAACCTACCTACCACCAGGTGCAAAACTGGCTGGGTAATGAAAAAAATCTGTGTATAGTTGGGGATGGACCAACAGCGAACAAGGACTCATGTGCTCGATCCTAGGCTCTTTTTGTCAAGGGCAAAGCAATGCAACCCCTATCATCATGGATGTGGAGGATGAAGACTTGGATGACTCAATATCATTTGTCGACTTTCAGAAAACGTAGTTCTTTGTACTCCCCCCTCTCCCACTGATCCAGACTTGATGTGTAAGACCTGGCTCTTTCAAAGTGGGGAGTTTTAATCACATGCATTACTCTGTAAATTTATTTTGTAATTAATATAAATGTATGTTGTTCATTTTATGTTGACGTGTATTTGTTCAGTTCAAATTGTTGAATTCAGGTTCTTGCATAAAACTAAAAAATACACTCAGTACAATGTTTTCATCATTTTCCCATACTTCGATGATTCAATATTTTTTGGTTTTTGAGAAACTATGACACAAAGAGATATCATTTTGGTACCGAATTGAAGTTGAATTACTTCTCTACAATTTCGTTATATTTGAGACAATTAGCTTAGCCAGTACGTGTTATGGAAAATGGACATACGGAAAAATTTTCCATTTTTGCAAGAAATGTCCTATCTGTTGCCGGGCTGTAACTCCTCAACCAATAGACATTGGTAGTTCTGATTAAGCTCAAATTGTAGCGGATCTAGTTATCTTTACAGAAGTGAAACAACAATTTCCGAAAAGTCTTCCTCAAGGTAGTTCTTTCGATGAAAATGGAAAAACTTTTCATTTGTCTGCTCCATAATTCAAGGATGGATAATAGAAACAAAAAATACAGATGAAAAGTTATGATATATTCAAAAAAACTTCAACCAACAACTCACTTTTCAGAAGTAAATAAATAATAGAGAATAATCGTAACAAAAGAGAGTGGAATAAAGAAAAATATGGTATTGGATAAAAAGTACACTGCAGCTCCTACTGTGATCCCTGTAACGATATAATGCACAATATCCACACTGTAAAAAAAATTGAAAAATTAAAAAAGCACATCAAGAGCGGTCTGCTTATTCTACTTTGACAATGTCTTTACTATAAAGCAATCAAAATTACAACTACACCAAAAAATCGACATCTGTCACTGCAAAAATACCTGGTAGGGGTGGTAGATGCGGTGATAGCTGCACTCGTGAACAAGATAACAACAGGCAAGGATAATTGACAATCCGCAACCATGTTCGAGAACAAGTTAGTAGAAGGTAGCAGATGAACTTTCCCCAAGAGACAGGGATTGGAAGAAAATGGATAGAATAAAAAAGACGATGAGACTGCTAGACCTGAAGAGAATCACGGCCAACAGAAAGAAGTGAAAGGTTCAGGAGTGGCAGAAATGGTGAACAACTAGTATTTGAGGCATACGAGGTGTACAAAGAGGAAAGGATCTCGTGTGGCTTTTCTTTGAAGAGGAGCAACTGGTCACTGGCCATGGAAATATCAACGGATATCCTCAAAGCTAGGGGAGATAACAAATGGGGGATGTTGACAGACTCATCTGATGGAGTCTTGCAAACTGAGTAAGTCAGAGCACGAAGAAAGTATGAACACCTCGGGGACATTCAGCTCACGCAGGAAAGACTTAGGGTGGTGGTAGAAGTCACGAGGCTTAACTAACGCGTGGGCATCACTGTCGCTGACGGCTCGGAAAAAGCAGTCAGAAGTAAATTAAAAAACAAATCAATGATGAAAAATACAGGGGTTGTTGATTCATTCGAGAGTCATTTTCACACGACTCGAAATTGATTGGTGCAGTGAGGACAATAACCGACGAAAGATATCCAGCACTTTGAAGATAATCTGAGCTCAATTTGAAAAAATATCACAGCCAGAATAAAGAAACAGTGTTTTGATGTGTTTCAATGGTAATCGGTCTATCATAACCCCTAAGATTATGAATAAGAAAAAAGGAAAAATAAAACAGAAAAAATCTAGCACTTTGAGGATAATCTAATCTTGATTTGAAAAATATTCCCAGTTAAAAAAGAGAAGCAAAGTTCCGATGTGTGGACCGATATTGTTTTCATTATTTTTGTTGTTTAGGGCAGGACCGGGCAATTTACCTTCCCGATATTTGAAGAAGACGGGGACAGCTAAGCTATAATTTAACGCAACATTTCACTGGACATGGCTGCTGCTCCAATCACTTTCAGAGGCTTTAGATGAACGCTACACTCAAGTACCGGTACTGCAAATACTTTCTCATATGTAATCCGTGGCAAATGAACGGGATAAAGGCTGAGCAGGGATTGAAGCTAGAACTAGAACTGGGCTTGGCAGGTGTTTTGCTTGGACTAAATCAACTTGGGGTGCAGAGAGCCAAAAAAGGAGCAGTGCCCCAGGCATGAGAGGTGTCTTGTCGAAGATTTTTTCAATGCGCAAAAGAAAGTAGGAAAATCAAAGTTCATGTGGTTGAAAATCGTCCATATTCACAAAGAGGACCTCTTGTAGAATTGAATTAATCAATCAAACAATGTCTTGAGGCCTCAAATAAATGTAATAATAATAATAAATTTTATCTGAGGCCTAAAGACATTGTTTGATTGATTAATTCAATTCTTAAAGTTCATAGTAGTAGTACCTCATGAGTAAGGATAAGTGAATAAAATTAGCCCTAAATAGTTGACTTTCTAAAGAAATTGGAAAAATTTAAGTGAAAAAGATTTTAGCGGTGGATGGTAGTAAGGTAATAAGCGGCAATAGTTTTTCTTGGACGTAGTAGTTGAAGTGAATGTGGTAGTGGTTAATTTTCTAGCTAGACGGGCATATGACAGAGTGATGGTGATAGTAGCTACAATTAGATGTAGTGGTTTTGGGTTTGTTTTCTGTAGGTTCACGCTTTTGTCAATTTTTTTTTTTCGTTTTTATGCAACATTTAAACAATCCCTCACTTACATAAATAAATGTCGCCTTCCTGCATCCAAGGAATCAAGGAAATCATTTACCAAAAACTCCCTCACTGCCACCAGATACGTATCAAAATAGTCTTGCCAATCCAAGGGTCTCATATCGAAAGGAAAATTTCTCTTGTCAACATCATTCAGACTTTCCCACAAGGATCTGGTATTTTCATTCAGAAATAACCATTCGTTCATCGTGAAATGAGTCAGGACAGCTCCAGCCTTGTCCATTTTGCTGTAGATCATTCCCAACCTTGAGAAAATATTGTTTTTTATTCTAGTGATGGATAATTCGCAAAAATAGTCTTCTACCTAGGTTTCTGTCCCATCAACCTAGCAACGCTGTCAGCGATAAAACCAGGTATAGTATGCAGTAGAAATGCTAATATTGCCCACCAATAATAGCATTTGGTGAATCGGAAGAAACCTTTCAGCTTGATTTCCATAGATCCAACTTTTCGTCCGTGTTCTCCAGCAAGCCCTAAATATTTCCACTTCATGGGGTTGTCCGACGACGAAACGTAGTTGTATATTGGAATTTTATCCAGCTGTCTGCAAGGTTTCAAGTGGTTAAAGCAAACATAATTGGCCAGAATCACCTATCTTTTGCTGTCTTATACGAAGCAGCTATAGTATTATTAATGACGTAATCGGCTGGTACCATGTCAGCTACACCCTCGAGATTACCACGCATAGTATGTAAAACCCCAATGGAGGCTCCTACGATCATACCAACGGGTCCAAAGACATTATCAACCCATGAACGTACCGGTTCCTTTGCAGAGGCGATGACTAAAAACTGGCTCCAAATATGTACATAACACCATTTTATCTTACCTATAGATGGTCTAGTAACCACTGCTGGAAGACCCAACGCTTCTATTTTCACAATAGTCTCAGCAATTTGCTTCGTGTAGGCATAAGTGTTTGGTAGATCTCCTAAAAGACTGTAATTGACGTGTTATTGTTGAAAACAATGAAGCAAATACTCACGATGGGGTAATTCTTTCCAAAATATCTGTAGGTAAATTTTTGGTCAAAGTTATCAATTTATATGGATCCAACAAAGGCTCATAAAACTGTTCATTAACAACTTTTTGATGGCAATTTGAATACGCCGTGCTCACATGGACAAATGATTCCAGTTTCTTGCACTTCTTGGCAATGTAAATCATCTCCTGGGTGCCACATATGTTTATTTTGACAGCCTTGTCCAGTTTTTCATCAAAGCGTACCGTAGCAGCCACGTGATAGATAATATTGACATTATCAGTGATAATTTTTCGAGATTTTCCAGACAAACCTATGTCATCTTGTTCAAAGTCGCCAGATAAACCCACCACTTTGTTTTTATAGTCTGGATAAATGTCTGATAGTTTTCTGAATACCTATGAAACAGAAGTGATATGAGCATTTTTTGAAAATAACCAACCCAGTTGTCCAGATACTCCTCGATTCTCTCCTTGGTGTGCTTTCCTTTTTTTGCCCTCACCACCAAGTAAATGGTACCAATATTCTTGCAACATCTCAATAATTTCTCCACCAACAATTTACCTAAAAATAATAAACAATCAATGGTTTGGTTAGTGCGAATACATTTCTTCTGACAATAATATTCGTAGGAATATCTCCCTGGAACTTACTTCTACAAACTCTACAAGTGTGAAGTGTGAATTCACTTCGCTTGTGCGAGAAATCACATCACAACGACATCGTGCGCCGGGAAAAAGATGTATTTTGGAATGCATGCTGTGTGCAACTAATGCGCACGCTCCTCATTAGCCGCTGAGTTCAAATGTTATCGTCGTAAATTTTCCACTTCTCGCCGTGTCAAGGCTTTATTTTTATACATATATCTAGCTACACAAAATATGTATAGATCAGTGTTTGAAACGGACCAAGAAGGGCTCGAGCGATATGAATAAGGTAGAAAATGAAATTAACACAGTTTATGAATGAACAATCCGATTTAAGAATGGATATACAGGGTGTTTATTAATTGAATGCCGATACTTAAGGGTGATAATCCTTGGATGATTTTAAGACAAAAAGTTCATATGAACGTAGGTCCGCAAGAGCTTAATTTTCAAGATACAGGGTGTTGAAATATTGAAAAATAAATGATTTTTCTATAATTACTTTGATACTATTCCAGATATCTTTATGAAATTTGGTAAACGTCTTCAAGGCTTCAATATGCATTTTGTGATGTACAAACAATTTCAATATTTTTACCAGTGGCGTCCGTACGGGCTTAGCACTCAATATTTTTGGAGAAGAAACTTGTACGCCACTGCTTCCTTCCAATATAAAAATTATTTTTGAAATCTCTATTTATTTCTGAGCCAATTTGTTCTACTGATTTTTTTCCGTTCGGTGCATGGTTTTCGCTTAAAAAAATAAAATCTACTTAATTGCATTGACACCCTGCTGTGACATCCAATATTTTTAAATCAGTGGCGCCCTCTCTAACATACCCATGCATTTTGATGCATAGAGGACGTGTACCAAATTTCAAAAAGATATCTGGAATAGTATCAAAAAGATGATAAAAAAAAGATTTTTTTTATAAATTTCAACACCCTGTATCTTAAAATCTATGCTCTTGCGGACCTATGTCCATATGAACTTTTTGTCTAAAAATCATCCAAGGATTATCACCCTTAAGTATCGGCATTCAATTGATAAACACCCTGTTTATTTGCTATTACTTTTTTTCAAAAGAAAGCCCAAACATTATGGACCAAATTGCATCTGTTCGTCTTAGAATTTGCGAAACCCCGTCCCATGAAACATCATATCGTTCGATTGCAGTAGGAGGCTCTTTAGATTCGACGAGGGCATCCTGTTCGCAGATAACGAGAAATCAGAACAATACATGGATGACCTACCTAACCCTAGTTTTCATTTCCCGCGCGACTTTGAGTGAAGTCTTTTGTTGCGTTTATCCTGACAGATGACAAGATCAACGCACTAAAAGACTCCTACCATTGAATTCAAAAAGCAGGGTTAGGTACAGATTTTGATCGAGAACCCGCATTGCTTATTTGCCCAAAACACATAGGATTGAAATCAACTTCCAAAAATCTTATTAGGTAATGAACAATACTTAACCTATCAATTTACAGAGTGCGTCTGAATAAGTGCGCATATTAACATGGTGAGTCAAAGTATAGTGGGACTTTTTGTAAAGGAACATGTGTCCGCAATCGTCTCGTTGGGAAAATAATAATAAGAATAAAAATAATTTCAATGATTTATTGTCTGTAGTTTCCAATCGTGCGATTTTGATAGAATATTCAGGGTTTTGTTCCTCTTCAAGCAAGAAATCGCAGTACTCTGGGAAGTTGTTAAGAAATGGATCGATAATCTATTTTTCTTAGTGTTCGAAATAGGTGCATTTTTCTATCATAACATTGATTTTATCTCCAAAACGATTCATCGAAGAAGAGAAATTCAACTTACCTCCTCTGCTCAAAATTTTACTAAAAATCGAAAAATTATTCTTACTTTGAGGGAACTTGATGGTGTACCAGTTTTTTCTTGAAAAAAAAAGTGTCGCTCCCGGACCGGTTTTGGAAAAGTTTACCTCGAACAAATCTCTTGAAAAGATGCTCAAGTTCCTAGAATATACCCGCAAGTTTGATCAATATCGCTTGAGGCGTTTCGAATCTACAGACAAAAAATTGAAATCTTTCTACATTTTTAACACTCTATATTTTTTAATAAGACGCTATTAACCATGACAAAATACGCACTTATTTCAGACTCCCCCTGTATATTTGGGCCCAAGGATAGCAGTAGGCAAAGAAAATGAAATGAATGTATCTGCGGGAGAGAAACCGCATGTTTCACGAAGCTGAAGGTTATTAACAAGAAGATACCATTTTATCAGTGATCGCAGCTACATGGAAAATGCATAAAACCAGAGACGGTATAGAAGCACAGATACCTACCCAAAAAGCCTGTGGCGCCAGTAATTAGAACATTTTTTCCTGTTAACCACTTAACAATGTCGCTATTTTCCTGCTCACATCTCAGATCGTTGTCTTGCAGATACAAATTGATTGAATAGTCGTTATCTGCTCTTGTATAAGTGCCATACTTGATTTTTTCCAATTGTGGTGGCAACTTTTTCCTCAACACTGTAGGCAAATCGCGTTCATTCTCCATGTTCAAGTGAGCTGCAATAATAAGGAATGTACAGAAAAATCTATGAGGGATACACAACACAGAGCCTCTTGTACTGAAAATGTGCATCAGACTTTGAACAATAATACGTGAGTGACTCCGACAATCATGTTACACCTTATGGATTTGTTTTGTTTACTAAGATTAAACATTTTGTTGATGTGTCGAGTAGCCATACACGAGAGATCGAAAAACCTAATCAATGAATTTTCCGTCTACCTCTAGCACACGTCCGGTCGCCAAATATTCATTTTTTGAGCTCAAAATTGACTTGATTTTAAGTGGTTAAAATCCCTGATCCAATCTGTATTGATTTTCCCATTTGAAAAGAGATTCCTCAATCCAAATTGCTGTTACGAAGTGAAAACGTGCTTTTAAGCTTCTAAAATGCCAATAATACTTCTCTCAGGATTCCTAAGGTACCATCAAAATCCATTTTGAAAACATGCCAACTTTCAAATCTTTTTTCAATATTTTGAAGACATATAATTCGTCTTTGAATTTTTTAAAAATATCACTTAATCGGACGTCAAACCACATTCGCAAATATGAACTATTGCAGAATATACTTCTATACTCTTCAACTTGAGCTTTAAAATGCTTATTGAGGCTCAGAAAATTATTTAAGATAGAATAAGCTAGTGAACCACGATAAGGGTTTATTGTTTTGTGGATAAACCAAATGGCCAAAAAGTTTGTTTTTACCCAAAGTAGCTGTCAGTGACGTCACACTTTCACGGTCTATGAAAGCGGAATTTAAATGAAACGGTGGCTGAAATTTATAAAAATCATTTAAACCACACTGGATAGAGAAGATGTTGAGTATCAGTATGAAAGTAATATGTATATCCAAATTTAACAATAACTGGAAAATTTTAAGGTCAATCAGTGCCAAATACAGTGTTGATGTGTTTAGCATGAAATTTGCAAAATGCATAATGGAAAAGTATATTTGAATATATCATTCAAAAACAAACAATTTCAGGAATATTAAAATGAATGTGCAAAAATTCAAAAGTCTTCAAACACACGATGATTGAAAAATTGTCGTTCCAGCGGCATTAAAATCAATTTCACCAAAATACCAGCAGATATATTTGAAAAACATTCGATAAACTTTTTAAAGTCAAAAAAAGCGAAGAAGAGTTTTGAGTAAGGCATTTATTTGAAAAACGTATTGATATTATAACTTTTGTTTGAACAATGGGTACTTACTGCCTATTTGGTTGAAATAAATACACCAACTGATATCAATTAGAATAAACAATTTTTTCAAGCATGGAACCGACACGACAGGTCGCAAGGTGAAATATTTGAAATGCAAAGGACAATGAACAATCAAAAACTAATAGATCGACTGTTTTTCCTTGGAAACGCCTAATCATGATGTATTTCCAAGAAAACTATAGGTCGTATGGATAGAATAAGTCAATGATGTTGCGAAATGTAAAACATAAACAGACGGACATGCGTTCAGTGTTTCATAAATCTTATTGATTTTCAAATCAATGAAGTTAAAGCTCGATGGCCATTTATGCGGCAGAAGCAGTGGGAAATATACAGTGTGTTTCAATGTACATTCGCAGGACTTCATGGAGTGATGGCTCGTCTTAAAATTTAAGAGAAATCAAAAACATTTCACAGCGTGGGTTAACACTCTATCACATCCTGAAGTCTTGCGTATATATCATGAAACATACTGTTTATCTCCGCAGAGAGCATTGGATAAGAAAGCGGCACAAAAAACGTGCGAACTATCGGAAACGCATGCGGACATTCACCTCAGAATTCTGGTGGAATACGATCTAGCAGAAACTCAGGGGCAGGCAAGAAAGCTACCAAGGATCCAGTATCCATACCTGGAATATACGCCAGAGTAACAAGTAACAAGAACCCGGGAAGTTGACGAAGACATAAGTCTTCCAAAAAGTCTGGCATCAGACATCCGTCCTTTTTTGTTCGTTACATATTGTGAAAACAAAAACACAGACAGAACACATACAAAGTTTAGAACAAAAACGTAAATGGAGGGCGGAGCCTAAGTGAAAGCTTTGATTCGCATCCATGGAGAGGCGCTGATGTGCTTGAAGTTCGTTAAATCTCGAGAAGACGGCGGTACGTAGAATGCCACATGACAGCTTATAAGCTTGTCATGATGACAGATGATGCCATTTGAACGTCACCTACTATCGTCATATTGTTTTTTATGCTTTAATTCCTCTACAAGTGAAAAAATGCCTTGGTAATCCCCATCAAAAAACCTCTAAGAACGCAGGGTGCAACTCGGAATACTGGAGGCTCATCAGTCTTCCAGCCACCATCGGAAAAGTGGTGGAGAAATGCATCCTCTAAAAAATAAGGGAGGTCACAAAAACATAACACTTTCTGCCAGATGAACAAATGGGATTTCGCTCAGACCACCCCACATGATATCATCTCGAAAACGGCGAACGAGGGGAAAAAAACAGAAGAAGTGTTCCTTGACGAGGTTCGTAACAGCCTACACTGAGTATATAGTATTAGTCTTTGGTCCTACCTCACATGGAGCCATGCACTACCGCTTCTCCAGACCTCCGGAGTAAGTGGCATTTTCTCATAGTCACTATCACTCAGGGTCAGGGCCTCGCAGCACAGAACACATCAACTGGGGAAGTCCACACTGACCCCATGATGGAGTTTTTGATTCGCAAGTCATGTGGAGACGGGTCGAAAGGGTATAACGGTGTTGTCTGTTTCCAGATTTTCAGCATTAAGGAAAATAAGATTGATTACGTTATCAATGTACCTACACCTGTCATACCCTGGCCGATGGGGATTGATGGAGTCCGGCAGTTTTACATTAATACCGTATTGTATTTTGTCGTGGCATTATAAAAAATAATTCTTGTTATTATATATGTTACAGTAAATGTTAGAAATTCAGTGAAAGATAGCTTTCACTAGTTTATGCTAGCAATCACTTGATCCGTTAGGAAATGTTGAATTTTGAAGAATATTGTACACTTTCACTAGTGAATGTTGGAGAAACTTTATCAAATCAACTTTTACTGAAAGCAGTTAGGAAAAGTACTTTTCACAACTTATTTCCGCCTTTTAACTAACCCAATGTGCAAGGGGCACAGAATGATGTCGCTCACGCGATATCAAAATTTTTGTCAAACCCAAACTAACCCAAACTAACTCAAACTAACCCAAACTAACACAGACTAACCCCTACTGAGAATACTTAAGTATTTTCTATAATACGGAATCTGAACAATGTTCACATTGTACACCTTCGACTCATTACTCTCGTATTTTCCCGAGCGTCTAATCTGTCGGCGAATTCCAACTCAGACCAAAAAGGATATTCATAATTACGTCCAGTTAATTCGATAATAATTTTCAGTGTAGCAGCTTTCACTAGAATAGTTACGTGAATGCTAACAATTACTAGTAAAAGTATGATGAAGTGGATCGAATTCAACTTTCACTTTTCCTAGTAACAGTTAGCTTTTACTGATTACTAGGTTTTACTGTGACATATACACAGTTTCCGAAAATGATGCGTTGTTACTATAGGGTGTGAATTATCAATCAAGATAAATCAGAATTTAATACAAATTTTATTATTAGTCTGATTTGCTGCCGATATGACATGGGTCGTGTTATTTGACCATTTGTTGATATCCTACCTATATCAACTACTACTACTACTATTCAAAGTCTAAAACTTCCTATTCAAAGGTACTATAATAAAAATAACCGCTGTTTTTGTACTTTGTCTATCGGTCATTGGGCTGTTATTTTTAGGTAAACAATACTAATAATTTGTTTGATTCGGTTTTCCGCTGTTTCACTTTCAAATGGAGTGTATATACAGGGTGGTCCGTGTTGAAAGCAAATGTCGATTCCATACTTCAAAATGTTGCGACTACATCTACCTATTATATACAAAATCGATAAATCGATAATCATTGAGGGGTGTCAAAGTAATAGTTCACGATTTTGCTGAATTTTGTACACGGCGGTTTTTTTGGTTCATGAATATGAATCTAGTTTCTATTAGGTCACACCTGATAGGTAAGCGGACCAACTACCGACAGCTTTGCCTATCCATTGAATGCTGAATTAAGTTTTGTGTAACTTTTATTCATATATGTATGGCCATTCTGCTTATTCATGTAAAATGATGATAATTTGTCTGGAGCAGTTCTTACTTTATTTAATGTATCAGGTCAGAATTATGATGAAACTTTTTTTGAAGAGATCGAAGTACCTACTTTATGTTGTTGGTGTTGGTCATTTTCGAAATTACTGTTGAATCATGAGAAAAGAAATATTCCATTGTATTGAATCAATCAACCACCGAACAAACGTAATCACAAGAGAAGAAAATCACCAAAAAAAATAGTAACCATGTTTTAGGTTGTACAAATGGTGTTGATATTTCCAATGTCTCCGACAGTTGCAAGGATTGCGGAATCTGTGGATTTTTCTGACTAAATGCAGAAAAAAGAAAATTTATCAATTTTAACAACCGAGAACAATAACGTTATCCCGTTTCGGATCCCTAATTTCAAATGTGTTTTGAAAAGTGAAAATTCTGCTATTCGAAATAATGAACTTATATTACTTGAATATAATCTGAATTTTGATTAATAATTGTGAGCAATAAAACACTCTCCGAAGAACAAAAGGGTAGAAATAGTAAGTCCACCAACCCAGGTTATGAAGATAAAATTGAGTTGTCCAAGATTCAGCACTCTACTATTTAGACTCGTCGTCTTGTATATACTTTTGAGCCATGACCAACCAATTTTCTGCCTTTCAAAGTTCACAATTCCATACTCCGAAAGTCGAATCAGCAAATTATTGATGTCATCAAAAGGTGGAAAACTTTTTCGAAATATCATCTGCACTGGAGTCATCTGTATATCCATGCCCACATTCAATGGTGGATCCTCAAGGTTGAAATTTTCAAAATATTTTGGTAGTAAATATAATAAAGGCAACTTGGCAAAAATCGTCATAGCGTCTTTTTGTAAAGCTACTCGGTTTAAGCATTCTCGAGCTTCTTCGCAAATTTTAACTCTGCTTGAAATGGCTCTATCGAAATCTATTGTGGAGTTCTTGATATAAAGGTAAGCTTGCATTGGACAAAGTAGTATTAAGTTTGAGTTTATTATATCTTCTTCTGTTTGAAGTTGAGACTGGTATTCCTTACTGAAGTAGATTTGCTCCAAGTTGTTTTTGAACACGGTTGAGTAAATCAGGGCGAACATCAGGAAAAATGATAGAGCCAGTCTGAATGAGCAGTTTTTCTGCAGTGTATTGATGGGTGAGTCGATGATTATTTGAAACATGCCTGTGACTAGCTTATCATATGAAATGTTGTAAGTATGGTGTATGAATACTGCCACAACAACATTGGAAAGCGAAAACACTATGTATACTTTCACAGAGAATATCTGCAGAACTCTTGACCAAATCGGTTTCTGTTCCCACTGAGGTCCAATAATATTTAAACTGTCGATAGCGTAAAATGTTGTTCCCTCAAAATCCTCAAGCGTGTTCTCCGAAGGGTAGTATCCTCCAACAGCAACATCTATTTCTTCAAGTAGAAGGCGATTGAAGGGTTCGTTTATATACTTTCCAGTTGTTTCGTTGACTCCAAATCTGAAGTCAAAGTCAATTAGTTCTGAGGTGTTTTTCATTTGGAGTTTGTCCAAAACTATCTTCAATAATGTTGGTTCAAGGCCATGAACTGAAGACTCGACGTACGGAGGAAGAAAGCGATAGGAAATGGAAATGGGGGTGTTTTGCCAGCGATTTCGATGGTCCAAATCTAAAAACAAATGTTTGGAATTACTGGACGTCCAATGAATCTGGAAAATCATTAACCAATGGCAACATTAATTTTGAGGAAATTTAACTTAGGTCATAATATGAAAAACAGATCAAATAGTGGAACTGCATATCTTTCCAGATTACATTCAAATATCGCTAAACAGATTCATCGGAGAAATTTCGAGAATAAAAACGAGAAAGGAACCAACTTCTTCAACATCCTATACCAATGTGTCAGAGATAAGAATATCTATCATGGGGATCTTGGAAACCATGAGAGATATAAGAAGATGGTTATATTGGAGAAAAGTTGCGCATTCTCGAGCCTAACAATATGCCGTTCAGAAAGCTTTAACATTCCGAGTAGTTCCGGAGATATGCCCAGATTTGACGATTCCGTTTTTATTTTTTTCTGACGTTATCTAAAGAGATATGGAAAAACAAAAGACCTTTTCCCATTGCCACTTTTTAAGCTCTACAAAACAGCGTTGGGAGATTTTCCGATAGAAGTATCGTTTTGGAGAAACCATCAACTTCATTTTTTAATATGACGCGAAGAAAAAGTGTAACCTGTATTAAATAGCATATTTTATCACGAATACAACGATGTATGACAAAATATGATTCTGCAATACTTAAATTGGAAAAAATGAGTTATTGAATTCTGAATGTTTGGAAGGCGCTGAGAAAATGTCAAAATAATTTATTTTTTTATATTATTGGCAAATAGTGTTTGTGAACTCTGTTGCTTCTTGTAACTACAGTTTTTTTCTGTTACAATATGGAACGTGCTTTTTTACTTTGTTTGAACATTCTCTATAATATAAACTAGTTTTTTGGGTTTCTAGTAAGTGATTCTTGACTAACTTGTTTAATTATTCAACATATGACGTGACCCACCGACGTACAGTACTGGACAAAATTGGAGAAACAGCCTAAAATTTGATAATAATCTGATCCTGCATCAGTTATTCAAGTTCAAAAAAAAGCTACTTTTTAAACATTCTCCTGTGTAATTTTTGATACAAATGGTTAGCACCATTCGAAAGAGGGGCAAAAAAATATGTTCTTTCTGAAAAATTCGCAATAATTAAACAAAGGATAGATAGTCTAGTTATAAAACCTTGAACTTGGCAGGATCATGAAACCCATTTTTCATGATCCTTGTCAATAATTGTGAAATTTTTAGGAACTACATATTCTTTGCCCCTCTTTCGAATGGTGCTAATCATTTTTATCAAAAGTTACACAGAAAACAATTTGAAAAGTAGCCTTTCATTGAACGAGAAAAAAAGGACACTGCACAATATTTTTAAAAAAATCACCAGGACAGGTAAGTTGACAAATGGATTGAAGTTCTTAGATTGCGCATCACTTCTTCAAAAACTGATGCAGGATCAGAGTTTTATTAATTTTTAGGCTTTGTCCAATTTTTTCCGGTACTGTATGTATATGAATCATGTTTCAAATCCATAAGGTGAGTTTAATATTCCGAAACATGAGTGATAATACTAATAATAATCTACTACATCATACTCAGCGCCATCATTTCACCGCCTACTACACCAGAACATTTAGAATGAAATAAAAACCCATTTTTCCAATTCAAATATTGCAAAATCATATTGTGTCATACATCGTTGTATTCGTAATAAAAAATCCTATTTAACACAGGGTATACACTGTGAGCCAAAATAAGTTAGAACATAATTTGATCCCTTATAACTTTTTTGTTTGTTCATGGATTTTGAGGATTTTTGGATATGATATTGGTAAATTTGTTCTCTATGTTCTTCCAAAAGTGCGAATTCTGGACAGGGCCGGACTTACTAACAGACCAACTGATATATTTTTTGAGAAGGGCATTTGTGAGGAGAGGTATCCTGAAAATAACAATATCTTAGGACCATAACCTAAAAAACGATGTTTTTTTATGATGGTTATTCTTTGTCAGCATTAAATTTTAAAAATTTTCAACAAACAAAGTACGTTGTTCCAGAATCTCAAGAAACATTGATAAAAGTGAAGTGAACCAAGAATAACCGTATCATAAAAAAAAAACATCGTTTCTTAGGTTATGGTTCCAAGTTATTGATTTGGAAGATGAAATCTTTATAAAACGATTAGTGGGAATAAATATGGGTGCACGGAGATGTCGCGCCCTTCCAAATGTTCGAGCAAAACTCAATTATGTTTATTTAATTCGAAAAAAAAAATGAATAATCAATTTGATCTTTTTTCATTATAAAAATTCTTAAATGTCAAAAATTCGGCAAATCTGTGACAAACAAACAATAAGGTTGGTAAGTAATTTCAAGAAACTTTGATTTTCTTATCATACAAAAAAATACCTTCGTTTCTTGAGTTATGGTTCTAAAATATCCATATTTTCAGAATAACTTCTCCCACAAATGCCCTTCTTGAAAACTATATCAGTTGGTCTGTATGTTGCTCAGTTCGTTCTTGCAACAAGCTTGAATGTACCAATTTTATAAAAACCTCGCAAGTCCGTTCCTGGTCAAAATTCGAAAGCTCAATTTTGTAGTAACATCCAGAATATCTTGAGCCATATCGTATCCAAAAATCATCAAAATCCATGAACAAAGAAAAAAGTTATCAAGGGTCAAATTATGTTGTTGATAATAACAAAATTGGCAAATTCCAGTTTTTATGGCATATCTCGGTATTTTAGAACTTTCTCACCGGCATATTGTGAAAATACGCGACTTTTTTCTAATCTAATCATCTTCATATCTCTTATGGTTTCCAAGATTCCCATGATGGACATTCTTATCTTGGACACACTGTTTATACGTACAAAATGTTTGAGATTTTAATCGGGAAGAATGTTTCAGATTTAAATCGGGAAAAGAGGAAACAACAAAGAACGTGATAAGATCCACACAGAATTGCAAAGAATTCGCAAATGAATATTTCTTAGGATGTGAAGAGGATTTTTGAGACAAAATAAGTAAAAAGTTATTCTGAATAGTAAGCAGATAAAACTATGTCTAATCTCTGGTTCTGATCATTCAAACTCACGTTTTCTCTGAAGACGAAAGAAATCTTCACAAGTTCCAATACTTTTCACCGAACTATTAATGGTAGCAGTGCCATTCAAAAATCCATCAAAAATGTAAACCCCTAGCTTGCTATCCACAATGAATACAGAATCCAACGTAAATAAGTTCAGATCATCGAAAATTGATACATCCTCCAGATTGTTTACCAAAAACACGATTTTCCCATGTGGACATCTTCTCTTGAGAAAACCAGGCACACTATCATTTCTCAGATCAACTAAAACTATTTTGGATGTTGCAGTCCTGGTATCAATATCATGTTTAAATCTTATCACACTGGCATGCCAATGGATGTCAAAATTGGTGAGAAGAACAGCATTACAGTATCTTTCTGACCACTGGCAGAAATGTTTGCAGATTTTGTTCACACAACCATAAGTGCTCACGTCAGATTGGTTAAGGAGGATGTCCAATCTATTACCATTGATTTCTGTTGATAGAACGATCAGAAGGTAAATTACTAGCATAATAAATATTACTTCTGTAGCTACTGTTTTATAAACTTCACAATTATAGCATTTATGGGCTATTAAATACCTTGTCCAGTTATATTTTATCGGTTTGAATATCATCGTAATCATTTACAATTTTAAACAACCCATGCACCATCATTATATACATCAACGATTGCAATCAATTGGACTTTATGGTAGAGCAGCTATGTAGTTCTTTCATTGTGTTTGTTTTTTATTTGTATCAATGATATAACCAAGAATGTTACGTGTCTGCTTTGAAGATCAACATTGGCCATGTCGTAGATCTTAAGATATCAAAGCATCAATAGCGATAGCCCAGATAACATGAATGTACTGTGAATGTTCCACGCAAGTAACGTCACGGTACCGACATACCTGGCATGTTTATTGAAGAAGGTTCTAAAAGGAACATTCTTCGAATGTCCTTTCAAGGATATACTGTCCTAAAATATACTTCGCATTTACTTTATCCGATTATTTTTAGAACATTTTGAGAAGTACCTACCTGGAACATACAGAGTGTCCCACCCCTGTAACATTTTTGTTTATCAACCGATTTTATTTTTTTTCTTGTTTGTTAGTTAGGTCTCGTCAAACACTTTTTGAACATCATACCAAATCAGTTCCAGGGACGTACTTTTGGGTGATTATGGGGGTTCAAAGTGGGTCAAATTTCAGAAAATCGTATGAGGGGATTTTTTAGAAAAAAACTGACAACGGATTCTCAATCAGAATGACCAAAAACCTCCCTGTTCACATTTAAAAAAAAAAAAAAAAATTACTGTTTTGGTTATTTTTTTTGTTAATTTGTTAATTCAATACTTATACTGCTCATTGAGTCTTCCTGTACGTTCTAATTCTAATTTGTTAATAAAATCCCAGAATGTGTGTTTTAAACAAAAAATCATAGATACCTAATACAGGGTGGGCGACTTCAGAGTGGACACACCGTATACGTTTCCAGGATGTGTAAAAAATAACCTTGTTTTCACAAGTTCTCATTATTTATCGTTGAACATGGTCGCTAGGGACGCAATCTAGTAGCCATAATTATTCAGGTTTCAAACCAATTATCAAGTAACGTATGTTACCTAAAAGTGGGATGATTAACGGTCCCAATTAATATTTTTCGGTGTACCGTGTTTGTGATTCCTTTCAGTTTATTTTTATCCTAATGCCGTCCCGTTATAACAGCGTTCGATCTTCTATTCCGAGTCACACTCTTATTGCATTGAGGTTTGAGGTTCGGTTATCAGAATAAAAATCCCTTATCATGGTAAAGGCATGGTGCTAGGTTTTGGTGCTCTTTGAAAAGTTGATCCTTTTTCCTATGTCGTGTGTTTTCCACGAGTGCAATAAGATACATGTTGGACACTGTGCCTATATTATATCCTGATTGGAATTCACTTGGGACTTGGGAATTCATCAGTGTATTGGAAGAAAGACTCTCATAATAATAAGTGGAGCACGCTATGAGTTTTCAATTTGTCAAGATGTTAAATTTATATGAATTTATATTGAGCGGCCAAAAGTATATCAAACCAAATCCTTTCTAGTTAGTTTAGGTTTTTCGGGTACAGCTTTGTTTAGATCAGTGGGTCGAACACATCCTCGCCAAAAAAGGATTTAGCATTCTGAAGATATCTTTTGTCCCTCATCATTGTTTTAGAGTAGCTAAAACTCTTGCGGTAAATTTATTAATAACAAAAAAAAGGTGCATCTCACCTCCGCTAAATTGCAAAATTAATAATAGGCGCAAAATATTTCCCCCTCAAGATAAAATCGAGGGGTCAAAGCTTTTTTTACTTTATTTTCTTGGGGCCCGTTATTCAGGATGGGGTTTAACCCTGTATAAAGCTTTTATTATTTTCATTTATTTATTCATTATAATCTATTGATATTCATAATAATTATGTTTGTTGTTTTTTTATAAAGGTGTTTTGTGTTAACCTTTTTGTAGTGTTATTTGAAGCAGCAATCTTCAAACGTATAAGAATTCGCTTATCCTGAGACACAGGTGGTAAGCATGAATAATATAACTTACAACCAAAAGGCACCAAGACAACAATCAGTAAAAATAGATGCGTTTTATCAAATTTTTTACCAATTTTGGTTCATCTATGATTAATCCCACTAAATCCTTGTCAACAATGAACTAAAATTGGTATAAAATTCGATAAAAAAGTATTTTCGCGAATTATTTAATTAGACAGCGATTATAACTAACTTTGATTCTTAGAATATTCTTTTTGATACTAAATCAAAACATGTATGATATTCAAAAGATGTGTTCTGTAACATTCATAACAGAATATTCGCAGTAGGTACTCGATGGAAATAACGTACCTTCTGAGTATGTCCTTCTTACCAAAAAGTATATTCCTTTCATATGCTATGTTCTTGTTTATTAGGAAGTTTTGTTATAGCTATCTTCTTACTTTATAGCTTCATCATATTTCACTCTAAAACCTATTATATCAAGAAAATAAAAAACAGGAAAGCCCCAGGAATCGACGAAGTGAACAACGAACTGATAAAGTACGGAGGGAACCCACTAAACGAACAACTATCCAGGCTTTACCGGAATATCTTAAATGAAGCAACTATACAAACCGACTGTAAGAAAAGTATCACTGTCTCTATCTTCAAAAAACAACCAGGAAACTATAGAGGAATAACTCTATAAACGCCGTGATGAAACTATTCACGAAAATCTTATGCGGTTTAATTTCAGAAACAATATCCATAAGGGAAGAATAACATGGATTCAGGAAAAACTGGTCTACCACTGGGAGAAATTAATCGAATACGAGAAACCGGCGTATAATGTGCTTCATAGATCTTAAGCAAAGCGTTTGATCGAGTGAGGCAAAATGACATCACAACCATATCGAGGGCACCATTTCGGAAGAAATAGTTAGAACTATTGAAAACATGAATACCAACACAACGACCAGAATACTTGTGAACAACAGCCTAACAAAAGAAGTGCCCATATCCACAGGAATAAGACAAAGAGACTTCCTAAGCCTGGAGACAAAGGAGAAATAACAATACTTTGCTACGCAGTAATTATATCAGAGCATGAAGATGAACTACAGATACTATTTCAATTTCACTTGACAGCAAAACGCTACAATATCTCGATTGCAAAATAACTAGTTGTAGAAATAGAACCGAGAAGATGCAAACAAGCAACGACGAAATAGTAGAGCAGGTGATGTGCTCCAGATACTTATAGGGATGGATATAACCGCCCATCAAGACAGGGGATTTGAGGTATAGAAGCAAATAGATAAGGCCTCTAGAATAGTTGGATGCCTGAAAGACAGTATAATATGGAAAAAACCTATCCTAAAAATAGAAGCAAAGACCAGAATATATAAATCATGCGTAAGACCAATAATCAGATATGCAGCAGAATCAAGAGCATAACCCGAACGGCAGAGATGAGAACGCTCCGAAATATCACGGAAAACACGCTACATGACAGAATACCCAACCAAGAGAAAAGACGAAAATATGACATACAGGACATTGTAAGATAGACGAGGAAGAGACGGCGAGAATGGAACAAACACATCGACAGTATGGAAGACAACAGAATTGCCAAAATTGCGAGAGACGGAAAGCCACTCTCTAGAAGACGGCCAGGCAAAAAATCATGTGCAGCATCGTACCCGTGACAGCAGTTCTTTCCTCACTATTTATTTTTTTTTACTTTTTTACAATAAAACCTACATTGAACGAAATCCTTTGGAGAATAACAAAACTATGCAAACACCTCAGTATATATATTTTTTCTATTTTGCTTGATCAAATCCCAAATAGAACCTACATAACTAATTTGAACAAAATCCTTCGGAAAATAATCACAGAACACGTACAGCTTTTACAAGAAAAATCACCTTGGCGACGTTGCACATGCCACACCACAAGAACGCACCCAACAAGTACCGTCAACGTCAGACGACAGTAAAATGTTGTAGGGTACGTGTCATGTCTGCCAGTGGCGGCTGGTCGGGGTAGGCAAGGTAGGCGCCGCCTCACCGCAGTAAATAGTAAATACCAAAATAAATTATTATTGTGAACTGAATAATTGAATCAAGAAGATTTCCATTTAAAAACAATGCTTATTATATTCTTCATTACTTCTACCTACCAGTGGTGCGAAACTCATTCCTAAACACCCACAAGAGGACCAGGTCCTAGCCGTTGACCGCTGGTGCATTCAAAATAGGCGGACGTCACGGTGCCTTTTCTCTCTGTTCCCGCGTGGTATTTTATGCACATGAGAAGGGGTAATCTTGAGAGTGGGGCAACGGCGAATATAAGGAAAATATAGGCGAAACGATTTCCGCCTTCGTCGCGTGTTCGTGTGTTTTCGGTGTCGACGCGCGAAACGGTCATCCCACAATGACATGAAGCATGAAGCATAGGGATGAGACGATTGAAACGTATAAAAACGACAGTCGATACTCTTTACCCATCTAGCGAATATGAATTGATTCATCAATACAGATTATCAAACTTTTTTAAAAACACTTTTGGCATAAAAAAGCTAGCCCGAGCATTATTCTATCTATACTCTTTTTTATGCAATTGCAGTGATGACTGCAATAAATAGTCGTTATTGGGGATATCGGTTGCGATTATCCATCCTAGGCCTTGAGCCCGAGAAAAACCAAACTAAATTAGACTGTATTGTTCTTATCAGGTGGCGGTGCTTTGTGATTTTGCCAAGATTTGGATAACTACACTACAATTATTGATATAATCACAGATTATCAGATAAGTTTTAGAAATTAGTAAATTAGAATTTCTGTTTTGATATTTTCATTTTTTGGGACAGGATTTGTCCACACATAGAGGTAGAGTTATAGTTGTCGTTTTTTCAGGATATTCATTATTTATTTTTGGCATTTTTACGTAAGTTCTTTTTATTTTCAAAATGACTTTGCCAGCTCATGACGTTATTTGTTCCTTATTGGAGGAACCGTTTTCTAGGCTTAAGGTTGAAGATCGAAATCAAATAATCGCTGTAGGTCGCCCTACACCCTCACTTGACATTTTGAAACCGGATAAAAAACAAGGGCAACATTTTTCTCGCACTTTTAACACCCAATGGTATAAAAGCCACGGATGGTTATGCGGTAGTTTCTATAAACAGAGCCTTTTTTGTTGGCCCTGTTCATTGCTCGCGAAAGGAAGAAATAACGTTTGGGTACTGCAAGGATATACAGATTTGAAAAATGTGTCTGCAAGTATTAGAAAACATGACAGCTCTAAAGAACATCTGAGCAGTTACTTGACTTTAAAACGATTACAGACAAATTCTTCAACGATAAAAGACGCTCTTCAAATTCAAACCGCTCTTTCTTTAAAACTTTATAACGAAGACGTTCGAAAAAATAGAAATTTGATGATGTATCTAATAGACGTAACATGTTTACTTGCAAAGCAAGAATTGGCATTTAGGGGACATAACGAGAAAAATGAATCTTCAAACGTTGGAAATTTCAAAGAATTTTTCAAGGTTCTGATTAAACGCGATGTGGAGATGCAAGAACATTTGAAAACAATTGGTAACATATTTTCGGGATTATCTAAAACTATTCAGAATGATTTAATTGTATGCTTTTCCGAGCATCTTATGGAACACATTAACCGGGAAATCAAAGATTCTATTTTTTTTGCGGTACAGGCGGATGATACAACCGATATAGTTGAAAAATCGCAGTGTGCGATTTCGGTTCGTTTTGTCAATGAATCGGGAAAAATTCAAGAAAGATTTTTAGGATTTTATGACGTGAGCCAAGATAGAACTGCTCTTGCAATGTACGAACTGGTATCGGCGGTTTTGCGTCCGTTTGACTATAAAGCCAAGTTAGTTGGTCAGTGTTACGATGGTGCGAGTGTCATGGCTGGTTCATTAAATGGCTTACAGATGAAAATCAAATCTGATGCACCAAACGCTTTATTTACACACTGCAGCGCTCATAGATTAAATTTAGTTTTGCAAGACGGAACAAAAAGCATTAAAAGCTGTCGTATCTATTTTGCCAGCGCTACTTCATTACCGGGATTTTTTAATCAATCAGCGAAACGAACATTTGTTTTAGATTCGGTAATGGCTAGGAGAATTCCTTCCTCTGTGGAAACAAGGTGGTCCTCCCGCTCTAAAACCATCAATATCATAGATTCAGAGTGGGAAAATTTGCGTACAGTTTTTACTGAAATTATTAAAGATACGTCATCAGGAAAAGAGTCCATTTTTGGCGCAAGGGGCTACTTAAATTTTTTAGAAGATATTGAATTTTCATTTTTTACGGCTGCTTTCAAAAATATATTTGATATTACCGATTTATTATTTGACATTTTACAAAAAAAGTCTTTGGATATAACTTACTGCAAAAATCAAGTTTTTTCTGCCAGGGATCGCATAAAACTGCTGAGAACTGAAGAGAAGTTTGACGAGATTTTTGAAAAAGCGGAGGGGAGAATAAATAAATCTGCGTGCTTACCACCTGCACAAAAACGAGCTAGAATATCTGATGCTATTCCAGATAACAAAAAAGCCTCATTGCGTATTCTATTTTATGAAATCTTAGATAACGTCGTAACGCAAATAGAGGTGCGATTTGCGGATTTGTCAGAAATGACATTTTTTGCGTTAGCTGACTCGTCAAAATTTAAACATTTTAATAATAACTTTTCCCATGATTTGGTTACTGGTTTGGTCGATTTTTATAAAGATGTTTTTGATAAACAAAGATTAATAAATGAGTTGTCTGTTATCTATCAGGATGAACAATTCGAAAAGTTAAATTTAGAATCAATTTTACAAAACCTGGTCAATAACGAACTTCGACAAATATTTTCTGAGGCCTATAAAATGTTTGTTTTGATTGCCACGATTCCCGTAACAAGCGTCGCTGTTGAGCGTCATTTCTCGTGCCTTAAACGTATCAAAACATACAGTCGTAACTCCATGAGAAATGAACGTTTGTCTTCACTGGCATTGTTAGCTATAGAAAAAGAATTGTTTCTTAAAATCCAGGCCAGTGAAAGTTTTGAAGCTGATATAATCCAGAAATTTTCGCTTCTAAAGGATAGGAGAATAAATCTAATTTATAAAAAATAAATTCTTTTTTTTTCTATGATAATATTAGTGTATGGTGAGGTTCAGGAAGGCTGTATGGGGAGGAGGAGGCCTTATTTTTTGCAATCAAGATACATTCTTTGTAATATTTCAAAATTAAAATAAAATGACCGCAATATAAATTATTAGTCAAAGTTTGGGCAGGGTCTCGAACAATGATTTGTCTGCTGCGCATTCTCCACTTACTGGATATGAGGGGAAATTATTTATAAATGAGGAGAAATCTCACGAAAAATTCGCCTGCGGCGTAGTGGCGGAACTATAATAGAACAATTCGAGGCGAAGCCCGGGGACCCGTGAGGTTGGGGGTCTACAGACTCTTTATTTAAGATTAAAGTTAAAGTTGTTTTTTTCCCTCTGTTGTGTTGTGTTGTAGAGTTGTTTAGTTCTCCAATATATGTATAGAGAATTGGAATGTGAAATGTCTCAGGGATCGGAGAAAAGAGCTGCTCCAGCAGGAAATACTATTCTCAGTTATTTTAAAAAACTGAAAACAAAGAATCAAATCGAAGAGCAAGTGGAATCAAACTCAGCCCAAATATCCCTTACTATAGAACGGAACTTCCCCTACCAGAAATGAGGGAAAATTAATTATAAAGGAGGGGAAATACAACCACGAAATTTTTCGCCTGCGGCGGTTTGCCTGCGGCGCCTTCTGGACCGACAACGTTTAGTCACGCTACGCCACAGGATTCCGCCTACCCAAATATAGGCGGCACAAGCCGCCACTGATGTCTGCCTATTATTATCAAACAATAAGGATGTCGCTCACGCGAGAACCATTTGTTTAGCAAACCCAAACTAACCCAATCTAACCCAAACTCATGTCTTTCTCAACATTCAACACAAATTTAATAATATTGTTACTTCGGCTACCACCATGGCAACATCTATGTCAACCAATCTGACCAATCACGGGCGGGGACCCTGCTGCTTTTTACTGTAGTCTGTCAACGTCAGCCATCATCAGTGTTTCTGAAACGCGTCACATTTTCTTAGCATTTTTTTCAATTTACTCTCATAACACCTAATTTACTCCTCATTGTCGACAAATTATCACAGCACCGCAAAAGAAGTTTCACTTGAAAAAAAAACAAAATGATGCTTAAAATTGATTCTTTTATGAAGTAAATCAAAATGAAAAAGAGTGGAAAACCTTGTTATGTTAGAAGATACAATTACAAGCTTCAACTTTGAGCTGGACAAATAGTGAAGAAAATACTGCAAAAACCATGGTCAAAATCAACACAGCGCAGGATTCTAAATAGAGTATTTCCAATTTAAAGTATTATATATTATAAATTACTAGCTGACCCGGCAAATTCCATACTGCCTCATAATCAATAATGTTGTGCTAAATGAATTTGTTTCACAATTTTTTTTTTTTTTAGTTTTTCCGATGTTTCAATAATTATTCTGTTATTCGGGGCGCACACATAACAAACATATAAAAAATAATAAGAATCCTCCTAGCGATTTTCCAGTTAGAATGATATGTTAAATATCTGACAACATTTATAGCGTTGTTACAACACTTCAAATCCCAAATAGAACCTACATTTCTAATCTGGACAAAATTCTTTGAAAAATTACAAAATTATTCGAACACAACCTCACTTGGACGATTTTTGGTAGATTTCTAAAATCAAACCTCAAATTAAGACCTTCATATCTTCTTTGAACCAAATCCTTTGGAATATAACAAAACATTCTGAACATAACCCCACTATGTCATTTTTATAAAAATGTTTTCATCAAATCTCAAATAGAACCTACGATATAATATTATCTAATTTGAACAAAATCCTTTAGAAAATGACAAAATTAGGCAAACATGACCTCACTTTGTCAACTTTTGTTAAATTTCTTGACCAAACCCCAAATTAGAGCCTACATGATTATTTGAACAAAATCTTCTGGCAAATTACAAAACTATGCAAACATAACCTCACTATGTATGTATTGTTTCAAAAAAAAAATTGATCAAATCTCAAATAGAACCTACATAATAATGGAAGGAAGGAAGGAAAGGAAAGGAAAGGAAAATCTTGAAACTGTTTCCTCAGTCTGACCATGACCAATCCATATACGTTTCGTCCTACTAGAACTCATCAGTATGGCTATGGGTCTAAGTCAGACTGAAGAAAACAGTTTCAAGTGGGTTAGTGTCGAGCTTACAAGTAAATGAAATGTTAAATGTTGTAGTACATAACGCCATCTATCGGCAGAATTTGTCAATCTTAGGATAGAATTGCCATCAATCTAATGAAAGACTACTACCATTTGGTCGCCATATTGTCTACAACGAGTTCGTGGATAATCCTCCCGGAGAAAAAGGAAAATCTTGAAACTGTTTCCTCAGTCTGACCATGACCAATCCATATATGTTTCGTCCTACTAGGACTCATCAGTATGGCTATGGGTCTAAGTCAGACTGAAGAGAACAATTTCAAGTGGGTTAGTGTCGAGCTGACAAGTAAATGAAATGTTAAATGTTGGAGTACATAGCGCCATCTATAGGCAGAATTTGTCAATCTTAGGATGGAATTGCCATCAATCTAATGAAAGACTACTACCATTTGGTCGCCATATTGTCTACAACGAGTTCGTGGATAATCCTCCCGGAGAAAAAGGAAAATCTTGAAACTGTTTCCTCAGTCTGTCCATGACCAATCCATATATGTTTCGTCCTACTAGGACTCATCAGTATGGCTATGGGTCTAAGTCAGACTGAAGAGAACAATTTCAAGTGGGTTAGTGTCGAGCTGACAAGTAAATGAAATGTTAAATGTTGGAGTACATAGCGCCATCTATAGGCAGAATTTGTCAATCTTAGGATGGAATTGCCATCAATCTAATGAAAGACTACTACCATTTGGTCGCCATATTGTCTACAACGAGTTCGTGGATAATCCTCCCGGAGAAAAAGGAAAATCTTGAAACTGTTTCCTCAGTCTGTCCATGACCAATCCATATATGTTTCGTCCTACTAGGACTCATCAGTATGGCTATGGGTCTAAGTCAGACTGAAGAGAACAATTTCAAGTGGGTTAGTGTCGAGCTGACAAGTAAATAAAATGTTAAATGTTGGAGTACATAGCGCCATCTATAGGCAGAATTTGTCAATCTTAGGATGGAATTGCCATCAATCTAATGAAAGACTACTACCATTTGGTCGCCATATTGTCTACAACGAGTTCGTGGATAATCCTCCCGGAGAAAAAGAAAAATCTTGAAATTGTTTCCTCAGTCTGACCATGACTGAGAGAACGGCCAAATTAGGACCCTCATAATCATTTGAACAAAATCCATTGGCAGATAATAAAACTATGCCAACATAACCTCACTATGTCAAAGAAAGGAAAGTTTTGTTTTCGGGTCTTAAGGGAAATTTTCCAAGATTTCTTTTAATAACATCACTCCTCATATTTCAAAGAACATTTAAAAAAAAACACCTAAATTGCATCAGTCGTTCTCAAGTGATGTAGTGACCAAGAAAAACGGGATTCAAATTTATATATTAGATAGGATATAAGCCTGGATAAAATCAGCATCAGCTCTGCTTTAGTTTTATGTTTACGTTCACTGAATGCACCTATTTTAACATTATTGCAACGTTGCTTTATCAGTCCTGACCACGTACGTCTTAAATATATCTGTACTGCTAAAGTGTATTATATCGGCTTCTAAAAATGGTTGCAGTATGGGGGCCGCCATCTTGGCTGGACGTTGACCAAAACGTATGTCTGAGCTTGATTCGGCTATCAGTATCACTCTTAACATGACCACTGAACACACTCAACCCAACTTTTTGTCTATTCATATTGACCTTCACTCATAAGTGATTTTAAGTTTGTTTTTGTAAAATAGTTATTATCTGAAAGATATAATGTAGTTAGGCAGACAAGAAAGTAACTAGGATGAGTAGTTAGGTAATGTGGGCTGAGCAACAAAACACCTCTAAAGAGAATAAACTGTAACATTTTTGATGTAAACTCACATATTTGTATCCAAAATCATTGTAAGTACAAACGAACGCTCGTACCATTCATTTCCATCAAGTCTCGAATGCGAATGTAATCTTAAATGTATTTTTGTCATGTAATTTGAACTCATTCATGAATACTCTTTAACTTAAAAGAGTATTCATGAATGAATGAAATTATATACCTTGAAAATTATACAAATCAATGTGGCATGACATTTCTATTCTCATTTTATTCAAGACAAAATATCTAATAGGGCCTATCTAGGTACCTTCCTATCTATTTCCAAATGGTTTGAGTCTATCTAGCAAAAATGGTAATATGGTACCTAGTACGGATCTTTACTAATACAAAAATATCACAAAAAGGTTGATAAAACATTTCATCAAAAACACTCGGCTCGAGAAAAGGCAATCCCAATTCTCACAAAATTCGCAAATCAATAATAATTATCCAATACTCATTAAATTCTCACGTTCAAATGACACGACAAACGAACGAACGCTTGGCTATGCTCAATATAGTATTAGTCTATGGCTATGCTTATGTTACCATCTACATTGAATTTGTAATTTGTAATTTGTGTTCAAAGTAACGCTTACGCCGAATACAATGTGGATGGTTGCATATGATTCCCGTTTGGCAAGCTAAGACACACTTTTTGGTCAACGTCCAATCCAATATGGCGGCCCCCTTGGTGCAACCATTTTTATCACCGCTATAGCAGTACAGATATATTTAAGACGTACGTAGTCCTGACCTATGATGTGAAAGGAGACTGAAATCCATGCACTCCGAGATCTTTCCAGATGTGACGTCACTGGGAAGCTGTCCGATCCTAATTTTTTACCAGATATTTGATAAATACGTGAATTTGACATTGTTGGTTACTGATGTGATGAAAAAACTGCTTTATTTTTTTTCAATAATATATTTTTTGTAGTGGAATAAACTCACTCTGTACCAGTTACACTTGATAACTCCACAAGAAATGTAACAGTAGATATGATAAGACCAAGAATCCAAATTAGAAACATAATCTTAAGCTGATGAAGACCCAGAACTCTTTTATTCAAAGTGGACAATCCTTGGTGGATACTTTTCAGCCAAGACCAACCAATTTTGCGCTCTTCGAAAATCACAATTCCATGTTTGCACAGGCGTATCAACATATTATTAATATCATCAAAAGGAGGAAAGTTCTTTCGAAATATCATTTGCATTAGAGCCATCTGAAGAGCCAACCCTACAGCAAGTGGAGGGTCATCATCTAGACTGTAATTCCTAAATTTGGGTAGCGAATATAGCAAAGGCACCTTCCCAAAAATTATCAAGGAGTCTTTCTGTGAAGCCACTCGTTCTAAGCACTTCATAGCGTTTTTGCAAATTTTCAATCGGTTTGTGAGGGCTATGGGGATATTTGTGTTGGTGTGCTTAAGAGTATGATAGGTCTTCGGTGTACAAAGAAGGGAATACTTTGAACTGATGATATCCTCTTCTGTGTTAAGTCCAGACTCGTATTCTCTGCTAAAGTAGATCTGTTGCAAGCTGTTTTTAAATATGGTTGAGTGAATCACAGCGAACATCAGAAAAAACGATATGGCCAGTCTGAAAAAGCATTTTTTCTGAATCCGCGAAACGGGTGAGTCAGTGATTATCCGAAAAACGCTCATGACTGCTTCACTGTAAGAAACTTTAAAGCTATAGTGAAACAATATAGCCATTACTACATTGGTTATCCAAATCAGTACACAAACTTTGATAGAAAATATTTTCGTCACTCTTAACCATATAGGCTTCTGCCCGATCTTAGGGCCAACAAAGTTCACAGAATCAATGACATAGAAGGTACTTCCATCAAAGTCTTCAAGAGTACTTTCTGTTGGACGATACCCCCCAACAGCAACATCTAGTTGATTTGGTCGCAGACGATTTAAAGCTTCATTCAGATATTCTCCAGACGTTTCATTTTCACCCATTGTGTAGACAAACTCAATCAGCTCTGGTTCTGAGGTGTATTTCATTTGAAGCTTCTGCAGCACTATGTTTAAGAGTATCACCTCTAGACCTCCATCTCTAGATTCGACGTATGGAGGAAGGTAACGGTAAGAGATTGAAATGGTTGTGTTTTGCCATCGGTTCTGTTGATTTGAATCTGAAAAATAATACATAAGTAAATTTGGCAAATTTAGTGAGGCTTTCCAAATGTCTTGCTAACCCTCTATCTCCTAGCTTGACTTGCACCTTCATCCGGTCTATGCGACAAGGATAAAGAAGGAAGACCTTTCGAAGCAGTAAAATGATTCTTCAAGAAATTGTTATTTTGAAGAATAGTCATTTGAGTTTTATATTTGTTACATTCGAAGAGATTTTTTGAAAGTTTTATTGAACATCCTTGAAACTAAACCTGGTTGTTCGAAATCCAAGTTTCCAATATTTCTTGTTTTCGAAAATCTTACAACACTAATCCATTCAACTCAGAAAAATGAAGAGGAAGATGGAGAGTTCCAGGACAAGCATCGAAATTCAGTAGATAGATCATGAAGCAGTGATCCAATGAAGAGTCCATGTTTGATACTGGAGAAAACTTGGTATAGACTTCAACTAAAAACGCTTTGCAGTAGAAAAGTGAAGTAAAAGAATACAACAATGGACCTTATCCTTGGAAGCAAGAACTCTTGACTGATAAGCAAGTAAATGAAGATGACTAAGGATCATGTTCATATGTATGTATAACTTCCACTTACATCTCTTCTCAATCAAAGAAAACTCTTCACAGGGACCAATATCCCTTATCGAAAACCCAACATCACTAGCATTGCCTTCCACATAAGCATCAATGGTATAGACCCGGGACTTTTCATCTACGATAAAAACAGAACCAACTGTAAATAGATCCAAATACTGTAAAAAGGACACATTCTTCAAATTATCCATTAAAAACACTTGTTTCCCATCTGAACATCTCCTACGGGGATTAACAAGAAACTCTGGCAAATCATCTCTATTTTTTAGTTCTCTCAGATCAACGACACCTATTTTGGGCATGAAATAAGTTGACCGAACATTGATATTTTCCATTCTTGTAACTGCAGCGTGCCAATGAACATGAAAGTTGGTTATAAGATCAGCATTGCAGTAGCTTTTAGACTGGTGGCAAAAGCTTTTGAAAATTATGTTTAGACAGTCATTATAGACACCATCTGAGGAGTGATTACTGAAAATTGCTGATTGATTGGATTCAACTTTTATTGATGAAATGAGAACTACGAGAATTACGAGGAGAATTGTTAATGAACACATAGATAGCTCTGGTTTATTGGCTAGTTTGCTGTTTAATGTTGGGACTATAATCATCATCCTCCAGCGTGATGTGAAATTTCAACTTTGCAGGTAATTTGTCATAAAGCATACAAGGGTAATTTGATAACAATCAATAATACCTCGTGTCCACATCAAAAATCAACATTGTTGATGTCATATAGATCTTAAACTGTGATAAATAATATTGAATAGATAAAAGAGACTAATTATGTTGATGAATAACTATGGTTTTGGCACCTCCATTAGATCAAATCATTGAACATTTTGACTGTCGAGCTGTTGAGCTTCCAATCAGTGCTTTGGATACGGTACTTGATTCAATCCCAATATTCGACATAGATACGTTGATGACTTTTGGTATCAGCACTGCGAAGTGCTTTGAAAAATAATGTTATGAAACTGGGGTTTAAAATCTTTTTATTCCACATAAAGCACATTTTCAAAATTCAATTCTTCAATCAAACTACACTTAGTTCCAGATCATCCTAGGCCTACTTTTCACGAAAGTCGAAACAGCTAACTCTCCAAGAAACATCAATACAGAAAAGCCTATCCCAGTGATCCAGATCATGAACACAAACTCTATCATCTTGAAGTTGATCACGTTTGTGTCAAGCTTGACCAAAGCCTGATTCCAGATCTTCTCCCTCTCCCAAGTTACTTTTCTCGATTCAAAATCCACCACTCCACTCTCGAAAAGTCTGACCATCATGTTGTTGATATCCTCGAAAGGCGGAAAGTTTTTTCGAAAAAACATTTGAATTGGAGTTATTTGAAAACTCATACCGACACTGAGTGAGGGAGTTTCTGTTATCGAATCCATGTTATACCAATATTTGTATAACCTTGGTATAGAGTACACCAGAGGTAGTCGTACGAAGAGGAACACTGCGTCTTTTTCTTCAGCGACTCGTTTGAGGCATGGAAGAGGATGACAACACATCTCTGACCTTTTTGACAAAACCTCATCGAAAGTTATTTTGGAACTCTGAAAGCGAACAAGATATTCTGGGGGAATTAAAATGACTAAATTAGATTTTATCACAGATTCTTCTGTCTGAAGTCCACCTTCGTATGTTTTTGTGAAATAAGTTTGCATTAACTTCGTAGTGAAAACAGCGGAATGAATTAAACCAAAAATAAGCAAAGCAGCCAAGAATAATCTATAGGAAACCTTCTTCTGAAGCTTGTTGTCAAAGATCTGGAAAAATATCAAACAACTATTGTTAGTCCCATAACAAAAGTACACAAATCCCATTATCACGAAAACTGTGAACAAAAACACAAGGGCCACTTGAACAGAATAAAGTTTGCTAATTGTTAACCAAACAGGAATCTCTTTGATCATAGGCCCAATGAGGTTCATTGAGTCAATTGTATGAAAAGTACTGACATCGAAGGCAACAATGGTGTCTTCAGTGGCGGTAAACCCTCCAACCGCTGCGTCTATTTCATTCTTCTTCAGAAGATACAAGGCTTCATTCAGATAATTTCCGTTTGTTTTATTTCTGCTGTATTGAGAAGTGTATCTACTCCAAGTGGTGGTATTTTTCATACGAAGCTTGTCAAGGACTATTTTCATAATGCTGGGTTCTAATCCAGCTACGTTTCTTTTGACGTATGGGGGCAGATTACGGAATGCAATCCTTATTGTCGTATTTTCCCAACGTCGATGATTCTGTGGGCCTGCAAAAAAAATGAGGATTGCTGATTCTTATCTTCCGATGGAATTTAATGAGAATCATCATTGCGTAAGCTTTAACGGTCGAACCTCGTTAACACTTATTGAAACACCACCGAATACCACCCAGATGGGCTTCACGACCTGCTATTATTATAAGTAGCCTGTACAGAGAAAAAGACCGGACTACTACTAAATGTTTGACATCCTGGCACTCTCTATCCTGCTGAAGAAAGTTCGCAGATCTTTACCCAATTTATTACCAGACAAGTCCTAATCTTTCTTCGAGACAAAGGATCAAGATGAGGTTGGCTTGTTTCCAAGCAGTTGAAAAATGAAGCTTAAAACAAGATATTTTAAGCTAAAACAACATATTATCTCACTCCACTATCCGGAAGGTTCTTCGAATCAAATCAAATCAAATCAAATATGCTTTATTACCATGAAAAATAGTTACATTCTGTCAGTAAAGCAAAAAAACATAAACCATTAGCACTGTGAAAATGAATAAAATAATAAAATAATAAAATCAAAGATTAAAACTACCTACTGAAACTAAGTACACAAATAAATGAATTGTAGATATACATCCAAAAAGACAACGAAAGAAGTACAAAAATGAGTACAAAAACATAAAAAAATATAAATATATGTATAGAAGAGACCGCATATTTTTTGCAGAGACGCGCAGCCGTGGTCCAAGGTTTGTGACGTTTTGGATTATTCTTTCCTAGCGGAGAGGCTTTATTAGCAGCATTTGTGATTTTACTCAAGAAGTCATTGAATTTGGAAGCCAGGTCTCCAGATTCAAATCTCCAATTCGTCTCGAAACAATGCATGATGAAATGTTGAAAAATTGAAGTCTAAGAGGATTCTACTCACTTGACGAGCTTTATGCTTGGGCTTGAGAGGAATATTGAACCTGGAAACTAAAGCTTCATGTTCATGGTCAGAAAGCCCTGAACTAGAAACCATCGTCTCAACAGCCTCGGGAGAAAAATCTGGCACTACATAATCGTTCAAACAACAAGAGTTTTTTGAAATTCTAGTTGAAGAGGAAAGATGCATGGAAAAAGCGAATGAATCTGAGATAGATAGTAAGGGTTTCTGGGCAGCAGAAGAAGTGAAGTCAATATTAGAATCTCCACATGGAATTTTCCTTCTTTTTAATGAAAGGCTGTCTAGCAAGTTGAGCAGGCTATCAAAAAACAACTGCACATCTGAACTGAGTGGTGTTCCTGAAATGATTGAACAACGTTCAACCACAAATACCTTAACCAAAAATAAGCCGATCTAGGCAAACTTACCTATAATTGAACTTACCTATATCCAAAATTGCTCCGTTAACTCTACAAGCCCAACTGGTTGGTCTTGTTTCAAAATGAGACATTGTTAATAAGAATCATACTAAACCTCTGTCAAAAATATTCGAGGAGTCTAGTTCCTCAAAACACATCATGACATTTAGCAAAAAATCTTTGTTAGACTTCCTGAAAAGTAGTTGAGTTGGCCCTCTCTGGACTTCTGGAGGTGGATCGTTCTCTCTGCAACCACATGAGACCAGTAGCTTCCAAGATTGGCCTCACTCGGTCAAACCCATATGCCTCGTGAAAGTAAAAACAGACTTTCCGCAAAAAGCATCCCTCGGAAGGATTAACCTACACGAGAATCAGACTCTTCTTAGCAAATCAAGGCAGGTTGATATTGCAAGTAGGCAAGGAACAGCATGATGACCCTCAAGATAGCAGGTTCCCTCAGCCTGGGAGGCAATAATGGATCCAAACGGAGATTAGTAATATAGTCTGGGCCCTAAACCACCTAGACCAGAGTATCGCACAATAAAGCTTTAGCTCTACAAGCTGCAATAGCCTGTTTATCAGAAATTAAGGTAATTGTTCGACGTTCCAGCCTCTTTTTCGAGGATGTGGGAGTTGGTAGATTCTCAGACTGGGTGAAACTGTCTACTTTGGATTTGGCGTTCTCAGCCGGGGACTCTCCCTAAATGTTTGAGAATTTTCGGACTCCGTTTACCATTTGACTCGAACTCCAGTTGGCCAGAAGTTGCTGTTCAAAAGTTGTTCAGCCGTGGAACGTGATAAAACTCCTATTTTGAAAATAGATACCTTGTTGGTATTATTTTTATCCGTCAAATCGTAACAATGGATGAAATTTGATATGCGCAACTTTTCTTTTATGAATTGCACAATGTTCTCCACATAGTTCTCCATCTATCCGTTCTTCTGAAGGATGAAGATTGAGATTTGAAGCTTCTGATTAAGGCGGTTCCGTCTGTGAAGAGGATGTGATGGAAGCAGTGTTCCTGGTTTGGGTTGAGGATGTGGTGAAAATCCTTGACGGTTGCTCTGATTGCTGGATTGAATCAGCAACTTCACAGTTCAACCGTGCTGGAGACATATTGGCCAGGTTGCCTTTCAAATTCTCAATACCCGCTTTTATTTCGTCAGAGCGAGAGTTGTGCTCTTGGATTTTGATGTGATCTTCGACATTTTTTGAAAAACACTTTGGAGATGTTATGAATATTCTGCTTCATCTCCCGCCGCATCGATCTTAACAATGAATCCTTCTCACAAAAGTTGGCAACCTCCGAGAATTTGTGAAAAGCGTCTATTTTCTGTTCCAGCTGATTCCATTTAGCTTCATAACTCAGTAGCATCTCATACATTTCCAACATAGTAGGCACTCAGCTGGAGAGATTCGTCACTCGATTTGCCAGTGAGACGAGTACCTTCTGCGGTACCTGGTTTCTCGACAGATTTTTTTGTCTTGTCGTTGCAACAGTCAAGTCCTGCATCAACTTCATTTTATACTTATCTTTATCTAAAAAGGCAGTTATCACATTTTAAAAAGGCCATATTTTTGGATGTGTGAAGATGTTAAGCACGCACTCACACCAAACGGAGCAAACACACCTCAACGATACGACGGTCAAAGTACTACTTTTTTTGTTTGCGATATTATCAACACCTCCTGGAGCTTTATTGGATTGTGAAAATTTCAAAACTGCCAAAATATCATCTCAAGTTATCAAATTTTGAGGAACAGAATGTACAAATAACAAATCCTAGAACAACTAAAACTCAGAACCTATTCCACTTACTTTTGATGGTACGCAGCAAATGTTCCTGACACAAGCCAACATATTTAGTTGAAAGATTCAGATCACTGGCGTTTCCATTCATATACTCATCTAAAACATACAGTTTCATGTCATCATCTATCATAAACACTGAGCCAACATTCAATAAGTCAAAGTGCTGAAATAACGTGATATTTTTCATGTTCTTGAGTAAAAGCACCACTTTTGACCTCTTGTTTTTAGTTCGAGGAAATCTAAGATACTCCAGAAGTTCATCCTTGTAGTCTAACTGTCTCAAGTCAATGGCAACAATTTTTGGTCTGAAAGTCTCTGGCAACAATGAAAAATATCCAGTTTCGACTCTTATAACACCGGCATGCCAAGGAATGTCCATATTTGTAAGCAAGTCAGCATGAGAATAGATGTTTGACTCTTCACCGAAATATTTAAAAATGTTTAGTAAACATACGTGAAAATCATCGATATTTTGATTGTGGTTCACAATGGCTGTTTGATGGGTATAGAAACTTTTCATACATGAAAAAAGTATAACAGTATGTATCAAAAACATGTCGAATTGTGCTCAATTGGTTGGTATGATTCGGAAAATATATTCAATTGCATGTTACCGAAGCTTTTCCAAATGCCTTGATTATGCGTTATTTCAGTCCAAATTAATAAAATTATTGTTTTCGTACATGACCTGTCATGTCACAGCACAAAAGAGGATGGTGAAGTTTTTCATATAATTTATACTTAGCGTTTTGAACTCTGAATCAATAAAATGTGTGGATTTGAGAATCATTTGGAATGCAGAATGCCAATTTGAGGCTGCAAATATTGCTTATCCTGTCAACAGTAACAGCCAAATGATAAAATGAAAAATCTCTCCAGAGTCAAACAATATTGGTACCTATTGAATGTTTGTTGAATGCTGTATCTGTGTATTATGATATACATTTGGTAGTTCTTAGCAGAATAACAAATAGGTACTTCACATAACTGTATATCATGCGCAATGACGCATGTTAAACTTTTCCATGGTATTCAATTTGCACGTGTTTGTCAGTTATCTGACTAGATTAAAGCGATTCAGCTGCAATTATGGAGAAAAATCATATCATGTATCGAGTGCATGTTCTACACGGGCACTGTATAAAATGAAAAAATATCAATCCGAGCGTAAATAATTTACCGAATATGCCTAGAGTGCAAAATAAAACGTTTTTACACTCAAGTACTTTCTATATAAAAGAGTACAAAACGATAATAGTCGCTTGGTATCATCAACTACTGTTGGACCTAGTACAAGTAATGCTATCGATGATACTAATGACGGTAACCGCTCTCCTGTGGAACTTCCTTGAGAAGTTAACACGATGAGTGGATTGAATTTACAGTAGTGGGTAGGACCATTCAATTCAATAGAACAATCTATTTCCAGAAATTCAGATAATGTTTCTATTTGGTACACAGGGTGGGGCACGAGAAACTTCCCACCCACCTTTTTTCAGGTTTTGGGTGTTTTCTCAAAAATCGCTTGGACACGTTGATTTTTCATTTTGAGGGGGACACATTTTCTTGATTTTACCCCACCTGTCAACTCTCAAGAGGGGGTGATAGCTATCCCCAGAATTTCAAATGGAATGGGGGGTCGTTTGATAAGTGTTTTTATCAATATTATATCCCCAAAATTTCAAGTTGCCACTATTCATTATTATTTCTCATTATTTATCATGTTTCAATATGTATTGATTTTTTGTGGGTCCTTGTGACCCCCGCTTAGGTGTTATTAGGTGGAGGTGAAAAAACCAAAAAATGTGTCCCCCACAAAACAAAAATGAACGTGTCCGAAAGATTTTTAAGTAAGAGAAAAGCTGTATCTGTATACCCCTCATATCTACATATTTCTTTAGTGCTGAGTTGGCAAGTACTGAATTAGAAGAAAAACAGAACTGAAAGAAGAAGGCAATATCACTCAGAAGCCAAGCCATTGGGCCTTGAAACACATATGTCACGCTTCTTCAAATGACATTCGGTTTACTAAAAAATTAAGGCATAACATCATTACCAGGAATTAGTAGGACTTCGTTGAGTACACCAAGATCCTCTGTGTCATTGTTCCAATGTGAAATCGAGAAATTTGTTACAACGAAATAAGGAATAAGATTTCAGTACATATTTTGTTTATTCCAAAAGACCTAGAATCGGTGTCTCTAATTTTTTATAGGTATTGATCGTTTGGTTTGCCTTCATCCAATAGGTAGTTTCCCGTTCAAATTTTGGCCGATACTTCTAAAAATTCATGAATATCCTTGTGATCAACGCATGGTGGAGGCTTTTTATTTAGGAGAGTTAAAGCCTCCACTACAAGAAATGTCCCATGAATTTGTAGTCAGTCAGATGATGGTGAAGATATTAATCCGATATTATCATTTATCAAGCTGTCCATAAACGAACAAGAAAAAGACAAAACATTTGAAATTCGAGGTTAGGCTGGGAAGCATTCCATTAGAGTGGTAGACGGAACTTAATCTTAATAGTAACATATGGACTTGTATTTGCTCGATTATTCGACTGTTTGGTTGTTCAAAGTGGTTTTCAGTTCCAGCTGGTAACTATACTGAAATTGTAGAGATTCCGAAAAATATATGAAGATGAAAAAGTTTCCAAGTAGTAACGGATACTACAAAGTCATTTTTGGGTAGGGGCAAAATAGCGAGAGAGATTCATAAATAATTCTTGACCTTAAAAAATGGCTGACCTACACTTGGCTAAGATAAGGTTAGGCTCTCTTTCTTCATAAAGTAGCAGGGACTTCCCATTTTTTACTTTGAAGGATCTGCTACTTTCAATGACTATTTTGCGAGGAATTTGTTAATATAGTTCCATTTTTCTTCATTTCCCCAATTTTTCTGATGCTTTGAACATTTATTTTTCTAATTTGATCTCACACACACTTTTGTAAATAGTGATCCATCATAATGTCACCGCCTCTCAACTTTTTTATTTCAAGGCTCACATACAATTTGAAGATATGTTTATTTAGGTACTCGAAAATACTTTTTTTTCTACGTGTGAGAAAAGTTTGAAAAATCATTAGTATACCAAGGAAATCAAAAAGTTTGATTTTTTAAAATGTACCTATAACCCCATATTCAATTTCTCGTGAAATGTTAACCATAATTCATATAATATACCATAAGCCTAAATTCAACCGTTTCTGAAATATTCGCATTTGAAAATTTCAAATGTTGACATCAAATATTTTTTAAAGGATTATTTCGAATTAAAAAATCAGAAGTGGTTTCCTGCATGGGTCGGAAGAATAATTCTGCCAATGAACAATTTGCACATTTTTTGGAAATATAAAAAATATGAGGATTAGTGAGTACCGATGCCATTGATGTTTGAAAAATCAACATACGACCTCTATTTAATGTAGTAATCACCGATTAAAGAGCGCCAATCAATATTCACTACGTCACAGAATACATTATCTATGTCTGTCTGGCGTATTGACTGAGACGACTCTCTCTCTCTCTCGGGAGGGTAATATGGCTCCGCTCCGTTTGCGATCATCCAGTGAAATTCGCGTCTTCTTTTTCATTTATTTACTATGTTTTTGGGTTTTTCGTAAAAATTTTTTCGCTGGTGACTTTCAAATAATGTCTAGAATACGTATATAAAATTTCAAGTCATTCGAAAATGTATGCAAATTGTCCATTGCCCGTCTTAGAACCGGCCCGAGTTGACAAAAATGAAGGCGTTTTCTTGGCGTATGTGAAAAATTGTGCGTTTCAAATGCGAATATTTCGAAAACCGTTGAAATTGAGTATATGGTATGTTCAATGAATTATGCTTAGAATCTTACGAGGAACGACGACATTATGATGGATCATGAAATTAGTATTTTTAATAATTTTTTTTCTCTGTATATGTATACTAAACTAAGTTAATTCTAGGGCGTTTCGAAATATTTTTATCTGAATCAATTATATTTTTCAGTAAAGTGAGGTGCCTTTCAATATTAGTCCAGGAACTACTCGAAATACGCGATCAAAAATCATCATTTTCATCATTGACTTGGATTCACAATAACATGCCATTATTAACTTTAACATGGCCACTCAGCGATCGTCGTGTCATATTATTATTTCATTCAAAACTTTTTCACAAAGTTGTGATTGCTAGAAGAACGTACGCTTTTTAGCAGTACCAGTTACCAGGCGGACACGTATGGGTAGCAGGATAGTCGTTGCTACTACCTTTTTACTTCAAAGTCCAAAAATATAGTAGCTAACGTGAGTCCCTGGGACCACCCGGTATACTACCCATCGCAGTAACCCTGAATTGTTCCCTAATTCGGTTGCAGCTTGCAGCTTCGTTGGCAGACACGGCAGACACGTAGCCGCCGATAGTAGCAAACTATTTCTGATTATTTTGACCAATCGATGAAGCGCTGATCGATTTGTGATTGTTCTACGAACAGACCTACTTATTCATCGAGAATCCAATGAATGATGAAAGTCCGCTTATCAAGATAAATAATGCCGCATGTAGGTATAGTGATGTTGGTTGTCGGTCCAACCAAGAGTGAAGCCGAATATGCGAATGTTGATGAATTTTGAATGTACCGATTCATAAATAAGTAACCAAAAAAAAAACTTTTTCAATTGCCTGGATCAATTTTTCAACTGTTACATTGGTATGAAATATATTATTATAATATGATAGGTATTGAAATCATGCATGGGATCTAGCTGCGTCTTAGGCACTACATCATTTTGCTTGTTGATAAGATTATTTATCACTTGATCCCATTTAATCTCAAATCACCTCTTCCTCGTTTACCATTTAAATAGACTGCATCAGCTCTTCAAGCATATCGGTGCTATCACTGCTGTCCAAAACTAAAACTCAAAGCATTGTTTATCACGATAAGCGGACTTTCAATCTCAATGAATAATAAATATTATCCTTACTATTTTATGATTCCAATGACTTTTCAATAGTCGATTTCGGCTCGTTTGGTATATGCTTTGGTCTGTCAAACACCTACCATTTCGGATCCGAAAATGATGACGTCACATCAAATTTGGTAAGTGTTTTGGTCTGTCAAAATGCTTACCGCTTACCATAACTATATGGGAAGCAATTCTACACGCTTGATGTCAGGATGAGATAGAAGATCCCGCTGTACTATATATTTTTCGCATAATTCTATCCTTTTCTATCGCGAGGGGACGGTCCCCTCGCGATAGAAAAGGATAGACTTATGCGATTTATGCGAAAAATATTACAGTACAGCGGGATCTTCTATCTCATCCTGGCTTCAAGCGTCGCTCGTTGTTCAAATGGGACGGTTCCCATATAGAGTTAATAGATATATGGGTATAGTGGTATCTTTGACTATTCTTCTTTTGTCTCGCTCGGGAGTAGTAAGTTCATCGTGAATGATCAGGTGAATGACGTAAATAAACAAATCAACCAGTTTTATCATAGGAAAAAGTATAATTCTCTTTTCTTTGAGTTTTATTCAAATTTAAATCTGTGCTTCAGTGGTTGTAGTTTATGTTCTATCTGATCTAAAAGTTGGTTTGCTGTTGATTGGATTTCAGTTTTTTGTCAGTGTTGTTCTACGACTATATTTACGTTTTACGTCAATCATTGTTTTCTCAAATTGATAGTTGGGAAATGGAAGAAGGAAATAAGTGAATTCGGGGACGTTTGTATAATTCCAAAACAGCCAACACCATATAATAACTGCTTTTCTTTTAGGCATTTTGAGTAATGCGGCCAATACGTCCACAATCTGATTTTCACCAAATCACTGGACAAAGCTTCAAAAGTTTTAACTTTATAAAGAACAAGACAGATGAACTAAGTAGTAATAAACTATAACCTGTGACATATATTTTTTATCTATGCCTGTAACTCAGTAACTAAACATAAACGAAAAAGTTGGGTTATATAAACACTCTGCTTTGAACAGTTTTTACCAAACATCTACCAAACGATTTCGGTAAAATTTTGGTCGTGACGTCATCACCATGACGTTGCAGTTACCGTTTGGTTAACCAAAATGTAAACCAACAAAACGAGCCGAAATCGGATAATGTTTTTGACTTGTCACAACTCGCAGTATTTAAACTCTTGGCAACATGCAACATGGAGGTAGAATCTCGATGCTTAGGGCAATCATGCGCGCGTTTTAATGTTCAATCGTGTCGAGTTATAGCTTGTTCAATGCTTTTCTGCGGTCACGTCACAGTATTAGACGTTTGGCAGTATGTCGGAGATTGATCGCTCCAAATGTGACATTTGTCAAATTGATCCGAAAGACCCTCGTCCAGACGTACGTGTTTTTTTTTATCAATGTGTTAGAGAGAGACGCAAAAGTATGACGTAACCGCAGGAAAGCCATGAACCGACTGTACTATGAAAACCATGCACCTACTAAACATGACGTCACGCGATCAGCACATTGGCCTTTATGTTTCAGGGGGTATTGACAGGATAAACTCAGGTTTGCCGGCATTTGCTGAGAATCAAGACATCAGGGGCCGGATTTTTGAAAATCGGGGAGTCGAACAGCCAAGAGCTGGTAGGCTAGAACTAGTAGTCTTCTCTCGGCTGTTCTACTTCCCGGTTTTCAAAAATCCGGCCCCAGCAGATATGAAGTGTCGAGAAAATGGCAATAAACATGTGTTCAAGATGTCTACCCATATTATATAACAACGTTATTTTGCTTGGCATTTTTAGGAAAACCGTACCCCAGTTACAGTCCTCCATACGTACCCCTATTCTTGTCTTCAGGGTTAGCCAAAGTAAGTGGATTTTAAGAATATCTCAGTAAACGAAGCGATTGGGATTCTGAAACTTTGTAGGGAGAGATTTTCGGAGATGCTCTTTTCAAATAAATCCTACAAACGTCATTTCTGATATGAAAACAAAAACTCAAATATTTCAAAAACGCTTATACTTAGGTAAAGGGCATGCATCATACATCAAATCTACCTAGAATTTTACGTAGAATCCAAAAATTATGTAATATAAACGGGAGTTTCATTTGAAACAAGCGAGTTGACAACTACTTCCGGTATAACCGGAAGTCGCGCAACGTCATTATTATTTCATTTGAGAAGAGCATTTCCGAAAATATCTCCCTACAAATTTTCAGAATCCCAATCGCTTTATTTCCCGAAATATTCCAATAGGCCACTTACTTTCGCGAACACTGTATATTCTATAGCGGTGCTGCTTATCTGCTTTCTTTCTTTCTGAATTTCTAACAAACGATGCAACCAAAACCAAGTGGATCAATAATTTTGAGGGTTTAGGGAGCCTAAACCCAACAAATCAACTAATTTTTACACAAAAGAGTCTTCAAATTCTGCATTGTAATTGAAAATTCGATGGGTCTGAAAGAGTTTAAATAATAAAATTGTTTCAAAAGCATGACGATGATTCAGAACAATTATTATGCTACCGATAAGAGTTAACATTGTTTGGATAGTAATTTGAATAATAACTGTAGCTATAATCGTTGCGTAAAAATACGCACTGTTCTTGTTAAATGAAATTGAGGGGTTTTCTCGCATGTATCGATTTTATGACAATCAGAAAGTTACAATAAATTGATAAAATGTTCAAACGTGAAGATCTGCATCTATAGCTTGAAGATTTAAAAATAATCTACTAAAAGTATTGATTGACATTTTCCTATAAATGCAAGGAAGACTTCTGAATTTTTGTTTGTTACCTGTTTTGATGCCAGTCTTACCAACCGTTGAAGATAGGTTTATGATATAGATTAGAATACATCTACTTAGAATTTTGAGTAGAATCGAAATACATATTATTATAATATATTAATAAAAGTGCTGAAAGGTTGAAGTGAAGAGGTCTATGAAAATAATTGACTCTGACTTCCTTTACGATGAGAACATGTTTTCCGACCATAAAGAGATAAATATTTCTGGCCAATACGAATAACAAAAAAAGATTGGTTTCCATGACCATAGCCAATAAGTTTCACTCATTGGAAACGATATCTGAATTGTCTTTGGCTAAACGGTTGAGACCTTAGACTATAGTCTAAGGTTGAGACTGTGGTGGTTGGAGAGAGGACATCGACCTATCATCCTCACCGGTCTTTGCCAACGAAAAAATTGGTTTTTCCTGAAACCAGGACAGAAAATCGTTCCTTCAACAACCCACGATCTCATATGTCTACGGTCTGGAGAATAAAACCATTAAAACAACATTTTTGTACAACCTACACGTAAAGTTCACTTTTCAATGCATGCAAAGTAGGCGGAAAGTCGCTAATTTTGGCAGCCGGGCCTAAAAGTACTTTCGCGCCCGCGGGCGCAAAAGTAGGTCGCTTAGCAACGGTTCCTTGGATCCCAACGCCTCTGAATTTAATAACCACGTGACAGTCTAGCATACTAAAAGGAACTTATCACGTGACAATCTCGGTGACAATGAATCCGCACCACAAAAGAATACGGGAACACACCTATATTGTAACCATGATTGACAGTTGTCTGACTTGTCAGCAGTGTGGAGCTGTGTATCGATTATTTATTTTTGATTTTTATAATTATTCTTTTTTAAATGATTACAAACTGGTTGTACAAAAAGAACTGTTTGCACCACGGACGAAAGTTGATTTTGACGAGGGTATAAGTAGCAGCACGAGCGAAGCGAGGGCAGATATTAGCCTACTTTTCGCCCTTGATACAAAATGTACTATTTACGTTTTTTCACGCATTGACTGGGTGTAAACACGACTTCGACACCATACAACCAAGTTCAAAGTTAATTTCAGTGCCTTTCCCGATGCGTAAAAAAAACGGAGAAAACAAAATTGAGGTTATTTTTGTCTGCTCTTTCTGTTAAGCAAATAAAAAAAAAAACATGAAAATGGCCTATTCTCCAGAGTTTAAACAATAATTTTTTCTGGCGACACGATATTAAAACTGAATTTTACTGACGCCAAAGAGACGAGAAAGTGGGACTTTCTATGGCTAGGCCGACAAAGTAGTGAAAAATGGCTAGGCGGTAAAAAAAAATTCAACTATTTCTAATAGAGGGCGTTGCAAGATTATTTCCTGAATTCATGTGATTGTAGCATAAAAGTTATACCTACAAATTAATATTCAATGAATTACCATTTCATTAAGATATTTCTTATATATTCTGAGTTGATTGAATCCTATACATTCAGGATTCAGGATAGCAAAATCTGACTGAAGCAGTGTTGCCAAGTTGAAAATATTGGATGGATGGCTTTGATTGTCACCTTGGCTACCAGGTAAATTGTCAAATTACGGTTTAAAGCATGGACGTGCTAAATAGAGACGTCATTGGTTTAAAGCTATATCGTTGATGAAGATTAATTATGAATAAACTCCAATGAGATTGAATATTTTCCGGGACATAAAAATGATGTGGGATAGTTTTAATGTTTTTAATGATCAGCTATTTCGTGTTTTTTTTTAAGTAGGTAGTAGGAAATACTATTATCCACAGTTAGGTAGAATATGTTGTCAGTAGAAAAATAATGTGCAGACCACGGCGAGAAAGTGATTTTCCCAGGCTTCAAGAAGTGTCCGGCCTCGCTAAAGCTCACCCGTACTGTTCTTCTTTCAGCCTGGAAAAATGTCACTTTACCGCCTAGGACTACAATATACTATATTTCATCAGTCCGACGCGTTTCGGTCAAGTCCATGGGAATGATTTTTAACCGAAACGCGTTGGACTGATGCAATAAAATTATAGTTTAGACTGTGGAGAACTTGACTTTTTTGAAACTCCTTATGAATTACCGTCTCGTCAACCCATCTTTCATTCACCACCTTTCCTGCCAACAGTCAGACAATTCAACAAAACAACAATATTTTGTTATTCAAAACTAAAGTTCACTTTTTAGCTCTTTTGTATTTGAAATTATTGTATCGTCATCGGTTCTTGACAAGTGTGCAAATCAAGCTGGCCATTTTAGGTGAGTAAAAATCGAGTTCCAAGAATCCGTCAGAAACCAACTTACAAACGTATTACATACAAGTAAAGCTAATCAAAGCGTATAAGAAGGGCTCTTTGCAACCATTATGTCTGTGTAGCTTTTGATAAAATTGTCTATCACCATCCAAAAAAGGAACAACAACTATTTTCTGAAAATATCATAATGATTGAACAAAGGATGGTCTAATATAACATCTTGAACCTGGCAAAAACTACCCAATACGCGACGTTTTTGAAAACGTCACAGGTACCATATGATTGGTCGTGGCCGAATTTGGTATCCAAACAAGCTTTTGTGACTTGTGGTTTTGTATTCTGTGAGTTTTAAATCAGTGTTTGTGTTTAATTTGGACTTCTTTGGACCATATTTTTGGGTTTAGTACATATATCGTGTGTCCCGTTAGTGCGTAAATGATTAGCCGAGTGAAAAGTCAGCTTTTGAGGTAATAAAAAATAGCTTGTTTGGATATTTCCGTCTGACAGCTGACGTTATGACGTCACAGAAACCTAGCGTATTTTGGAGAAATCATTAAAAGTAGGTACTTTTTGCCAAGTTCACGATTTTATATCTAGACTTTGTTCAATTATTGTGAAATTTTCAGGAAGTACAATGACATAAATTTTGCCCTTGTTTCGAATTGTTTTAACCATTTTTATCGGAAATTACCAAGAAAAAAGTTTTGAAGTGTCCTTCTTTTGAACGTGAAAAAGAGGTACTCAACTACTCTTTGGTATACGCAAACTGACAAAAGGATCTACAGTGTGGAAAACGGATGTGTAACTACGGAAAGAATTCGTATAAAAAAAATCGATATTGCCATAATTAACTTCCTGAATGCAAAACCTGTTGCTTCGTGAAACAAAGCTCATTTAAAATCGATTTTCATAATTACAAATATTGACAAAAGGAAAGTTCAAAGTATATTACCGTACATTTTTTAATCTATTTTCAATTAATAACTAGTTTTTTCAAGACCCAATCTTAGAATGAGTAGAATTTTCTTCAAATATTATTATCGGCAACACGACTCGAAAATAGTCGAAAGGCGTATCTTGAAGGAGTCTTATTGGATGTCTAATGTGATGGCACTTTTTTGATGAATGAAACGGAGTCGCAATTGGCCGTAGTAAGTAACGTGACTATTTTCAGCGCATCATAACAAACCGGCACAATAGCAAATATTGAGACATTCAGTGGCGGTGCTTTTATCTGCGAATTCTGAGCTTTGAGGATAGTTGCGAAAAAGTTATTGTTGTTGTTGATTATTGACATTATTGTTACCTAGTTATTGTTGTTGGTGTTCTTGTTGTTGTTCTTGTTGTATTATTAGATATTCTTGAACATCAGCCAACACACCACGCCAATGGGTTTTTCATGAATGAAACCGGCCATGTTTAAATACTATTTCGTTCCCCTTACCGATGCCCCACTGTCACAGATCCATTTGCCACACTGTACGTTTTTGAATGCACCATTACTTTGAAAATTTGTACAGGATCAAGATTATGAGGAGATTTCAGACTGTTTCCAAACATTTGTTAGCGACTGTGGATGGTGAGAAAATCAAAACTTACTTTCCACTGAGAATGCCTATCCTATTAGAGCATTACAAACATTGAGTTTTATAAGGCTTTAGAGAAGGAAACCTTCAAAAATAATGGCACCATCATCCAATTTTGGACGTATGTCTTGAGAAATTCACTGTATCGCTATCCTTGTCGAGTTATATCTATCTGCGTCGCCGAAATCTGACCTGCTTTGGACGCCGTTGCCGATTTGGGCAAATCCTCATCAATGAAAATTCCTCTGTGTACAAAATTGATTGATAAGACATGATACAATGAAAATTAAGGAGGATTGAGTATTGTTCATTTTTCAAGAAGGTGCATCAAGGTTCACTATTCTAGATTATCGCATAATCTGTCACATTTACAACCATGATTTCGTGTGAATCAACTCAATGTTGAACGGTGATAGTGTCTAATGATGATATCATTTCATATCATAAATAATGTGAAACATTTTTGTGCTACTTAAAGCTTAATTACTAACATTCATTAAATAATGATTTTTTGTGCATTGGATACAGGCGATACATAGTAAATATTAGTCCTAGTACACGGCAACGCTGCCTTTAAACAGCTGGTTTCGATTTTGAAGGTAGTGCGGTGATGCCATGGGGTTTCAACTTGAAAATTTCTACTTTCGTGCTTGTGAAGTGTTGTATTGTGACTTTATTTGTGAAAAATGGTAAGATTGTGCTTGCTGTGTCAAAAACTGGACCATTCGGATCCAGAAATCACCATTCACAGGTAAGTGTCAAATTTGCATTGAGCATTGACTGGAGAGGGATCCAGTGGTGTAGAGTGTAGGCATCATCATATTTTATTCATGAAAATGAGGATTTTTCAATCTTCAGGAAGTTTAAATGTTTGTTTTTATTCGTGAATAGGTAACAACGAAAAAATGAAACTGATTTGGAAAAAAGCCTGAATGGTAGTGTTTTATGCAATAGGAACCGATTGTTCTCAAATAAGAAAGGATATTCATATTACTTGAATACCTATTCCATTATTTCCTCGATTATTTCATACACAGTAGATGAATTATTTATTGGACACTTCCTCAACTGTCTTATTTTCGTTTTTTTTTATTACAATAAGGTTGAAGTCTTCAGTAAAAATGCTTACTTTTACAATTATTATTATTATAATCACTTTTTAGAGCTCTTAAAACCTCGCGTTTATCTCGAAATTAACTTTTTGACATATCGCCCTCTTTGCCTGTACCTTTCAATTGGAATTAAAAATTTTGACGACGCCCAGTCTTTCTTCCTGTAAAAGCGAAATATAGTTTTTCCAACAATTTGCTCGAAACCAATCAATAGACTTTTATGAAGGGACATTTTTGTCAGAAACGTCAAATAAAAAAGATAAAGGGGGTCTAAATTAATATATAAAAAAACCTTGTACAGGGCACAGCTAAATGGACCCCGCAATTCACTTTTTAATTTGACGTTTGGAAAAAAGTCTTAAATAAAAGTTCAATGGTTAAAAATAGATATTTACCCTGTTCTCAAGGCTTCCGAATAAACCTTTACATTTTAAAACGTGCCAGAAAAAATGGCAATTTTGTTTTTAAGGTAGGTATAGGATATATAAAAAATGTTTAATTTTCTGGAGAATGCGAAAAGTGAATAGAAACTGCAAATATTGGTACTTGCAAATTGAAGCAGGGTACCTACGCATTATGTATTGTTTATTTGCCCATACTTCTTTGAATGTATATCTAGACATAAATGTTTTTGGGCCAAATTTATGTCTAAACATACAAAATTAAATTTATGTCTAGACATTAATTTAAAGAAGAATAGACCAATAAACAATATTGCTTACCTGCTTCAATTTGCAGGTATACCAATATTTGCGGTCTTTGTTTAGTATGACTCCTGCACCATATTTCTTTGAATTTATCTCCACTCACTTTCCAGCACTGATAATCATTTTGGTATAGTTTCGGCCATTCATTTATAATACTTTTCGCCTGTACATATACTTATGTATTAGAAACAAGAAAAGTAAAACGTTCCTGTTTCCTATTTTTTATATTTTTTTCTTGTTATCCAATTTTAGATTTCCAAAAAATGAAGAGCTGCGAAATATTGGGTGTTCTTTGGTGAGGATTGACGAGGACCGACTTTGAATCAAACCTCCCTTTTTGTGTTCGGCCCATTTTAACCCACAAGACTATTTAGGTGACATTGATGGAATCAAATATTTAAAACCGGGAAGCTTGCCAATCATGACTCACCGGCAGACCATACAGTTTCCCGTCTCCAAAAACAAAAATCATACGGCAAATTGAGTAAAATGGCCTTAGAGTTATGTAAAAAAGGCGAAATATATTTTGTATTTTGGTTGTCATTTTATTCGGAGATTTAATTTTTTATGTTATGAAAATTTCAATTTTTATTGATTCAGAAAGTCAAAAATGTGATATACTGTCATATAACAATAACGACATAGGTGCCTACCCAAATTAATATTCATTTATATTTTTCATGCAAAACGGTAGAAACTCGAAATGTGCCGCCGCTGTTCCAGATGAAAATCGAGTTCGGACGTACGTATTATAAGAATCACATGTTCTCATGCGGTGTTGCCCGATGGGTTCGGATTCCTCGTTTTATCTCTTTCCACTCATAGTGTTGTCTCTTTCGCACTTATTGTGATGTTGGCGTCAAGACTAATACCATTTGATGAATGGGATGCCCAGTCTATAGTATTTAAAGTCAATGATTACAAATGAACTTACCCAAACTTATTGATTTCCTCCACATTTTTCGAAAAATAAAACTAAGAACATCCTTGAAGATTTTATTGATCAATTTACGTTAATCAAATCATGCAAAACATTATTTTTATTTCATGTGCCCGATAAAATTGAGAAAGACTTTATTGACAAACCAAATCGAGCACAGAAAATAAACACACATAGATCACACCGTACTCCTAAAAGGTTAATATAAGGGCAACTAAAACTAAACACAGAAAAAGGAAAATACCTGTTCCGTTTCCTTCCTAAGCGATCCGATCCTTAAAAAGTAAATTACGAAATGAGAGACAAATCCTTCCTTAAAATTCCTGATTATCCAAAAAATCCCAGGTAAGCTTTATCCAGATTCAGACCTGGGATAAAACATCAGTTGATTATTAAATGCGCTTGTTTACGGTACAGCCCGAAATAATTCATACAATCTTTATTGAATGAACATTTCAAGGCCGGAGGTATTTACCATGTTAGGTCCAGAAGTCCTTTCCTCTTCTAGTCCAAAATCCGCAAGCAACCCTTTTTAATTAAATTGAACTAACCCTTAAACCCCGAAATTTTTGCTTGCTATCCAAGGTGTTCCAATCCTCATTTCCTTCCGTTTTTATCTCTCAAGATCAGCTTAAAGTCCCAGTATTTTCCTTTTTATCCAACGTTGTTTGTCCAACATTGAAAAACAAAATACATAATTAGTAAAATATCTACACCTAGACTCATATGTTGGCGACTGCTGTTGCAACATTTTATAATATACAAAAAAGTTGTATGAATGAATCTCATTTCGTCAAAAAACAAAACGCCTTAATCTAAATCAATTATTAATGGAATTCATCGAAACTTTATAACACAAGTTGCTCAATTTAGCAGGCCCGATTTATTCTTCAAAATGGAAAACCTAGAAAGAAATATACCCATGAAGCCCATGTAAAACAGTTGCACACGTTTTAAACCATTAAAGTTGATGACAAATGTAGAAAGACCACATTTTAGACTCTAATACTGACCTACGAGCGAGATCTGCTTCTTGAGTAACTTCGTTTGACAGGACTGTATGTAGGTGATCCTCTTCTGAGCGGTGAAAAAGATCGGGATCTAGAACGACCTCCAGATCTACGACTGTCGCTTCCCCCTTTGTCTTCTTTGACGCGGATATAAGCTACTTCGCCCTTTTAGAAAAACAAAAAAAATTGAAAGTTAAATAGGAACCTATAGACCTTAAAAAATTAAAACCAGTAAAGGACGACTTTGTTTGAGTTCAACATCTAGAGGGGTGAGATGTGTGTTTGTTCACGAACTCGTGATTCCTGTCACATTTACAAACGTATTCTATTCTTCAAAAAAATTATAAAACAGCAAGTGACTATCGTCATCATCTATTTGAAAGTATATTTGATATTTCTTCCGACTTCAGAAAAATATGTTCAAATAAAATTTTACTGAAATCGCCCTCGAATATTTCAGGCCAACACTGCACTGAAACCGTCAAAGCGTCAACGAATATGAAGGTTGCTTGGTTTTGACGCGGTTGATTCTTGTTTGTTGAGATATTTCATCCAGTGAAATGTAATCTGAAATGACCCAATAAGTGTCGCGAAAACTAAAAGTAACTAGTCATTGTTTTCATAACCTGAGACACCGGTGTTGACGCAATCAACAAACTTGAACGATACCAGACGTGTAGGTTGCCACATTGTGTCCACTGTCTTTGTAATGCACTTTATTTACACTATTATTTGTGTAGGAGTGTAGAGGGGTTAATAATTAGTCAGCTAACCATTTTTAGTGACTGACGTTTAAAAGGGCACTTTTTTGAACATGCAATTTAGTTTCATCCCAACTGGTTTACCCAGGAGATCAATTCCAGATGGCAGAATTGTAGTGCCAGATTGTGTTTTGTTGAGTGCGTTGAGCTTGTGGGATATTTTTCGAACTCCGAATAAATTCTATTCCAATTAACAGGAGTTACAGGATAAAAGTTCTTTGCTGATTAAACGTGATAATATCCCAGTAAGCAAAAGTTTTTTCCAGATTCTATACGTTTTTTGGTCTGCTGAATCCGAATCTAAGTTATGCGTCGGCTTCACAACGGAAGTTTCAGATAACCTCAAAATGTTGGGACTTTTTTTGAGTTTTTTGAGAATGACTCGAAAACTAAGCGTTATTTGATGATAACTGTGAAATACCAAATTAAAGTACTGTTTGTTCAATGCTTTTCTGCGGTTACGTCACAATATTTGACGTTTGCCAGTATGTCGTAGATTGATCACTATAGACGTGACATTTGTCAAATTAATCCGAACGACCAGCGTCCAGACATACGTGAAATTTTTGTAAATGTGTACAAGAGAGACAGAATAGTATCACGTAACCGCAGAAAAGCGTTGAACGAACAGTAGACAAAATTTTCTACAAATACGTATAATTACTTTAAATTCTGGATATTCCATGACGTCGATAGATCGAGTAAAAAAACTGGAATCTCTTCACTTTCCGTCAAAGAGTTGATAACATTTTTTCAAGTTCGCGCTTTATACACCTCCAAAATCAATTATTTCATGACCACCTGGTAACATCTGAGAAGTTGAAAAACGTGAGTGAGGTTCATATACACCATGTCAATTGCATTTGATGAAACATTGATTCTGCATCAGTGATCAAGGAAGTGGTGCATTATCACGTGTCCTGGCAGTTTTTTTTTCAAAAATTTGTTAGGGCCCTTTTTTCAAGTTTAAGAGAAGGGTTGAAAATTAAACTCTTTTTTGTGAAACTTTTGATCAAAATGGCAAAAAGCATCATTCAAAAAAGGGGCTGAATATAATATGTACCTTTCGATTTGATCTTAGTATGACACTAACTGATAGAGGGCGCTACCTACCCTCAGTTTTTATAATCATCAACAGCCGTAATTTTGTTGGACCTACCTGTATTATATTTTTAAATAGAAAAACAGATTTCTTCGACATTTTTACGCAGAAAAAGTATACTTGTTGAAAGTCGCTACGTGCAACATTTTCGAGATATTCACATGCGATTTTGAAAATATGGCGAAAGCAAACTGCTAGAAATTATAAAATATTTCGTATGATCGCTACATATTTCCAGTAAAAAGATCAAATTCAACCAATGTAAATAAAGAAAAAACTTGAATTCAAATATTATCAGAAAAAGAAACTTCAACACCCTGTAACTCTGTAACGAACATTTCCGGACACATGTTTATAGGAACTTTTCTTCTTATTTTAAAGCAGGAAAACTCACCCTATTTTTTCTCAATAAAAATGCAAAACCCGGCTTGACCATGATCTCAAAATAACATGTATTAATTATTTCAAATCCAAATATCTCGAAAATTGTTGCACGTAGCGACTTTCAACAAGTAGGTATACTTTTTTTGTGTGGAAATGTTGAAGAAATGTGTTTTTCTATTTAAGAATATAATACAGGTACGTCCAAAAAAATTACGGATGTTGATAATAATAAGAATAAGTGTAGGTAGCGGTAGCGCCCTCTACCAGTTAGGGCCATACTAAGATCAAATTCGAATTTCGCAGGACAAAAAATCCCAAACACTAATTTTCATCAAAAGATGGACATTAGTTTAAATACCTAATATCTAGAAAAAAAACAAAATAAAATTAAAACTTCGACACCCTGTATATTTTTAACTAGCATTTGCCACGCATTTATTGCAGAAATCTTCTTATTTTTATCTATATTATCACCTGTCTGCTTGATGGCGAATAAGTTATGGGACACCCTGTATAATCGATAATCTTGACTTCAGATTTTTCCGTCATATCATTTTTACAAAAAAATATGACATACCATATACGTGAGCTCGTACCTAAATTATGATAAGCCTATAACATTTCGGACTTTTATGAAGATATTATAAACCTTTTATGTACAGTTAACAACTAAAAATAATAATAAATAGAATAAATTACAAAAGTTACCGTTTTGAAAAAAGAAAAAAAATGTAAGAATTGATCAACTTTATCTTAAAAAAATAAATATTCGACGGGGGGTCCAAATGTCATTATAAATTGTACCCAAGGTCTTCCAAAAAAATTAAAAAAAAAAAAAACAGTTATTGCGTGCCTCGGCGTTCTTGAGAATCTTCAAATATTTTGATTTACACAATATTTTGTTTGAAAATATCAAATACCTACATAATATTTTTTCCCATGATTATATTTTTCTTGACAACTATACTTAACTATTAAAAAGCTACCAAAACCACAAAATCACTGGGCACCACGGAATTCGCAAAATAAAACTCGAGTGAAATATAAACAGACGATGAGACTATCAAGAAAAACTGATGAACATATACAGGGTGCCATAGAAAAAAGTACATAGCCTAGTGCCACACAATAGAGGACACTAAAATAAGAAAAAAAGTTCCTATGAACATGGACTGCAAGGCCTTCGGTTAAAAAACCGATTCATAGAGACGGAACCCTGTATGTAGCGCCCTCTATCAGTAATGACAAAACTTCATATACAGATCATATTTGGATTTAGCATGATAAAAAACCCTGTATACCACATTTAATCCAGTTCTTGCGACCCTGGCTAAAGATATTCAAAAAAAAAACCAAACAAAAATAAAATTCAACACCCCGTATCTTTTAACCGAAGGCCTTGCGGACCCATGCCCATTAAAACTTTTTTTCTTATTTTAGTGTCCTCTATTGTGTGGCACTATGCAATGAACTTTTTTCTCTGGTACCCTGTATATGTATAAAAAAAAGATAACGATAAATAGCTCATAAGAAGTCCTCAAAAAAATATTATATGTATTAAACTAAGATGATGACAATATAATTTTTGAGGCGTATGCGGCACTTTTTTGCATTTGGAACCATTGTGCAACGCCGGAAACCCTTTGATTAGTCGTGATTTACCGACCTCGAAGCAGTAGAAATATTGTCTCTCATGAAATTCCGGATGAAGTTAATAGGTACGCAAATATGTAACCGACACGTTTCATGTTTGAAAATTGCCTAGTTCCTAGGTAAAAAACACAATGACGTAGGTACAGGGTTTTTTTTATATATTGACACCCCCCTTATCTTTTTTATTTGACGTTTTTGAAAAAAGTGTCCCGGATGTAAGTTCATTGGTTTTGAGTCAATTTTCCAAAAAACTCTAATTTGTATACAGTGTGTCCAGAATAAAATGATGTTTATGGCACTATATGGGGATATTGGAAACTTTAAAAGATACGACGTTGCGTAAATGGAAGAAAAGCAGCGTATTTGTATGCCCAAAAATATTCCACCTTTGTTTTATTTTTAATCGATACCGTAATGTGGATACAGGGTGAAAAGGGAAAAGGCAAATTTTGAAGAAACCACACAATTTTGCTTATTATAAATGCTAGAACTTTCAAATTTTCAGGATATGGTTAAGAGGATACGACAATTCTAAAAACGACGTCAAAAAACTTTTAGGCCCACTATGTTGCGTCCAGCCAAAGTCAAGTCTGTTTTTTTTTATGAAAGTCATATTTTTGAAAATCATTTTCAATGCGGATTTTGAAAATGAAAAAATTCAATATGTCCCACATAAGAAAAACGACAGTTGACCTCGGCCGGAAGCAACATAGTGGGCCTACAATTTTTTCGACACAATTTTCAAAATCACCGTATCTTCTTACCCAGATCCAGAAATTTTCAATACCTCATCTTTTATAATAACCGAAATATTGTGCTATTTAAAAAATGGCCATTTTTCTTTTTCACCCTGTATCTCCATTACGGTATCGAATCAAAACAAACCAAAGTGAGATTATTCTTGGGCACGCAAATACGCAACTTTTCTTCCATTTAACCGATACTGTATCTCCTGTAGTTTCCGATATCCCCACGTACATCATTTTATTCTGGACACACTGTATACAGGGTGCCTCAAAAAGTCTGGGCGTGGTCCAACTTTCTTATTTCAAATTAGAACCCTGTTTTTTTATTCGATTTTTATATTCTCGTGATAATTCTAAACATTTCTTATGTAGCATACCCTATACCTAATTTTGACGTGTAAAAAGATATTGACCTTTGAATGTTGACGTTTCATAGAAATTGGATAGAAACAAAAAAACAAGCAAATATAAAAAAACAATCTTATATTTCATCAAACTAAACACAACACTATAACTGCTCGATATGTCCACCGTCCATTTCTAAGCACTGCGTATAATCTCGCTCGATTTTATTTATGCTATTAACAATAAAGTGAGCATTATTTTGATTGGTCTCTTGAATGGCCTCAATAATCCGATTTCTTAAAACTTCTACATTTTCGGTCGGTATTTCATAGACCTTGTTCTTCAGAAAACCCCACAAAAAAGAGTCAAGTGGCGTCAAATCCGGGCTATTTGGCGGCCATCTGATCGGTCCAGTGCGACTAATCCACGTTTGGTATTTCTCATTGAGATAATTCACAACCGGAAAAACGTTGTGTGGTGGAGCTCCGTCCTGATGCCAAATCATTTGATTGTATTGACGGAGTGGTAAATTTTCCAAATAATTTTCTACCTTGTTCGTCAATAAATTTAAATATTTCTCGCCGTTTAAGCGCCCGTCAATAAAAATTGGCCCAATATTTTCATTCTCCAAGATTCCACACCACACATTTAAGGAACTTCGACCTTGGATCTTAGTTTCCCTCGTTGCTCGGGGGTTTTGAGTTGTCCAAAATCCCACGTTTTTTCGATTATGAATTCCTGCAGTACTGAAAATGCATTCATCTGACCATAATATGTTGTTGAAAACATTGTGATCTTCTTCCTTTGATATCAACATCTCTTGGCAAAACATAATTCTTTTGTCCTTTTGCTCTTGAGTTAATTTTTGCACTGGCATTATTTTATGGGGATGGTAACAATGTTTTTTTTTTAGGGTATAATAGATTTTGCTAATTGATTTATCGAAAAAGTTTGATGCATCTTTCAAAGCTGCATTTGAATTCTCTAAAAATAAAGATCCTTATTCATTTTGAGCCCTTTTGTAACGAAAATTGCTTCTGAATTACTCTCATTCTATTTACCTACCTTGAAAATACAATAAAATATTTAGTTCTTCCTCCTGATCGACAACGGCTAGCCTTTTTTTTCTTTTTACGGACATTCGCTGCTTAAACCCACGTTCAACATTTTTAAATGTTGTTCGAGTTGGGAGCGCTCGCATTGGAAAGAGTTGCCGATATTTCCTTCTTGCTGCACATGCATTTTTGTCATTTTGATAAAATATTCGAAGAATATCACATTTTTCGTCATCTGTCTAAGGCATTTTTATCGTCTCAGACAGCGAATATGTCAGAGATTTAAACAATTACGGTAACCAAGCAACATTGCGAATTGTTTATACGTCAAATTTAGGTATGCTACATAAAAAACTTTCCGCGGTCAATATCTATTTATACGTTGAATTTAGGTAAAGGGTATGCTTTACGAAAATTGTTTAGAATTTTTAGAAGAATATAAAAATCGAATAAAAAAATAGGGTTCTGATTTGAAATAAGAAAGTTGGACCACGCCCAGACTTTCTGAGGCACCCTGTATATGCGAAATAGAGTTTTTCAAAAAATTTAATGAAAACCACCAAACTTTCATCTGAGAAACTTTTTTCAGAAAAAACAAAAAAGTTAAGGGAGGTGTCAATATATAAAAAAAAAACCCTGTACTGGGTTATTGATTATAAATGCCCCCCATCTGACTTTTTAATTTGACGGTTTAGAAAAAGGTGTTCCAAATAAAAGTATCATGGTTGAAAATGAACTTTTTAAATAACCTGTTTTCACATACAGGGTGTTAATTAAGTATCTGGCCAAACTTCAGAGGGTGATTCTTTGAGTGATTTTAAGGTAAAAAGTTCATATAAACAGGTGTCCATCTCCGCACATTTTTTTTGTTATTTTTATTCGTCAAACTGCCCCTTACCACGCCACTGGAAGTCATAATCAACAATCAATTGGTTCTAACTTAGCGTCTTAGTCCATAATACTGCCAAATTTCAACAAAATCGGTCAACAGGTGTTTGAGATATTAATAAATAAATGTAAAAAAATATATTTTTTTGACACCCTGTATCTTGAAAACTATGCATTTCCGGACACCTGTTTACATGAACTTTTTACCTTAAAATCACTCAAAGAATCACCCCCTGAAGTTTGGCCAGATACTTAATCAACACCCTGTATACAGGGTGCTCCAAAAAGTCTGGGCGAGGTCCAACTTTCTTATTTCAAATTGATACCCTATTTTTTTATTTGATATTTGGATTCTCCTTTCAACTCTAAACATTTTCTATGTAGTATATCCTATACCTAAGTTTAATGTATAAAAAGATATTTGATATTTATCAACTGAATAATAATAATTTATTGTTGTGAAGATGTCAAATAATATATCTATGACTTCGAATTTTTGACGCTCCTATTGACGAAAATGTCACGTCATTAAGTACTTTTAAAGTGTAAAAGTATCAAAGTATAAATAATTCTGCACTTGATTCAAAAGATTTTTTTTATGTAAGACGTTGTTATTTTATTTTTTGTTCATTTTTTGGGTATCAATTTAAAATCAGAGAAGTTTTGGTATATCCTACACACACAATTACGTCAATACTTCGAAACCATAGATATATTTCACTTTTTTATAACAATGAATTAGTATTATTCAATTTATAAAATAACAAATATCTTTTTATACATCAAACTTAGGTATAGGATATGCTACATAAAAAAATGATTTAAATTTGAAGGAGAATCCAAACATCAAATAAAAAAATAGGGTATCAATTTGAAATAAGAAAGTTGGACCTCACCCAGACTTATGGAACACCCTGTATATGTGAAAACAGGTTTTTTAAAAATTTCATTTTCAACCATGAAACTTTTGGAACACTTTTTTCTAAAACGTCAAATTAAAAAGTTAGATGAGGGGGGCATTTATAATCAATAACCCTGTACCTATTCTACAGTGTGACCATCCAAGTGTGCAACACATGGTACTTTTTTTATTAATCAACTGCAAAACCAAAATTCAAATATTGTCGAAAGTGCATGTTTCATGATCTTATTGGGTGCAAGTAGAATGGTTGCAAACACGGTGGGCCAAAAAATATAAAAATTGTACAAGAGTAGAGTACCCTTATTACAAAAAAATCAGCTAATAGCTGTAGAGAAAAGTTGTTTAGAATAAAAATTATGCCTAAATACCAAAAACAATCCGTCCAAGAAAAAAATTATTTTTATTTTGAAAATCATTAACCATTTCTCCAAAAAACTTTTTTTCCATATTAACCCTAAACACATTGACAAACTTATCAAAAACCAATAATTATTAAACACAATTTTAAAATTTCGCAAAAAATCTTTTTGACGTGGTAAAACATGAGTAATCATAATATGAAAGTGCAAATTGTTTCATTTTATACTCAAGTTCATGACCTATTTTAAAATGGACAAAAATTATCTTTTTCTGAGACGCCATGTTTTTGATATTTAGGCATAACTATGTGGTCACTTGAAATAAATCATGGACTTATTGGAAATCGAAACGGATTTTTTTCAGACCATAGTTTATAATAAAGCTTGTTATTTAGAAAGTTAGAAGTGATATGAAAAGAGATGAACTTACCTCATGTGATCTAAACCTCGAATCATCCAACTTCTTTATAGCATACTTCATATCGTCATATCTTAAAAACTCAACCACACCCGACCCATCCTTGAACGCATCCGCAAAACAGACATCTCCAGCCTCTCTCATATGATCCTTCAAATCTTGCCACGATCCACTTGGTGGCAGCCCCGTCACCAACACTCTGTATTGACTGCGTCTGGCAGGAGGTCCTCTGTTTCCTCTACCTCTTCCGCTGCCCCCTCTGAAACCACCCCGACCACTACCACCACCACCACCTTCTCGGCCACCCTCTCGGCCTCCTCCGCCCGATCCACTGCCGCCTCTTGGAAATTCGACGCGTAGTCGATAGCCATCATAGTCGTAGCCGTCTCGGGCGTGGACTGCGTCTTCGGCGTCTCTGGAGAAAGTTAAAGACATTTTGCACTAAACTTGAATTGATTTTTTTGCGATAAGTTTAAATATGCGATTGTATTAAGATATTCAGTCTCCACTCTGTTGAGTCAGTTTTGACAATAATCAAAAAAATGCCATGGTTACGTCCATTTGAGTCACATTGCTAAGCAGCGAAATATAGCACAATAAATTGGTCGCGTTCATAGATAAAAATAGCTATTTGTGTATTAAGAGCGCAAAGTGATACATTGCCGCTCTGAGCAAGGAGATGGACGCGCGACGCGTAGCGGAGCGCGGCTACCTTGCGAGAGCGGCAATCTCACTTTGCACTCGAATTACACACAAGATTTTTTCTACAACAGCAGATTTTAGAAAAACATGAGTTGTATTGAAATAGATATTTTTATTTTCGATGACGATCTTCGAATACGCGTTGTTCATGAAACTGTTGACATAATCTGTTAAATGCTGTTCAGTAATTTAGATTGGGAGAAGTTGACAAAAGGGGTGACATCTAGTAACGCATTTTGAACTTGCATAGCGGTGAACAACAACAAATATTTGGCTACTTGTATTTCTCAGTTTTAATTTCATTATCATTTCATAAAAGAAGTGTTCTTAGTGATACATCTTTAATCCATTATGTCGTTCAATGCCCACTGTGCTGTCAAATGTCGCAGAAACTTTTGAAATTTTTCTAATATGGTTTCCATATTCAGCGAGCGACAAAGTTACTTTGCCGCTCGGCGAGCGACAAAGTTACTTTGCCGCTCGGCGAGCGACAAAGTAGACTCCGCGGAAAAGTGACACTTTGCGCTTCCTTTTTGATGCGCAAACATGGTACTTTGCGCTCGGTTGTAGAAAAATATATATATACGGGTCGCATATTCACAGATGCTAGCGTGTGTTGGCACCGGGGTGTTGAAATCAGCTAGACTTTGAAAAAAACATTCATCTACAAATACTAGCCGATTTGGACACTCCGACTAGAGTGCTGAAACCAGTGCGCTTTCGTAGTGGCATATTGTGGGTAGTGGGTATAATACAGAATTCTCATAATACCCATACACAACACATAAACTATGATTTACAATAATAATTTAAATGTTAACCTGTTGCTAACCAACGAACTGGTTCGCTGGGCAAGAGCGTACCTTTTTACTCGGGCAGGAGCATCCATATGGGCAGGAGCGTTATTTTTTAAACGATATCCAAGAGAACATCCACCGGCTACGCTGGGCAGGAGCGTACCTTTTTACTCGGACAGGAGCAGCCATATGGGCAGGAGCAATACTTTCCAAACGATATTTAGGAGAACATCCACCGGCTACGCTGTGAAGGAGCGTCACTTTTTAAACGGACTAATTATGTTTATCCTCCCAATCTCTTGACAAACCAGCTATACCGCATTTAACTTGAGTGTAAACAACCGTAGCATCTGTGAATATATATCCACTACGAAAGCTCACTGGTTTCAGCACTCTAGTCGGAGTGTCCCAATCGGTTAGTATTTGTAGATGAATGTTTTTTCAAAGCCTAGCTGATTTCAACACCTCGGTGTCAACACACGCTAGCATCTGTAAATATGCATACGGGTCGCGTTCATAGGACTGAACCGTTATGGAACTGTTGACACGAGTCAAACGACCATTTTAAGCAAAGACCGATTCCATGTGACGTAGAAAACATCTGATTCCTGAAAAATCATGTTACACGTTTACAACAGTAATTTTTTTTAGGAGTACAGTGACAGTTAAAAATTTGAGGTTTAAGTCGTTAAGGTTGTCAACATGTCAACATTGTTTTTATTACCATGATTACAAATTTCTCTGTGATTTGTTTTCTCGGGATATGTTCCAAATTAAATGTATTCGCTTTGACCGAAAAAAAAACGTTTATTTTCACAACTAACATTAAAAATGCGTATAATAGTTGTGACTGTGTCTCGATGTTCAATGTGTCTTATGGAAAAGAAAATAGAAAAAAATAAAAAAAATAGAATAAATCTAAAATTGGATATTTTTTTTTATCAAGAAACATTGAGCATTCAAGCTTATGGCAAAATTACCATGATAACGCCGTTTTCAAAGCCCCCTACGTTTATTTTCGAAGTTTTCCAGTTAAAGCCACATTGCATGGATTATGGACCGGGAGATAACGAGCATTTTTGGGTAACGTTCTGGGCTCGTCTGCCCCACTGGGGTAAGGTATATTTCAATATTTTAAGTCGATCAATGCAATAAAATTGTTGTTGAAATTGAACTAAAAAATTTAAAAAAAAAACTATCGATGACAACTCATCGGCAGAAAGTTTTCAGTGATAGGTTCTGCAGGACCTTACTATCAAACTGTTGTGAAAAATGATGAAAAAAAAACGATTGATGCCCGTCTGCCGGATCAAAGGAAGGTTTAAAAGCTGAAAGGAAACCATAAAAATCCATCGGCAGAAATGTAGGACATATACTTGAAAATTAATGAGAATTTTTGATTGTCATATTTTCGTGACAATGTATGACATTGGCAGACGGACATTTGTCATTTAATTTTAAAAAAAAATGTTCGAGTGCGTACAAGAACGCTATGACTATTTGAATGAGTGGAAAGATGTGTAAGTGGCGCCCCTCACATATAAGAGCCATACCAAGGCCAGATATGAATTTTGCAAACAACCCCCATATGTACCAAGTTTCATCAAAATAACTTGATTATTTCAAAAGTTATTTGTAAAAATCAAAAATTCAAATTCAACTTTGACACCTTGTTAATATCAACTTTCGGAATAGGCAAGTTCGGGTAGATCGCGATATTTTTGTGAGAGGAATCTGCTGTTACCGTATGACCCATTCTTTTTGAAACACCCTGTATGGGGATTAACCGAAATGAAGCACCAAATATTTGTTAATACACATTGGAAAGCTGAAACTTCTTTAATATCTTTAACGTACAGGATTCTTTGACAGACAATCATTACGGTTTTGACGCTTGTTGTGTTCAATAGTCGAACATGCTTTTTTCGCACACTCTATTCACGACCAAGTCACTAACGTAAACAAACTTACACGTGATCAGACATAGCGAAACATTGAACTCCATACTACCTGGAACGGACCCGCTTATTATTGAGAGTGAAGCAGGTAGAGATAGCGTTAGTTACGGATACCTATCTCTTTCTAACTCATTGAACTATACTCATGGAGTAGAGAGAGATAGCGATAGTTACGGATACCTATCTCTTTCTAACTCATAACAGGAATGACACACTTTTCGATTCGTTGTCAACAACGACCGGGTCCTTTCCAGGTACGTAGTATGGAGTTCAATGTAGCGAAACGATTGAATTGGTAACATGTATTGGTTTATCTCACGTGACCTTTTAATCGTTTCCTTTTGATTGATCACATGTAGTTTGTTAACATTGGTGACTTTTGGTTTTGAATAGAGTGTGGATCTGTTAGACAGCACAGCATAACATGACCCCAAAAATTGAATAAACAAATATGTAATTATTTTTGTTCCAAACAACTCACAAGCAAAAATAAATAGAATGGAGATTGTACCCATGACGTCAAAAGTTTAAGGCGCCTCAGACTGGTTCAAAAGCCAACGAAAAGCGGCTGAAACATCTTACCAACTGAACAATTGGGTGAAACACGGTTTGTCCCCGTTTTTTCAGGTGCTAAATTCAAATTTTAAACCTGTTTTTGAGTAAAACGATTCCTAGGCATCAAAAAGCAATTTTTGAGATATTTGTTGAGGTTTTCTTGCAATTTACCATCTTTACCTTCAGATAACTCAAAACGCATTAAATTAAAACTCAGTTTTTTGTTATGATATGCCCAAGAATATGCCTAACCGATTAATTATTGGGGATATCAAGTTTGACATGCCTGTATTTTATTTTTGGTTGTTATATTAAATTAAAAAATTGCATTTAGTTGAATAATAAAGTTGGTAACACAAAATAATATGATATTGAGAAGCAATGACGCGACTATCCGTTTCTAAAAACTTTATGGAGGCTCAATAGGCTCAATTTTCGTCAAATTTGTTAATTTACTTTCTGTAGAATGTAATTATAGCAACTACAACACAAAGGAGCGTAAAGGTATCTTTAAATGGTCAAAAACAGAAGAAATTTCAAACCAATTGTATCTATTACTCCAAAAACTTTCTCAATTGAAATGTTCGAAAAACCACAATTGTTTTTAATGATTGACGAGACTACATAACATTATGATTATTATATAGAGTGAGCCAGTTTTCAATGCCTACTGCAATAGCGGAAAGAATTTTTAAAGTATTGTTATTTTTGCATATTTTTATCCTTCCAAGAAGACTTTTATGTCTGGTTTATACAACACATTCATAAGCATAACTTTAGTCATTAGCAGAAAAGTTGAACGTATGGTTTCTCACGAGGTTTCTCATGAACGCGTTTATACAAACTTTCACAATCATAATGATAAACATAAGGATAAGAAAGTTGATAATTTTCATCTTTATGTCTAGAGTTATGCAAAAATCGGAACAGCGCAGACGTCATTTCTGGCAATCTATGGTAGTAGTCAAATATAGTCCTGTCTCAATATAAGTATTATCATGATTTTCTTTGGCGTCTGGCTTCTCGATAGTTCTTTAAGTTCTGTTTTGGTTTCTTAACTGTTCACTGTTTTGTGCATTTTTGTGAATATTTCAATATTTCCTGAAGTCAGTTTTAATTTGATGTTAAGTATGAGTTTTTATAATATGGTTTTTTCACGCTTATGCTTATGACGTTGTATAAACCACCTTAAAGTTACGGATATATTTACGACTGTGTTTATGACTAAAGTTTGTTATGCTGCTGTTAAAGAAATTGTTTGTACGGCCCTGTAAATTATTATCTATTGTTGGGCTTCGTTTACATAAATAAATAAATAAGTTATGCTTATGAATTTGTTGTATAAACCAGGCTTTAGTCAAAAAAGCTGTATCAGTATTGGGTTCTACGGAAAATATACTATAAAAACGTGCTTTGAATCCAAAAAAATTTTGACTTGTCGTTGTGGAAAGGAAGGAAGAAAGAGGGCCGTCTTCAACTGTGCAGTGAGGATTCTGATGAATGCTATCCACGTTATTCATGTTTCTGTTGAAAATTTGGGTTTACTGAAATGTTTAGAAGTCAAATTTTGCTAAAAACTTTGGATCACAAGTTCTTTTTTCTGAAAAATTTTTTTTTTTTAACTTTTTGAAAGTTTTTTTCCAACCACAATCGTATTTTTTGAACAAGATTTTTTTTTTATAACGAATGAATTTCTCGAAAAAAAAAATTTTTGGTTCATTCTACCCATCGCCAGACATACTGTAGGAGATATTTGAGCGGGGACTATTTTGACGAATCTCTCACACAGTGTGTCCCCGTATCGACGCATGAGAAACACAAAAAAAAATGCGTTGAGATTTTTGGGGTTCAGCCCTGCTTGGATAGAAACTAATGTTTGTCATAATTTCAGTTTCGAAAAACTAAGTATGCCTTGGAAATTGACCTAGAAGCTATTTTATACGTAATTCGTCTTTTGAAAGAACTTTTCCTGATGAACTTTTCCAATTTCTTCAAAATATCAAAGTAGGCGGAAGTTCTGGACTTTTCTCACTTGGTTTTTTATTCTGGACAACACTTCAATGACATTTTCTCATATCTCTTATAGAAGGAGCACTTTGCTTACACATACTTTATTTTTTCAAATGGAAATATTTATTTTTTATTTCATTTTTGAATTTTGCGTGGAATTCTCAATATATTTCCCATCCTATACCTTTATCCAACTGTTTTCGAAAAAATGGCATTATAAATCCATAATATTTTTATTGAAAATACAGGTTATTGTTTTGATTGGTTTAATAATTGAATTCAATGTCCATTCAGCAACGTAGAAAGTAGTAACTGAGCAACTCGAAAATACAGAATCGCGTAGTTACCCAAGTACCATAGTACCTATTTTCATATTCACAGGAAAGAGGCATCAATATAAACAATGGGCAACTACGTGATTCTGTGTGTTTTTTTTCTAGGTTAGTTACCATTTGTCTACGTTGCTGGATGGGCATTTGATTGAATTGTTCAACCAATAAGAACATCAACCTGTTTAAATGATAATATTATGGATTTATAATATATATATAATGCCGTTTTCGAAAACGGTAGCATTTAGGTATGGTGTAATATGCATGAAACATACTCAGAATTTCACGCAGAATTCAAGAATGTATACAGGGTTTTTCACTTAAAACTCCGCACGTCAATATCTCGGAAACGAATAGGAATATTTGATTTCTGTGAAAAGTAGTCAATGTATGGGGTCGAGTGGTTATTTTTCACAGTTAAAAAAAATCGACGCCTACCAAGAGTAAAGCGTCGCGACATATCGAAAATATTAATCGATTGCAGGGACTTTGAAATTACGCGCATGCTAAAGTACATGTTATTTATAAACTTTTTTGTTATTCAGTCGAACTCATTTATTCTACTCAGTGTTGAGATATAGTGTGTCCAAGATAAGGATGTCTATCATGGGGATCTTGAAAACCCTGAGAGATACAAGGTCGGTTAAATGGAGGCAAAGTTGCGTATTTTGATGCTTAACAAAATGCCGTTTTGAAAGCCAAGAAATTCCGACTAAGTCCGAAATTATCCGAAAAAAACCGAAATTTTTCAAAATTGTTTTCATTTTTTTCTGACCACATTTGAAGAGATATTTTGAAATGAATGGAACTTCTTCATTGCCGCTTTTTGCCCTTTACAAGATAGCGTTATTAAATTGAAGAACCGACGTTTCGTCTATGAGCAGCCATCATCAACTTTGTGTTTTTAAATACGGTCCTGGATTTTTTATTACGGATTTCAAGAGCCTCTTGATTTTAATGTATGGCGATTAATTTTTTTTGTATATTATAGTTGATCAAAAAGGCTATGTTTTAAAATTATAGCCATAGTCCAGTGTGTCCCAGAACATTTGTGGCAAACTAAACTTGTATTTTTTTCAAATGGAACACCCTGTATAAAAGAATTTTAATTATTTCTCCTATCTCGTACGATCATTTTGATATAAGGTTTGTAAGTATAATATACAAAAATGTATAATTCATGATTATTTAGGCTATAAAATTCAGTTAACCTCAAAAAAATATATATTTTCTAGGTGGTCAGTAACAGGTTTTGATATAGCTAGGAAATCCAGTGAATGACCGGATGTAGTCATTCACTGGGTTGGCGGGTTTTTAAAAAACAATGTTTTCTGATATTACTTCATTTTATGAAAGCCTTAGAAATAAATGGGGAATGAACTGTCCTATAAATGACCACTTTTTTTACTTAAATAATCTTCCAGTCATTCACTGGTTTTGAATGTATATTCACTGTTTGTTAAATAAAATTTCATTTTTGCAATTGTACAGTGGTGGAATATTTATTTTTAGATGGCAGACATACCAGAGATAACACCGAAAAGGCTATACTCAAGATTCAAATATTCAATTGAAGACCTGAAATCTGCGGACAATGGAGTCCAAGAAGGAAGAATGAGTGCTACCAAAGCTAGTAAAGAATTCAAAATCCCCAAAGAAACTCTAATCAATAATAATAATAATAATTATAATAATGAAGAAAATAAAAAACTCAAAGTAAGAAAAAGAAGAGAGTCCTAGTTCTAGTAATATGAATATTTCCGAAGATATTTCAGGAGTAGACTCTCTAGAAGACACTCAAGAAAAAAAAAGAGCGCAACAGACAATCCATATGGATCTGTGAAACCAACGAGAACATTCACCGTAGCTGATTCCGTAATAGTGAGATATGAGAAGAGCTATTTTCCAGGAGTTATAGTGAAAAAACAAAAATCAGAGTATGAGGTGAGGGTAATGTGCAAAAGTGCTCAAAATTGGAAGTGGCCTGACAAAGTCGATCAAATATGGAAATATGGTATAAAGGAGATGATTTGTTGGAAAAGATAGAGCCACCAATGTTAATTTGTAGTCATGGAAACATTTATTCAGTTCCTGAGATTGTCAAATATGCCTAAAATATAATACAGTGGATGAATTGGGGACTGGTACGGTTACAGTGAAAAGAAAATTGGTGGGAAAGCAGTCAGTAATGGTGTAAGCTTTAATGTAGGGATCAAAACGTTACTTTGCTACATGTTATTGTACCTGTTTACCAATTAACCAAAGAGAATAATTATTTAATTTAAATCGATTTTCTAATATTATATTACTATCATTACTATTACTCGATTTACTATTGTTATAAGTTGAGAATTTGTACTCATTTATCAATGTTGCACCTACTTGCAATAAACTGACTGTATGAAGTCATTTACTGGGTTTTCTATTTGGTCATTTACTGAAATCTACTTGTCATTCACTAAGTAGGAATTTATACAAAAGATCTTAAAATGGTTGTATCCTTAAAACCAGTAGGATAATCTGATCAATATACAGGGTGTTTCCTAAAGATTGGTAAAAAATTCGTTGTGTGATTCCTGGGGTATTTTCATGAAAAAAAGTTCCTATAAACATTTGCCGAAAAATGCTTCCTAAGGGAGCTACGCCCCTTTAAATAGGGCACCCCGAAGACGGTTTTTCCTCAATATTTCCGAAACCTTACATACAAAAATCATGAAATTTGGTACATCATACAAACTTTTAATGCTGAATGAGAATTTGAGCTCAGAATTTCAAAATTTTAATCAGGGGCGTACCATAAAATACCATTTAAAAAATTGGATTCTTTTAACCTTCAACCCCGCCAGTATGGTACGCCCCTGATTAAAATTTTGAAATTCTGAGCTCAAATTCTCATTCAGCATTAAAAGTTTGTATGATGTACCAAATTTCATGATGTTTGTATGTAAGGTTTCGGAAATATTGAGGAAAAACCGTCTTCGGGGTGCCCTATTTAAAGGGGCGTAGCTCCCTTAGGAAGCATTTTTCGGCAAATGTTTATAGGAACTTTTTTTCATGAAAATACCCCAGGAATCACACAACGAATTTTTTACCAATCTTTAGGAAACACCCTGTATAACAAAAGCATAAATATTGAACACATTTTTCAACGCTGTGGGGGAATGGGAATACCAATCGGAGAAGAAACTCTATTTTCATTGAATTTTGCAGACGACCAGGTGGTAGTAGCACAAGACTCATATGACTTGGAGTTTATGATCAAGAGGCTATATAATGAATATGAGTCCTGGGGTCTTCAAGTGAGCCTAAAAAAAACCGAATATCTCGCTGTCAACTCTAACGCCCAGTTTGAAATATTAATTAATGAAGACGCAGAGGTCACACAGGTTGAAAAGTTTAAATATCTAGGGGCTACCATAGACACTTCAGGCATAGGAGAGACTGAGATCAGACATAGAATACACCAGAGCCGAAAAGTAGTTGGTGCGTTAAATTCCCTCTGGTGGGACAAAAACATTTCTATAAAAAACAAAAAACGCATCGGACGTGTGATGGTTGAATCGGTTTTATGTTATGGGTCAGAAATCTGGACTATAAATGCAGACTTAAGAAGAAGGATTCTAGCAGTGGAAATGGATTATCTTCGCAGAAGTGCTGGAGTTTCTCGCCTGGAAAAAAAAACCAATGAGTACATCAGGACAACAATGGACGCCACAGAGACAATAATTGAAAGAATAGAGAGAAAAGCTCTCAAATGGTTCGGTCATATGCTTAGAATGCCAGAACATAGATGGCCAAAAAAAGTATATGGTTGGAGACCACCCGGTAGAAGAAAGAAAGGAAGACCACGACGCTCATGGAACGAAGGTATGAGAAAAGCTATGGAAGAGAGAGACCTGGATGAGATGGACGCGTTAAATCGAGATGTATGGAGGAGAGGAACGGGTGTACAGCTATAAGCTGTTTTTTAGATTAAGTTATGTTAATTGTGATATACAAAATCTGAACCCGGAATATATATATTTTTCAACGCCTTTTCCGGATTTTTCTTTTAATGAAAGCGTATATTTTGACAGTAATTTGTATGTCACTCTAACCTAAAGTGGTGATTTACTGGGCGGCTCACCCTAGTCTTATTATAAAATGCTATCACCTACTTAAGTATCGATTTATACTAGTCTTTCTTTTTGACCTTGTAAATTCCAAAACCTCTTTACTTCTTTACATGACTGATACTAGGTAGGTAATCGATTTTTTCAAGTACTAGGCTTAGATCAATATGACATCAATCTCGACCGAGATGTCGACTTATGGATCCGATAACTTGACATATCATTGAGATTGGTTGTTTATCCCAATCAAAACACCTTTGAAACAAAATGTTTAGATGTAGACTGTGTGTTAGTGGTTATCATGCCGGTGGCGTAAGAAAAGTGGTCTGTTCCATCGAATAAAAAACGTCTATAAACGATGTAAATATTGATGTAATTTTCACATTATAATGGTAAACGCCAAACAACTTTGAATCTACGTCATCGTTGCCACCAAGCGCGTTGTTATGAAGTTTGCTGGTGCTGGTCTGGTATCCACATTTGGTCACCAGAAAATCACATAACAACGCGCTTTAGTGCCATCGATGACGTAGATTCGTATGTATACTCTTATTAGGAACAGAAAAAAAAAAATCAACAAAGTAAGTTCATTATTCAAATTATTGATATAAAATATAGTTAAGCGTCATTGATTCAAAGTGAGAGTAGAGTAGAGTGGACAAAAATAATCGATAACTTATCTTCCCATGGTGTCTGGTGTCTAGATGTCGCAGGAAAGTATATTACCAACAAATGGAACATTTTTGAGGTATATTGTAACAAACATTGAACACATACCTTGGATCTTCGAATTCAACAAAGGCAAAAGGAGGGCCGCGTCGGTTTTTCAAATCAACGAATGTGACCTTTCCAAACTTGTAAAAGAGGTCTTCGATGTCTTTAGTGCGAATATCTGGAGGCAAATTTCCTACATAGATTCTTGAGTCGTTTCTAGCGGACATTTTTTATATTGTTTTTGTAAAAATCTCAATTAAAAAACAAGTTAATCTGTAATCAAACGGCGTCACTTTTTCGGTGATTGTAACAGCAACGAGGAAAATGGCGGAGTCACGATGTGACAGTGACACTGACAGTGGCATGTGGCATGTGAGAGCGTCTGTCACTGTCACTGTCAGTTGTGTCAGGAGGAAACTTTATGAAGCCAGGTTTACAATGAATTTGTTTTCGAATTTAGAGCTTAGGAATATTTTCTATCCATAACTTTCAATTCAATTGGCTGCCAAAGAAATAGTATACTTGCACATGAAATTGTCATATACCTAATAAATAATAAGTATATGGAAATTGTCCTTTCCCGTCCAAGAAATGAACGGCGAATGAACTTTATAATATAAGCAAAATCAAAATCAACATCATAACAAACCGTAAACAAACGGCTCAAAACGTCCTAACCTCCATCCATATTATTGTCCAGTTCAAATTTGACTGGTAATTTCTGCTTGCAGCCGTCAAGCAGAAATTCGATATCGGCTTAAGCGTGACTTAGAACACAGATTTAATGTGGATTGTAGCGTAAGATTCCCGTTAAACGAGGAGAAATTTTACAGCTCCACTTTGAAATGAAATTAAATGTAAACGTGTAAACCTGGCATTAGTATGAAGTATGTAGCCATCCGAAACTTTCGTCAATGATCCGAAAAGTTAATTATTACCTTATTGCTATTGCTAAGACTTCAATATTATACGGTGTACTGATTGAGTTTTCGTCTGGTGTAAATGACAAAAAAAAATCGAGTTGGATTACGACTTTCTGGAAATCGCTCCTGCATGGTCCGAAACTAAGAAGTGAAAAGACTTAGTCCAATCAATATACAGTGTGGTTTTATGGCGGTTTTATAAAAATTACTAACAGTAAAATACCTGTGTTTAAAAGGATATCGAAAAAAGTTATGAAAGAAAGTTGTTTCGAATAAAAAGTAATGACCGAATGCCAATTTTGATACAAATTGGCCTATATTCTGATTTTTCAATTTGCGTAACAATAGATCGTTTCCAAGTACTTCACGAATCTCAGCTGATTCCTGAAAGTGACACATTAATATCATTGTGACAAATTTGAGAATTTAAGGATGAAGACATTCAATTTAGTGTTGAAGTGGACCTGTCAAATTTCCGCTTGGCAAACGGGAATCATATGCTACCATCCACATTGAATTTGGCGTAAGCGAGACTTTGACAACCTTGACGACTTCAACTCAAAATTTGAAACTGTCACTGCACTTTCAAAAAAAAATTACTGCAAACAATATGCTTTTTCAGGAATCAGATGTTTTCTACGTCACATGGAATCGATCTATTGAGATTCGACCATAACTCTTCACCCTGAACAACTTTCTGTCATAACTTTTTTTGATAACTCTTGAAACAAAGGTACTTTAACACTCGCAATTTTATAAAATCAACAAAATTTTTCCCCAAGTTTTCAAAAGAGTCAATTTTGTATCAAAATTGTTATTCGGACAAAACCTTTTATTTCAAAAAACTTTCTTTTATAACTCTTTTTGATTTCTCTTTAAACAAAGGCCTACTTTACTATTGGCCATTTCTTTATAAAATCACCTCAAAACATTGACTTTCAAAACCACCCTGCATATCAATTGATTTGACTCATTCTTTTCACATCTTAGTACATAAGTTTTAGTGGCACGTTGACATTTTGATGAAAAATGAGTTTTGTGTTTTGTTAATTTTTTCAAAACAACGCAATAGTCGCGTGTGCAAATATCCGTTGGACAAAATTTGTATCGTGTAAACCTGCTTGTCACCCCTCAAAAGTGCAAAAATATGTTGTACAAAGTGGGTATTGGAATTCTAATTATTCATTTTATTCACATATATGTTATTGGCAATTTTGCAAATGACTTATCCTAAAATGACAATATTCAATAATTAATAGTAGAGTAAGTACTATGAAAGTCCGCCTGTCCAATAAATAATTTAGTCATGTCATATATTTGATATTTATACGGTGTGTCCACTCTGAAGTCGGCCACCTTGCATAAAGGTATCGATGATTTTTAATTTAAAAATCACATTCTGGGATTTTACTAACATCTTATTAATTAGAACGTACAGGAAGACTCAATGAGCAGTATAAGTATTAAATTAACAAATTAACAAACAAAAAATACCCAAAACAGTAACATTTTTTTTTTTGAAAATGTAAACAGGGAGGTTTTTGGTCATTCTGATAGAGATTCCGTTGTCAGTTTTTTCCCTAATACGATTTTCTGAAATTTGACCCACTTTGAACACCCATAATCACCCAAAAGTACGTCCCTGGAACTGATTTGGTGTAATGTTCAAAAGGTGTTTGACGAGACCTAACAAACAAAAAAAAATGAAAAGCGAATAATAAACAAAAATGTTACAGGGGTGGGACACTTCAGAGTGGACACACTGTATAACACTGATATTTATTAAACTCATAACAAAATATAAATAATGGGAGGAAGTACTAGACTACTATTCAACCAGGAACTTCACACCGAAGACATCCGCGGTGTATAGTTCTTGGTTGAATCGTACGGTACAAAATTTTAATATTTAATACAAGCACCATTTCTGGCTAAGATTTCGTCAATTTCTCAAGATATAGATAAATATATACAAAATACAAATCTACAAGGGTTAACATAGTATTTAAAGTAAATGGTTAACATCTTTGATCAATTTATCGCATAATATAATCCTTATGATGCAAAAAAATTACTTGCATGAAGAGCATTTATTTATTGAGCTATAAATATCGCATTTTGTTAATTGGGGGAAATTTTTGGTATTATGGTTTGATTTTTTGCACACAATTTTTGCTACTGTTCATAATTTAGGTCTCTTTTGTTTCACTGGAAACTCGTCTTCAACATATTCCACTATTTTTGTTCTTCCAAGTTCAATCGCTATATTGATCCCGGTTTGGCTTGACTTTGGATATTTGCATGATACTAAAACAAAAACACACAGAACCAAGCCGCGAATGTCGTCACCGCGAGCCAAAAGTGAGTTTAAGTGAGGTTGGATTTAAAACATCTATAACGTTACCTAGTTACCATTTGCTGGTCAAAATATGAACTGGCTCACGCAGGACGTCCCCGCGTGATATTAGCCTAGTTTACACCGATAACTCGTTTAGTTCGGTCCGATAGGACCAAGTGGGTGGGGATAGTACGGTAGGACCAATGCTTGCTTCTCGCCCGTTTACACCGTCTTGCAACGCGTGAACTAAATGTGTACGCCCGCAATTCGTCAAATGTCAAAAACAAGTCGAAATTATTCATCAACACAATTCGTAACCAAAAAAAAACATGAGTAAGTACGCTCAGATTGCCTTAGAAACTCAGAACCAACACAATTCACAATAATAACAATCAACATAACCTCATAATTTTGATCCAGATCGAACCAAATTTAGTTCGGTACACTTGCTGGCGAGTACCGAACCAAGAGCGGACCAGCTTAGTCCGCAACTGTTTACACCATTCGAACGGATATAGTCCGAATTTGGTACTTGGTCCGCGGACCAAGTTGTCGGTATAAACTAGGCTATTGATTGTATAGGTTTGAGGTAGGTCACGTGATGACTTCTGAAGTGGGATGTCCGAGAGTTTATCTTGTTTGTTTCAGGATCATAGTAACTCAGTTACCTAGGTAACCTATAAATTTTGAGGTGCGAACACGCAATGACGTCAGCGAAACTTGCGCGTGATCATAATTTGCGAATTTGATTTTGATAACTTGTCAGATAGACGACGACATGATAGGTTATCACCACTTACTTACTTACACATTCATGGGCTGAGTTCAGCTTGGCGCACACTTTTGACTCTTCACTCTTTTAACTCCAAAACCATAATGACATATGTGACTACAGCGCCGCTTGATCCACTCCGATGGCGTGACTCGAAAGGTTTTGGAGTGAAAAGAGTTGAAAGAGTGTCCAAGCCGAACTCAGCCCGGATGGCTTTTTCACCCAGTGGAATAATGCGCACCGCTGTACAAAAGTACGAATTCGATAATCCTTCCGAAAATCATAAATAAGAGGATAACGGTAAATGTAAAACTTAAATCAAAAATTGATAGAGAATCCAGAAAAAAACATGATGGAGCTGACGATGTTGTTGCTAAACGAGAAGTTTCCCTCGATTTTTATTAAAATTCCGTGTTACACTTATTTAAAGTTCATTTTTTATTTAAAGTTACAGTGACAGATCAAAATTGTAGGTTAAAGGTTGGCAAACATGTTTTATTACGATAGTCATAAATTGAACTGTGATTCGTTTGATTTTGCCATTATCAAAATGAATTTGATTTGACAGAGAAAACGTTCGAGACTAGAGAGTGTTGATCATTTTGGAGTTGATGATCAAAATCCTTATTTAATCGAGAAAATCAAGTCTATATTATCAAATATTTTATCTTTACATCTCAATTAGCTAGCACTTTATGTCATGTAATTTTTTTTTGCCAACCTTCAACCTCCAATTTTGATCTGTCACTGTAACTTTCAATAAAAAATGAACTGTAGATGGCACTTTCCTAGTTTATAATTCGCGTTCAGATGTTTTTGTTTCTTTGTCAAACGTAAATATAAACAATTTGGTAACATTTATTGCCTTTACGGTTTTCTGCTATTTTTCGATTATTTTCAAACTTTCTTTCATAGTCACATTCTTGTGTCTTTAGGGATTGCAAATTTACTGGCGGAGGAAAAAAATCATAATATTTGATTTTTATTAAATAACGTATTTAGGATGCCGCTCATGCCAGAGAAAACTGACTCAAACTAACCAGATCTTACCCAACCTAACCCAAACTAACCCAGGAACTGACCTGACATAACCTAAAAAAAAAATCTTCTTTCCGCCAGTAATTTTGCAATCCTTGAAGACACTAGAATGTCTCTATATAAGAAAATTTTGATAAAATCGAAAAATAGCAGAAAACAGTATATGCAATAATTACCAACTATTTTTATTGATCAATCAGACTTGAATATTTCTAAATAGTCCAATAAAAAACAGAATAACATTTTCAGAAATGTTTGAGGACTGCCTCCTGAGAATCCAGCCAAAAGATCTGACTAGAATTCCTGGTACGTTTTGCGCTACGGAGAACTAGCCCAAACTAGCCCGTTGATCCCGCGACTTCACGGATAGTCGTGTGCATTAATCCGTTGGAAATTTCATGTGTAAGTTGTGCTTGTCATTGTAGCCATTGTCTATCTGACAAGTTATTAAACAAAATCAACAACATCCAAGTCAAGCAATGTAATGAACCAAACCGTTGTTTGTCCTTTACTCAAACAACGACCAAACTATGCGCTTACTCAATATCCATTTAGCATAGCAGGAAATGCAGCAAGATGCAACTTATTTTCCCGCATCATAAGGAATGTATGGGATAAAGAGAGCGAATCAAAAGGAATATAATATAAGATACATTAGCCTAGTTTACACCGATAACTCATTTAGTTCGGTCCGATGGGACCAAGTGGATGGGGATAGTACGGTAGGACCAATGCTTGCTTTTCTCTCGTTTACACCGTCTTGCAACGCGAGAACTAATTGAGTGCGCGCACAATTAGTCAAATGTCGAAAACAAGTCGAGATCATTTATCAACACAATCCGTAACCAAAAAAAACATAAGTAAGTACCAAGGTTAATTGACATGTAGAGGTTGCGCCGTAACTAGGGAATCGAAAATCCACGAACGATAAACCAAATCGATCCCGTCACCGAGCTCCATTATTGACATTCCTGTCATCGGTGTGTCATCTTGATGTCATAACATGTCCGTATTTCAGGGTCTTAAAACTTTTTTTACCGAGTGTCGGCCGTTTTTAAACGTGTTTGAGGGTAAGTTATCACACAGCTTTTGGTATACAGTGAAATATATTTCTCATTATCAAGTGTGAACCATATTCTATCTTTTTTTTAAATGTGTATTTGAATTTCAGAACCGGATCGGAGCCGACTGACGTCATTTTTGTCTGAATTCTGATTCGTCCGAAACCCGAACGTATAACGACGCAACCTTACTACTATTAATTAACCTTGAGTAAGTACGCTCAGATTGCCTTAGAAACTCAGAACCAACAAAACAATCACAATCAACATAACCTCATAATTTTGATCGAGATCGAACCAAATCTGGATTCTCAGGTACACCTGCTGGCGAATACCGAACCAAGAGCGGAAGCTGGTCCGCATCCGCAACTGTTTACACCATTCGAACCAAATATCTGATTCGAATGTTAGTACTTGGTTCGCGGACCTAGTTGTCGGTGTGAACTAGGCTATTGAGCGAGATACATATTATTTGTACTCATCAATATACTACGAAGAAATGCCGAAATTTTAGTGAGGAATAATAAAGCTACGGCTTTTTATAGTGTTCTCTTCCTCATTAATATTGTATACACTCCCCGGCACAAAATCCCGCCACCTAAAAATTTTTACCAAGTTTGATATTCTATAAAACTTTTCTTTGTTTTGTCCTCTTAGTATGAATTCTGAAACAGTTTGAAAATATACCTTTTGTGATTCTTCCTAATCATTGTAAGTGAAATGTTTTGCCCAAGCAATATATTATACTTACAAGGGTACATCAACATTTTAAGGTGGTGGGATATTGTGCCGGGTAGTGTATTTTCTTATGAGTTAGATAAACATCATTGGAATAATATGTGAATAATTTACTTCTGCTGCTACTATTAATAATTGGATATTGTTTTCAATGCAATATTTGCAAGAAAACAATCAACATAAATTATATATTTTAATACTTTGTACAACATATTTATGAATATTTGAGGGGTGACAGGTGACAGGAAGGTTTGCACGGTAAATATTTTGTCCAACAGACTAATGCACACGACTGTACGTCCTATGATGCACAAACTGATTTTAGGTTTGTACGAAGATACCGTTTTGTCGTCTACACTCAGCGAGTTCCCGATACAAATCAGTTTCCGCTCATGGTAAAGATTGTACGTGTAGACGCCGCTTTAGGCTAAGACGAGGAGTAAACCTAAATTCCTTAACACTCCGATTAGCCTAGTTTACACCAGCCTAGTTTATACCGACAACTTGGTCCGCGGACCAAGTACCAAATTCGGACTATATCCGAACCAAATATTTGGTTCGAATGGTGTAAACAGTTGCGGACTAGGCTGGTCCGCTCTTGGTTCGGTACTCGCCAGCAAGTGTACCGAACTAAATTTGGTTCGATCTGGATCAAAATTATGAGGTTATGTTGATTGTTATTATTGTGAATTGTGTTGGTTCTGATTTTCTAAGGCAATCTGAGCGTACCAACTCATGTTTTTTTTGGTTACGAATTGTGTTGATGAATAATTTCGACTTTTTTTTGACATTTGACGAATTGCGGGCGTACAGTTTTAGTTCACGCGTTGCAAGACGGTGTAAACGGGCGAGAAGCAATCATTGGTCCTACCGTACTATCCCCACCCACTTGGTCCCATCGGACCGAACTAAACGAGTTATCGATGTAAACTAGGCTACCGATAACTCGTTTAGTTCGGTCCGATAGGACCAAGTGGGTGGGGATAGTACGGTAGGACCAATGCTTGCTTCTCGCCCGCTTACACCGTCTTGCAACGCGTGAGCCAAATGAGTACGCGCAAATGTCAAAAACAAGTCGAAATTATTTATTAACACAATTCGTAACCAAAAAAAACAAAAGTTAGTACGCTCAGATTGCCTTAGAAACTCAAAACCAACACAATTCACATCAATAACAATCAACATAACCTCATAATTTTGATCCAGATCGAACCAAATTTAGTTCGGTACACTTGCTGACGAGTACCGAACCAAGAGCGGATCAGCTTAGTCCGCAACTGTTTACACCATTCGAACCAAATATTTGGTTCTGATATAGTCCGAATTTGATACTTGGTCCGCGGACCAAGTTGTCGGTATAAACTAGGCTATTGATTGTTACCTAGCCACAACTTATTTAAAATTTTAAATTTTCTTAGGTTATGTTGAAAAAATCCAAATAAACATTCATGTTGCACCACTAAAAAAAAGTCTATTAATAATTTAATTAATTGAGTTAAGAGTAAATTCTAAAAATGGCAGAAGCCGCACCTTCCTCCGATCCACCCAAAAAACCTCCAGTATGTTTGCTGGTATTAGGAATGGCAGGAAGTGGGAAAACATCGTTGGTAACCAGACTAGCTGACTCTGCAGGAAAAAAGCCCTATACTGTTAATCTGGATCCAGCCTGCATAAATTTACCTTATTTTGCCAATATCGATATAAGAGACACAGTCAATTATAAGGAAGTTATGAAACAGTATAAGCTTGGTCCCAATGGAGCTATCGTGACGAGTTTGAATTTGTTTTCGACAAAATTTCAGGAGGTTATCGAGTATATTGGAAAAATGGATCAGGAATATTGTATTCTTGATACTCCGGGACAGATTGAGGTCTTTGCTTGGAGTGTTTCAGGTATGTTTTGTGGTGTAGAGATATCACTACTTTAGCAGATCAGCATTTCAAAATTTTCTTTTGGAATAATCCTGTTAAATTTTCAAAGATGTGCAAATTTTCCACTTACACAAAGATTTGGTAAATTTTCTGAGAAATCACAGTGAATGGGGATTTTTTTGTGGTTGGATAAGTAATCCCAATACAGGGTGTTTCAAAATTGTGTACGAAGATTCTCAGGGCATATCCATTCACCAGCCCAAAGTCCCCACAGTAAAGTTTTTTTCTCATATAAACATATGGCCTAACTTGCGTGGTTTTCGTGATACAGGGGTGTCAAACTCGGTGTCAAAGTTTAAAAAAAAAATCGTTTTTTCAATAATAACTCAAAAAACTTTTAGCCGATTGTGTCAAAATTTGGCACGATTAATTTGTCGTCATTAGGGTCATTTTTTTTGTGTGATTGAAATAAAATCGTCTATTCCAGTGGCGTCCCAGATTGTCATCCAATTGAAATTTTTAGGTAAAAATATTGTACGCCACTGCTTTTTTGAAGATTTTATAATTTTTTCAGATCAAGTAATTGAAGCTGTTGCTTTTTTGTCTTCATAGTTTTTTTTCCTGTATCGCTTCGTTTTTGAGATAAAAAATAAAAACCGTTTCACTGCAAGTATCCGGACACGGTGCTCTCTTTACAAAAAATCGGTTCTTCATTGATTACTCAAAACCCTTTTAGCTGTTTTTGACAACATTTGGTACGATTATTATTTGTCGTCATAACGGTGATTTTTTTGTGCGACTAAAATAAAATAATTCATTCCAGTGGCGTCCCAGAGGGTAATCTAATTGATATTTTTAGGTAAAAATTATGATACGCCACTGCTTTTTGAAGAAATTGTATTTTTTAAAGTGAAGCTATTAAAAATGTTGCTTTTTGTCTTCCCAGTCTTTTTGTGTCAAGCTTCGTTTTCAAGATTTAAATTAAAAACCGTTTTTCTGCTTCAATAAGGTCCACAGGCGACGCGTCAAAGTTCTTTCAAGGAAACGGTTTTAAATTTTTATCTTGAAAACGAAGCTAGATACATAAGAAAGAAAATTAGACAAAAAAAAACATTTCTGATCGCTTTTGTATAAAAAAATATAAAAACTACAAAAAAGCTGTGGCGTACCATTTTGTTATCTGATTCTATAAATATCAATTGGATGACCCTCTGGGACGCCACTGAAATGAATAATTTAATTTCAAATACACAAAAAAAGATCCCTATGGCGACCAATAAGCGTGCCAAATTTTGTCAAAATCAGCTAAAAGGTTTTTGATTAAAAAACCGTTCTTTTTCTAAATACTTTGACACCTTGTATTACGGAAATGAAGCAAGTTGGGTACATTGTCCGCCATAAAGTTGAGTAGGTACATAATATAGGAAATTTTTTTGTTATCTATATTTTTGGGAAACTTTCTTCGGGGATAGTTTGTGCATGTCCGATAACCAAAAAATCAATTTTGTCACATGTCATGGATTCGTTGGTTTAGCGAGAATCGAGGCGTGCATTTTTAAAAAGTCAATTTTGGTGTCAAGAAATGGGTTAATTTTGAAAAGATATCTAAACATTTTATTAGAAAAAGTGGCTTTGATTCTACAAAGGATTCCACAAGCCCAGGTCCATGCCGATTTTGGAGCAAATCAAATAAAACAAATCAAAACTCATATTTTACCCTTCCCGTTAAAATGAAAATCGAAATTGATGAGTTTTTTCTAAAATTAACTTCATTCAACTACTCAGATTACATTACAGTGACTACATAGTCACTGTTGACTACATAGGTTTGATTTTAAATCATTCTAATATGTTATGAAATAAAACAGTCAAGGGTAATACATTGAAAAATACCGTTTGGTCGTGTTCCTAACTGTACCCATGTCCGTCTTCTCACATTTTCTAGCGATCAGAAAAATAATAATTAATTAAGGAATATTCACTATAGTTCGCCTATGAATCTTGAAGATAATGACTTAGTAAAATCGTATCTACTGTAAAAAAGGAAAAATGCGAGGAAAAATGGGTACAGTTAGAGACACGACCACACGGTGTTTTTCAATTTATATTTTTTGAATGTTTTATTATTCCATAAAAAATTCGACTGATTTAATATCAAATCGATGTAGTTTAGTGGAACAAAAGTAATTTTAAAATAAAATCATAATTTTCCTTTTGAAGGGTAATGTTTAAGTTTTAAGTTTTCTGAAAATGAAAATTCGGTGAAAACTATTTTTATCAAAATTGGGTTTTCAACGAATTTCAACTCTATACAATTTTAACTCATCGTTTAGAATGAAAACAAGGTTCATCAAGAACCCTATCTGTCACAGTAAAACCTGGTATTCAGTAAAAGCTAACTGTTACTAGGAAAAGTGAGCTTTTTCTGATTTGGAAACATTTAGCTAGTGAAAGTTGAATTCGATCGACTTCATCATACTTTTACTAGTAATTGTTAGCATTCACGTAACTTTTCTAGTAAAAGCTGCTACACTGTAAATTATTATCGTGATTATAAATATCCTTTTTGGTCCGAGTTGGAATTCGCCGACAGATTAGACGCTCTGGAAAATACGAGGGTTATATGAATCGCAGGTGTACAATGTGAACATTGTTCAGATACCGTATTATAGAAAATACTCAAGTATTCTCAGTAGGGGTTAGTCTGGGTTAGTTTGGGTTCGGCAAAAATTTTGATGTCGCGTGAGCGACATCACTTAGTGCCCCGTGCACCTTGGGTTAGTTAAAAGGCGGAAATAAGTTTTAAAAAGTACATTTCCTAACTGCTTTCAGTAAAAGTTGATTTGATAAAGTTTCTCCAACATTCACTAGTAAAAGTGTACAATATTAATCAAAATTTAACATTTCCTAACGGATCAAGTAATTGCTAGCATCAACTAGTAAAAGCTAGCTTTCACTGAATTTCTAACATTCACTGTAACATATCCATATAACAAGGTAAGGATACGACGCAAGTATATCCTGGATATATCTAGTTTCAAAAACTTTTTTGTAGAAAATTTTATCGTCTTATATTCGCAAAATACCAAATTTGGAGTAATCTCTGTAAGGAAGCGGCGCCGGCGGCAAGTCTCGAGTTATGCATTTTATGGATTATAAACTGACGAATGTATTCTAATAGTTGAAAATCATCCATTTTTTCCAAAAGGGCTTCTTATAAATTGAATAAGTGAAAAACCAATGTCTTTGGAGGCCTGAAGACATTTTTTTCACTAATTCAATTTTTAAATGGATTCAAGATTTCAAATGCACAATCAATTCTTTGATAACTGATGCAGCAGGATCAAAGTTTTGGTGATACTAGAATTGTCCCGTTGATTCTTTGAGCAGTGTAATTATTTATTGAAAATAAATTTAAAAAATTTACGTTAATATCTTGAACTTTCCTTGTCAATATTTGTAATTATAAAAATCGAGTTTTCAATTGACTTTGTTCAATCAAGGACTAAGGTATTGCATTTTTAAAGTTAAATTTGGTAATATTATCTACGAATTTCTTCCGTCTGTACAGATCCGTTTGCCACACTATACTCACATTCATATCACACACTGATGATCATCAAGTTTTGATTGATGGAATGGATATTATCCTTTCAGGTGCCATTATAACTGAGACTCTAGCATCTATCTTCCCCACCGTCATCCTCTATGTAGTTGACTGCGTTAGAAGCACATCTCCAGTTACTTTCATGTCAAACATGCTCTACGCATGCTCAATTTTATACAAAACTCGTCTACCGTTCATAATTTGCATGAACAAAGTCGACATCGTTGATGCCAGCTATGCCAAAGACTGGATGACCGATTTTGAGAGTTTTGAAGAAGCTTTAGGTAAACCATCCAGAGATATTTTTCTTTTTGCTTGAACATTACCAATTTAGATGCGGAAGAAAGTTATGTCAGTAACTTGACGCGATCAATGGCTTTGGCTTTGGATGAGTTTTATCAAAACTTGAAAGTCTGCGGTGTTAGTGCAGCTACAGGCGAGGGAATTGAGGAGTTATTCAAGTTGGTTGAAGAGTGTCGAGTGGAATATGAAAAGTAACTTTTCCAATGTACTTAGAATAATTTTGATGTGTGGGTCTTTAACAGAGATTACAGAGCTGAATGGGAAAAAATTAAACTAGAAACAGAACAAAAGAAAAGAGACGACGCTAAGGTGGTTAAAGATGAGGAGTCACTGTTAACGGAAGTTTCTGCAGGTAGTGAACTTTCAGATGTCTATCTCAGAAACCCAGCTGGGGAAAGTTCTGAAGATAGTGAAGGAGAAGAAGAACCTTATAATGGTAACTCATTTGTGTTTACTTCTTCCGAATTCTCTTTGATTTTTCTATAAAGATCAACTTGGTGAGGAGGAAGAGAACGTGTTTAGAGAAGCATTGAGGAAACAGAAGGAAATGCAGGCGAAGAGGGCAATGGAAGCTGAGGAAAAAAAGAAAACTCAAGAATCTGCTGGTTGATTTATGAAAAAATGTTAAAATCGCATTGTGTGATATTTTTGGTAAATAGTTTCAATTTTCGAGTAACTTATTGTTTGATTTATTGAAACCTAAATCCTCACACTTACTTTTACTTTTGCCAAACCTCTCTGTATTGATAGAGAGGTTTGGCAAAAGTAAAATGGGCTAGATAAATGACTGAAAACTATTTTTGAGCTCGTATCAAATTTGGACTGCTATGAAGAAACATAAAATTGACGTTGTCTCGGAAAGATACACGATTAGCTATAGCTTTGTTGCCTGATCGGCTACGGACAAATTCAGAACTGATTGGCATGCGCAGTTGATCAATTATCACGTTATTTTATTAACTGCGCATGAGAATCATTTCGCAATTGACCCACGGACACAGCTTATAATTTTGAAAACGTGATTTTATAGCTTGGGTAATGAAGGATCATTTTCCTTCATGAGAGTTTCTCGTATCTGTCATAAGAGAGGGGGAGGCCAATGCGTTTTTTAATATACTTTCGAGTGATACCAGTATTGCTATCTCCGAAACACTAAGTGCTAAAAGCTGTCGTTTTTTATCCTCATTAGAAATCCATTCACTGTGTCCCAAAATTCTTTTTAGTTTGAAAATTTTATTATTTTTCATTTCTTAACATGAAGCCTTCAAATTGTGCATACAAAGTTTCGTATTCAGGCAACCACCATCATTTTTTTAAATAAAGACCGGGATCTTTCATCATTATTATTTTTAGAACCTTTTTGCATACGTTTCCTTGAATGATTCTATTTTATGTTTAAAATATCAATAGATGAACCGAATGACAAGAGGTTTCTTTCAAACGACTCCATTACCTGACCACATAATAAAACCAATGGATTTCCCGAAAAATGGACACAGCACACAGTGTAAATTAGATAGATTAGAACGTGTTTGAATTCTTTTTTTCTTTCCGATTCACAACATGATAACTTGAAACTATGCAAACATTCGCGACGTTTTTAGGAATGTAAGTAGGTTTGAACAACTTTTGGTTCTATGATATTTTGATAATTATCTTTATTAGAATTGATAGCTTTAAAAAAAAAAACTGCCTGTAAAATAGATATAGTATAAAATAAACATACAGAATACAAAATTATTAATATCAAGAAAACTATAAAATAAATCATGAAACAAAAGAGAACGTAACGACTGAATAAAATATGGCAAAATACATATAAGTACAGGCCCGGGTGCTCGCGTATATTTTGGCCAATAATAGCAATCTTCACTAATATTAACCCTATTGGTTCAAATTAGCAAAATTGAAGTACTTTTTCTAGTTATCAGAAAAAAAATAATTGAGCTTCAGAAGTTAAAAAAAATCACGCTTCATTTTTTTTTAAATGGGACACCGTGACCGTATAACAGTAGATTCCTCACACGAAAATATTGCGATCGCCCCGAACTTGTCTATTCCGAAAGTTGATATTAACAGATATATAGAGTGTCAAATTTGAATTTGAATTTTTTGTTTATTTGAAAAACTTTCGAAATAATCAAGTTATATTGATGAAATTTGGTATATGGAGGTTGTTTGACATGCAAAATTCAAATCTGAGCGCGGAATCGCTCTTACTTGTAGGGGGCGGCTCTTATACATCTTTTCATTTTATCGTACATTTTTTTAAATTGATTTTTCCATCATATTATTTACATGGAAAAGATATCCCTGTACAAGTGAAAAGTAACCTTTTTCAAGATATTCAAACTTGAAGTAATCCATGCAATGTGTCTTTAAATAGACAATTTTGAAAATAAACATAGGGGGCTTTGGAAACGACTTTATCATGGTAATTTTGACATTGAATGCTCAATGTTTTTGATTTAAAAAAATCTAATTTTATAGGTTTTACAAAGAAAATGGAGTTTTCTGGATTTTTTTTCATTTTTTTAGTTTTTTTTTTTATAAGAAACATTTAACACCAAGACACTTGTCGAAATTACCGGACAACGGCGTTTTCGATGCCACTCATGTTTGTTTTCAAAATTTTCCTTTCGAAAATATTGCATGGATCAGTTTAAGTGCAAATATCTTGAAAAAGGTTATTATGGAGGATACAGGATAATTAGACATTGACCCGGACATCCGAAATAACAAGCTAAATATTGGGGAGGATGTTGATTATAGTGTTCACCAATTTTCAGCTTGTTATTTTGGATGTCCGAGTTCAGCCAAATTTTTTTTTTATTTTCCTACACCACAACTCCTACCACTTTTACAAGGTATACCTATTTTACGTAAAATTGACGGAAAAATCAATTTTTCAACAAAAAGAAAAATTTTCGAGTGCGTACAAAAAAGTTATGACTATTTGAATGAGTGGAAAGATGTGTAAGTGGCGCCCCTACATGTAAGTGCCATACCAAGGCCAGATATGAATTTTGCATGTCATATAACAAATTTCATCGAAATGAAAGTTAGTTGAATAGATCCAAAATTAAAATTCCTGTTTGACACCCTGTATCTCTCTTAATATCAACTTTCGGGATAGACAAGTTTGGGTCGATCGCAATATTTTTGTGTTAGGGATCTGCTGTTATCGTATGTCCCATTACTTTTGGTCCACCCTGTATAAGGAATGAGGGTGTTATCTCTAACGGTTATAAAGATATCAATGTTTCTCTATACAAGGATAATGATAACAAATTTGACAGAATGTGCTGATTAGTAGAGACCAGCCAACTATTCCATGTATAGAAAAACGTTAATATCTTTATAACCGTTAAAGATAATACCCCAACGCTTATGCAGTGTGTCCCAGATTTGCTTCTCTATACAGGGATATTGCCTCCTTATTATACCTACAGCAATGGTAAAATGGAGAAAATTTTAGGGGAAACTTCGTGCATTCGATATCCGGCTTCAGATTTAACATCGGTCAATTGGTTTTGGAAATATCAGCGAAAGACCGAAAATAATGTGGCATTATCTGGACACCTTTCAAAGACAAATAAAAGGGCATGTATGACATGTCTCAATCGTGTTTTGTTTTCCCGCAACCCGCCTCAACTTTAATTTTTCTTATGGCCGCCATATTGGATTTTTCGATTTTTGGAAAGAGTGTTAAATTTCGAGTCTAGTTATGTCTTACAAGAGCATAAAAGATTCACGTATCATCGAAATATCACATTTCGTAGTTATGTCATGGCCTTCTTTTCTAAAAGGTGCAATTTCAAATATCTAAAAATAAACAGGGGTTTTTATTTAAAAAAACTAAATTGATATCTGATACACCCTGTATATTGGAAAACATGTTCACAAACTGCACTGGGGCATCCTGAATTCAAATCCATTTTGCTCATTTCGATATCTTTAACGGTTTAGGCGCAATTAAGCTTTCCCGTTTAAATGACTCACCCTGTATAGAATAGTTTCCATCCATAGACGTTTTAGGTAAGTAAATAAACAAAGATTTGTTCGTTAAAAGAAAACTAGATTTATTTCAACAATCTATATCTGTGTAGCGTTGTGTAACAGTAACTAAATATAAAATCTATACACGACACCATACAAGAAAAAAATTGACTAACCCAGGTACATTTCCAGTAGTTTGTACTACGTCAAATTTTCTTCGAAATCAAATACCACAACAAATAAACATTGTCAATTTTTTTCCTTACAATATTTGAATACTTAAAAACTATAAAATACCTGTATGCGCGTGTTTCATGTAGAAACCGGTATAAAACTCAACAAACAACCTTCTTGAGAGGATACAAAAAAACATTTCAAGGCAATTCCAGCAACTGCCAAACAAAATAAATAAAATTTCACAACAAAAATCAGTCAAATCGATCGCTGAAATTGCCGACAAAAATCACAAACAAATTATCACTCTAAAATGGTAACCCTTCGCTTTTCATCTGCATCGCATGTGAAAATTCGAAAAAAACGTGACTTTTTTTTAAAAAAAAAAACGTATTTTACAATGCAAATGAAAGTGCAGTTTCAATAGAAAAAGGGATTTTGGAAAAACGCGTCACCAGCACCTAAATGTCGTAGATTCGGCGCGGAAAATGTGGAGAATCTTGGAAATCGACTTTGGACAAGCGGTCTTGAGGGTAGCCCCAAATCTCTAAATGGCAATAAATTTGCTCGTAATGTGTGTGGAAAACCTGGGGAACAGTCGAAAATGTTGTTACTTGGAAATTATTGAATACAGGGTACTGATACTGGGAAATAGTTCAAAATACAATTATTGTTCGGAAAATTTCACTTTTCAAAGAAACTCGCGAGGTTTGTATGTATGTAAAAAAAAAAAAAAAAAAAATTTGTTCCGATTGGGTTCAACTTCTGACATCACCCTGTATAGCTGGCAGCCATTCTAACCAACTGGAATTATACAGGGTATAACAAATTCGGGTATATAGCATTGGTAACTCGCTAACCGTAAGAGATACAACGTCAGTTAGATGAAGGCAAAGTTGCACAATTTCAATCTAAAAAAAAAGCTACTTCGAAACTTGGGAAATTATGAAGACTTCCGGAGATATCAGGCAATAACCGATTTTTTCAAAATCTTTTTTTATTTTGTCATGAATCTATTTGGAGAGATAATTGAGAACGAATGACACATTTTCATGGCCACTTTTTCTGCTCTTAGCTTAGATAGCGTGGTCGAAACTGAAATCCGACGTTTCGAATTCACGCAACCATCATCAACTTTTTTTTTTCAAATACGGACCCAACTTTTCTAGTTCATTTTTGAATAACTCTTTGATTCCTAATAATAATGACGTGTCATTCTTTACTTTTTACTTACTTTATTTTTTTTTGTTTCATTTTTTCTTCATTTTTTAAATTTTGAGTTTGGAGCTTCTATTTTTAACGTCAAGTTATCATTGTTACCATGACCACGAACTTCGAATTTTAACACTCTCGTAGTAACTTTCTGCATTATTTCAAAATGGCAAGTGTGAACATCTTTATTTTCAAGAAGCAAAGAGTTATTCATAAAGGACTTAAAAAAGTGAACATAGAAAATTAACCTTAGTAGCAGACAGTTGCGTTATTTGTAGAAGATTATAATGCTCATATTTTTTATTTTATCTATCATTTTTACTTGATTATAAATAATTTCCAATAATTTCTCTTGTCTGATTTTCTTCTGAAAGATTTTTCCCAAAACTCCTACGGCCTTTAGATCCTGAGATGTGGTACCTCGTCACCCTTAATGGATCTCCCGGTATTTTTGAATTATTTTGCGCAGTAGGCGATTGATTCCAAAAACGTTCCGGGGAAACCTAACACAGATGCAGAAAGTGATACAAAAACTAATCAAAGCCCATTCTCCAAAAGTTTAGGGTTAATTACAAATAATGGCTACTGCAGCCTACTCTAATGCAACCTGTATATTTGGAAATGGGAACCTTCAACAAAAAGCAACTGAATTGCGAAGCCCAGAAAATTTTCCATCGACAGTGAAAAGCAGAAGGCTCTACATTTCTCAGTGCAGAAAATACAGGGTTTCAAAGAATGACAAGATAGGGAGTTTTTGAACCCCTTATTAATTTCAACGTTATTAACGTATCCCGCTATACTAAGCATGCGCAGAAAACAAAACATTAATAACGGAGAGGACACAAAAAAGAGATTTTGAAACTTGTATATTTAACGTTTGACGTTGTGTCATCTCCATGTCATCTGTCATCATAGTGATCAGATTGGTTGTGTTTTTGGTTTTTGATGTTTTGATTTTGATTTTGTGATATTTTCGCCAAATTCCTAGCAGAGCAGCACGAATTATGAAATATGGAAGATATTATTTTGGTCCAAATTCAGACTACCAAATGTGAGGTTTACATCTTATTTCACGTCCGCTTGGCAAACGGGAATCATAATAATATGCTACCATCAACATTGAATTTGTGTTCAAAGTTCCTTTTACGCCAAGTTCAATGTGGATGGTAGTACATATTTCTCGTTTGAAAAGCGGAAATCTGTCACTTCCACTTCGAAAATAAATTAAATTTAATTTAGGCTAAACCACGAGTATCATGGGCAAAACACCGACTGGAATGATAAACAGCTGATCTCCATCAACATCAATTACACTGTTGCCAAGCTGTAAAATATAGGATCAGTTTCTGTTGGATATTTAATAAAAAGACAAGAATCTTACAATACCAGTGCAACTGTAGTCATTTTTAACAATTTAAATTGTAGTTTGTATGTTTCACGATTTCTATGTAATAATTAGATAATACTGTATATCAATATGACAACATGAGAAAATAACCGACGGTTATTAAGCGAACGTTGAGGCTCCGTAGATAACGTAACACGTTATCGGTTAATAACCGATTCGGTTATTTCCAGACTTCTGCGCAAGCTCACAATAACCGGCAACGTTAATAACGGGTCATATAAGAGCTTCAAAAACTCCCTAATAATTCAATATCCCTAATCATTTTTGAGTAGTTTATTTCGATTATTTGTTATCGAATCAAAATAAAATTTGGCGGAAAGTCTCAGCTTGTTTATCTGTAAAATTCTGGAATTATGGAAAAAATGTTTCTGTACTCTGCCCCTAGAGGGCACTTTACCTGAAATTCAAATTTCATATTTCGGCCTGTAACTTGAAAAATTTTGGGAATTCGAATTCTCGTTATATGGCTTACCCCCATTAATTTATCACATACGATCAACCCACTTGGTTTCCTGATGTTGTTCATGTACATCCTGTATTTTTTAACGTCATGCACTATGTTACAGTATCACATTACATTTCACTATCACCAAATTAGTGAAAATTGGATAAAAAAATAATTCGCAAAAATAGATGGAGCTCCGCCACACAACTAGTTCAGCGTTAGTCTTGTAAATGATCTAAGTTTATCACAATCAATCAATAAAAGATACATTTTGTCGCTTATTTTTCAAAAACTCTGAAATGATCCAAGTGAGAACATTCCATTGCAGGTTTAACTTCAAACCCGTTTTTATCCAAAACGACTGTTTTTAGCATCACATTATACTGAGAGCACCATTTGTATGAAAAATTAAATAAAAATGGGTCTGCAGAGTCAAAAATGACATACAATGCGACACAAAAAGGTTATGGTTAATTAAATTCAGTAACAACACTGTACAGGGTGTCCCAACGATAGAGTAAAGTAGGTTTTATCATATAGGATATGAAAAATATCAATATCAATATGCGTCACAGGTTAGGGGTGTGAATAGCGCACATTCTGAAAATATTTGGAAACATACAGGGTGCGTCACAAAAGTATGGCACGAAAAAGTATGATTTTTTTAAATGGAACCCCCTGTATATTAATTGATATTTCAATTCTTTCTTCAATTTGGAACAAAAATTGTGATACAACTAATGTTCCTAAATTCAACCGTTATCGAGATATCGCGTTTTAAAAATGGCATTTTTGCAACTTTGACATGCTATAAAACTCAAACTATTCAAGTTAGAGAAAAATGGATTGCACATTCCTATCTTAACTTTTCAAGAGCTTTTCAAGGAGATTAAATCCATTATTGTGAAAAAATGTCAAAATGTGCCGAAAAAAGTTGACAGTTGACGTAACCTTCTATCCAAATGACAGAAGAGCTCTTGAAAAGTTAAGATAGGAAAGTGCAAACCATTTTCCTCTAACTTGAATAGTTTGAGTTTTATAGGATGTCAAAGTTGCAAAAATGCCATTTTTTAAACGCGATATCTCGATAACGGTTGAATTTAGGAACATCAGTTGTATCACAATTTTTGTTCCAAATTGAAAAAAGAATTGAAATATCAATTGATATACAGAGGGTTCCATTAAAAAAAATCATACTTTTTCGTGCCATACTTTTGTGACGCACCCTGTATGTTTCCAAATATTTTCAGAATGTGCGCTATTTACACCCCTAACCTGTGACGCATATTGATATTGATATTTTTCATATCCTATATGATAAAACCTACTTTACTCTATCGTTGGGACACCCTGTATGTGGCACTCTCTATCATTAAACGAAAAGCTATGTTAATATTTGAGTCCCTCGTCATCAATATTCCCAGTATCCAGAATTTCGTTCAATTGCCATGTTGATTAACAAAAATATAAACAAAAAAACAAATAAAATAGTTTTTTTAGACGCCTGTATCTCAAAAACCAAGCCGTTGTGGACCCTATGATCATATGAACTTAAGATTAGTCAAAGATTCACCCGTTAAAATTTTTACAAGTACTTAATTTCCGACTGTATAAAGTGTGATTGATTACAAGACGTACCTTTGTGGAGGTGATAGTACACCATATTTGCTGCCGATTAAACGTAATTTACTTCTTAAGCCCCATCGACATACATATGTATTTTTTTTTTCAAAAAATTCACTTTTTTTCGATCTTTATATTTGTGATAATTTTCATCGCTAATATGCGCGTTGATATGTCAGCTGATGATTTAAAAAGCGACATTTGAAAAAGCTCACTTCGTTCGAAAAAGAATGAATTTCTTGAAAAAATTAAAATATTATGTCGATAGGGCTTACGAATGGTATAGAGGTAAATTACGTTTAATCGGCAGCAAATAGGGTCATCTCCTCCTGTATAACAATAAAGTTTCTCTAAAAACAATGATAATTTTCCTTCAATAAGACTTTATATTCAACTTTTCTTCGTAAATCGCATATCTTCCGAGATAACGGAATAGAGGATCTTACATACAGGGTGTTTCCTAAAGATTGGTAAAAAAATCGTTGTGTGATTCCTGGGGTATTTTCATGAAAAAAAGTTCCTATAAACATTTGCCGAAAAATGCTTCCTAAGGGAGCTACGCCCCTTTAAATAGGGCACCCCGAAGACGGTTTTTCCTCAATATTTCCGAAACCTTACATACAAAAATCAAGAAATTTGGTACATCATACAAACTTTTAATGCTGAATGAGAATTTGAGCTCAGAATTTCAAAATTTTAATCAGGGGCGTACCATACTGGCGGGGTTAAAGGTTAAATTCTTTTAATCACACAACGAATTTTTTACCAATCTTTAGGAAACACCCTGTATATATGGAACACCCTGTAGAAAGACCTACCCAACCAAACGTTATGAATGTACTTGAAGTTTGAATTTTAGAGCTTCAACTTTGCCAACATCGTATCAAGATAGGATAGTAACTAACCCAAACTAGAGGCTTGTGACGTCACAAGCAGGATTTGAAAAACGTTGTTTGCACATTTTCACCGAACTCAATCTCAACTTTCAATTTTGAAAGATTTAAAATAAGACTGAGATTGTGAGAAATTTATAAATTTGAAGAAGAAAAACGACAGTTGGCCCGGTTTCTCAACGATGGTTCAACGTTGAACCCGGTTCAAGTACATTGGACTGTGCATCTTTGAACCCAGTTCATCGTTGAACCATCGCATCGTTGACAAACCAGGCCTTAGAAGCTAACACAACATGAATAAAACTTCGAACATTATCGCATTTTGAACTCTTCCACAATATCAAACACCCTGTACAAAACACCAGACCCCTGTTTCAGAAAGGAAAACATGCTTTTGCCATACCTTCAGTGGTTATTCTGATTTTTTTCACTTGATAAAAGTAAGTGAAATAAAAAACTAACCAAAAAATATGCCAACAAAAAAAATACTGACTCCAACCATGCAGGTTGAGTTTGAAATAAATATTCGGGTTTGAAATAAATAACATAAAAATGATAAAATAATAATAACATGCAACAGACACTGAACTTTATATGCAGTAATTTGTGGAAAAATTAGTGGAATACAACTACTATACAAGATTCTAAAAAATTTTGAAATTCCCACTAACTACTGCATACAAGACACCTCCGTTATAAAGTACAAAAATAAATAACATTCTTTGTGATAAATTCATCTAAGTAAATAACACTTTTCTATATACAAACATGAAAAATCAGACCCTTCAAATCCTGTTGTTGAAAGTGCCAAAATGAAGCGAAAACGTAATTAAGCAGTTAAATTTATACTCTGAGTAAAGTTTATTATAACGAGTTATAGTTTGCAAACAAGTTCATTCTGTCACATTCAACAACAATTCAGCACCATCACTTAGCCTTATGAGACAAAAACTACATTCAACATACAGGAATTCTCAAAAACAAACTCTGTTTTTGAAAAAACACTTGTCAAATGACATTTTAATAATTAGAACCTCCGCCTCTTACCCCGTCCATTTAATCCAGCAGCAAGAGGGTTCCAGGCCTCCATATATTGTGCCTTTTGCCGTCCATGGTCCTCTGCCACTCGCACACTCAGAGGAAGCATTGCATTGTCCAACATTTTACCGTCAAGATCAGCTATGGCCGCTTGGGCTTCTTCGCCTTTGGAAAATCTATGAGAAAATCAGCGTGAAAACAGGTCCTTATAGAAAAGAACATTCTGGGAGTCGGACATCGACTACACCGTTTAATCGTAGTGCGAAAATATGGTGATAATTTTATTTATATGTATTGTTATTGAAGCGCAGACACCAGACTTGATTCAATACAATTTCTGGACAAAACGACGAAAGACAACATGATGATATCATGATAGGACGGCATAAAAAAATCATGAGGTTACAAGACTTGATCAGCACATAAGAAAAGTAAATACCTCGAAAATTTAGAAATCGTCAAGAACTTTTTTAATACAACAAATATTTTCCATAAACCTTCAGTTATTTTTGAAAACAGACGAGTACATTTTTTTGACAACATACAGGGTGACCCAAGGATAAAGGAAAGTAAGTTTTTGGATATCTGATAGTAATTATTAGTATCAAAATCATATGTGCCACTGGGAAGAGGAGTGAAACGTACACACTCTGAGAATATTTTGGAGTAAGGGAGAGTGGGGCAAGATGACGAACAGGGCAAGTTAACGCATTGCATTTACAACAAATTTTATAAATGTCAACCAGAAAATTTCCGTTTCGTTGCAACTCTGTTAAGTCATAGTTCAATTGGTTAAAGATAGATGACTCTAATAGCAGTACATCCAGTGCAGTAGTACATAACCTATATCAGAGCAGTCGTTTGTAAAATCTAATGCGAGAGAGTGAGGTTTTTTGGAAAAGAATAGTCTTTGTTAGTGACCAGGTAATTGTTTATGATGTCTCGAATATGATAAAATAGAAAACACGATTGCTCCTTTTTTGTTCATATTTCTCACTTTTTACGAAAAAAAAATGTTCCCTGCGGCAAGTTGACGGAGGCAAGATGGCGAGCATCCATTATCACATCAACTACAAAAAACGAAGAGATTGAGAAAAAAATCTAGAAAAGATTGATCAAGAAGAAAAGTGTAATGATTCGAGTCAAACCCAAGAGCAGATATTTCGTGTCCAAGTTGCCAGAAACTCTACAGTGATCCTGCAATTGGGGATTGTATACAATGTGGAGGATGAGAGGAAGGATTGGTGGCATTCGTACGAGAAGGGAAGTTTCATCCGTGGTCTCTGCACACTGGAGACCAGTGTTAAGTAGAGTATTTAAATCAGTACTTGCTTCCAGCGTTTTATTTTTTGATGTTTACTAAATAATAATCACTAAGCCACTAAAAACTGTTACTCTACTAAACACCACTGGAGACATCGATTTGAGAGAAGATCAAAGCTGTTGAGCTGTCTAGAATTGCCGCAGCTGTTCAATACGTTAAACAAGATCAAAAGCTGAGGACTTTCGCAAAAAAAATGTTTTTGGTATTCCAACGCAAATATTGCACTGTTGGGTCAAGGAGTCGCGAACCCTTTAAAATGTTTCAGGAATAGCTTCTACATACATGGATGCAACCGTCCATTATCCTTTCCAAAAGATCTTCCTCATTAGCAACAGGTGTTTCGTAGACTGAATTTTTCAGATAACTCCAAAGAAAAAAATCTCATTCGCCGACATATTATGTTTTCTGGACAAAAAATGTTTGTTTTGATGTCCCCTACGCATATAACGATTCTTTACCCTACCACGAACCCATACCAAAATCGGTCTTCCTATTGGTTGAATCGTCTACAAACATTCACGTGCTGTAGGCAACCAGCAAATCAGTCAAATCACCAATGTAAACTCAACTGCTGATGAACTGGCTGACTGCCGATTGCCACTATAATAATAATCACAAAAGAATGCATTTATTCTTGAGCAAACTCACTTATAATTTTGTTTATAATAAAATAACAAGCTTATTAATTCTACATTATTGTTTTCCGAAAAGGTTTTTTTTTCGACTACCTAAGTCCCTAGGTAACTGTATTTTGATGTAACTGATCTGTACTCATTTTATTTGAGGTGGGTTCTGTAGGTATTTATTTTCGTTCGTGGTAGGGTAATGAATCGTTATATGCGTCCCCTACCATCTCTTTAAGTTTGTCGGTATATTTTTGGGACACTCTGTATAGCATTGGTAACTTCTTATAAGAGATACAATGTCGGTTGAATGGAGGCAAAGTTGCGCAACTTGAATCTCAAAAAAATGCCGCTTCAAACTTGAAAAATTCCGAAGTCTACGGAGAATATCCGACAATATCCGATTTTTTCGATTTTTTTTATTTTTTCCAACCATCATCAATTTTTTCAATTCAATATTGAATAAGTCTTCGCTTTTTAAAAATAATGATGCATCATTCTTCACTTTTTTTTCTGTTTTTTCTTTTTGTTTTGATTTTTTTGTGTTTCAATTTTTTTAATTGAAGTTGGACCTGCTCAATCCAAGCTCAGAAAGTCACAAGCTCGTTAACATAAATACGATCCGAGCGACTCGTTCTGAAAGGATCAGAAACTTTGGATTTTGATAACTTCCGTATTAACATTCTGCATTATTTCAAAATGGCAAGTATCTTCGTATCCAAAAAAATCCGAATTTTCAGGAAATGAAAAAAACTTTTCATATTTTTATCTAACGCATGATAGTTATAGGTGTCATTATTGATGTCATTTTGGACAAGTGAAGTGTCAAATAACACACTAGTGTGTTATAATCCATAACTCACTAGTCAGTAGTGACTAGTGAGTCAAGGATTATAACTCACGTTTCCGTGGCAACCAAACAGACAATAACCTATTTTGACCAAAATGTAAACATGTCACTGTCTAGTCCTTCTGACACTGAGACATATATTCAATAATTATCTCACGAAAAATGGATTTCCTCCATTTGTTGGATGAAACATTGTATGACACTCGTGCGTTATGTTCCACAAAACACTTGAGAATGTATTGATTTCAAAAATCGCTAAATAAATGGGGGTTGCTATTTGACATTTCAAGGGTAGCTGGGCGAGAGAGGGTTGATTCCAGAAGAACAACAGAAACCTCACAAGTTCTCCCCCTCGATATCTAAATCGACGTGTCTCGCCAAATCTTCATACTATCATTGGTTTGGACATAAGAACATAGAACCCACTAGAACTAGCGTACACCCTAGATTCCGGGCAAATTGTTTGTCTCTATAATGAACATGTTATTATTTACATCTCATCCGTTGAATTCGTTCAACGTTGCCTTGTTGCAAAGAAAAAGCACTCAGAATTTCCACTTTTTATCAAAAGGGATTAACCAGTGTATTAACGAGGATATGTTTTAATTTTTTATTTGTTTCAATATCGTTGGTGTCATAGGACAGTTATACCTAATTTATTGATTATTGATAAGTTTTGTTCACATAAATCAGATGTTCGGCCTTCAGAAATATTGAATTTTGAACAAGCCGACAACAGTGTTCCAAGGGAGCTACAGGCTATGATTGGTTAAAATGATTATCAGCTGTGATTGGTTGATATCAAATAGGCATTTGTGTCGTGTTGCCAGATGTATTTCGTTGCATCGTGTCTACATAAGTAACGGTTCATGAAAAAATATGGGTCTCATTGAAAATGTTTTATTATCACTAGTGATCTAAAAATGTACATATTATATAATTGGTAACTACCGGAGATGCACTCATAGAGTATAGAGTATTTTTAATTAGAATAAAAATACCTTGAATACAATGTAGCTACTCAATAAATTTGCAGTTTGGCAAACTCGCAAGAATTCTTGCAAGAATTCCTCTTTCCCCTCAATGTATAAACATGTGACACACAAAGAGACGTCGGGCTATATCTAGTTGTTGGAAAATCATTGGTTTGGACACAATCAAATGCTGGTCCTTTTTAAATTGTCACCCTGTGTAATCTTTCTCGCGTGACTTATTTTCAACACAACGCACCAGTACCATAAATAACCACTTTTAATGAGTGGTGCAATATATGTTGCCAAAAGTATTTTGATAAAAACGGAAGTATATTGGAAAAAAAATTAATATATCTAAGTCAATAAAAATGTTGATGGTTTATTGGATGAAAAATAGCGATTCTTCACTGGAAAATCAATGTGTATTAGCTCATGAACATTCTCAAAAGTTTGTGACTAATTAAAAAAAAAATAAACATCTGTTTTTCAAGAAAACATGAAAGAAAAACAGACATTCGTGTTTCAATTGATCATAGAAATGATAATTTCCATGTATGACAGATTTTAAAGGTTTTATGAAGATTTTCCAGCGCTGCGTATAATACTCTCTGTTACTTAATCGAGATATAAGGTTGTGGAATCGATGGAAAATGAATTGGTAGTCAGATGATACTCATGTTATTTCAACATCGGTGAATTATGAGATACGAAGTTTTGACATCTGGGACATGAAGTGTGACACATAAATATTTTCAGGAAGCAAACAGTTACTTAAAAACAAATTAAAAAACTGTGTTCGTATTTGAAAAACAAAGTTGATGATGGTTGCGCAAATTCGAAACATCGAATATCAATTTCGCTATGCTATCTTAAAGAGCAGAAAGTTGCCATTGAAATGTGTCATTCGTATCCAATCTCCTCAAACCTTAGAACATAGAACCTACTAGAACTAGCGTACACCCTAGATTCCAGGCAAATTGTTTGTCACTGTAATAAGCATGTTATTATTTACAACTCGTCCGTTGAATTCGTTCAACGTTGCCTTGTTGCAAATAAAAAGCACTCAGAATTTTCACTTTTTATCAAAAGGGATAAACCAGTGTATTAACGAGGATATATTTTAATTTTTTATTTGTTTCAATATCGTTGGTGTTATAGGACAGTTATAATTTACTGATTATTGATAAGTTTTGTTCACATAAATCAGCTGTTCAGCCGTCAAAAATATTGAATTTTGAACAAGCCGACAACAGTGTTCCAAGGGAGCTACAGGCTATGATTGGTTAAAATGACTATCAGCTGTGATTGGTTGATCTCAAATAGACATTTGTGTCGTGTTGCCAGGTGTATTTCGTTGAATCGTGTCTACATAAGTAACTAAGGTTCATGGAAAAATATGGGTTTCATTGAAAATGTTTTATTATCACTAGTGATCTGGAAAGGTACATATTATATAATTGGTAACTACCGGAGATGCACTCATACAGTATAGAGTATTTTTAATTATAATCAAAATACCTTGTAAACAAGGTAGCTACTTATTAAATTTGCAGTTTGGCAAACTCGCAAGAATTCCTCTCTCCCCTCAATGTATAAACACGTGACACACAAAGACACGTCGGGCTAGATCTAGTTGTTGGAAAATCATTGCTTCAAACAAATCCAGGAATAAATAAAAAAGGATTTCGAAAAAATCGGTTAATGCCAGATATCTCCGTAATTTTTCGGAATTTTCCAAGTTTCGAAGTGGCATTTTTTTGAGATTCAAATTGCGCAGCTTCGCATCCATTTAACCAACATTATATTTCTTATGATTAATAATAATCCGTTTATTAAATAGTTACCAATGCTATACAGTGTGTCCAAGAAAAGAATGTCTAAACTAGAGAAAAGTTGCGCATTTTTAAGCTCAACAATATGCCGTTAAAAGAGTTTCAAAATTCCGAGTAGTTCCCGAGATATGATTAACAAAACCGAAATTTGCCGATTTCGTTTTTATTTTTTTCTGACGTTATTTGGAGAGATATGGAAAAAAAAAAGAAAATTTTTTCATAGCCACATTTTAAGGCCTACAAAACAGCATTGAGAGATTTTCCGTACGACGTTTCGTTTTGGACAAACCATCATCAATTTTATTTTTTTATATGGCGCGTAAAAACAAATATAAACAAAATCGGCAAATTTCGTTTTTTAGAAACATATCGGGGACTACTCGAAATTTTAAAACTTTCTTAACGGCATATTGTTCATATTGGCTTCAAAATGCGCAAATTTTCTCTAATTTAACCATCTTCATATCTCTTATGGTTCCCAAGATCTCCATGATAGACATTCTTATTTTGGACACACTGTATACTCGAATTTGTTACATCATGTATTATGATTATTTACAAAACTGTTCTTTGCTATTTCACTATTATATTCTGTTGGTTTTTAGGAATATGAATTTACCTGCGCAGACAATTTTTAGGTTAATTTTGAAATATTAAGGTTAGATTGAGTCCGTTTTCGATAGATTAGGTTAATTTTTTGTGGGTAAACACGAATGTCACGTGAGCGACAAGTGAATAAATAATATTCAAAAATAATCTTCGTTTCCGTGCATATGACAAACTGAAGTTTAAAGCATTGAAGGTAATGGGAAAAAAATGACTCTAAATTGTTATCAAAAAAGTCATGTTAAACTTACCTGACAAACGCGACTCCTCTTGGCATACCAGTGTGTTTATCTTTTAACACAGTCCTCTGAACAATCTCTCCATATTTGCTAAACAATTCCTCGACTCCTAGTTCTGTAATATCTTTCGGTAGATTTGTAATGTACAAATTTGAATCTTTCATGTCGTTTCCTGGAGGCCGAGAATATGAAACCTTCAATCTTTTGTTTCTAAAAAAAATTACTTGCGTCATTATATCAATAGTATTAATATCCAACGCGCAGTAAAAATAGGGATGATGTTTAGAGTTGCATAAAGAAAATATAGTGTTTGCCTTGATAATAGATTGAAAACGTAAACAAAACAAAACCTGAATATTACGTCAAAAATAAAGGTAACCAAAAGCTCTAGAAGCAAAAACGTGAAAATGTGGAAAGACTTACATGGATTTATCATTTAATAATCCACCCATCGCACTTACCTAAAGCCATAACCATTGATCATATTGATCGCTTTCTCAGCATCTTCCTCTTTATAATACTTGACGAACCCAAAACCAAAACTGTACCCTGTCTTGTAGTCCCTCATTATCTTGATACTTTCCAAATTCCCAAGAGGAGCAAAGATTTGCGCCAAATCATCTTCAGTAGCCAATTGGGGAATATAATTGACAATCAGCTTGGTTTTATCCAAAACACCCGAGTTGTCACCGGATCCGTTACTCTGATCCATATTCCCCACAGTGTCCTCCGTGAAACACAACTCCCTGGCCAATTGACTGTTCGTTGCGAACTGAAAATAAACGATCACAAATGTGGAAATCAAAAAATCCAAATCTGACACTTGACGTCAATTGTCAGTTTAATTTAAGCACCTTTTGCACCTTTGTTTTTAGGCTGTTGTACAAATTTAGCGCTTCCTTGTTGGTTTTTTTCAACGATCTTAATTTGTTGTGAATTAATATAGTGGAATTCATGATTTTTAATTAGACAGGTTAAGAACGGTTTGTCGAGACAATTCAGTTGCCTAGGTATCGCCGTCGCAGCTGGATCTTAAGGAGCGCGTTCGATGATGGTGTAAGAATTTTGGGCGTGGTTAATTTCATAATTGGTCTTTACATACCTCTTTGGTATGTAACCGACAGTACTTTTTATTAGGGATGGAACGGACGTCCGGTAGAGGGACCCAATTCAGCCGGTCCAGTCGGGGTCCAGTATTCCGTTTTATCTCTACTTTTTACCCTTTATTAGTTCATGCAATTTTTTATATTTTGTATTAAACAACATCATGGGGTATCAAAATATGATACTCCAAAAATGAAAAAATTCCAAATTAAAGGTCATCTTCAAAGCGACAGTTTTCCCTGTACAAAATGGCATTAAATTTATGACCCGACGTTTCGTCCAGCAGCAAGCATCCCCAACTTTATACTATGTAAATTGAACATGGTCAACAGGTCCGTTCTACGCTTATGGACTTGATTTGATTCTAGTTTCAACGATATAATCTCACTCGACATTCCTTTAAACTTTCGAGCTAATAAGGCCATCATCAATGTTAAAGTAAATCTATTCAGCATGGAGTCTGAACTTGATGCCGCCATTTTATGTACCTAGAGAAAAAAGTGACTGTGAAAATGTGACATTTATTTTGCGATATTTCTTTAGATAAATCTAGGAGAACTTGAAAACATTTCACAAAATGTCGGATTTGTCCGGATAACTCCAGAATTTTTGAGATCCAAACAAGGTCCTATTTTACTGAATATACAGGGTGATTGACGTAGGTCGTTTGTAACAAGTATTTCGAGAACGGCTTTCCCAAATATTTTGAAATTTGGTATGAATATAAGAAAGTGAATTGTATGTTTTAACAATATTTTGATGATTACACCCTGTATAATATTTGATTTTTGAATTCTGTATGAAATTCTGAATAACATTTATAGAACATGTAATATGTCTAATGATAATAGCCTAGTTTACACCGATAACTCGTTTAGTTCGGTCTGATAGGACCAAGTGAGTGGGGATAGTACGGTAGGACCAATGCTTGCTTGTCGCCCGTTTACATCGCCTTGCAACGCGTGAACTAAATGAGTACGCAAGCAATTCGTCAAAATGACAAAAAAAATCGAAATTATTTATCAACACAATTTGTAACCAAAAAAAACCTAAGTAAGTACGCTCAGATTGCCTTAGAAACTCAGAACCAACACAATTTACAATAATAACAATCAACATAACCTCATAATTTTGATCCAGATCGAACCAAATTTAGTTCGGTACACCTGCTGGCGAATACCGAACCAAGAGCGGACCAGCTTAGTCCGCAAATGTTTACACCATTCGAACCAAATATTTGGTTCTGATATAGTTCGAATATACTACTTGGTCCGCGGACCAAGTTGTCGGTGTAAACTAGGCTAATGATTTCTCAGTAACAGTGAGGAACTGGGGCGTGAAAATTTGACTGTAATTTCTTCAAATATCAAAGGAAACACAGACTCTTCCAAATTAATCCAAATACTTTAAGAATGTTACAGGAAAAATCACATTTTTGCATATTATGCAAATGACTAAAACTCAATTTTTCTAAATGAAACACCCAGTATTTTATGTTTGCGATACACTCAGCATTCAACTTTGATGAAAAATGTTGATATTGTCTTATAGTACCTATTTTCAGCCATTTTTAAAATATCACGAATTTCTAATCAAACGTGCAATAATCTCACTTTTATCAAACAGAAACCTGTAAATGTCTTACGTAAATGCGAATGTATTTTCAGAAAAAACGCCCAACCTCAAAATTGATCAAAATATAATAATTTCATGAGATGAAAGCACGTCTGATAAAAAATTCTCAATATTTCATAAACGACTGAAAATTGGTGTGTAACAATAATCACGTTTTTTAAACAAAATTTAATGCTAAGCACCCTGTAGAACTTATGGAATATTTGGAAAAGTCTATGTGTACATTGATATTTGAAAAGACTGCTGTCAAATTTTCACGCCTTAGTTCCTTACTATTACTGGGATATCTTGTTTAAGAAAATCAATGTCATTTTTTGACTAAAATGACAAATATTCACGAAGCTATTATCATTAGACATATAATATGTTCTATGAAAGTTATTCAGAATCTCATACAGAATTCAAAAAATATACAGGGTGTTCTATTTGAAATAAGAAAGTCACTTGTAGTTCCGGCAACGCCGTAATCATGAAAATATTCAAAAAAATTCATCACACTTTCACATCCACTCATACCAAAATTCAAAACATTTGGAAAAGCCGTTCTCGAGATACTCAAGAGACGACCTACGTGAATCACCCTGTATACCTACCAAATTTCGCCATATCTCGTACCGTTTCCAAGATACCAAAGGTGAACATCAGTCAGTAACACCCTGTATGATGATGCGAATAAAGCCTTTTCTCACTTCATTTCAACCCCGTCGCTTTTGAAAAAATTACACATGTATGCAAAATATGAGGTTGAATAATCAAAATGTTTGGAGATCTAAACGCCAACAGATAGACAAAGAAAAGAATAATTTTTAATATTACAAGAATTAATTATTTATAATGATAAGTCAACATTATTGCATTGTGGCGTCAATCTTGATCAGTAAATTTTCGTTCATTTTCAATGTCCAAAAATCCATAAGTTTCTCAGTTCCTATACAGGGTTTGTTGTTGTAAAACACATTCCATACTCGAAAATTGAAAGACGATCTGGAATCTGGAGACATTCACGTCATACGTCCGACCAATAAAAAGTATAAACAATAAACCTTCCGTTTTACATAGAATCTTTACCTATGCGGATACGACCAATTGAACAATCATCTCTAATCGTAAAATCGAAATACGAATATTAGAGAAAATTGATTTTGAGCAACTTTTTCCGTAATACAACATTAAATAGATTCTTCTCTTAATATTATGAAGGAGATTTTGCTAAGACAAATTTCAATAAGCGTAATAATATCTATAGTGCGATTAAGATTTTCTTTTTGTGTGTTGTCGATGCCTTTTCGCATTTCTCAGTATCAGATTTTGAATGTGCAGAAAAAATACTTCAAATTTGCCCTTTTTTGTAAAACCAAAATTAACTGAGATATCTCTATTGAGTAAAATATGAAAAATCACCCGGTACAGGATGATTCATTAAGGGTGACGAGGAAGAGTTTTTCAAGATCTAATAGTCGTAAGAGTTTGGGAAAAAAATCTTTTACAATTTCGTATATTCACCGCTTAGGGGCGTAATTGATTTGGTCGTTTGAGAAAAAAGGATTTTTCTCGGAAATGTCTCAAAATAAGTTTAGAAATACATACGCTCACGCTCGCTCTCATGATAAAGCCACTACAATGATCCATCTTTTTGATCTTTGACTTATTATCGTAAGTCGTAAAATAAGAGCGGGAGGAAAGGCTTTTTGAATTGTAACTGTCAATAACTCAAGTTTTACTACACGGAATAACGAAAACAAGGTCTGGTTTGAAAAAGAAAAGCTTTGTCAAATAAAATAAAAATACATTCATGTCATTCTAGTTCTTACCGTCCCCTCTAGGGGGCACGTTTCACAAAGTTGAACGTTTTTTAAATTTTTCTCCAAAATCTTCAATGGAATGGTATGATTATTTTATCAGATTCGGAAAAAAGATCATATTTGCAACCAAATATTCATGTTGAAACCGCATGTCGATATCTTCATTGATCAAAAGTTATTTCTTGAAAAATTTATTGATGAATAAATTTCGATAATTTAGATTTCAAATATTTTTCACTTAATTAAACTTCATTCTCATTTTGATTCAAATCTAGAATAATAATAAAAACGCTAATTTTATACCCAACATAATTATCATTAAATTGTATCATTTATTGTTTTTCGTATCTCTCTACACCTTGGGCAGATTTTATCCAGTGTTGGGATTTGCTAGCTGGTTTTTATTTTATTTACAATTTTTCTTATGTAGCCAAAACTTAAATTAGTTTCTGCTATCAAAATTAAATTGAGTAAAATCGATTATTCACATCTAAAAGACTCAAATTTCTGAGTGGACAATAACGGTGGACACTTTGAACGTGTATTTTTGGTGTTAAAGCTATTCAATTGGGTTATCTCTGTAATAATTATATCATTATTGTTTTGAATTGAAATGGGAATAAACTTTGTCCATATCCTTGACTACGAAATTTTGAAAAATAGTTGAAGACTCATTTTTTTTCATAAATTCAATGACAAAATATTCCTTAAGCGGTAGCTTTCTAACGAAGGAAGATATCAACATGCAGTTTCAACATATTTTGTAGCAAATTTGATCTACTTTTCGAATCCGATAAAATAATAATTCCATTCCATTCAAGATTTTGAAGAAAAGTTGAAAAAACTGATAACCTTGTTATGAATGACATGAATGTACTTAATTTTATTTTATGAAGCAGACCTTTCAATAATAATTCCATTCCATTCAAGATTTCGAAGAAAAGTTGAAAAAACTGATAACCTTGTTATGAATGACATGAATGTAATTTTATTTTATGAAGCAGAATAATTATTAAACATGTTCTAAAATATATTGACGGGGGCTACATTTGAATTTTTTTGGTTCTATAGTTACATATTATATTGGAAAACTTTCGAAAAAAATCTATTTTTTTATAACACCAGATCAATTACGCCCCTAGCGGTGGATATATGAATTCAAATAATATTTCCAACAATTTCTGTTGGCCGATTTCCTATAAAGGATTTTTTCCCAAACTCCTACGACTATTTCTTAATTCCTGAGGACGCTACCTTGTCACACTTAATGATTCACCCTGTACACCCTCATCTGTTATTTGATGCTAGTAAAGATTATAAAGGATTTCCGGAAAATGTGGAACATCTCTCGGATTCAGGTAGAACATGAAAAGGTATGGTAATAAGTTTCCACAGGGTGTCCTTGAAATGACTGTACAATGACGCTTGGCAACAAATTCCTTAACCAAAAATAAGGCGATCTAGGCAAATTTACCTATATCCAAAATTGCTTCGTTTAGTCTACAGAGGGCGTCAAAAATTCAAAATAATTTTGGTTTTTCCTACATTTTTAAAAACGTACAAATCGATTCTGATAACTTTTGGTACCTAGTCTTGGACCATGAAACATCGTTTTTTGTTTTTATAGCGAACGGTTGTGATTGACCGGAAGTGATAAAAAGTTGACGTTACATCTTGATATTTCTTTTGATTTTTTTTGGAATTGACTTTTTGATAATTCGGATGCTTTGATGTAATACTTCAATGTATTGGGGAGTTTTTCTCTCTCTTGAAACATTTTGCTAAGATAAGTGGTTGTGCCAAAAAAAAATCTTTTCAATTAGCTCCACAGATATTTAATTATTGATTTATTTTTTTCTAGCATAACTACTTATCCCAGCAAATGTTTCCCAGAGAGAAAAAAACTTTCTCACACCCTGAGTTATTAGAAGAAAACACCTGAATTATTCCATAAAAAATCAGTGACGTCATAGGTATGCAGCTAAATCTTTTGATTTTTTATGAAATTGACTTTATGATAATTCAGATGTTTACATCTAATAACCCAGTGTGTAAGAAAGTTTTTTCCTCTCTTGAGAAAATTTGCTGGGATAAGTAGTTACGCTAGTAAAAAATAAATCAATAATAAAATATCTGTGGAGCTAATTGGGAAGATTTTTTTCTGGCACAATCACTTATCTTGGCAAAATTTTTCAAGAGAGAGAAAATTTCCAATATATTAAAACTTTTAGATAAAAAAATATGAATTATCGAAAAGTCAATGCCAAAAAAAAATCAAAAGAAATAACAACATATGAAGTCACCTTTATAATACTTCCGGTTTATTACAACCGGTCGCTATAGAAACAAAAAATGTTATTTCATGGTCCAAGAGTTGCACGTTTTTGAAAAATGTTGAAAAAACCCCAAATTTTTTGAATCTTTGACGCCCTCTGTAGACTTCGAAGCAATTTTGGATATAGTTAAATTTGCCTAGATCGCCTTATTTTTGGTTAAGGGATTTGTGGTTGAGCGTTATACAGTTAATGCAGGGACACCCTGTATAATTTTTTTCCTTAAAGGAGGCCGCGCCGCTGAAAATTGGTTTTCTCAAATTACTTCCAAATTACTCAAAAGAATTTAATACAAATTTTATATTATGGACACTACTAAGGACCCGAGTAAGGACCTCTTGAGAACATCATTTACCTCAAGTATTTAGTCAAGTATTCAGTTAATCATGAGCGGACTAGGTTATTGGATATTTTAATGCTTACATTTTTAACACCCTGTATGATGACTTAAAAAAAATAAATTTGGTTCGATTGAACCTTGAACTAAAAAAAAGATACTCTTGTTCATTATCGATAAAATCAACCGATCTAAAAAAAAAATATATTGAAAAAACATCAAAAAAGCCATGGTGAAGTGATGATTTCCTTGAATTACATTCTTTTTTAGGTTTTACAAAGATTTCACGAAAAACATGGGTTTAAATCTTTTCAAATAATTTCGTTAAGAACACCACTGAATCATGGCTCTTTTCCAGTTTTTTTTTAATAAAAATATGTTTTTTCTACAGAACGTCTTTTTTTCTACAAATTTGAGTTTTTTACGCAAAACAGGTCGTCTTGCTTTGTTCCGCTAGAACGCACGACAAAAAGGAATTTAAAAATTACGCTGCATACTATTCACAATATCACAATATAATACGGGGTCGAGTACAGGGTGTTTCCTTAAAATTGATACAAAATTTGTGGGGTGATTCCTGAGGTATTTTCATGAAAAGAAGTTCCCATATACATTGTCGTGAAATGCTTTCTTAGGAAGCTACGGTTTCGGAAATATTAAGGAAAAACTGTCTTTAGAGAGCCCTATCAGAAGGAGGGTAATTTTTCGTCGAATGTGTATGGGAACTTTTTTCCATGAAAATTTCGTCCACTTATCAGGGGACACCTTGAATAATGAAAGTAAAACAAACAGTAGAAAAAGAATGCTACCAAAATTAAAAATGTTATTAAAAAAAAACAAGACATTTCTCGAGGAATTCGACTTTCTAGAGTTGGTCTTCACTTTTCTGCTGGGAAAATGGCGGAAAAATGATTTTTGTTCCGTTTTATCTTGAAAAAAAGTTTTGGTCCTACGTTCCCTGCGCATGCTCATAAATCAGTCCCCTGATTGCGGCGACCAATGAAAGATAAGAGTACGTATGTATGCCTATGCCAACACGACCAATAGAAAAGGTCAACTCGTGGCTACGCGTTTTAAATCAATTTAACTGAATTTTGTTTTGTAATTGTGAATTGTGATGGATTTATGGTTTTTCTCAGTACTTAAGTCACAACAATAATCGAGTGATGCTTATTTTATTAATATAATAATATATTAATTAATTAACAGACTGATTGAAGGTTTCGTCGGTTTATAACTACAATCCGTGTAAAAGACTTGTCTAATTGATCTCTAGAGAGTAAAGTAGTTACTTATGATAAAAAAAAAGTGTTCTGAATAATGATAATATATACTCAAAGAAAAGAATGTACTTACGGGTAATGGCCCCAATTGCGTCGTAAACATTTCGTATCGTTATCTGAAAATTAAAAGGTTGAATCAAAACAAAACACTACGAAAGACACTGCGAAGAACAAAAACTCTAAAGCGTCGGCACAGAAGTTGTAGAGTGCCAACAATTTTCCGCCACTTGCACTGTTTTCAGACATTACATAAGGAAACGGAAATATCAATAAAATTTGATTAATCCATGTGATTCCTTCTGAATAGTGAATAAATGAACGAGCAAACACATACCTTGTGTGTTTCCAAAGCAACCTCCTCAAAAAACAGGTAAATCGCACTGTGTGTGGCTAAATAAATTTTTGTTTTTCTCTGCAGAGGAAAAACCGGTTGTTTGGCGATGCGCAAGCGTTGCACTTTTCAGTTGGGACAGGTCAAGTGTATTTTTATTTTATTTCTATTTATAGATTGAAGCACGTTGGTTTTTCGATGCATTTTTGATGTTTGTATTTATTTTTGAGAGGCATTTTGAAATTTCAATATTTTGTTGTTGTGGTAGATTGGATATAGTTCTCACAGATGGCGATACTCATGACAGAAGAAAAGTGCATTCCTTTGATGCACATTAGGGTCAACTGCCCCTGACATTCTATCGTTAGTCTGCAGTTCATTCCATTTGGACGTATCCTATACGAGGGTGGTCTGAGAAGTTCTCTGTTCAACCATATCATTTTTTCTTCAAATTCTCAACTTATTTTTATTTCTTTACATGAGACACACTCCCATTTTCTCATCGATGGTGTCATACCTTAAACCAGTTCAAATATAATTTAATTTTTTCTGCAAAAGAATCATTATTATCAAAATGTGACAGACAGCCTCATCCTGCTCATTTCACGATCAATCTCTATCTTATGAGCGCAATTTTTAGATTAAGAAATGGAGTAGTAGTACAGTAAATCCGTGCTTTAGAAAGGTTCATCTGAGAATTTCGGGAAATACGCAAAAAACCGTTTTTAACATGTTTGGGGGTTCTTAGTAGCTTAACCCTGAATTTTTGGGAAAATCGAAGGTGAGCCTACCCCGCCATCTTGGAAATATAGTACAGTCATTTGGTGCGAAAAAATGGGGTTACCTTGAAAGTTTTACGGAAGTTTTGAAAATTTGTGATTTTATAGATTTCGATGTGCCCTTTCCGATTTTCAACATTCCCCCTCATATCTGTGCCGCTCGCTCCGCGATATCTCAAGAATTGTAACTAGAAGCAGTTTTTTGACAATATCTGTTTTCCGACTCATTTCACGATGAAAACATGTCTATACAAGATGAAACTATAGAAAATCTCCTACAATTTACGTTATAACTTCTTTCTCGTGGAATGTACAGTTTTGACGTACGAGCGCCGCAAAGTTTAGTTCAACATGCGTTTTGAGGTAGAATGTGCGCGGCGACGCGTTTTTTTTTAATCGAGGTATCCCCGTGGACCTCACAATTCAAAAATGTATCGTATTCTTGTTCGTTTCACTGTTCTTCATTGACCAAGTGTTACGAGTTCTTGGTCTTTAGTACCGATCGGAACTTCACTGACAGGGAGTTTTTGAACCCCTTATTAATTTCAACGTTATTAACGTTGTTCTAAAATTTTAAATCCATGAAAGCGGGCTTATTTTGGATTAGTTTGGGTAAGTGATGGGTGCATAGTTTTTGTTGGACTGATTCGTATGATCCGTGTATTCAGACATGGACACTGTTTCCGAATTTGGGGCTCAAGTCGAGTGTGGTGAAAGGAATTAGGCCGTGCTAGTTATTTCTCTATCCACATTGATCTTCATGTTGTTCCTTCTCATACCAGCATACCTACTAGTTGAAATGGTGATAGGTTCGAATCAAATGCGTTGTCGTGCTACTGCTTCTGTTAGTATAACACGCAATACTAATTTTACTTTTATATGTTGATGTTATGAAGCATGCATAATATACATTATAGCTGTTTATAGACCTAATTTTTTTACTTTTTACTTCACTGTGACTGGAAACGTTCTCCCAGCTTTAGCTCTGGATATGAAAAGTGCGATTTTGAACAAATGCAAGCTTCACAATATCAGCAAATCAAAGTAATTCCAATATTGCGTCAATTTTTTCGAAAATCATCGCTTTGGGCGATGTGCAACAAGAGCACCTTTTTTGTAGGAAAAAGTAGGCATGTAGTTTTCAAAAAATGAAGCCACGTTGCAAAAAAAAATAACCCCAAAAAAGTTATTTACTTAACAATAATCCCCTACCCTTGAAAAAACTGTACCCTTTTCGATTTTCCAAATAATTTTTCAGTTTCACCATTTGATTTAGGATCAAAATTTATTGAAGATTTTTTTTCCGAAATTTTGTCTTTTTTTTTTGAAACTACAATTTAAAAAAAAAAAATTTAAATTCGCCCTTTCAGTGCCCCTAACTCCCCTTTTGCCATGCATTTTCCGCCCTATACCTACCTATAAGAACTTGTTTTACTATTTTCAAGAGTACAGAGTACTATCACCTCCCTAATTCTTTTAGCACCATTTCAATGACACCCTGTATGGACCGCTGGGTGGAAGGTTGTGGAATCATAATCCGCTGATATCCCAAAAGGAGTAGAAAACAGGAATTTTCAGAACCAAATGTCACGAAATTCTTCTTCACGTGAAAGTTTCGGGCTTAAGGAAATTATTCCAGGATTTTGTTTTTTTTTCTCAATTGAAATGCATACTTTCGTTCATTTCAATGTTTTTCTCCAAGTTTAAAACCCCCTAACAACGGAGATTCTCATCTATATCTGTGTAATCTATGCTGACAACCCCTCTCCAGCGCTTCCTAGCCAGTGCGGCCAGTGGACGACCCTCTGTTGTCTCTTGTCTCTGCTTCTGGCATCTCAGCGTCATAAATACTGGCTTTTCGAAAGGGGTCAGCCTATTTGGATGACCAGATCAAAATTAGTGCGACCATCGCTATCATGAGGGAATGAGCTCATTATTATACATCCTCTGCATGTCATGCTATCTATATGGGATACTTGCTACCACTCTCAAATATTCAACCACCCGTTTTGTAGGGGTAGTTTACTCCTGGATTTTTTTCCATAATTAGTGCGATCATCGCTATTATAAGTGAGAATAAACTCATATTGAATATCCTGCATGCTATCTATATGGGGCTACTTGCTACTTGCTACCACTCTCAAATATTCCATCACCCCTTTTGTAGGGGTAGTTTACTCTTGGTTTTTTTTACATAGTTGGTGCGACCATCGCTATTAGAAGTGGGAATGAACTCACATTGTATATCTTGAATGCTATATTGATTTTGTCTACTCTCAAATATCCAACCACTTTTTTTTAGGGGTGAAATCTTGGATTTTTTTACATAGTTGGTGCGACCATCGCTATTAGAAGTGGAAATAGACTCATATTGTGTATCCTGAATCCTACTGATATTGTCTACTTGCTAGCACTTTCAAATATTCAAGCACCCCTTTTGTAGGGGTAGTTTAATCCTGGATTTTTTTACATAATTGGTGCGATCATCGCTATCAGAAGTGGTAATAAACTCATATTGTATATCCCAAATGGTATTGGTAAGGGCTACTTGCTACCACTCTCAAATATCCAACAACACTTTTTGTAGGGATAGTTTACTCTTGGATTTTTTACATAATTATTGGTGCGTCCATCGCTATTAGAAGTGGGAATGAAGTCATATTGTATATCTTGAATGCTATTGATATGGGCTACTTGCTATCACTCTCAAATATTCAACCACTCCTTTTGTAGGGGTAGTTTATAGTGAACGAATGCATATTGTACAGGGTGTCCCAACGATAGAGTAAAGTAGGTTTTATCATATAGGATATGAAAAATATCAATATCAATATGCATCACAGGTTAGGGGTGTAAATAGCGCACATTCTGAAAATATTTGGAAACATACAGGGCGCGTCACAAAAGTATGGCACGAAAAAGTATGTTTTTTTTTAAATGGAATGCCCTGTATTTGATTTTATTTCTGGATTCTATGTGTCACTATAAACATTTTTTGTCCTATAATATATGGGTCTAAATTTGATAGTTTTTGAATTATTCGAAATTAACGGAAAATTTTGCATTTTCATGATATTGGAAAATGACTGTTTTCTCCCTTATTTAAGACATTACACTCTTGAGATTTGGTGGGGATAAGGACTAGAGTCGTATCAAAGCTTCCACAGAAAATATTCGCTATTTGTTATACAGGGTGTTTTTTATAATGGTCAAAATTTTTCGATTTTCAAAATAAAAAATGTCTTTTTTTTTAAATGGTACACCTCTTTTATTATTACTATAGTGAATTGAGTATTTGAAAACCTATCATTTTTGCTAATAATGTCCTATAACTATATCTTCAATAGTTATCGATTAAATTCGAATTTTCCAAATCGTTCGGTCATATTATATGGAATGTATGGCGATCACCGGCCGTTGCCATGGAAAAAACAAAAATTAGTGTTGACAGAAAAAAAAATTAATCCTTTCTTTTTGATCCATATTTTTGGCTATGGACTATCCACTGAATGATTTGATTGACATGATCTATGTATTGGGGGAAGCCGAGAGAAACCCTCTACTGGCTCAAAGAATTTACCGAACAAAATATCCCGAACGGCGGGTACCCACTGCTCTCTGTTTTCGAAATGTGATGGAAAGGTTTGATTCCACCCCTTCCACCAGTGGAAGTGTTTCATACACGAAACGTAAAGTTGTTAACAAGAACGCAGCAAACGAAGAAAAAGAACTAGATATTTTGTTACATATTGAAGAAAATCCCCATGTAAGTAGTGGGGCATTATCAACTATATGCAACACTTCAAAATCCACTGTGAATCGGACAACAAAAAAATTCAAATACCAGCCTTACCATATTCATCTTCATCAAGAATTGCTGGAAAGAGATTTTGGAAAACGAGTTCAGTTTTGCAACGTGGCTGTAAACAGGCATAATATGCACTATTATGCGACTGAAAATCCATTTTGGCTACGAGAAGTCCAACATCAAAATTATTGGTCAATAAATGTATGGTGTGGCATCCACCATAACCAAATCATTGGTCCCTTCTTTTTTGATGAACATTTATCGGGTCGCAACTATTTGAATTTCTTGCGTGAAGAAATGCCTCTGCTACTTGAAGATATCAATTTAGTCGAACGGGCAAATATGTGGCTGCAACAGGATGGTGCACCTCCACATTACCATCGTGATGTACGGGCATTTTTGGATATGCAATTCCCAGGAAAATGGATAGGACGTGGAGGTTCTATTCCGTGGCCACCGAGATCATGCGACTTTACTCCCCTCGATTTTTTTTTATGGGGATTCATAAAAGACCGAGTATACTTTACCAAGCCAACCACCATGGAAGATATGAAAAATAGAATACGGGACGTTTGTCATTCAGTGACGCCTTTGATGTTATCAGAAGTCAGGCTGAATCTTCAAAGAAGACTGAATCTGTGTATTCAACAGGGAGGTCACCTTTTTGAACATATATTAAGACAAAAAATCGATTAACAATTTGAATATTAGTATTACCTTTGAATAATAACTTGAAACTTGGCTTAGTTTATCGTTTTATTGCAAAGGTAGCGATTTAGAAAATTCGGAATTTCTCGATAACCATGAAAGATAGTCATAGGACATTATTTGCAAAAATGATAGGTTTTCAAAGACTCAATCCACTACCGTAATAATAAAAGGGATGCATCATTTGAAAAAAATGATTTTTTTTATTTTGAAAATCGGAAAGTTTGGACTATAGTAAAAAACACCCTGTATAACAAATAGCGAATATCTCCGGTTCAAGCATTGATATGACACTAGTCCTTATCCCTACCAAATCTCAAGAGTGTAATATCTTAAATAACGGAGAAAACAATCATTTTTTAATATCATTAAAATGCAAAATTTTTTCGTCAAATTCGAATAATTCAAAAACTATCAAATTTAGACCCATATATTATATAACAAAAAATGTTCATAGTGACACATAGAATCCAGAAATAAAATTAAAAACAGGGCATTCTATTTAAAAAAATCATACTTTTACACGCCATACTCTGTGACGCACCCTGTATGTTTCCAAATATTTTCAGAATGTGCGCTATTTACACCCCTAACCTGTGACGCATATTGATATTGATATTTTTCATATCCTATATGATAAAACCTACTTCACTCTATCGTTGAGACACCCTGTATATTCTGCATGCTATTGATATTGTGACGAAACATGTGTTCAGCCGACCAAAGTTGATGGAGGGGCCGGATATTCGTACACAGTCACCACATTGTGTAGAATCGGTTTGATTCTGGTACATTCTATCGAAAATTGATAGCGTCGAACGTTCTACGCTGTTCTAGGTGTTACTAGAATATTCTTCTTATCCTGGCGAGGAGATATTCAAGTCCGTCAATTTGGGGAGGGAGTCCAGTTATTGATTGGCCGCGAAATATAAATCATAAAACATAAATAGGCTGCGAGTGTGTTATAGATTGTTTGTGAATAGGCAGTGCTGTACATAGTGACTTTGAATAAATAAATTAAAACTGGACAAGTGTTTTCTATAGCGAAAAATATTACAATATAGACTATATACTTGCTACCACTCTCAAATATTCAAAAACCTCTTTTGTAGTGGCAGTTTACTCTTGGATTTTTGGTGCTTGCAGGGCTATTTATCATCAGGGATTCGTATTGTATATTCTAACTCTTTGAATTTTGAAACGCTATTTTATTGAGTGCCAAAATGCACAACTTTGACCTCATTTACGCTTTATTGCTTCATCTCCGATTGTTTTCGGGATGTAGCGTCTTCTTTTGGACATCAAAAAAATGACAAGTCTTTGTTTCGCAATCAGCTGAACAATATAGGTAAGTAAACATTTTCACTTCTATTGCGATTGTCGCACCAATTATGTAAAAAAATCCAAGAGTAAACTACCCCTAAAAAAGGGTGGTTGAATATTTGAGAGTGGTGTAGCATGTAGCCCATATCAATAGCATTTAGGATATACAATATGAGTTCATTCCCACTTATAATAGCGACGGTAGCACTATAATATCTTATTCTGGTCATCAAAATAGACTTTTCCACGTGGGAGGCAGGGTTATTATAGTGGATCATGTGTGAACTCGCGAAACTCCTTAAAAGATAGCGCAGAAGAGAAAGAAACGGAAACTATATATTTTTGATCAAGCGATGATCAAATCAAGAACATAGAGGATACCGATAAAACTGATGGTTTCTTCATCGCAGATTATGTGAAAATGTTTAAAAAGGTTATCACGCTGTGTTTCAATACCACAATGCTTAGATTTCTTATTGGATTCAATAATCGCATCGCAACCCTGCATATCCATGAAAAATCTTTCAACAATGTGACCAAAGAAGACGTAAATGTGGTGCTAGACAACCAGATATTCATAAGGATTCACATTTTTTCATTTCAAACTAGCCAATGTTGTGTATTTGTGATTCTGTATCTTAATCCCTTATACCTACTTCACAGATAGGTGCATCAAAAGGTTAAAATAGTAAGAGGTTAAGTGTATTGGAGTGATATATTTTTTTAAAGTTCAATATCAAGCACTTCACATTCTTTTTCAAAGTCAGATCACTCTTTCCAGCTTAACACTTTGAAAATTAGAGTGAATACTATTTACTAGCGTCAGATAATTTAGATAAATGCCCGCCATTATTCGTAAAGGCAATAGTCGAGCCGAAAGCCGAGCTCGAGCTCCGCCCGCATTCTTCTAGATGTCTCATCACTAATCTGTCTAAATATTCAGGAGCTTTTGTTTTGCCAGAAATACTCTCTTCTCAAAACCATCAATTTCGTACGTACAGACATATAGCGTAATGTGATAAATAAGAGGATCAAAGACGTTTTCTAGGATTCAACTACTTGGCAATGGTTACATTTTCCTCTATGCATATCGGACTAATAGATCATTTCATCCATCCATCAGCAAAAACTCCTTTCAACCCTCCTGCACGTTATAAGACCCTTTGACCTGCGCATTCAGAAACCATCCCCATTATTCGAAGTGCAAGAGCAAGGGGATGAAAAATCCCGATCCAATTTTATAGGCATGATTAATTTATTCCATGATTTCTAAAAAGTTTGCAAGTCTTTTGGGGGCTTAGTTATTATCTATCTGATCAGGTAAGACGCAGTCAGTATCAAATTGGGGAAATATCCTTTTCCACTTATCTTGTTATTTAGGTCATCTTCAGGTAAAGGGGTGGGATTTGGTTTTGTTGTGGGAGTGTTGTTGCAACGAGAACTTTTCTTTCAGTTGTATAATGGAACCTCCAGGGTTGGACGTAGGCATGGAGTTTCCCAAGAATCCACTGCTTTGCCCTATATGTCATGATTATTTTACTGAGCCTTGTATTCTTAGTTGTTATCATACTTTCTGTGCGAGATGTCTTAGGGGTCGGGAGCAGGATAGAAAGTTGATTTGTCCTTTCTGCAGGTAATTTCTTAAATTATATAACCAATTATTATAGAGACAGTCGAGAAGTACTTCTGATTCATTATTATACATAACCTTTCTTTTAATTGAGTGGTTTGCATTTCAGCATTCAAATTAATGAAGCTCGTGAGAGTCATTAAAAAGCAAGAGAATAATGTTTTTTTTTTCAGACAACCTACATTGCTGAAGGATGGTACATTTCTACCCCCTCCAGACTCTTTAATGAGACAATTAATTGACATTGCCAATAGCGAGAACCCGCCATGTTGCAATTGTGACAAAAGGGACAGGGCCAATATGTATTATTGCAACACTTGCGGTAAGCTTGATTACTTCTTATTTTATGTTTTCTAGAATATTGCTTGTTTTGGCGCGGACTTTACTACTCCAAATGACGCATATTTGAAGTTTTTTGAAAAGTGAAGTTTCTGCCAACATCAAAAGATACTATTGTGAAATGTAGATGTTTTTGAAACTGTGCTTACATCATCAAAGATCTTGGGAAAAGAATTTCGAAAGTTTGGACATCACACAGATGATGTCCTCGTCATCCGGTATGCGGTTTTGAGACATATTAAGAAACGAAAACGAAACTTCGTTTACCTATCTTCGGGTTCGCAAGGAAATAGCATTTGAGATAGTCAAGTGTGGAAAATCACATCAGGCATTGTGGTGGCCGGAAGCGTTGATGCAGTGCTGGAGGCGTTCTTGGAAATTCGCGTAGACTCTCTCCAACATCGCTCGGAGCTCCTCTTGGTCTTCTTTGTTGATCAGTTCACCACGCCTGCGAAGTGATTCAACCCAACAAAGGATGGTGTTTCGAGAGGAAACAGATCTATTCCGATGAATGTTAAAGTGGCGACGAAACTCACGCTGTACGGCGATGAATGACTCATTATTTCAGATGAAACAATCATAGGCGAAAACGCCTCTCTCTCGTAGACGGAGGCGGAGAGAACTAGCTCAAAGACGTCCGTCCTCTCTGACGCACCCTGTATAAATGAGGAACTCTTCTGTAATACTTTCATTCGGCCTCTGTTGACCGCCTCACCGCCTTGACCGCCCCACTCCAGAGAGAGAAACCATTCAAATTTACCGCTACACTGAATAATCATTCTTGACTTCGGTACTTCGTATGATCAGCTGTTGGTGATTCCATACTCTATCCGACTATAGCGGTCGTTGTCCAGAACTCTCACTTGGCTTAAAGCTCCTTTCCATTTTGAAATTAGTTCCGGCCATCTGCTATTGATCTGCCTGTGAATTCAGCGACGTATTTGACCTGGTTTCAATTTTTAAACTTAAAAGAAGAATCTTGATAAATTTCGTATACAGGTAAGAAGAGTGGATTCAAACTCCTTTTGTTAAAAATCAATATGAGTATGCGATGTGTAAGAATTTCAGGGCGCTGTGCTATTTTGAGTGAGAGATCCCTGGATGAGGTCATGGTTATGATCTCTGATAATGTCTTCGATCTTCTTCGTTGACAGTTCACCTGATCTGATTCTCACCTCACCGACAAATTCGTTTGTCAAGAAGGCTCATAGAACCCGAACCAATAATAGGTATTGGTATTACAACACCAAAAGGAGCAAGATTCTTCTTCCACTCTATTCTGGATATACAGAGTGTCCGGATATGATAATAGACCTCGCATTTTTATGAAACTTGAGATGGAGACATTGGTATGGTTGGGGGGGCAAACCACTGTCCGGCGAGTAGGCATTGAAGGCCCTTTTCGCCAACCCCAGGACCATTGCAGTTCTAACTAAGTTGATGATGGAGAACATCACCTAGCTATATATTGAACTAGCAGGACCAATTAATTTAGGCTAACTATTAAACTTTTCGACTGTCGGTAATTGATAATACTGCAGTCTACTTAGTAGCGTTAGCCAGTGAGAGTGCCAGTAAATACAGAACAGAAAATAATTTCTGCCCACCGCGGGGCTCGAACCCACGTCAATCAGAACTAACGGTCTCTCAAGCCGGCGTGTTACACGCTCGGCCACCGCGTCCTCCCGAGATGGAGACATACTAAAGTGCTTTCTTTTCAAGATACGGGTTGTGAAACTTTTAGGTTTCATTCCGATTTTTGTCAATTATTCCTCATCAAGGGTGATTTTTTATGACGTTTTTATGACGACAAATCCAAATTCCTTCACGGTTTTGATATCACTAGGATGGGTCACCCACGTCACATCGATAACTTATCTAGATTATTAAAACTTTTTTCAAGTTTGGTGCATGTGTGTGTATATTGTGTGAATATTTTATAAAAATGAGAGGTCTATCACCTCTCAATCGTTGTCGGTTGAATATCACACCCTGTATATTAGTAGGCCAACAAGATCATGATTCAGGCGGAAAAGGCTTCCGCACACTGCTAGGTAACAAGAGGTTACAATAACCTGAAGAGTCACATCTCTATAGATTTGGCATCAGAGACGACTCCGACTGAAGACGGTTCTTAGAGGATGAGGAGAAACCGGGTTCACGTTGTCACGGAATGTCCAGCTCGTGGCAACTCAAGGATGAGACACTCTGGAGAAAGAAGTCATCACACTCAAGAAACTGTTAGGGATCCACTTGATGGACCTAGACATTTTCGGATGCAAACTGTTACCCAGCCACTGCTGCACTTTGTAGCTACCTGAATATTGTTGCAGACCTTGAAGCCATCTCGTACTGCTTGCGCATTCAAGATAGTTGTTAGATGATCAGGGCAATCCAACATTTTTCTCCAACAGCAACATCCCCCGATAGCTTGTTAGGGTTTGCTTCTAGCTCCGTCGGCACTTGTGTACTTTTGAATATACCATTTTATGACTACCAGCAAAAGGATTGATGATTTCAGATTGGATATGCTGAAGATAAGGAGTGAATTTGATGTTATTTGTCAGGATTGGAAAATCACGTTTGTGAAAATCAGACACCAAGCAAAAGAATGCGTTTTAACTCAATTTCTGGAAAAGATAAGAAAAGTGCCTACTCCCGTTTGTTTATGGAGATTACGGACGTTATCATTATGAACATGACTCAAACATTTCAAGAAGATTCCTAATTTGTAGTTTCTTAATCTTCTGGATTCGCAACTATTAATTATTCCGAAAAATCATTTCCCGGATAACTTTTTGATGCATTAGCAACTTATAATACATCCCTTGATGCAGATCCTTTATAAAGTGAACTCTCCGTTATTTATAGTGATTCCGATATGAAAAAAGGTACTGTACAATATGATCTTCATCGTGTCTCTCCAAATAACTTTTGTTTTTTACGAATGATCAAAATGAATTCGTACATTGATTTGATTCACTAACCAGGCAACAATATAAAGCAGTTCTACGGAAACGTCGTTCTCTTGTTTTAATAGACAGCAAGAAAGCATAACGGTTTTGGCATGAATGAACATTGATACTGCTTTTTTTAGAAAATACGTTCATCGGCCTCATTTGAAAAAACTCTTATGGATGTTTCCGATCTCCATTTCAAAAGCTGAATCACATGTTCTTCTCTCCGCATTTTTTATTTATTAGTAAGTAATCAAAATGTTTTGTTGCTCATACAGGGTGTGTCCCGAAAAAAATGGGTCATAAATGGTGACAGTGGATTCCTTACAATGAAAAATTGTGATGGACTTTAACTTTGTCTATTTGGAATGTTGATTATCAAAAGAGATACCCTTTCAATGTTGAATTTATATTTTTGATTTTTTTAACTAACTTATTTCGCGTGTCAAACAATCCTCATATACCAATTTTCATAAAAATAACTTAATTTGAAAAGTTATTTGAAAAATTAAAAATTTAAATTTACCTTCCACACACTGTATCTCTTTTGATATCAACTTTCGTAAAAGAAAGGTTTGTTGCATATCGCAATATTTTTCTGCAAGGAATCTGCTGTTACCTTATGTCCCATTTTTTTTGAGACACCGGGCTGAATCATTATGTATGACGTATCCTATTAATTTTTGAAAATTAATTTTTAATCGCATCGCACAAAAAATAGCAATAATTATCATTAACAGATTTGAGCAAATGGACACGGTCCCAAACAATTTTGGAATGTGGAAAATATCAGGAACTTTTCAACACCTAAGCCTTCCTATTTGTTATAGGTTTTAAGTGATTAATTATTTTATACATGATTGGTCACAATTTTTCAGTTTTTAGCGCTTGCTGTTTTTTGTATGAAAAACATAAGAATCATTGATGTAATAATATTCAAAAACCATCATATTCTTCAATAAAGAAAATAACTCAACTCCATTTCTTGCCAAAGCATCTTTTTGTTGAATTCTTTCCATGTTTGAATGATTCAACCCGTCATCAAGGTAAATTTTGGATTTTTTCTTATTATATTGTAAATGCCAATATTCCATCATTGAAATTGATCTTTTGATGCAGGTCAAGCTTTATGTGTTCACTGCCGAGATACCACCCACAGAGCAAAAATGTTTGCTAGTCACGATATTGTGCATATGACGAAATGCCAAAAGGAGCCTAAAAGAGTAAGCTCATGTACATTAGTACCAGATACTAGGGTTAACTAAATAAATATAAGTGAAAAGGGTCAAGCCGATATCGCGCGCTTTTAAAGTGCGGCAACTCACACATATGTATTGATAAACTCTTATCATATTTATGTATTTGATGGGTTGATGCAGGGGTTGATGTTATGATGATTTTCACGAATTATTTATATGAAAAATAAACCATTACCTGTCCTCTTAAAAAAAAGCATTTATAATACTTGAGTCACTCTTAACCCTGGATCATGATCTTTCAATAGCTTTATGTAAGGTTTCATACCATCAGATAACGACAGATTTTGCTGACTGATTTTCTCGCTTTGGGGATTTTAACCACTGAAAAGTATGTCAGTGTTGAGCACAAAAAATGAAAATTTAGCCACCGCAAGTGTGCTAGGCATATGGAAAATAACCATTTCTTCTGCAAAAAAAAAGTGATTTTTCTTTTCATTTTCTCGTTTATGGCATTTTACCACATCAACAAATATAACAATGTAATACTGCAAAAAAAAGCCATAAGGATTGGACGTGCTTAAAGGGTTGAAATAAGGGTGCCATCTTGTAAAAGAATACTTGGCTGCTAATGCATTTTCTCGCTTATGGCAATCGGCAGAATGAATTTTGATATCAAAAGGAACCTGAAAAAAAAATCCCATAAGCTGATCGGCTGTTGAAGTAAGTTTTCCGGACGGAAAATTTTGCGAAAATGTTTTCGTCGTCCGGCAAACTTTCTCATTTATGGCATTCGAACAGTATGATTTTAATAATTGATAAACATCATACCAAAAATCCCCAATGTGTTTCAAAAGAAGCCATAAGCTGTGAAGTTGTAGGAAAATGTGTGTTTTTTTTTTCATTTTCTCGTTTATGGGAATTGGCATGTGGAAAGAGAAATTGATTTCAAGACCAGAAATAAAAAGCCATAAGTCAGAAACATGATATCGACGTTTTGTATAAATAAACATATATATAGTCCGTGGTGACAACCAATTTCCTGACGTGTCTAACCAACAACTCCTAGGAGGTATCGGTCTAACTCCATTGTCAAATTTTTTAACTAAAAAATTTCATTTTAATTTTTATAACCGTTAAGGATATTGTCAGTGGATAGGGAGCACTTAGAACAGTTCATCCAAGAAATAATGTTAAATTTTGGTAATTGTATTAGGTATACTATTAAAACTAAATGTAATTACAATTTGACAATGAAGTTATTGGTTGACACAGTTCCAATTATTGAAAAAAGCATTTTCTTAATTTTTTTTCCAAGTTATTCTGTACTTACTAGTGAATACTCTCTAAACTCCAAAGTTTATCCACTGTAAGTTTCAGCTGTGTAATTTGAATAAAACTACTGCTAACATGGGATTGAAAATCTAACATGAGAATCCCTATGTTCATTTCTTGTGCTCAACACTGACATACTTTTCAGTGGTTAAAATCTCTAAAGCGAGCAAATCAGTCAGCAAAATCTGTCGTTATCTGACGGTCTATTTTCATCCAAATTGCTTCGAATTGGAACTGTCAAATTTCCGCTTGGCAAACGGGAATCATACGCTACCATCTACATTGAATTTGTGTTTAAAGTCACGCTTACACCAAATTCAATGTGGGTGGTACCATAATATGATTCCCGTTTCCCAAGCGAATATTTGACAGTTAGAGTTCGAAATGAAATTGATTGTGATCTTAGAGTACATTGAGAATCAAAAATGTCCACGGATGTTTAATGGAAGTGGGGACAATTGCCTTCCCGAAATAGATTTTTGTTGAATATCGGGTCCCCCAGTAATTTCTTAATGAAGCAGTGTTAACAAAACCGCACCTCTATAATAATCCCTTTCTTGATTCTCCCAAATGGTGGAAATCGACCAATCAGTCCATCGAGCCTCCACTCCTCTGCTTTCTTCTCTCGCCAGGATGAGATTCATTTGGTTTTGCTTAGGCTATTACCTTCACATCTCTCTGGTATTCTAGTAAATAGGGATGCCCCCAGTGCCTGAATTGCTACTGGATCATGGATGATGATTGAGAGTGATTTTCTCGGAGAACTGCTCTCTTATGTTCTCAATACTAGAAGTTTGAGCTCTCACCTTTATCCAAGCTCACACGAACCTATGCCTCAGTACAATATTGAACATCTTTGATTTCAGAACGGAACAGACAGTATTATAAAACCCCCCAAGTAACACAAGTTTCTTTGTTATGATCTCCAAGAACGTTTTATAACAATGTTATAAAACTTAAGGTTTTAAAGAATCAGCTTGAAGATCTTCTCAGGACTCTCATAAAGCAGCTTCTAGCCAAAAAGGGCCCATCCTAAAAGGATCTCCAAGTCTAAATTTTAAAAATATTATAAAACCGTATAGTTTTAATTTTTTGGTCCTGAAGAGTTCTCCAAGATATCTTTACATTCATTTATTAAAACCCTGACCGGGACATGTTACATTTGAAACATACTTGCAGCAGACTAAATGATCTTCGAATTAGTGTAAAATCTCTTAAAGGGGTTATATTTTATTTATCAATCGGACAACTTGGTGTGCGTGGTTGGTTGTCGAGTTCCATACACCTAAGTATAATGGCGTTATATAATATTGAGACTATTATTATAGAAAAAACTGATGTTACTGAATGCGATGTTCTCCGGCATATAATTTACCAACGGATGGCACTTTTTCCACAAAATATAATACCGTACTACTAAATAACTCGAGCGCCATCAATTCGCTGATTTCTTAGATATTCAAAGATATTTCAAGAAATTTCATAAATTTTTATTTTACATCTCAACATCTTAAATGCGTTTCCTTATAAAAATCCATGCTTGTGCACACTGTATTCCACTTCTTTTAAAAGTATATACTTCAATAAAATGTTTTTTCTCTCTATCTGTTACAAAGTGTCCAACATGGCGGTGCTCATAATCTTCTAGAAAACAAAAAAACATGGCGCGTTTTAAGTTAAAACCATTTGCGATTTTAAAAAATCCTTAAAGCCCAACTAGACTTGAAATATCTTTTTATTTACCACTTTCAGAACAAATTCTCTTGAAGTCATCTATCTACTCTTTATTTTAAAACTTTTTTGCCATGATAGGTTCAAACAAGTTTTAACGAAGTTTGCGGAAAGATAATAATATGATAATCAAAATAATTAATAGTTTAAAATGAAAATCTAAACGCGCACTACACTGATGGTACAGGGTACAGCAGATAGCTTGTGACAAATAGGGCGATCTTTCCAAACGAAGAGTTGTAGACAGAATAACACAACAATTTTCAGAAATACCAGGAGCATTTCACACAACTAAATTGACCAAATTAAATCAATTGGGTTTCAAAATATTCTCAATTTACTCTTGAAAATGCAACAATTATGTTTGGTGACTTGATATAGAATTTTATTGTACATTTAGCCTCAAGATGAAATAGTCTTCTTGATGAATTTTAATGGATACATCAAGAGTACTTCATATATCCATATTAAAACTATTTGCTTAAGCCTGGATCGTTTCAAAACCATTTTGCAATTTAATACTTTTTGGAGGCAAATTAGTTTTATAATAACCAGTGACTAGAGTATTTTAAAATCAGTTCAAGATCAATTGTACATTAGGAGTGAATTGTTTTTTGTTTTGATTTGAGGAGTGCATTAAATGCATGATTTAGGAATGAGTGGACTTAAAGAATAATTGGTTTATCGTAAGATAACTTTAAAACACATGTTATTTTATTAAACATATTAAAACCTTTTTAAATCCTGAATAAATCTAAAGTATCTTGGATGTGTTACTTGGGCATGTTTATGCTAGATTTTTGTATTCCTTCCTATGTGAAAATGGACAGTTGTAGTTAATTTGTTTGAATTTATTTAATCGGTTTGTCGTATTTTCAAAAAACTTTGGGTCCTCTAGATCAACTGGCGACTTTAAAATATTGTCAGACTCGCTTTCTGGTTTGAACACCAAAGGACTCAATAGTTTAATTTTCAGTGTCCTCAACATGGAGAACACTACATAATGTTCTCAGCCTCGCAAAGTACCATGTTGTGCGTGAATTGCTTCAGAGATTTACCCAACGAAGTACGCACTCAATGTGTTGACATTGACACTGCTCATGTTCAAGCCTCAAAACGTCTGGAAAGAGGACAAAACACCATTATGGATCTCCAGGTATACCAACCTGTTTGAATGCTTGATTATATGGTAATTTTTTTTCACAAGACCTCTGTTCGTGATGGCATTATAGCTCTCAAAGGACTCATGGATGAACTACGTCGCAACATGGATACAGAAAAGCATACCATAAATACTTTTTGTCAAGGCATGCAGGAAGCCATGTCCAAAACACATGCTGCCATGATTATGGAGGTGCAAAGACAATATGATAGTAAGGATAGGGTTTATAGAAGTCAGTTGCTGCTTTTAGGTAAGCAAGGTTGTGATCTTTTCAGGAATATTTGAATTTGAAATTTTCGGTCAGGTACTGTGATGCCAGTTCTCCAACTGCACCTAGTACTCTGTACTACGTTCACTGCCGCAGCTAATAAATATCAATTTTTGGAACTATGTCCGCAACTTATTGAAAGACTGGCTGCTGTAGGCAATCTTAGTCAACCAGTGAGGTAGGCACAATTTTTCAGAACTCATGTCAAAATAGTGTGAATGCGTTGTTAATAGGTCTTTACAATCGTCGCAAATCAAAACAAACTATAGAAGTGAGTTCGCCCAATGCCTGGAACCCTGGATAGGCCAAGCCGCTGTGTCTCAACATCAGTCCGAATTAGCAGCAAGTAAATATTTTTATTGGAAAATTACATCTTCATCTCATTTCATTGGCTTGACAACATACACGCTTGAAAGGCATACCACATTGGTGGCAAATTGTTATAAAATGCTGCCATCAATTCCATTATACAAAGTGTCCAAATTTAAAGCTGCCTATATTTTTATAGTGATCCTTGAGCGGATATTTTAGTAGTACTGTTTTAAAGTGTATGTTGCAGCATCTCGTCTCTATGAGACTGCTCCACCCACCACAAAAAAGCAACAGGGAGCATTAAAATCCAAAATCTTAGAGGGAGACTCTTCCTTTTCCGCACATTGTAGATCATTTGAGTCTCAAATCAAAGAGCTCAATCAGCAATTTAATAAGGTTAAGGATAAAGTCGGCGAGCTGCACAAGTAAGTTGGATGAATTCACAAATGGTTTTTGAGCGTTAGCCTTCCATAGAGACATCACCGCAATAAGAAAAGCTCAAGCACCTCCTCTCACTGCCAGATACGAAATGCTGATCAGAGAATGTATACATCTTGATCAAACACTCGAAAGGTAAGACATCCTGGACATGGATAAGAAACTATCATAAATAAATCTTCAAGACAACAACAAGAACTGGAGCGGATGGCAACAGCCTTTGACCAATCATGGGAGGAACAAATGTGGCGTTTACGAGTGGAACAAGAAGTGTTTAGTTGTCAAAGAGCAGATGTTAATACTTTGCGCAACGAGCTGAAGCATTTGAGCCAAGTATTTTACATCACAATAGATCTACAGAGGATACATCAATATTTTTTTAGGTAGCCACTCAGCTGGAACCCTACATCAGAACCCTCACTCCCGTTCCTGCTGGAGGTCTTGGTGCTCAAGATCATTCTCAACCACAGCAGGCTGATCCAGCGCAACAAATTGCTAATATTCTGGAACACATGGGTAAGACTGATTTTAGATTGTTAAACCAAGCTTTATTATTATGGATATAAAAGGAACAACACCAAGATCACTAGCCATATTCCAGAGGTGGCACCTCAGGATCATCTTCAAATTGACTGAATTTGGAATTCTTTTCTACAATTTTGCTGAAATCCATATCATCTTTTGGACCAGTCACCTCAAGAAAATTGACCTCGCGTTTTCCATTTTCATATTCTTCTATATTTTTCTTTCTCGCAACACCGTCAGATTTTTTCTTCAATGGAGCTTTGTAGCTCAGAATAGGGAGCTTCAAAACTAGGTGTCCTAAAAATTACACTGTTAACACTAATTTAGAAAAATTATTCAACCAACCTGTCGTTTGAGATCTCAAAGCTGAACTTCTTTCAACAGCAACTTCTTCGGGAAAACATATCTGGAAAATCTTCCCCTTAATGGTTAGTTTCACATAGATAGGCTGCAAGTCTATGTCGATCAGGCTGGTGTCCATGTACTTATACACGGAAATATCCAGGATGTACATTTCTGGGTTATCATCAGAAAATTTAAAGTTTAGCTTGGCTTGGTTTATGTTCAAGGGTCGTCCGTCTTTGGCAAACAGTCTGGATGATTATTTTTGTTTCAATGATGGTTTTTTGTTAGTCAAAAACTACCTTATAGTCTTTCTTACTCTATTATTGGTATCAGTAATGTCTCTGATTTGGTCAATTTTTTTCTGACGTTTGGCTATTTCTCTTCGTGTCTCTGGGCAATTTTCTCCAACACTTTGCCAGAATTCCTCATCGCTCATTGAGTTATCCGTTTGACGCATGCGTTCTTTTTGGCGTTGTCTGAATATCCTTGAATTAAAACATCTATTAGTATGATTATTTTGGATGTTTTTCGTGAACATCACTCTTAATTTATATTTATTTACAATGAAAATAGTATGTTTGCTTACATATAATTGTCTTGACTTTCTCTGATTCCCTTCTCGATGATTGGTAAATTTTGTACAGCCTTGATCCTCTCACTTTTTGTTATTTTCGTCACATCTAAGCTCTCCAATTGTGGAAGTTGTGCAACCACGTAGTCCCTGTATCCTTTGTAGTCACTACAGGGATTGCCTATGAAAATCATCATCAAAATATATCCCGACGATTGAATACCTATATACCAGTTAGATATAGATCTCTCAAATGAATATTCTTCTTCAAACTCTTAACACTCTCCAGATCTCCAATAAAATTCAACGTTAGATCTAGTTTTTGAAGGGACTCGCACTTTTCCAAATTCTCTATTTTCTCAATATTGTTTATCGCCAAGTTCATGTATTGCAGATCTTTTAGTTTGTTTAAATTTTCTATTTTGCCTATTTGATTGGCTTGCAAATAGAGTATTTGTAGCTTTTTGCACCAGTTTTGAAGGTGCTCGATTTTTTCCACATCTTCTTGATGTAGGGATAGTTCTTCTAATGTCCCAATAAGTCCTGGATATCATAAAATGGTATAATTTTCATGTTTCAGTATTTATTTTGGCATACCTTCATTGTGCTCTGCTTTTTTTCTAACTAAATCTTCTGTTATGAATACCATTGTCAAAATGACAAGATTCTATCGGAATAGAGTTTTGGTTATTGATAAAACTTCTCCGTAACAACCGCGTATCGACCTATCAAAAATGTGTTGGTTAAAATTTAATAGACCGGGAGCCAAGCCTTATTTTTTCAAGTCAACAGGTGCTCAATTCTCCAAATAATCCGTATACGAAAATGCATTTGAATTTCTACACCATTCGTGTACGGATTTTATTGGAGAATTGAGCCTTTGATGTCGTGTGGCCTACAGTGACGACAATAGCTAATTATCCGCCACGTTTTCGCAAAATTATGACGTGTATTACCGAATTAATAATAATATAAGTTCGTCAAGAACCTTCACAAAAACATGGCTGAACACAATTTATTATTGACGAATTAAAAATAAAGCACTCTATTGTCACCAATTTGAACTCATCCGCCATATTTTAGATAAATTATTACGTGGTTTTATGGTTTTAAATGGAATCTACAATCTACAACAAAAGTTGTAAAATGTCAAATCAAAATGACTTTGCAAAAACATTGTCGGGGATGTTTTTTCATGGCCAATCAAAAATGGTGCACTCTATTGTCATCACTGTCTTGAATAGTCACTGATGTAGTGTGGCCAAATTTTGTTCTGCCTCAATGACGGAAATTCACCTCAATCAAACACTGCTAACTTAATGAAATGGAGAAATTTACCTTTCAATATCTTTGGAGAAATTCTTCAATTACACAAACGATTCACTCGAATTTCCGGAAATTTTTAAAATTAATCACAAATAACCTGCACTAATCAATTCAAAATGCTCTTTCTATCAACTTGAATGACGTCCAACTTTTTTCTCTGCGAAAATATCTGATACCAGAGGTAGCAGGTAGCTTAAAGAGTAGCTCTAAGCTACTACTTTATTTGTAGTCGAACATTAAATTATACCAGTATTTTCGGCTGGTAATTATTTATTTTCATGACCTATTTATTATAGTAACTGCAACAGGTTTGAAAGTGGTAAGGGACTCTATACAGGGAGCCACAGATTCGAGTGCATGCATGGGGATCTCCGTTATTATAAGAGATACAGGGTCGGTTGAATGGTTGCAAAGTTGCGCATTTCTATGCCATTCTGAAATTTGAAAAATTCCGACTACACTGAGAAAATTCAGTTAATAATTTTTTTTATGAGACAATTTTTTCTTACCACTATAATATTTTTATTTATATTGAGGAAATCAATTTTTGGATGTCAATAACTGGATCTTTTCAGACTGCTTCTATGACCACCAATCATATATCTTTTGATGAAGATAAAAATTTTGCTGACCCAAAAAATTCTTTCTTGCTGCAATAAGTTTTTTATTAGCAGTCAAAAATTTTAACTCATAGTGAAAAATAAAACAAAAATAAATTCCTTTACTGCTCATCACAGTAAATTTTTTGGTCGTTAAATAATATTTATTAGCCCTCAAAACTCGTTTATTAGCTAGTCTTGGCAAAGCGTGTTGTATCGGTCATTTTCGTGAGTATTCGTGATATCCTGACCAATGAGAGAAGTATTGGGAGAAAGCGTGGTCGCCATGACACGTCTCTGATCTGGAACTGGAACGAATGATTAATACGTTACTCATTGTCGGTATGTCCGCATCGTCTTGGTATTGTTGCCGGAACAATATTTTGAGTTTTCGCATTATTCGTCATAAGTCATAACAGTTCGATCTATAGTTCTTCTTTTTCTTCCGTAGTGTCAGAAGTGAAAAATGCAGCCGGATTTCAAGAAAATGCGAAGCTTTCAACCTTCATCAGTGGCAGTGGGCTTTTCACACCAAAGTGCGACTCGTGGCAAAAATGCTACTTATATCAAAACCTCTCCAACCATATGGCAACCAGGGTTGCGATGGTTGTAAAGGTTTTAATATAAGTAGCTTGCTTGCAACGAGTCACACGTCACATGATTCTTTGGTGTGAAAGCCCAATAAAATTATTTTCAGCACCTAAAATAACTTTATTGATGACTACAAAACCTTTTCTTTTATAATAAATAAAAATATTCAGCATGAAAAATAATGATTTTAGTGGTGATACAAAGTCTTTTTGACAGTCAATAAGTTTCTTATTAATAGGTTGACCTTTTTACCGCTAAAAAGTAACTTTCATAAAACGAGTTTATTAGGGACTACAAATATTTTTGTGAGTTCCTATATCAATACAGATTTTGTCAGTCAATAGAATTTCCATCATGGATAATAATTTTTTTCCTCAGTGTACTTCCGAAGGTATTCGAAAAAAACCAAAATTTCGCAAAAACGTTTTAATCATTTCCCGCGTTTGATTGAAAAGACATTTTAAAATAAATCAAACTTTGTCCCTAGCACCGATACTGATTATTCGAAATCCGAATTGTCCTCGTTGATTGTTTTTCAAGCTGCAGTTAGGTTATCTATTTATTTAAGGTTGTGATGAGGTCCAGTAGGGTTATGTTCGTGTTATGGAATTAGTGTAAACTACCATCACAGACTGTGCTACCATCATGTGTAGTGTGCCTCCACACGCGTTTTTTCTGCTTTAACCTTCCGGTATAGTCAACCACGGTGTCAAAGACCGGTTCCAAATATTTTTTGTATTGTAGGTAGTACTTGAGGTACCACGCGACCGTTTTGATACCTGGGTGCCTATACGTAGGACCCCGGTGACTACATTCGCAATTGCAATTTTGAGTCTAAACAATTTCCTGGACCTTTATTGATTAGACATAGCTGAAAAAAAACTACAGTTACAGTTACTCTTCACACTTCCATTGTACACGGTTCTTCCTTATAATTTGCCACCCCCTTAGAAACTCTATTTAAAGAGATACGAAAAAGTGTTCAAATGGAAGTCTCATAACTTTTTCTAAAGATTTTATAATAACTGAGCGAAAAAACAAATCATCAGGGCATTCCATTTGAAAAAATGAGATTTTTCCAGATTTTTCCTCTTAGTTATTTTAAAATCTTTAGGAAAAATCATGAAACTTTCATTTGAACATTTTTTTGTACCTTTTTGAATAGATTTTCTAAAGGGTTAGCAAATTATAAAGAAAAACCCTGTACAGGGTTGTCCAACGAAGGTGAACACCCTTGTAATTTCTATATTTTAAAAGATATCGCACCAGTAAAGATGTCGGTTTTTCAAAAAAATAATTCCAAACAGAATGATATTCTCAGGAGTGCTTGTGGACTGCCTCCCGAGCATACAACCAAAAAATCTGACTCGAAGTCCTGGTCCGTTTTGCGCTGAAGAGGTGGTTACCTAAACATTTTTTTAAAGCAAAATGACCTGGATAAAAGTTATAGAAGTTCAAGAACTGAGCAACTTTGCCTTATAACATTTTATGATAGCTCTAATACTAAACGAGTTACAGCGCATCAAATGACAAAAATAATCTGACAAGGTGTGGTTTTAAAATTTTGTTTTGCGAAAAAATATCCCGGATGAAGGTTTCAGAGAGGCAAAGGCTGAACAACTTTTCTTCATACCTTTTTTCATGATCCCTAAAAAAATGTTTTTGGAACCACCCCTGTTGCCAGTGGAATTTTCTCATTTGATCTGCTGTAATTCATCAAGTGTTACAGCTGTCAAACAATTGTATAAGCCAAAGTTGTTCAGTTTTTGATCCTCTATAACTTTTACTCAGGTCATTTTACTTTGAAAAATGTTTGGGAAACCACCTTCTCAGCGCAAAACGTACCAGGACTTCGAGTCAGATTTTTTGGTCGGATGCTCAGAATGCAGTCCACAAGCATCCCTGAAAATATCATTTTGTTTGGATTTTTTTTTGCCGACCCCTATGTAGTCCCCAGTACAACGTGGTATTTTCGAAGTGATACATATAGTCGTCAAACTTTGTGAACTGCTTTCTTATGTATAGTGTACTAACCCCTGAAAATAGTAACTTTGGGTGTGGCCATGTCTTCGCACACGCAACCTCTTAATTTTTATCACCTGACGGTATCGCGAGGCGATATATATTTTGGTGGCCGTGTATACCACTTTTTCAGAAACAATATAGAAAATAATGTTTGAAAAAATCAGAGCTGTATGTATGTTATTCCATAACCTCCAGATGTTTAACATATTGAGGTTTCGGTGGCCACCAAACCATGCGTGATTTTTGGTGCCCAAATATTTCCGTCATAAATGATTCATCATATTGTTTTTGAAAGAATGGTGTACTTGGCCACCAGAATATATATCGCCTCGTAATACCGTAAGGTGATAAAAATTAAGAAGTTGCGTGTGCGAAGTCATGGCCACACCCAAAGTTACTATTTTCAGGCGTAAGTACACTTGACATGAGGAAGCAGTTCTCAAAGTTCCACGACTATATGTATCACTTCGAAAATACCACGCTGTACTGGGGACTACTAAGCCGACGACAACTTTACTGGGCTAAAATACAAAAGTTGTGGGGATTTTGGTGAGGAGTGAGGTACATTTAACAGCAAAACAATCAAGCATCGGATAAAAAAAATATATGGTATGAAACATCTGTATATTATTGGAATTTTGAATTCTACATAAGATTCAGGAACACATTTTCTTAAAAGCGATTTTTTTGTCTGTAAAGTAAATCGTTTCGGAGTTATAATGGATTGATAATCGGTATTTTGGCTAATTTGCATCATAGTAATGAGAGCTTTCTGGAAGGTAAGTACTTTGGTAACTCACCTGTTGTTATAGTGAACTTGGTTATATATATACGAGAAACTTATGGAGCTATCTACAATGATATTACTATGTTTCGTGAAACAAAAGACAACTTCATAGAGAGGATGCATATTTTCTAAGTCGAAGGAGGCATTTTTGAGAAATAAATTTTGCATGCTCAAATATAAAAATTGGGATATGAGAATAAATATTTGAGATATACAGTGTGTCCGCAGAAAGTCTTTACAAAATCTAGCCATATTCCTGAGGCCAAAATAAGCCGATTTAAAGCAACTTATACCTTTGTCCGAAATTGCTTCGTTTCCAAAGATACAGATACTTTGCATTGTGGCCGTTGGAGGGCGCTGCACACTGCACGTCCGATGGTTTAAAATGCCCATAACTTTTTTCCCAGTGTAGTTATATTTTTTTTGTAAAGGAAATGATTTTTCAGGCATTTTTGGGCAAAAAATGTGCTCTTGTTATAACCCGCCAAAAGTGATTTGTTTTCGAGATATTTCGATTTTTAGTGTTCGATGCCGCACCGGAATTTTCAAATTACTTTGAATTGAAAATATTGTTATCTTTGAGGCTGAAAATTGGTCTGTTAATCAGTAGTATTTAATTTTTTTATCAAATCATATAAAAATTGAGATCAATATCGGTCCACGTCCACGCCCATGGAAATGGATTGATATTAATTTTAATTTTCATATGGTTTTCTTACCCCATAAAGCTGTGCTGTGAATATTCTTGTGCGGCTTCGGAAACTGAAAACCAAAATATCTCTAAAACTACTTACTCTAGCAAATTATAACAAGAATATCTTTAGAGAGACATTGTTTTACGGTTATCCGATGTTAAACGGAAAGGTTGGTTCAGAACCGTAATAAATGTCTAGAGTTACATCCATCTGAGTAGTGCCGTCCTTATATTTATTACGGTTCTGTACCAACCTTTCCGTTTAACAAGAATATCTTTTTTGCATAAAAATGTCCATAAGATCATTTTTTTGACAAAAGTCAACAACCATACTTGAAAGAAAGTTATGGCCAATTTTAACTATAAGAAGTGGAGTGTGGAATGCCCTCTAATGGCCACAACGAAAAAGTGTCCATATTCAGGTTCCGCATCCCAAAAAAACCCCGGGTATCAATTTTCAAAGTGATACGTTGAAAAATGTTCACACATTTTGAAGAATTCGATTTTTATTGTTCAACTTTACCACCCTGTATCTAAGAAACGAAGTAATTTGGGAATAGGGTAAGTTGCTTTCAATCGGCCTATTTTGTGAAGACTTTTTATAGACACCCCGTATTTTGTTGTTCTCTGATTGTTTAATACCTGCGTATTACTACTATTATTATTATTATTATCAACATACAGGAAAACCCGACCAATAAGATTATTATTAACTTCAGAGAAGAAACACCTTTTACAAAATGTATTCAGAATCTTATGTGGAATTGAAAATTGCAATAATATATAGAGTGTTCCATTTAAAATAAGCGAGAAAATTGATATTTAATCCCATATTTTTTTTAATTCGATGCTCAATCGTTTTTCTGATAAGTGCCTTATTCCTCACCAAAATCCCTAAAACTTTTGTATTTGCCGTTTTACAATACCTTTCAAAATGAAGAATTTCATATATAAGGTTATTCACTCTTCATTGGCAACCCTGTACATTATGAACAAAGATATCTTACAAGAAATTATTTGCGCTGATACGTAAAGTAACGGAAAAAAAACTGTGGTCCCGGTGCAAGGGACGTCTGAATTCCAAATCTCTGGCGCACACTACAAGGTTGATAAAGCGGGAACTCATAGAAAATACCCGATTTACCTAAAAAGTAACATGATTGAGTAAATCACCACCACGACTAGCGGGCACCAACACTTTTTTGTCAAAATCTCACGAATAATGCGTCATGTTTTGCTTGGTGATTGTTACCAATGCTTTTCTTTCAATAACGCCACAAAAAATCCATGAGAGTTAGATCGCAACTTCTATAAAAAAAAACAAATACCCATACAAAATATAAGCAAACATTGAAAAACTATTAATGGAATAATGTCATTTTGACGGAAACTTTCGTTAGATGCTTCGACAAAGTCTTCTTCGGACAAACCATTAACAATTTAAACCATAAATTAACAGTGCAAAGATGAAAAAGACTGAAGAGCTGGAGTGTGACCGCGCCGGGCATTTCAAGACATTATAAGAAAGATCTTATGATGACAGTCCCGGTAAACATAGCCTTGTTTCAGGTCTTTTACAGCAGACGGACCCAACCATGGGAAAAATTCCAAGGTCCCGAAGCCGTGTTCTAGGACATTTATTAGAAAAAGTACGGCCGAATATACAGGAAAGAGAACGCAGCAAATCAGCCGGCCAAACTGAGAAGCTCCCCACTACACCCGGCCAGAAAACTCCAAAAAAATCTTTTTTAGGAAGCACAAATCAAATGAACGTTGAAAGGTACATTCACAATTTTATTATTTTACATTTTACTAAATTACCTTTTGAAGTGTATCAAGATTTGAACAACAAATACGGGAGAAGCTGCACGATATTATGTATAACAGACGGCAGAGTCAACCATCGTCCAAATCTGACACGGAAATGGACAAAAAGTTGCAGCCCGAAGATAAAAGGTTGAGTAAATGTGATATGGAAACTTTTGGAAAGCAGCCGACTTGTGAGTAGCGAATTGTTAAAAAGCCACACTGAGAAGTTCTATATTACTATATTAAGGCAAGTTGACAACGAAACAACGGATTCTCTATAAGAAAATAGGAAAAAGTTGCGACAAAATCAACGCGACAGCCGAAAAAAAGTGTAGCAGATCACAGGAATCTGAATATCAAAGAATCTCAGATGCCACGTCAAAATCCGTTCGCGAACATAGCAGATCTAGTCCTAGTAGTCCAAAGAAGAAGGGAAAGGGACAACAGGGAAAAGGAAAGAGAAAGGTAATAAAATCATAGATTGCACAAAGCTCATTCAAATAAAAGTCACCCTGTACTTATAATTTTTAGGTATATCCATACAGTGATGGGGAAGACAACATTTTCTACTCACTAAATGACTCAGCCGACTCTTTGTCAACTTCTTCAAGGAGGTCCAGCTTGGAAGCAGTAGCCACTTGCGATGCTGATGATAAAATTGTGTTTGTTGTCAACAGGTATGAGCCCAACTTAGCATTATGTGATTTTAATTATTTCATCAAAGGCGATCCAAAAGCATACCCCAAACATTAGCACAAAAACAGCGCAGCTGGGAGACTTTTCCACCGAAGCACAAGAGACACCATACTTGTCAGGCTAAGTTGAGTGCTCCTACACAACCTGCTGCTTTGAGAAAGACGGATAGTTTTGAAGGTAATAGTCTGCTTTGACTTTCTTAGAACTGGTTTAATGTCATACCATTTCTTTATAATTGGGTTTGCTTCCCCATTTAGTTTTTGTCAGCTCAATTTTGCCTTATGGTTATTTCCAACATAATTCGTTGTATCTCAGTTCTTTTGCTATTGTAGAAGGCAAACATTTCTAACGGATTCGAGTTTCAAGCATAGCAGAGATCTTTTTCTAAATTAATCTTTCACCAGGCTTTGTCAACCGCTCCAATACTTCTGTGGCTGCATGAGGGTGATTTTTCAAGGCCGCGTCACGACACACAGCTTATGAAATTTTTGTCCCACGTAAATGTATGCCTGTAAGGGGAATTAAGGAAGAAAATAGAGGGTGAAATAAAAAAATAGTTATGACGGTGGTGCTTTTCTTGGCGGGGGTAACTGCAAAACAGTGTCATTGATTCTTGGTGGTGACTCCAATGTGAATTTTGCGGTGGTTGACTTCTTATTTCCACTGCTCAAGTTACTTGATGTAAATTTTAGTTTAAAAATGAATAATGATCGGAAAATTCACTTACTTGCAAAATTTTTTCCAGAAAATTGCATATACTCTACTCTATGGATTTTTTGTTAAATAGTGGAGGTAGAATATAGGCCACTTTCTTCATTAAACTTACTCTGATATGCAGTACATTCCTAGTGGAAGCTACATTAGCAAATATTTAACGTATTCCCGTGACGTTTAAATATAACGTGAAATTGTAGATGTGTTCTGTTATCCATTCCAATAATTCTCTTCTCTGTGATGGGTTCATGTGCTCGAAGTAAATGAGTCGGTTTTTTTAGTCAAAATGAAAGCCTACAAAAACACAGCCTATTAAGTCAGTGGAATTAAATCCTAAATATGATCCAGCTAGATAGTTTATTATGCAGTTTAGGAGGTGGAGAAGTTCTTTGAAGACTGTATTGGAGGAATTTCACCATAATACTCCTAATTTCAAAGAAGGTCTGGCTTGGAAAAACAGTGATGAAATTCTCTTTTATCATCCCATTGAAATATTATGTCTGCCATCAGGATCTGGTTTCCAAGAATCTGGCTCTCCCAGTGAGACATGGAAAGGAATTATCCGTAACAAAAATAGAAAATCATGATTCAAATACATGATATCACAAGTCAATATGTGTCCACTCGAACGGCTAAATGATGAACAACTGGCTATTTCTTTTTTTTTCATAATTCTGTTCGATTTTTGGTCCGCAACTCTACACATCAAATATTCCAGTATTTTCTTTAATAAGTTCAATAGAGAAGTCACTCGATCTCATGACCAACAAAAGAATTTTCTTTAGCGTTAATTGATTAGACCAAAGTGAAACAATCGAGTTGCCATCGTAGATTTTGTGTTTTTATACCTAAAAAGCAAGTTATTGGTGAAATAAAAAGTCCTATCAAATCGCAAACTTTCCAAAAGTGTCTGCGGATACCCAAAAATATTACCTCAGAATTACTGTTTAATCAGTAGTGTATCAAAAAAATCACTGATAGACAATGAGGTAGTGTAAGGGGTGCAAAAAAATGCTGAAAAACTGTTTTTTTTCTGGATTGATGGGGAAACGGCCACTGAGTATAAAACCGAAGAGATCACAATCGTCTGACAAAAAAATAGTCTTCGCATGCTTTGGTTTGTTCAAACTGGCATGGAGATTTAGTGACGAAAAACCATTTTTTGTCATTAGAAGATTTTGTATCTACTTTCCACAAACACTAAAAAGAGTCTATAAAGACAAAATTGCAATATCGGCAATAATAAAAAACCATTTTGTAAACTGCTATCAGTGCATGGCGATTTTGATGTCTTCGGTTTAACAGTCAATCGACCTCCTCACTAAAAGATCAGTTTGTCAGCATTTTTTTTTAAATGATATCAATACTCAGATAACAATCATTGTAATTTTAGTAACTCACTGACGAAAAGACCAAACGATGTTTCGAAACGTTTGGAGTCTATTTGATTTTATTTTCTTTTTTAGGTAAAAAATATACCCAGCATTTTATGTTATCGATTATCATTTGCGAATTCAGTGTGGGTCAATTCTTGACCCTTTGCAAATTTGAAACGCATACGCAAAAATACGATCACCATGTTATTTCAAATGCTGATCGCACAATTATTGCGTATACGTTTTAAATTGCGAATGCTCAAAAATTGACCCCCTGGTTTCATTTCAGAGACACCACGATACTGTCTCTCTCGAATAGCAACCCTTATTTTCTAAAAATTTCCCTATAATTCATCACTACATATCACATTTTTCTTATTGAAAAGGGGACAGGCAGCATAAATATCAAGGAGACTCCACAGGAGGGGGGAGCAAGGGCACATTTGCTCCCCCCCTGGATCTTGATGGTATCACACAAAGTATTAAACTATGAGCCAAATTATCATAGTTTACTCGAAATTTGAAAAATAAGATTTTGTTTTGGGGTGGTTATTTGTATAATTCGATAGCTATACCGAAAGTCAAGGCCTTCAGGATTTTTTATGATAAGTGTACAGGGTGATCAGTTAAGGATAGTGAGCGGCCATATCTCGGAAACTATTCATGGTAGAGGCTTGCGGCAAAAAAATTTATGACTAAAACGGCCAAGAGAAAAACCTGGAAAATATTTTTAGTATATATATTTAGTTTCTGAAATGGTCACTAAAGGGCGTAACAAGCAACACCAAGTGGAAAAATATGCTTTTTATGGAATTTTGCCCAATGAAAATATATCGATGAACTCATTTTCCGATTTACTGACTATTTACCTACACTTTTTCTCTGCAACGTTTTTTTCTATCATAATAAAGTGGTGGGGAAAGTTCGATTGTTTTTTTTCAACAAACGAAGATTTCTCCCGTTTTGCTTGACCGATTTCAACGAACTTGAGCTCATATAAAAGAGAATAATCGGCGCTATGAAATGCTTATTTGCTTTTTGATTTGTGACATTCGCCGTCGGCGCTAGATGGCGTTAACTGAAATGGTAGCATATTTTTGAGTTTTTTCCAAAAAACTCAAATGTAATTGTATATTCATTTTTATATTTTTTAAAAAAAGCCACCATTTTATAGCGCAGATTATTCTCTTTCATATGAGCCCAAGTTCGTTAAAATCGGTCAAGCGAAACGGCAGAAATCTCCGTTTGTTTAGAAAAACAACCACCACTTCATTGAGCAAAATTTTATAAAAATCCAATTTTTCTACTTGGTGTTGCTTGTTACGCTCCCTAGGGACCATTTCAGAAACTTGAAAATATTTTCCAGGTTTTTCTCTTGGCCGTTTTAGTCATAAAATGTTTTGCCGCAAGCCTCTACTATAAGCAAGTTCGGCATTGTCTCAGATCCGAGCAGATTTTGGTCACGTGACATCCGACGGAACAGAGCAAGGTGGAATACAAGGACGATTCGGACTTGTTTACCTAACGTCATCACTTCCATTTTCCACAATCTTTAAATTGATCGTCTGTAACCGTGATAGAATAAGTTTTTTTCAAATCTTCGTCTTGCAAGTGAATAATCTTCATTTTAATATCAAATTCGCCATTAACTGTTGACCTATAACAGACAAAACAGTTGAATTATAACCTCATAAACACAAATTTGACAGATCAATCGCTTTCGTCGGTCCCAATACGTCGAGCAAATACGCTAGGTTTCTGTGACGTCATGACGTCAGCTGTCAGACGGAAATATCCAAACAAACTATTTTTTATCACCTCAAAAGCTGACTTTCCACTCGGCTAATCAAATACGCACTAACGGGACACAAGATATATGTAATATACATAAGAATATAGTCCAAAGAAGTCCAAATTAAACACAAACACTGATTTCAAACTCACACAAGACAAAACCACAAGTCACAAAAGCTTGTTTGGATACCAAATTCGGCCACGACCAATCATATGGTGCCTGTGACGTTTTCAAAAACGTCGCGTATAGATCGTCATCCGATCTGTCAGATGTTTTTATCGAACGATTCCGATTTACCTCTGACACATCTAGATGACATAAACGAACGATTCAGAGCAATCGGAGAAGTCTGATTGCGATGCCGAACCCGCTTTATGAATAGTTTTCGAGATATGGCCGCTCGCTATCCTTAACTGATCACCCTGTACAGGGTGGGCAACTAAGAATGCGAGGTACTGTATCTGGACAACTTTTCATCGTAGTCTTGCGGCAAAAAAAATTAAACACTAAAACGGCCAAGAGAAAAACCTGGAAAATATGTTCAAGTTTCTGAAATGGTCGCTAGGGGGCTTGAGTAAAAACCAACACCAAGTAGAAATAAGGATTTTCATAGAATTTTGCCCAATGAAAATATATCGATAATATTATTTTCATATTTACTGACTATTAACCTACACTTTTTGTCTAAAACCTTTTTTCCTATCTATCAAAATTGAGTGGTGGGGAAGTTCAATTATGTTTTTAAACAAACGTAGACTTTTTCCCTTTGGCTTGACCGATTTTAACGAACTTGAGCTCATATGAAAGAGCATAATCTGCTTTACAAAATGCTTATTTGGTTTTGAATTTGTTACCTTCGCCGTCGCTGCTAGATGACGTCAACTGATATGGTAGCATATTTTTGAGTTTTTGACAAAAAAAACAAATGTAATGGTATACTTATTTCTATATATTTTAGAAGGGGATACATTTTTCTATTAAAAAATTGAGAAAAAAAAACAAAAAATTTAGTTTTTTTTTTGTTTTTTTTTTAATAGACGAACTGGCAGATAATTTTATATATTCATCATATCACAAACCCATTATTTACGATTTATTCCGGTTGACATTTGCAAATTGTATTATAATTGATGCAAAGAATTTCCGTTCTAGGCCATGAAGAAGCAGTTAGAAGTTTAGTGGCAGCGGTGCAGGATTCTCGACGCAAACCCAAATCTGGCAAGTAACAGCGGTTGAACCAGGAAACGGTGTACCAGTACACAGGATTTTTGATATTGGCTGCTTACTTGAGAAGCAGTCAAAGAATGGATACATAGATTAGCATTTCAAATTGAAAATTAGTTAACCAACAGAAAATATTTGCTGGAATAAAGACAACCATGATTTGTTGGTGGGTTAATGCAGCAATCAATTAATAAACTATTCGTGATATGGTTAAATATCGATAATCAATTAACCTAAATATAAGGTAATAGCGCAGTATTATATGAAAATATACAGGGTGGTAGAGTTTTCTCAGTCAAGCGAAATGTCCTTTCATCTAATTTTAGTAACAGATCTTCCAATGAAAACGAACTATACTGTCTATGTCTTTTCTAGATTATGCACTTTGAACTGTTTACTCTTGAAGCCACACACATTTTGAATATCTACCTTCTGCACTTTACATAACGAAATTTATTTTACGACGATTCTTCCTTCGAAGTTAAAGTTTCAATAGCTTAAGGGTTTCGAGCTTTTGAGAAGGCTGTCATGTTTTAAAATGAATATTGAATATCGGCACTGATATGTTATTATCTACTATCACAGAAGAATACACAGTGTTAGAAATTCACCAAGGTCTCTACTTCATAACTACCCTATTTTTATCTCTGTAGCAAAGCTCTGTTGATGATGATCTATGTCCGGGTAGTATAGGTATGCAGGCCAGACCAGAATCAAAACATTACCAATATTGCAGTGGTCCCGTCAGAATTACACTCAAAAATGTGCACATGAGATATCAACCTTACACATCAGTTGGTGCCTTATTGGTAATCACTACAATCAAATTATTTCCAGATTGAGTGATGACAATTGGCCACCGACATCATGTGAATTGACACAAGTCGAAAAATCCTCAAAACAGGGTCACTGATCAATATATCTTCATTTCTCCCCTGAAAAGATATACCTAATCAAAATAGAAGACATTCATTAACACTGGTCATTCTTCTGAAAAACAATGATCACCATACGTTTATATAAATACTATTAAGGACTTATATAAGTGATTATATGTTTTCAAATGTTGACATCATGCAATATAGATAGTTGAATTGTTGATTGGCAAAGAATCTTTCTTGTCACACTTCATACAAATTATATCCTGACAGTTATTATGCCTGGAAAGGGTCAAGAAATTTGGGATTGATATAATAATAATTATACACTTATATAATCGTTACTTTGTTGTTAAAATATTGTATTGTTGTATGTGATATCATTGATTGGAATGTTACAATTTTGATTTGCCAGTAAACAGACTAAGTCAAGTCTGCAAATATTGACTTGATCTGTAAACGATAAATCTATGTTCCTGTCTTAAACCAGTTAATTTTATCAGTTCGTTATACACTCAATCAGTCTTATTACAATGAATGTCCGATTATAATTATTATTGTTAGTCGGAGCTTCTGAATTAAAGGAATATTAAAATAAATGTTATTTATGAACTGTTTTATTTAAATCACCTAGTGTGTATCTCTTGCATAACTAGAAAAATTAAAGTATTATTCATGTCCTTTGAAGATCTTTCTATTTTTCAGAAGTTAATTCATGGCATAACTTGAATCTCAACAAATTTTGACCTGCAGCATATTCTCGTTCTGAGGTATTCCAAAAATTCATTGAAGTCCACGATTTTTTCCCGTACGACCTGCTTTATCCAAACTGTTCACCTTCAACTTGATTCTCTCGTTTTTTTGGCACAAAGTTTTAGCTTGTTTACCTGTAACTTTCTATGGGAAGAATGTTTTTCTACTCTGCCCTCATAGGGCGCTTTACCGGAAATCCAAATTTCATATTTCGCATATCTTTTTTGTCTCGATAGATTTCTCAAAAACAAATAAGTCGTTTTGAAGATAATAACAAAAAATGTACTCTGTATACGAATCGATAAGTCTCATCGTTTGGCCGCAAATCGAAATTAATGTAACTAATATGAAAAAAAAAATGCTTTCAAGGACACGATAACAATAAAAATACAGTAGTGAAACAACAAAAAAAAAACAACATAAACAATAAAAAAACAACACAAAAATGACAAAAAACACAACTCGTTTTTTTTTTCGTTGTTGATTTTGTCGTTTCGGTGTTGTTTTCTTGTTGTTGGTGTTGTCTTATGTTATTCGTGTGGTATTTCGGTTGTTATTATGTCATTCAAAGCAATTTTTTTCGCATGACTTGATTTAATGTTGATTTGCGGGCAAACGGTGATATTTATCGATCCGTACAAAGGGTACAATATTTCTTGTTAAGTACCTTCCCTAATCTTTAAAACGACGTATTTGTTTTTGAGACATCTATCGATACAAAAAAGATGTGCTAAATATGAAATTCATATTTCCGGTATAGCGCCAAAAATCATGAAACTTTCATTTGAACATTTTTTTTGTATCTACAGTGTGTTTCATTTTGACAATTCGCTATTTAACTAAAAATAGACCGATTTGAAAAAACTTTTTTTTTTTGCTTATAGTACTCAAAAGGCTCTATCTTTTCATAAAAAAAAATGACATACGTCATTTCCATGGCCTACTATGATTGATAGAAGGGCCCCAAAAACGCGAAAAGTTATTAAGTATTTTTCAAAATTGAAAACGGATAGCGTTTATGAATTTGGCATACCCAAAAACCCCTTTATCGATATTTTTAAAATAAAATGTTATACGGGATGTTAAAAAATTAGGGTCAAATTTGCAAAAAAATCAATTTTTCTAACCACGCTGTATAAATTCCAGCAAAGATTTTGCGACAACTTTTCGTTATTTTTGTACGTATGACGCGAACTGTTCAATCGATAAGTGTTGCTTCTCTATCTTATACCAAGCGTTCAGAAATGAAGGTCAAAATTTATGAAAAAATATTGTTATTTTAAATCGTCATATTAATATGATTAAAGCTTAAATATTGAGGAACTATCCAAAAGTACTCTGTTATGTACGAGTAAAACATAATTTTTTTATTACTTTTTATAAGTAAATATTTCATAATACATTACTTTTGCAATATCTTAGTCTTATTTTTGAACAGCTCCCTTATAAGCTAAAGTGACAAGAATAGACAAATGTGTACTGATACTCAAAGGAATACATCATACACTATACATCAATAGCCTAGTTTGCACCGATAAGTCGTTTAGTTTGGTCCGATAGGAACAAGTGCGTGGGGATAGTACGGTAGGACCAATGCTTGCTTCTCGCCCGTTTACACCGTCCTGCAACGCGTGAACTAAATCAGTACGCGCACAATTCGTCAAATGTCGAAAACAAGTCGAAATTATATATCAGAACAGTTCGTAACCAAACAACTCCTACGTAAGTACGCTTAGATTGCCTTAGAAACTCAGAACCAACAAAATCACAGCACAATCCACAATAAACACAATCAACATAACCTCATAATTTTGATGAAGATGGAACCAAATTTAGTTCGGTACACCTGCTGGCGAATACCGAACCAAGAGCGGACCACCTTAGTCCGCAACTGTTTACACCATTCGAACCAAATATTTGGGTCTGATATAGTTCGAATTTAGTACTTGGTCCGCGAACCAAGTTGTCGGTGTAAACTAGGCTAATAATTTGGCTTTAGTTGGCCCAATATTACTATTTAAAAAAATTATTCTTTTTTTGAATTTTTGAACTCAATTTTTTGAAGGCTTGTGATAAGCTAGACTAACAAAAGTTATTGAATGTTCACATCATCTCATACCTACGAAAATATAAAAAGTGGTTGCAAAATGTTTGCTGGAATTTATACAGCGTGGTTAGAAAAATTGTTTTTTTGCAAATTTGACCTTACTTTCTGAACATCCCGTATAACATTTTATTTCAAAAATATCGTTAAAGGGGTATGCCGAATTCAGAAACGCTATCCGTTTTCAATTTAAAAAATGCCCAATAACTTTTCGCGTTTTTGGGCCCTTCTATCAATCATAGTAGGCCATGGAAATGACATATGTCTTTTTTATTTATGAAAAGATAGAGCTTTCCGAGTACTATAAGCTAAAAAAAAAATCGGCCAATTTTTAGTTAATTAGCGAATTGTTGCCAATAAAAATGAAACACAATATGTAGATAGAGTTTCTGAGTCGTGCAGGTACTGGACGTTGAATTGCTTAATAAGTCAATTCAGAAGTGGAATACTCAAAGCAATTTTGTTTTATATCCCAGAAAGAAAGTTTTTTGGAGGCGAAAATGATTTATTCGCCAACTGTTGGTGATATCGGGTGTTTTATGAGCCATTTTTTAAAATTTGATCGAAAACACGTCCTTTTGTGTTTTTTTTTAATCTTATTATTTGAGTAGGTATGTCTTATACGCCAAAATATTCTCTGATTCCGACGAAACATCAAAAGAAAGACGAAGAAAAAAAAGCCAAGCACGGTGATATAAATAACTTATTTTGGCCAAAAGTGACGTATTATACCTTTCAAGCGTCAATATATTATATTAAATCAATAGTAATTAATATAATACTGTGTAATAAACCATACTCTAATTCTGCCTAAATTAAAGGATCAATATAACAGTAATTTCCATTAATATTTCTATATTTAATAATATAAAAAACAAAGTTGGAGAAGGAAATTTTATCAGAAAAAAAGTCAGGTTATAGCTGGCTACGAGAACTCTCAAATTACATTTGAATTTTTTTTTCTACATTCAAAATTAAACTATGGATGTCGTGCCGTATTTACATCGATACTGTATAGGATTAATGATGAGCAACGCGTTCTCACCTCTAACTCAAACTCACTCAAAAGGAAGTGTGAAGCAGTAGAATGACGGTAAAACGGTCAACAGATCGATTATAATTAATAAACAATTTAAAAAGAAAATCACTCAAATCCATGATCACATGAAAACAGATATTTATTTAATATACATTTATTCATTACATAATTATTGTGATTTACATCTAAAAAGACATGGTTATTTGATTCTGATTCCTTATACTTTAACACACAAAAAAGCATTTTCTTCGTTTACAATACACAAATTAAAATTACCCAAAAGCCTGTCAAAATTTGATCCACCCAACGATGAAAACAATTTTGACAGTCGTTTAACGCTTATTCAAATATGGAATGTCCTAGATGTATGTTATTACGTATTCTTGATAAAAAATAGTTTACCGGCATTTTCTGGCTACTTTTGTATATTTGGGATCAAGATAGAGTGGATGTATATTCATCTTTACTATCAACTACTACAATTCACAGATATATTCCAAAATCTCTAGCTTCGATACATTTCGAATAACAACGATTGTTCTGGTTTTCAACTCTATATACAACAAAATCAATCTGAAATCTTTCACACGACTTGTATGGGAGTTGAGTGAAACACTAAAATGAAAAAGTTTGAGGTCGAACTCACGTCAAAATCGAGAAAATAAAGAATTAATGGACATTTGCAACATTTGTTTGTATTGTTATCCACTACTTCTCCAAAAAATAAATAGTAAAACTGGTGAGAAGAACATTAAAGTCGGTGGTTGGAAACTAACGGAAAGTTTACTTACTTGGAAACTTGTTACTACAACCAGTATAATTTGAAACTTCACCTCCGGGAAAATAAACTTTTTAACCCGTTGCTCCGGTCAAAAAATCACGTCAGAATCCACCCTATCTTGATCCAGGACAGTTGTTCTTGAAAAATCACAGCAACCTACTTCTAAATTTGTCAACATATTATAAATTCAGGTAAAGGAAATAGTATTGCGTTCAACACTGATATCGGGAAACATCCACTACGAATATTGCATAAGTTTAATCAGCGATATTCCAAAATAAGACTTAATTGTTATGTATATTGGTTACGATCCTTTTGTTCAACCGATATACTTCTGCTACAATTACAAAATATAGTCCTAGAGCTGCAAGAATGTATGTACATTTTTCAGTTATTTATCCGAAACAGAAAGACGTTGTGCGAGTAAAGAAGGCGATTAACATCGACACTACTTTGACAATTTGCAGTGGGAGAACATAATGCTTTTTCCAATTGTACGATATGCGTAGAAGTAGCTGTCAAGATGTATAGAGGGCGTAAAGGCGTTAGATTAGAATACATAGGTCTTAATAATTAAATTTCCATAAACATACAGGTCTAGGTGCAGAATTTAAGGAAAGGACAGCCGCAGTGATTGCACACACGTAAAAAATTGATATGATTGAGGATTATTGTGACTTGATTTACGAGCTAATTAAGTACAAAGCCAAACAAACACGATAATACTTTTGTGGTTAGAAAGACAAACCGAAGCGAGGCAATCAACAAAATTTAGGGGAATATAGATTTCTTTACAACTTCTGCTTATATAAATTAACAACAACTACCCACTAGAAAATAAGTAGTGTAAGGGAGTACATTATACAACATACTGTACTATATTCTCTAACATTAATTCATGGACGATTACTGTTGATATCAATTTAACAACACTGAGAAGTGTTTTCGAAAAACTAGAGATTAGTGCCTTTCAGCTGCTTTATGGCACGAGCTAAACGTCAAGATGTTAGAGTTTTGGATGGATATTGGGTTTAGAATGATATGGGTTTCTAATACATTAGTTTGAGACTATTTTTCCGAGTTGCCAATTGTTGCCATCCCGTTTTTTTCCCATCTTACATTGTGCTGTTGTCCCATTCCAATTGCGACACGTTTTGGTAGTCTCTCTTGCGTTTTGTGGATGTTGGAATCTCATCTTCGTCCTGAATAAAAATATTTATTTAAGATTCTGATAAAATAATTTCCATTTTTGTTAATAAACTTCCCAAGTAGGTACTTACTGAATAATGGGTTTAGGACGTGATAAATGAGTATTCGATAGATTGACGACATTTTGATTAATTTCCATCCTATTCGTGGCTTGAAATATCAAAAGTTTATAACAAGCAATTTCATCTGAACTTTTTCTACATTAGACTGAAAGTTTGTTCACATTTCACGATATAAAAAAATCCTTTTAAAGTTTTCTTTGACAAGAATTAATTCCATGAAAACTAGATGAAATTTATTTCTGTACACGGATAATGAAGTTAATATAAAGGGTGTTCAAAATAGCATGTGAGACTATAGCTATCTCCGAAACGATGGGTGCTAAGAGTCTACTTAATGAGAGAAAAAGTGTTTTTGATGCTCATACCCGATCCAACTACAGTACTGAACAAATTTCATCAGATTGCGGGACAAAGAGTGGAACTTTCCCAAATCAATTTCGTTTAATATTTCAGAAAATATTTATTTTGAAGGCACCGATTGAATTTAATACTTTCACCATTTTTTCCGTTCTACAACATGAAGCGCAATTCAAAATTGTTCAGTTTCAGAGAACAAATTCAATTTCGCCGTGTAAGTCAAAAAAGAGTTGAACTATGAAAATGTTGTTTCTCATCGTTCGTTTCTCGAAAAAGTAGCACAGCATAGCGAAGATCGCATCTCTCTATCTTCACTCAAAAAGAAAATATCTTGCAAAGACAACACAATTTGGGACATCTTGTTTATAAGGCTAGGTGTCACAAATTCGAGTGTATGCAGGATCTCTGTTATTATGAAAGAAACAGATTTGGTTAAATGAAGGCAAAGTTACGCATTTTTATGTTCAACAAAATGTCATTTCAAAATTAAAAAATTACACTTTGTCATTGCCACTTTATCTCCTTTAGAAGATAGCGGAATCAAATTAAAAATCTTTCGTTTTGTCTTTGAGCGATCATCATCAACTTAATTTTTTTAAATACCGGTCCTGGATATCTCATTTTATTTTCAATTACCTTTCAACTTCTTCAAGACAATAAGGTAATTAGAAAAAGATACCTTAGCCACCCTCGTAACAACCTCAATACATATTTTTAATCAGTATCTATCATTATGATTTTAATTTTTTTTTTAATTGCAATATTTTTGAACACTTGCGCCGACCTGATTCAATTTTTATGTGATTTTTTTATTTCCATAGTTATGTTGTACGTTTAACTGAATTTTATTTTTATCGTTAGATATTGAGTTGTTATTTCGAATTTTCCTTCGTCAAATGAAGGATCCAGGCTTAGAAGGGGGAATGTCAAAAATTATTGATTTTCAGGAGATCAATTTTTAGTTTTAAAACCCTATTGCTCATTACTTTATTACTTCGCATGGAGTGTCTTGGTGGAATCAATGTGTTATACGTATTTGGCATTGGAATAGAGATTATCAATTAAATATCATTCACAATTTTTTTTTAACGCAAAAATATATGAAGACACTACAGACTGTAACGATCAAGAAGGGTGAATGTCAAAGATTTTCAATGATATGTTTTAACATTTTCATCTTAAGTTTATCTATACACAAATCATTCCAAAAGCAAAAGATCACAGGTTATGAAACAAGACTATTGAGTTTGTTTAAAATAATCTGGAATACAAAATATGCTCAGACAGCTGTTTTTTGGTCCTCTCTTACGCCGAGATTTTGGAAACGTGGCCTTGTCTTTGATATTTTTGATACGTGGTAATGTGGAAAAAAAAAATTCTAGCGGTTGTGATGAGACAGAACTTCATTAAGCACTATGGGTCATTGATTTTGACAAGTGATGTAGATAGTTTGAGAAACTACTCATGATCTTTTTTTTTTCGGCTCAATAGAACCAGCGGTTCTCAACATAACATTCCTAGTCAAACGATGGTGGACAAGCCTGGGATGATCTTTGATCACTTTTTGTTCACGAATGGGCAAGAAAATTACAAAGTTAGAATAACGAGGTTTTATGACGTTGTCCCTTCTTAGCATGTTGCGTGCGGAATCTCCTCCTTTTGAGCCAGTACAGCATAATTTAAATTACTGATATCTACACTTCCCTTTTTTCGACTGTTTGATTATATTATATACTAGTTTATAGTACAGTTTATTTAGAGTTGAACGGACTGAACAGTTCAAAATGAGCAAAAATTGATATTCTCCCTTTTTAGCCTGTGCCCTTCAAATGATTTTGTGTATTAGTCGTTTAGTTTTCCAGGAGATTGACGTGTCGATTATTGAACAAAACTAGGTGTGTTTGTTATTCCGCTGTAATGCAGATTGATGGTGAAACATATGGATACCAGTGTAAAGGAAATTCGCCAAACAAGTTAGTACATTATTTAGTACAGATATTTTGACCTGACAAACAGACAAACATTTTAGACTCGAAGCCACGATGAGTGTAGCAGTGCAGAAAAGTGTAAATAAGTGTGCACTAGAGGAGGTTAACAAACACACCTACTAAGTATTATGTTGAAGAGACAAGGGTGGCTTACCTGATTTATAGGGTGTTATTTTTTCAATGAGTATTTTTTTTATGGATGCGTTACCTCAATGCGTCAATAAAGTCAAAAGGTAACTAAAAATAAAATAAAAAATCCAGAGCCGTTCTTGAACAAATAAAGTTGATGGTGGCCGCTAAAAGACAACACCCCAGATTTTTAATTTTATACGGCCATCTTCTAGGGGAGACAAGGTGGCAATGACAAAGTGTCATTAATTTTTAAATATCTTTTCAAATAAACTCAGGCGATGATACAAACTTTTTCGCAAAAGTTCGGTGTTTGAGGAATATCTTCGGAAAAAGTGAGAATTATTTAATTTTTGAAATGACATTTTGTTGAGCACAAAAATGCGCAGCTTCAACTTCATTCAAAAGACACTGTATCTCTTAAAATAACTGAGATCCTCATGCTTACATACATCGGAATTTGTGGCACCCTGTATTCGACGTTGAATAGAAAATCCGGATCCTTATTATTTATTGTATAAAATTAGAGCCCTGTAGTACAGGGTGATCAGTTAAGGATAGCGAGCGGCCATATCTCGAAAACTATCCATCGTACAGGCTTGCGGCAAAAAATTTTATTACTAAAACGGCCAAGAGAAAAACCTGGAAAATATTTTCAAGTTTCTGAAATGGTCGCTAGGGGGTAGTTTTTTCCAAAAAAAATCAAATGTAATTGTATATTCATTTTTATATATTTTAAAAGGAGATACATTTTCCTATAAAATAAATAAATAAAAACAAAAAAATTAATGTTTTTTTTTTTTTTTTTTATTTATTTTTTTATAGGAAAATGTATCCCCTTTGAAAATATATGAAAATGGATATACCATTACATTAAATTTTTTTGAAAAACGCTCAAAAATATGCTACCATTTCAGTTAACGCCATCTAGCGGCGACGGCGAATGTCACAAATTAAAAAGCAAATGAGCATTTTATAGCGCAGACTATTCTCTTTCATATGAGCCCAAGTTCGTTAAAATCGGTCAAGCGAAACGGGAGAAATCTCGTTTGTTTAAAAAAACAATTAAACTTCCCCCACCACTTTATTATGATAGATAGAAAAAAACGTTTTAGACAAAAAGTGTATGTGAATAGTCAGTAAATCCGGAAATGAGCTCATCGATATATTTTCATTGGACAAAATTCCATAAAAATCATATTTTTCTACTTGGTGTTGGTTGTTACGCCCCCTAGCGACCATTTCAGAAACTTGAAAATAGCTTCCAGGTTTTTCTCTTGGCCGTTTTAGTAATAAATTTTTGCCGCAAGCCTCTACAATGGATATTTTCCAGGATATGGCCGCTCGCTATCCTTAACTGATCACCCTGTACAGGGTGATTCATTTTCAGCGACAGAGTGCCAGTTTTGGGAAAGATGATAAGAAATCCAGGTCCGTATACAGGGTGCCACAGATTCGAGTGCATGCATGGGGATCTCAGTTATTATAAGACATACAGGGTCGGTTGAATGGGTGCAAAGTTGCGCATTTTTATGCTCAACAGAATGCCGCTTTGAAATTCCGACTACTTCCGAAGATATTCGAAAAAAAACGAAATTTCGCAAAAACGTTATTATTATTTCCTGAGTTTATTTGAGAAGATATTGTAAACACTTTCTCATTGTCACTTTTTCTCCTCTACAAGATGGCGGTGTCAAATTGAGAATCTGACATTTCGTCTTTGAGCGGCCATCATCAAGTTCATTTTTTTAAATACAGACCTGGATTTTTTATTTTATTTTTGATCATCTTTTGACGTCCTTAATGTATTGAGGTATCGCAACCGGAGAAAAAAATACTCATTAAAAAAATAATACCAGAGAAAATTAGTTAGGCAAGGCAGGGTTCATAAATTCATCTTTATTCGACACGTTATTCTTATGAGAAAACCTGCACAACTAAACAAGTCTAATTGACCGAACCAAAATCGAAATAACATCCAACAACGATACATTTGATGAAATTAAATTAAATCCACAAATGACATGGAAAATAATAAAAAAAACATATAAAAAACTGAATCAATTTCTGCAAGTGTTCAAGAATATTGCCATTTTAACAAAATATTGAAAATAACAATAATAGGTGAAAAATAATTGGAAATATTGATGTTGCTAAGGCAACGCATTGCTCTACACCCTAATCTAATTACCTTAATGCCTCAAAGACGTCAAAAGATAACTGAAAATAAAATGAAAAATCTAGGTCCGTATTTAAAAAAATGAACTTGATGATGGCCGCTCAAAGACGAAACCTGAGATTTTCAATTTGATACCACCATCTTCTGGAGGAGAAAAAGTGACAATGAGAAAGTGTAATTCATTTTACAATATCTTCTCAAATAAACTCAGGAAATAGTAATAACGTTTTTGTGAAATTTCGGTTTTTTCCGAATATCTTCGGAAGTAGTCGGAATTTTTCAAATTTCAAAACGGCATTTTGTTGAGCATAAAAATGCGCAACTTTGCAACCATTTAACCGACCCTGTATCTCTTATAATAACTGAGATCCCCATGCATGCAGTCGAATCTGTGGCACCCAAAAAAAAATAAGTTTATCAGCTTAAATTCGAAACGTCGTATGTACAATCTAAAGACATCATGTTGAAGAACTGGGGAAATCATAAAACTATCAAATTTGAACTGGGTTTCGAAAATAAATAGTTTCTCACATATCCAACGCAATTAATTTAGGCGACTTTCACAACTTTCTCCGTATCTCAAAAACTAATTCATATTTTTCAACACGGTAAATGGATCTTGAATGTGCATCAAAAACGGTAAATTTTCTCTAATTCAATAGTCCTCGTAGTACTTACCGTTTCGGAGATACCAATAGAGCTTTGACAGAATGGGAGAGACGAATGACCCACCAACAACACATCTGCATAAGTTTGCGACATCAAGATGGTGAAAGGTAGTCTTGATTATTAATGAACAAGAAAGTTGTGGTTCCTTGATTTCTGTCATTTTTGGGTATCGTTTTGGAGTTTCTGACATGTTACTGCATCAAACCAAACAGCAAAACTACTACCCTCAATTATTTTGGCATTTGATAAGATGCTTGGTGAGGAACGCTGGTTGCTTGAATTGTACGTGTGACAACCAATCCTGCAGTGTTTCTAGTTCAACCAGATTCTCAACTCTACACTTAAATGTCACTTTGCGGTATCCATTGTGGTCAGAAGAAGTATTATGTTCTATTTATAAAAAAAAACGAAGAAAAGATTTTTGATTTTGGATTTTGAATCTGGTTCTCGAAATACCTCAAATTTGTTGAATAAGCTTGCGAATTTTCACACAACGATTGGTTTATGGTGTCTCTTTCACCCAAACAAAACGCAGAAAAGTCCTCACTGCAAGGCAAGATGCAATACGCTAAAAGAAGACATCTCATTCGAAAAATCTCTTCCAACGGTCAAAAAGAGTAAACGACTGCATATGAATGATTCAGAGATGGTTTGTATCGCATAGCATATCCTACATTTCATCGAAACTTTTTCTAGACGATTAGGATAAGGATTATATCAAAAATATCAATACTGACATTATCATCAGATGAATGTGATAGTGATTCATTAGAGAAACCCTTTACAAGCACCAAAAGAATAAAAACGTTACAACCTTGATTTCTGTAAAAAAAAAATTGTGCACTTATCCATTTGTCATGACAAGTAAAGCTCTATGGTCAATATTCTAGAAATCTCTCGCTATTGAATGGCAAATTGATAATGACATGCTAAGTAGAACAAACATCCCTGATAAAAACCTTTCAACGAAAGTCACCCTTGAAAAGTGTGTGAAAACACTAATGTATAGAGCTCATGACGGATCGTTGTTGAGCAATTTGTAGACTAAGCTAAATGCTTCAGGAAGGGTGATAAATCGCTTCCCACATGCAACGATTCACTCGCAATTATTTCCTTTTAATGAGAGTTTCACGTGCAGTTTATTCCCCAGTTTTATGATTTTACTCTGTCGGGAGTTAGGTTGTATAACATTTATATTAAGCACGATTATGAATATCAAACTATATTATTACACAACTCTTCCAAATTTAGAATGACCACATCCAACAAAATACAAACATCAAACCTGGCATGCCTTTGTCCATATGTAGATTTGATGTACATTGTATTCATGCTTTGTTCAAATACAATTGAATACGTGTTTTTGTTTTTCGAATACGATTGAATGAGCTTTTTGTTTTGGCAGATGTTTTTGAACATTGTATGTTATAAATAAGTAATTACTAAATTAATGTAGATTATAGGCAATTGACTTACCTCATCTGAAGAATCGGCTCGAATACGGCAAGGTCCATCTGTTGGTCCGTCTTCATCGGAAGAAGATTCCGAGTCAGATTGCTCCGATTCCGAAAAGTCCACTGCACATCCGTTGCGGTCCACTTTACGATCTGCGGTCTAAGAGGATGATTAAGAACTACGATAAGGCTAGTGAAAAATGTATTGTCTTACCTCCATGGGATTGACAGTGATAGTTAAAGCTGAATCGTCCCATGTCATTTCACCATCATGTGCTTCATCCCCTGATGATTTACTATGAGCAGCTCTGATTCTGGAACAAAATAATTATGATAAAGTTTGCTATACATTGTGTATGGACAAAGTTGGTTCATCATTCTTTATATTATTAACATAACATACAAGTTACTAATAAGAGTCAACACAAGAGTGAGGTTTACTTGAATACTGCAAGGTTAGTTATCATACCGACCCATCAAAAATATCGAGAACGTTCCAAGGGGGTCGTTGCACTATATCGAGATTAAAGCTGATTTTGTGTAGAATATACTGTGGGTTTGTTATTGGAATGGGTCACATGAATTGGCCAAAATAATGCCCACAATTAAAACAAGGCCTCTTTGGAATAAATTGCTCCATGATCCGGGCCCCATCGAGGTTGATCCGTCACAGAGAAGAATCGATTATTCGCTTGCGTCTGCCATGAACGTGGCCTGCATGAAACAAAGGCGGCGTTGCAAGATGTACGATTAATGGTATTTTTCCAATAATTGATAGCGATAGATGATCGGTACATTTGGGATAACTTTAAAATTGTTAATAAATAATGTGATTTAATGCAAAAATTAACCAGGAAATTATACAGGGTGCCTCCAATTAAGTCGGCACTATTGCTAACTTCTTTATTATTGAAGATACGAGGTCGTTTAAATGAGAGAACTAGTAGTATTTTTTTTGCGGATTAACATTATGCTGTCAAAAAAACAATTGAACAACGCGTTCTCGATTTATTCCAAAAAACGCATTTTTTTTAATGGGACATCGTGTATATTTTTATCATAATTGATCAGCCACTCTTTTCTGAACATAAAAGGTTATTATGATTTTTTTTCTGAAACCAAAAATAACGGAGTTATGCGTATTTTCCTCGACTAATTTATAAACGTCAAAGTAACAAAATTCAATGATCTAATTGTTTCAAGATGAGCTTAACAAACAAAATACGTTTAGAACGATATAATAACTTTGATAGCAAATATGGCAACCGATATGTATTATTTTGTCAATATTTTAAATTTCATGGTCAAGTTTCCGAAAAATTTCCCATCAAAATGTCCCATTCCAAAAAAGTAAATTTTTCTAAATAAATCGAGAACGCGATGTTCGATTGTTATTCTGTTAATACCACGTTGATCAGCAGAAAAAATACTACTAGTTCTCTCATTTCAACCACCTCGTATCTTCAACAATAAAGAAGTTAACAATAGTGCCGACTTAATCGGAGGCACCCTGTATACCACGCCACCCAGACTAAGTTTTATGATACCTTTGACCGAATCATGAAAACCTTGAGATATTTGATTTCTCAGTCCCAAATTTATGCAGATGCGTAGAATAGTTATTTATCAAACGTAGAGATAAATTCAAAGAAGTATGCGCCACGCAGGACTCTGGAGGAGCGTCATACTAAACCAAGACTGCAAATGAAGGTACCTGGAAATTAGAGCAGGTGGGCAACATTGGTCCATCCTTCTTTGAATTCTTGTCTAGATATTGTAATGTATATAATGTTACATTGGGAGATTAGAAAATCGGTCGTAAATCATCGTCCGAGTGAGTTTCATAAAATGTTTAAAGACAGATCCCGATAGTAAAATCCCATCCCATATTCCAATACACTCTGCTGCAGTTACTCAAGTGTTATTTGGACAAAGATATCATTGTCATTTCTTTGTTTTAATTGTCAACCGACAGTTGATAGCGATATGATCAACCGTTTTTATTTATAAAATGTAGACTGTTCTAGTGCCGAAATGAGAAATGTTAAACGAAACGCTGTGTCAATAGTTATTGCTATAATATCTGCGGGTTATTTGTTGTGATTTAACTGTATCTTTTGGTGAGAATTTAGTGACTGGTGAATTTCAAATCTCAATGTATCTGAAAAACAATCATTCTAATTATCTGGTGGTTCTGCTTTTGATTGACAATTATTCTTGAAAAATACACCCAACATTCTAGCCCAAGACACTTTAAAATTTCAAAAAAGCAGACTAGACCGAGAGCTAAGCTTAGCCAAACTACCAACGTGAATTCACAATTGGGACATCTTCAGAATAAACGTTGATCGGCATGCTTTACACTGGATACTGAGAAGCAACTCGGCAACTTTGCGTTCTCTCCACTTATCGATCCACGAATGAACCGTGCCGATCATTCTTCGGATGCAAACGACGCGCCGACGATTCGTTAAAAGGCCGCAAAAACAAACTTCGACGCTAGTAAAGGCGGCGGTTACACTGATCGAGTGAAATCAAGTCGCGTCAAGTAAAATTTGAACTGCCGGTAACACTGATCAAGCAATCGAGCATCGAGATTGAGCATCAAGCAACATTTTGACAATCAAACTGTAGTTGTTCTAACCTCACTACACTGATTATCATTTGATCAATTTGTTGTGAATTTTCATTCACCTAGTTACAACATCGCATGTCTGTCTGCTGCTGCGACGGAGCCAAAGTGTTGTACCTACCTATTCATCTTTCATGGCAAAATATATAAATAATAAAAAAAAGGAACTGAATATCGAGCTTATACCTCGCAGGAGACAAGTCTACTTCTAAATGGAAGCAGTACTTTGAACTTGTTTCCTGCGAGCTATGAGCTCGATATTCTCTTCCCTTTTACTTTACCTTTTTGTGAGGGCAATCATGAGAACGCTTGCAAGAGAATAGTATATAGGTACTTTGTGATTAGCGATGGGTGGACACTAGCCAAGTGCCCTGTGATAGCGAAACGAATAAACCTACCGTTTACGCAAACTAACCACCATTTTTTTGATAAATGTGAATGTGTTAACAATTTATTTGCACTGCGAATGTCAAATAAGACTGAACGAGAGGTTAGAACGCAACTTCAGGGAAAGACAGACATCTATACGCATGCAGCGTCAAGTAAAATTAGAACTTGATTGAAAATCAAACAACTCGACAGCACTTGATAGCGATTGATCGATCAGTATTACCAGTATCATAAGGTATCGTGTGTTTTTCACTCGATGGCAATCGATCTACACGACTCGATCAGTGTTACCTCCGCCTAATGCACTTAAAAATCGATAAAAAAAATTGAAAAAATAGTGGTCTAATATTTTTGATTATATTTTCAAAATATGCAACGAAACCTCCCCATTGAAAAGCATCCGTGCCAAACCGGGTATATCAATTTAAGTAAAATGTTGGCAAAAGAGCACAAACTGTCCATTTCCGTGACTTAACAGATAAAAACTTCCTTAATAATGGTCATTTTAACATATGATGAGGTCGATTTTGGTCCGAGAATCATTTTAGTAGTCTATAAAATTAAACTACCGATGCAGAATTGTGACTAAGGCCGAGCGAATCGATAAAGCTGGAATCTTTGTTGTTCAACGAGTCAATACTCAAAGCAGCCACACACACAGTTTTTCCATGAGGTTTGAACTGCACAGTCCAAGCCATGAGATTTTCCTCACCCAGCTATCGGTAAACTGTAGGGTCCACAAAAGCCTTTTCAAAAAACCATTCAGACTGTGTAGTCTTGTCTGGCATCCGCCTTCTGAATAGCATTACCAACTATGTTCTGACCGTGATGTGACCCATAATCGCAAATTGAATAAGAAACTCTGCTGGTGCTGACTGTCTATTCAAAAAACACTCATCGTGGTCGACGAACACAATATTGCTCCACGTGGTTTTCCAACTATGACCTGCACCTCGCACGCAAACGCGATTATGTGACGGCTTGGATTGCTCAACATACCGCTACTTACATCGAAAATAGATGCTTTCGAAACAACAATAGATTGTGACATCGACTGATCGCGCGCCAGCCTACAAGTGGCCTGAGGAAACCAATGAAACAAGTTGAAACGACATTCGCTAAAGAAACTCCCTGAATAGGAAATAACCAAGTCATTTGTGAATATCCATATGACCTATTATCATGGAATGATTGATGGATCAATCAGCCCAAACTAGTCAGGCTTTAGGAAAAATATACTCAAGAACTTACTTATTTTTGATGGATTGAAAATGAATAACCCACTTTAACTCTGAAAAGAATAACAACTCTACAGGTTCGCGGAGAACATGATAAATGATTTGAGCATTATCTCTTCGAGCTGACTAAGATGTTTTGTGAATGGTCGATTTAAGACATTGTCAAGTCAATGTCTCTTATATTTGATCAAATTTGGATTCTTCCGGTTATAAATTATTCCGGTACTTATCAAGAAATTCCCTGATCTCACAAACCCTTGGGTCACTTTAGAGGTACAATAATTATTATCAATGCTGAATACGGTATCTAATTAGACCAGTTCTGTTTTTCACACTTCCTAGCCCAAAACATTGTCATCAATCATCAATCTTGCATATTCTTGATCTACTTTAAAAAAAAGGTGGAACTATCCATTTATTATCTTCACTTGGACTAACCTATCGTCAACATCTCAATAAAAAATCAATCTTTGTATGCGATCTGAGCGCCAATTAATGCAATTTCTTTAGATGAAAGTAATTCAACAATTTTGATCTGAACCTTATTGTAAGATCGGACTTCATCTTTCATCTGGGTAAGTTTTGCTCCACAGTGAACATTTCAGAGGAACATGCAATTTTTTTTCTGATCTTTATAACACTTTTTTTCTGATTTATCAAAGACAGTCAGAGAAACGCAATCTTCATTATCCAACTCTTTTCTATAAACGTTTAGATGATTTGAAAACTTTTCTTCCAAATTACAGCTATCCGTTTCCAAATGACTTCTCGCGGATATAAAATCCACCAGAAGGTAGATCATCACAGCACAAGTATCCCAAGTAACACCAAGAGTTTCTAAAACTTTAAGTTGATATTTAGATTTATCACAGGAACAAAGAGTTTCGTTCTGTTATTTGTATCATCCAAAACTAGTTCAAGCAGCTCTTGTTTGCCAAATCGATGCTTCAAAGGTGCTGTAACTTTTGGAAAAACTCTCAACTAGCTTGTCTTAATCGGGAATTCGTGTGGATTGAAGAATGTGATAGAATCGCAATATTGCTAATAAGAAAAATATTTTTCAGTGTTAACCACAACGGGAAGTTGAAGAATTTAGAAGAGCCGTTGAAAAAAATAATATCAAAATTCAATAATAGCAGAATCGGCGGTTGTGGAATCAAAAAATCAACAGCAAAACCAAGTCCCCTGCTAGTGTGGTTAATCTGAGCAGCGATTGATTCTTAGACTTCAGGAACACAAAACCAACTCCAGGAGAGGATAAGCCACAATATCGTCAATTGCTGAACATCAACATCGCATGAAATGGTCGGAACCGAGCAGAAGGAGCAACTTTGGAGGAAACGGGCATTTTGAGAAGCTGCCTTCCACAATGGGAGTCGCCAATTTTTGAAAACTTGAACTTGGTCGAGTTCCAAAAATAAAATCAAAGTTCACCTGACTACGAAATCATAATAGAACCAACCACCAAGGATACAGGGGGTCAATTTTTGAGCCTTTGCAAATTTAAAACTTATTCGTAAAAATGCAGCACATTGTGTCAAATATACTGATTGCACTATTGCGAATACGTTTCAAATTTGCGAAGGCTAAAAATTGAGCACCAGAGAGAAAAAAAAATCAATTGTTGAAAAACTATTCAATCGCCCGCTAACCCAAACTAACCCAAATTTTCCTATTGTAAGAACTCAAAAACAGCGCAGGTATGAATTTTTGAAAAATTGACAGATTTTTCGGTTTTTCTGGATTCAACATCCATCCAATAATCAACCAAAAGCTTTTTCCGTTTTTCTATTCCAGATAAACTTATCTGATTGCTTCGGTAGAAAAAACGAAAACAGAATCGTAATTTTGACGCTCTAATTCCTTATAAAAAATTGACCACCCATATTATGTAGATTGAGCAAACATGGTGAATATCACTAGGACTAGTTGAGTGTTCAGTGACGTGGTATAGTCGGTATTCTTCCACTATTTTTGTCACGAAAATATTTTCAATGCTTGGTCTAAGAGTGATTCCATTGTTTGCCCATCTTATCCGCCGATTTTCAACCCGTTTGACTTTATCATGTTTTAGTTGAAAATGAGTTCGATAGACAGGCGCAAAACGCGTTTTTCAAATCATGGAGTTTATGAAGTCACATGCTGCCAGATACAAGGCTGTACAATAATTCAAACTTTTAGTACACTCAGAAAGCTTGATTAGTGATATACGTACAACTTGCGGTTTTAGTACAATTTTTATTGACAGTACCAACCTATTTAAGTGATACTTAACGCTCAAATTTTGCATTGTTAAACTTGAACTTAAGGGTTCCTTATCGTTAAGTATCCACCTATAGGGATACTTAACGCTAAGGAAGCCTTAAGTGCTGCAATCAGCCATAATTGATTTACATTTCCAAATATTTCATTGCAAAAAAGATTATGGCCAGAGACTTCATTGGAAGTGTGGTAATGAAATTATTTTTTGATTTCTCGTGATATTCTATGGATAATTTATACAACATACGATATATGGGTAGCTAAATTCAACCGTTTCGGAAATATGCGCATTTAAAACACTTTGTTTTGGATCAATTACAATTAAAGAAAATCAAAAAATCAAGAGAGGTTCTTTGACTGAATTTGAAAAATAAGTGCACCAACTGGAAGGCCTGCGAACAGCTTCGATTTGCCATCAATGAGCGCGTTTCTTTTGCAATATTATAAAAAAAACAATTATTTCAAAGAATTGTTAGGCAATAGAATGGAGAATTGAAATGGAAATAACCCATCATTCATAACCGATCCATTAGAGACACTTCAGAGAACACTTTTCTTTTGCTTATAAAATGTGTTGAAGAAAATCGACAAGTATAACGTCTTCATATTAAATTACCCAATCAAATTATTGTTTTTGATATTCTTGATTGAGGAGGGATAAGTGCCAATTTCCCGAAAATTGAGTCCAGGGTGTCCAGAAATAATGAGCGGAAAAATCAGGCGAGCATTCTAGACCAAAAATAAATCCCACTTTTCCCATAACATTTTATCGAAAATTGATTATTAACAAGATGCTAAACTTGAATTTTATTCGCATTTTTGTTGGCAATGCCTTTTGCCACGCTCATTATATTTTGAAGAAATCTCGTATCTGGGGCTTTATCGGGATGAGGAATACAAATTTGCCCACCGTTTCTTCGCATTTTGTAGAGGACGCCAGATACGAACCTATACTTTGATTTGGATGATCTCAACTTTTTTGTGCTACACTGTATGCGATTTCGGAATGAATATTTTCATTTTCCTAACATTTTCACATAAAAAGGGTATACTACTTTTGTTTTGATGAATTTAACCGTTTTCGAGAAAAACGCTAAAATAACTTTGCTTGCAACCGCAAACATAGCATGCTTCGGAATCATGCGCAATAAGTTGCCGTAGAATCAAGTTTGGAGAGAATTAGTTCTGACAGTTGGGATAATTTTGTACATTTTTTTTTCATTTTCATTATTTTTGTAGTTGACCACCATCAGCGTTACAACAAATTTTCGAACAATTACCAACTTTCAAAACTAATTCTTCTCAAACTTGTTTCTACGGTAACTATAGCGCATGTTTTCAAAGCATGCTATGTTAAAGGTAAAAAGTAAATATAAATGATTTTGTTTTCATAACATGCAAGCAAAGATTTTTTAGCTTTTTTCTCAAACACTTAGATGACGGATAAAATTTGTGAAAACCTGATTAGTGAATACAACTTTAAAGTTCTGTATTAGGAAAATGTTCACGTTTCCAAATACACTGCAGTTGGTTGTTGAAATAAAATAAAAGAAAATGCATAGTTTTTTGAAAACAACAAGAGTAACAAATTTGGCAAATAAATGTATGTAGTCCTCACCTGATCACTCCCAAAACAACCATGAACAACAAAAACCCAACGCAGACAACGACAATAATTGTAACAGCATGAGATCCACCAGTAGCCATCAAATTCAGATGACTGGCTTGAACGTACTCATGCGAAATGACAGAGGCTGGCCGGACTTCCACGTTGTGTTTGTTGATTTTCGCATGGGCTACGATAGACTCTTTAGGTTGGGGATGAATCACTGTTAGCTGAAAACACTTTATGTATCCGACGTAACACATTTGTAAAAAACACTTACAGTTTGTACATATTCATTACTAGTAAATCTTCCGTTTAATTCGGAGCAAGTCAACTTGAATACTCTGTTCAAATAATAAGCCGGTTTCCTGTTGGTGTATACCAACTGTCTTAAGACCTGCAATGTTATATTGAATTTGTTTATCAGAGCAAATTATACAAAGAAAAACAAACCTGTTGGTAATTGAAAAACATGTCAGAACCGCTTATGGTGACACCGTCTTTGGACACACGTGCAGCCATGCCAAGATGTTTCAACATTTCTTCGGGTACTGCGAGGTTTTCGTGGTCAGGATTGAGGTTGGGGTAAATGGTAAGTTGACATTTGTCTAGTTTTTGTTCTCCTGCAAAATTTATAAAGCCTTAATTAAATGTGAATAGCTTTGTCTATAAGCTTTTATAGAGTTTTTTCCAACTTTTACCCTGATGTTGCATTAATCAGTTGAGGTGTGACTTATCAAAACGCATTATGTCGGCAAAAACTAAAATCCCAATAATGACCAAAAACCCTTTACGACTAATGACAAAGAGGTTTTGCAAAATGTTAGTATAGAATCCATGTATATACAGTTCATTTTTTATTTAAAGTTACAGTGACAGATCAAAATTGTAGGTTAAAGGTTGGCAACATTCTCTATTACAAAAATCATAGATTGAACTGTGATTCGTTTTAAAGTTTGAGAATAGACAGTGATGATAATTTTGAAATTGGTGATAAAAACCCTTCTTTAATCAAGAAAATGAAGTTTATAATCAATTATTGATTTTCTTCATTTCAATTAGCGAGCACTTAATGGCATTAATATTTTATTGCCAACCTTCAACCTCCAATTTTGATCCGTCACTGTAACTTTGAATAAAAAATGAACTTTAGGATGTCCCGAAATTAGACGTCAATATTTTAACCACGTTTTCTACGCCCTAAAATAGAAATAGAACTTCATATAAACTAGTATCCACAAACTCGTCGTTTTCAAGATGCAGGGTGTTGAAGGTTAAGACCTGATGACGGGTTTTTGTAGATATTTTCGAAACCTGTTAAGATTGAATAAAATTTGGTACAGTTACTAAACTTTTTACACTCCATCTGATGAACGAAAGCCTAGTATTGTATACCCTTGATAAGTGGAATATACAGGGACGGGTTTGAGAAAAATAGGCCTCAAATTTTTGGTGGTCGATTTTTAGTAGTTTAGCCTACAAATTTTGAAAATCTGGAGTTTTCTTTACAAATGAGGTACTCTTCTTGTAACCCGCTGAGACGAGAAAAACGCATTTGAAAATCTTTTTTATCACTGATTTTAGTGAAAAACATCGTGTGCATCGGCCTAGGCTATCACAGGTGAACCCGTGCTTTCGCTGAGAGTTTCGGTATATGCAATTTTGTTTGTTATATGATTTTCTAATGCATTTTTCTCGAAAATGATGCGACTCAGCGAGAGAAACTCTAGATTTTGAAATTGTGCAGACCAAACAACTAAAAATCAACAGCTGAAAAATGTAGGGCACATTTTTCCCAAGCCCGTCCCTAGTCATGAAGGTAATACAATTCCAAGTTTCCGTTCATTAAGTAGAGCGCAAAAAGGCTGGTAACTGTACAAAATTTTATCCAATTATCAATACAGATATCGAAAATATTTATCAAAAACCGTCATCAGGTCTTCACATTTAACACCCTGTATCTTGAAAACAAAGAGTCTGTGGATACTAGTTTATAGGAAGTTTTATTTCTATTTTGGGGTGTAGAGTACGTGGTTAAAATATTGACGTCTAATTTCGGGACAACCGGTATACATGCACGGACATGGAAAATACGCTCATTCAAATCAGAAGTACATTAAGTTTCTATAAAAAAAGACTGAAAAGTCCTGGACTAACTGCGTTTTGCTGCATCATATTGGTGACAATTATTTTTTATTAGTTTTATGCTCTGAAATTTTCAATATTTTAAAAAATGATGGAAAGTATCTACGTTTATTCCTACGAATTTGGTGAAAAAAAACTCACTAGGAGTTCCAAATGAAAAAAGACAAAAATTTTTTGAATTAAAATTTCATCTCTTAGGGTTCAGCCCTGCTTGCATGAAAACTAATTTGAGTCATTATTTTAGTTTCGAAAAATCCAAAAGCTATTACTCTCACCTGAAAAGAGCTTGTTCTATAAGAGATTCGACAAAATGTTATTGAAGAAAGTTGTTCAAAATAAAAAACTGAGTGAGAATGCAAAATTTCAAAACCCTCCACCCACTTTGATATTTTGAAGAAATATTAGAAAAGTTCATCAGCAAATTCTTTATAATGATAAATTACGCAATTCTGCAAGGTATAAAAGTATTTAAAAATCAAGAAAATAGAAATTAACGTTCAAAATAACAAGATTGAACTTATTTTCATGCTATTCTGAAAACTTGGAATGGGAAAATGCAAAATATCAAAGTAGGCGGAGGGTTTTGAAATTTTGCAGTCTCACTCAGTTTTTCATTCTAAACAACTTTTTCAATAACATTTTGTCGTATCTCTTATGGAAAAAACTTTTTACTGGTGAGCGAAATAGCTTTTAGGTGAATTTCCAGGACAAATTATGACACAAATTAGTTTTCATCCAAGCAGGGCTGAACCCCAATAAATGAATCTTCAATTCAGATTTTTTTTGTCTTTTTCCCCATTTTGACAAGTAAGTTATCAACACGTGTTGCCACAAATCCCGACATACAATATGTCGACGGCTAGATCAGGGAAAAAATCGTTACAGGGTAAACGCAGTTGCAGAGGGTAGAAAAAGTAACTAATGATGAAAAAAAAATCAACACCTGAATGCATGCAAAAGAGTGGAGTGGGCTGAAAGAGGTGAAAAATGGTTTTTCGCGATTTGCGGCGTTATTACGGATTTCAAAAAAAGTCGAATGAGAATGTTGTAGATAACTAAGAAATCCACAACACATGAGTTGAATGAGAAAAACTGAGTTTTTAGTTTTGTTTCATTTTTTAAATAATGTTTCAAAAATCACGAAACTTGTTGGGATTGCACTTACTCTTATATGCCGAGTAGGCAGATTTTTTTTTGTTGAAAAGTTTTCTCGTATTTGAGTAATCAACGATTTTCCAAAGAAAAAGCATTTTTTTCAATCTTGTGGACAACCTTTTTTTTTGAGACTTTGGAAAGTATATCACTTCAATGAAAACATATTGTGTAAATTACGAAAAATTGAAAATTCGGGAATAAAAAAAAAATATTGAATGGTACCGTCACTTTGTCATCCCGGGGTAACTTTGTCACCTCGGACGCCACCACATTAATATTGTATGATTTCTTTGGATTAATTTTATTTTTTTTCTCGTAACGTTTTTCTATTGTTTGTGGTTCTAACTAGATAAAAATGGTTAGATAATACATAAAAACTCCGGGGACCCGAAATAATTACAATTATACCAAGAGAACCTTGAAAAAGCAGCGAATGTTGCCAAAACTGGCAGTTCCAAATAACGAGCAACCATATTGTTCAAAATCCTATGTGCCATTCTTCTAAATAGATACATGGTGTTTGAAAACATAACCAGGAATGTGGTCACCTCAGTGTTCTATCCCAGCAGGAGCGACAGGTTATTACGAAGTAGCGAAAATACCCATTTTGCCCTTTCACACAATTCAAGTTTTTTGAATACATTTTCTTCATGTTCTTAGTTTATAGTTGGTTTGATTTCTTTTTAAAACTTTCCATCAAGCATTTGATATCGTAAATTTTATATTGAAGTGTTGTTTCTGGCCTAGATAGAAGATAGCTCTATGAACGTAAAATGTTCCTTCCCCACCATTAATCTGGGGTTTCTTTGTCACAAATCTCACTTGATTGAACGCGATATAAACCGTGTTTCGTGTTTACGTAATGTGACAAAGTAGCCCCAGAGCCGGGGTAAAATTGTCACCCTAATTTTCATTTATTTTTTCGAAAAATATGTTGAAATGTGAAAATTTCAGTTTGAAAATTTAATTCTTAATGGCTCACTTGGTATTTCAAAATTTATTCGATTAAATTCGATTATCTTCATAAATAAATTGACTACAGTTCTGTTACTACACTTCTGATAGCTTTATCGCATTGTTTTACTGTATGTGACACCACCCCGGGTTTTACTGTAAAAGGAAAAAGAGCTACAATCAAGTCACTTTTAGCTTTTGAAAATTTTAATTATCTATAGGATGTTTTTCATAATAAAGTGCATTAAATTCAATAATAAAGTGGCTGAAAAACAATTGCTAGCTAAAAATGGCAGTGAATTGTATCCGTCTGTTGTGCGATAAAAAAAGTCAAAGTTGCACGACTTGAGATATGAAACGTATCAAAAAACGATGACAAAATCCAGAGCTAGAAAATAACTTCCGCTGCGATGCGGCATTAATTTAGTTAGGACATATTTTCAACTCCAATCATGGCTAGGGAAATGAATCAAATCCAATGGGTTGGGGTCGGAAGAGATCACCGGAAGGAATGCCGTTGCCAAAGTTTGCTCAAAAACATTTTTTGTTGTTGTGAGAAAGGTTGTAGTACTTCGAGATGAAGTTGTCGGGAACATGCTTTACAGTGTTCAAATTCATGAGTCCTTGATACAGCGTACAAAAAAAGTTGATTGTTGATCACTATCAAGCTGGATGTTGGTGTATAGCTTCTCCGAGACGAGCAAAACAATGTCTCTACGTGGAAAACCTTTGCCCTTGGGAGGTTTTTCTTCGGTACCTCGGGAAATATTTCGATGTCATTATTTCAAGGTCATCACATACCAGCAATGGTTAACTAGGTGTTGTCATGCGTCGGTAGAAATATTGTCCGAGAAAAATACTAGGTATTTCCACTTTGTCACACACCATGAAAATGAAGATGTTTAGGGTGTCGGACAAAGTGGAAGTACCTGATATTTTTGTCGTACAATGTTATACTGACGCATGGCAACACTTAGTTAAGCATTCCTGGAAGTATCAGCTTTGCTGCACTTCACTTAACCTAAAATCATGACATCAAAATATTTTCCGAGGTGCCGAAGAAAAACCTCCCACGAACAAAGTTTTTCCACGAGGAGGGGTTGTTTTACTCGTCACAGATAAGCTATAAACGAACTTACAGCTTGATGGTAATCAACTGTTTTTTTGTACTGTGAAACTAACTTCAAAACAATTGTTCTCAAGCACTCAAATTTTTACGAAAAAATCTGTTTAAATATTTTATAATTGTTTGAGGAGTTGTACTTGAACCTGAGAAAAATGATTTCCAAAAAGAAAAAAGGTGTGAAAAAAAGACTGGCACAAGTCGTATTGTGACGGCTTTCTTTGGAATATTAATCAACAACAACAATAACTTTTTCGCAACCATCCTCAAAGCTCAGAATTCGCAGATAAAGCACCACCACTGAATGTCAATATTTGCTATTGTGCCGGTTTGTTATGATGCGCTGAAAATAGTCACGTTACTTACTACGGCCAATTGCGAGTCCGTTTCATTCATCAAAAAAGTCTGATCACATCAGACAACCAATAAGACTCCTTCAAGATACGCCTTTCGACTATTTTCGAGTCGTGTTGCCGCTTCTCCGATGCCGATAATAATATTTGGAAAAAATTCTACTCATTCTAAGATTAGGTCTTGAAAAAACTAGTTTTTAATTGAAAATAGATTAAAAATGTACGTTAAATATACTTTGAACTTTCGTTGTCAATATCTGTAATTATAAAAATCGATTTCCGTCGTTACAGATCCGTTTGCCACACTGTACATGTCATAGGCGCCAAGTCTTCTTGATAGAAATTTGCATACATTTTCTAATGACTTGAAATTTTATATACGTATTCTAGACAATACTTGAAAGTCATCAGCAAAAATGTTTTCCGAAATACCCAAAAATATACAAAATAAATAAAAAAGAAAACGCAAATTTCACTGTATGATCGAAAACGGGGTGGAGCTAGATTACCCTCTCTCGAGAGAGAGAGCTATCACAGTCAATACGCCAGACGGAGAAAGATAATGTATTCTGTGACGTAGTTGATGTTGATTGGCGCTCTTTAATCGGTGATTACTACATTAATAGTGGTCGTGGGTTGAACATCAATGGCATCAGTACTTACTAATCCTTATATTTTCCATATTTCCCAAAAATGTGCAAATTGTACATTCATAATTCACTTCTACATTACCTCTACGCTATGTGGATGATACTTGAGTCGAGACTTCTATAAGTGTCACGTGTGTTTTGAATTAGGATGATATTCCGGGAACTACGAATCAAAACTTGGAATTGGCACGACTTGTCAAAGTTGCGCTGTGTTTTAACCATTCGAAGTAGAATTGTGTCGTTTTTTTCTGGAAATAATATTGCTTTTTCGAAGTTTTCGTCTACTGAAACACGAATATGATCTTTTTCGATTTGTGCTGGTCTTCTTGTAATCAGGCGATTGGTAATGAATAAGTATGATTTTTTCAATAAACTATCCAAATTAAATTGCGAAATATATTTTCAACATTATAATTCTACGGATCCATGTTAAGAAAAAAGAATAATCGTAGCACATTCTATTATAGTTATTCTGTGTTTGCATTTATCAATTAGTTATTTCTTTAAAGCAACATGGAAATTGTCCCTGAATGTTGAACATTTGTTAATAAGTTTATCAATCATTCATTTTATACATTTCTGATCTGTATTTCAATGGATAAAAAAATCAGCTTTAGTAAGAAAATTCATATGAGCAAAATTCGAATTTTCAGTGTTTAGTAATATAATTAATTAATTATAATTAAATTAAAATTAATTATAATTAACACAATATTTTTCGTTCGAGTGATATACTTATTATTATGGAAGATAAAGTCGCAAAATTCATTCTTCGCAAAAATCGTTGATTACTCAAAAACAAAAAAAACTTTTTAACAAAACAAAAATATCTGTTTATTCGACATAAGCGTATTGCACCCACCAAGTTTTTGATTATAGAGACATTTTCTGAAAAATGAAACATAAAAAACGAAAAACTCAGTTTTTCTCATTTAACTCATCAATTTTGAGGTTATGTGAAAATTTTGTCAGAAGAAAAGTTATAGATTTTTTAGTTATCTACCACTTTCTCCATGAACTTTTTTTCATAAAATCAGTAATAGCGCCGCAAATCGCGAAACACCATTCTTCACCTCTTTCAGCCCACACCACTCCTCTTCTGCATGCATTCAGGTGTTTATTTTTTTTTCAGCATTAGTTATGCCATTTCCTACCCTCTCCTACTGCTTTTAACAAATAATAATGATAACTAAAAAGGTAAACAGTCTGGCCTATAGGTGTTACAAGAGGACAAATGGACTAGAAATCTAAAGATACGACAAAAAGTTATTCTTAACTAATGTTTTTGCTTGGTCTAAAAATTACATCTGTCTAAAAAAAATCCAAATATACAAGGAGACAAAAAAAAACAGCATGTGATAAACAAAATAAAAAATGTGTATTTTTTGCCCACCTCTGTATCAATCTTTCTTCTTCTTCGTTTATATATATCAGCTGTTTCTTCTAGGAAATTTTCATATTTTGTAATTTTTTTGTCTCCCTGTATGTTCCAAGATTTTTTTTCCGACAGATGTTATTTCAATGCGAAAACTTTTATCAGGAATGACTTTTTATCCTATCTTTAAGTTTTTAGTCCATTTGTCCTCATAAAATAAATACCAACAACATAATAATCGATAAAACATCAAATGAATGGGACAACTTCATTACCTGTGATATGTATATCAGCCAAAACCCTAACGCCCATTCTGAAATCTTCATACTTCCTAGCCATATTGCCAGTACCATTCAAATTGATACTTGGTGTTTGTGGTCTCAGCACCATGACATACGTCTGCGCATCTGGTACCTTCAAACCAAACTTCTCAACACCGGACTCAACATGTCACACTAAACTTACTTTGATCGTCTTTCCAGTATCGCAAGTAACCGTAGTAGCAAGCTTCAAATTCCTTCTACCAGGAGTAGGGAACTCGCGCGTATTGGCATAGCCGATTCTACGAACAAGAATTTCCAAATTGGTGCGATTGTCCCCTTCGACTGTGACTTCAGTCAAATCGGAATTGGTCAACAACTCCATTCCTGGCTGCAACAATTCCATGCTTGGCACCTGGAATTGTTCACTCAGAATTCCTGCCAATCTGTAATTAAATGTTTACTACCTGCAGACTCTCTTTGCACTGATGCAAACAACTGAGGACTTCCGGTTTTTCGTTCTCGCCGACAAGTACGCTCAATCCCGCCAAGTATCCTTTCAAGTGGTGCTTCATCTTGTTATCGGAGCCCTAGAATCAAAGACGAGCCGAAACTGAATCGAATGTTTGTGGCTATGCAAAACGATTTAAAACGTTAGCGAGCTGTCGAGCTGCTTTACCGGAGAATTCTGCAATACTTGACTTGGAATAGTTTCATTCTGTTTCTATTAATTAATTGGAGATTTGATTGGGGCGACGGATTCTATACGCGTAACGGCATATTTGAAAGAACATTATTTACCTGCCAGCAGGCACCAATAGTGAGTGTAGTATTGATTCCTTTGGTAGGATGCAGGGGCCAGTCGTCAATGACTTCGGGATTTTTCTTTTCAGCTCTAAACGGTTGTCCATCAACGTATAATTCTACGTCTGGGAAGCGGACGTTGATGGCGTAGTGATGCCATTGGTCATCGCAAACCTGAAAAACAAACCAGATTCATTTATTGATGACGGTCTGATCAGTGCTGCAAACATACTAGCCCAAAAAAATTGTCGTCGGCTTAGGGGTTGGCAAAAAAAAATCCAAACAGAATGATATTTTCAGGGATGCTTGAGCACTGCCTCCTGGGCATCCGACAAAAAAATTTTACTCGAACTCCTGGTACGTTTTGCACCGAAGAGGTGGTTTACTTAACATTTTTTTAGAGCAAAATGACATCAATATAAGTTATTGACTACCAGGAACTGAACAACTTTGCCTCATAAAAGCTCTAACACTTGAAGAGTTACAGAGCATCAAATGACATTATTCCGCTGGCAGCGTTTGGTCTTAGAGATTTCAAAAAATGCTACGAGGAAAAGTTGTTCAGTTTTTGATCCTCTACAACTTTTATGAAGGTCATTTTGCTTTAAAAGATGGTTTAGGAAACCACCTCTTCAGCGCAAAACGTAGCAGGAGTTCGAGTCAGATGTTTTGGTTGGATACTCTGGAGGCAGTCTCCAAGGAACCCTAAAAATATCATTCTGTTTGGTTTTTTTTATAAACCGACATTTCTACTAGACTATACAGGGTGTCCGGAAATAACGTTCGAATAATTCAAGGAGTGATTTTACATTGGGAAATAGGATTTTTTTTTTCATGTAAACAATGGCCCGAAAAAGCTAGTTTTCAAGATATAGGGTGTCAGATTTAATTTTTTATTTTTGTTACATTTGAATAAATCCAATAATTATTCTGATAATTTGACAAAAATCCGTTTAATTTAGTAATTTTTAGTAGTGATTTAGTAATTTAGTAAACCCAACCCTATATCTTTGTTTTGGGTAAAAAAATTGATTATAACATCAGTTTCACAAAACAATGATACTCCTCTTGGAAGATGCAGGGAGCAAGCGTTTTCGAGATATTTGCACTTGAATTAATTCATGCAATGTGGTCTTCATAAAAATGTCAAATTTTAAAAATAAACATAGGTGGCTTTAAAAATGGCGTTATCATGGTAGTTTTGCCAGTTGTTTCATTGCTCGATGTTTCATTAAAAAAATGAAAATTAAAAAAAATTGATAAAAACAAAAAAAATCTAAAATTACGTGTAAATTTTTTTTGATAAGAAACATTGAAAAACATGTCAAAATAACCATGATAACGCCGTTTTCAACGTCACCCACAGTAGTGGTCAAAGTTATAGCAACTTTAAGAAATTCGAAATGTTTTTCTTCTTGCATACGGTGAGCAGTTTATAATATATTCTTAATATGTTTGACTCATGTATTTATATTGTGGTATACTGGGAGGCCGAAAGAAACAACAAGAAAGGATGACAAATTTATCATAAGGTTAAAGCTTAAAAAAAAATCCATTCATGACCTCAACCGAAATTTTGAACGAAATATCCCATTCTGACCAAGTCAATTTGTGTTCAAGAACAGTAAGAAGAAGACTAATACATGCTGGATTATTTGGACGCAGACCAACAAAAAAACCAGTGCTTTCAAAAAAGAATGTGAAGGCCCGATTTGAATTTGAAATTTAATTTATTCAGAAGTGACGGCTTTACCTATGTGAGACGCCCGTAGGCAGAATAAAAATATGTTTCAGCAACAACTGAGAAATATGGTGGTGGTTCCATTGAAGTTTGGTCCTGACATGGCTTGGGCCCATTTAATAGGATCAACGGAATTATGGACGAATTTGTATACAAACACATTTTGCAAACCCAACTGATCCCTCACATGGAAGAAAAGATGCCCTTGAGATAAACAGGGTGTCCCAACTGGTCACTACTTATTTGGTGTTTGAACCCTGAAAATTTCATCAAAATCGGTTGAACGGTTTCCAAAATAAATTCAGATATTCATTTTTTTTGAAAAACTCTTACGTCCTGTATCTAGGAAACGGGGCACTTCCGGCCATGGGTTCCCCATCTCCAACTTCTTATTTATGGTTCGTCTATTTTCTGTATAAGTAGTGACCATTTGATCTGGGACTCCCTGTTAATTTCAGCAGTACAATGATCAAAAGCATTGTTCCAGGCTCGTCAAGGAATTTTCAATTAAAGAAAAAATTCAATCAATACCTTGGCCGTCAACAGACTTCACCTATTGAAATCATGTGAATTTATGTTGACTACAAAATCCGTTTCAAAAACTATTCTTATTTGAATCTGCTCTTTGATGCTCTCCAGAAAGCTTGAAGCTTGGCGTTAACCAGGTTACGATGTGGTAAGGAGATTCGTAACCCAACTTTCCTTTGCAGGAGGGGCAAATCTAATTAAGTAGTTACGTTATACCATTAATGTTACTTCAAGTGAACAGAAAGTTTTGGCATTTAATCCAGACCTGTAACCACAAATCGTAACCTGGTTAACGCCAAGATCCGACTTATATTACCAATTTATTATTCTCAATGCCAAAAAGATGGGTCGAAGTTATCAGGGAAAAGGGATTTTATACCAAATATTAATAATCTGTTTTTTTTTCATTATTTAGTTAAATGGGGCTATATTTTAAATTGGTTTTAGAAAGTTGCTACCTATATTTTTGTTCAGGGGAAAAAAATTTGTTTTCATTAAATTATTTTAAGCAGCTGATCCAAGGATTCATTTGTATTATAATAAAGGACTTCATAGTAGAAATAATTTTACCAATATGGAAGTGAGAAAAATGATAATCCATGATTTTTTTTTAATTTTATCAAAATTTTTTTTTTACTTCTTACTTCAAGTGCAAATATTTCTAAAACGGTGGCTCCTTCCAACAAGTGTATCATTTCTACGTGAAAATGATGTTATAATCATCTTTTTAGTCAAAACAAAGATACAGAGTTGGGCAAAAAAGTTATGACTATTTAAAACAGTAAAAAAACTTGTAGGTGGCACCACATACAATATAGGGTCATCGTAATATCAAATTTAAATTTCAAAATACCGATTTTTGTAACATTATCAGAATTATTATGGGATTTGATTAAATAAAACAAAAATATAAATTGAACTTTGACACCCTGTTCCTTGAAAACTATGCATTTCGAGAACATTGTTTATACAGGGTGCCACAGATTCGAGTGTATGTATGTGGATCTCTGTTATGGGTCGGTTAAAAAATAAAGTTGATGATTTCCGCTCAAAGACGAATCGTCAGATTTTCAATTTGATACCACCATCTTGTAGAGGGCAAATCATGGCAATGTCAGAGTGTAATTTATTTTGAAATATCTTTTCAAACAAACTCAGGACATGATAAAAACATATTTGCAAAAATTCGGTTATTTCCGAATATCTTCGGAAGTAGTCGGATTTTTTTTAAATTTCAAAATAACATTTAATTTAGCATAAAAATGCGCAAGTTTTCCTCCATCTAACCAACCCTGTATCTCTTTCAATAACGGAGATCCTCATTCATACACTAGAATCTGTGGGACCATGTATAAAAAAAAACAATCCTATTTTCCAATGTAGTGTTAAATTATTCGAAAGTTATTTCCGGACACTCTGTATTTTCGCGGGTTCATTCACTTGATATTTTATCTGCGTGAAAAATTAAAATAGGTGATATAGCTCGTTGTCCCACAGAAGTGATTTAATTCTGAATAATGATAGTGCAGTAGTATGTAATCTCAATATTTTCCATATATTCAAAAAATGAGCAAATTGTCCGTTCTACCACTTATTACCAAACAACTTTAATTATATTTTAACAGAAAACAAGAACTTCGATCATCAATCAATCATGCAAGTTTACAGCAAAACACTACAAAATTTCAAGAGCTCTCGTCATTAAGTAATTGATGAATCGGAACCAAACTCTTGCACCAATCCACTGCGAATTAATCATTTAATTGAGCACTCTATGGAATATAAACTACCGGGCGGAATTTATAGCGTCAACTACAAAAGTCATAAACAACCTCTTAAAGCGTCTTTTAAAAGCTTCTCAAGTTAGCGCGTGTCAGTGTTTAATTCAGAAACTTATGTAGTAGAGTTCCGCAGAAAAGTCGTAAACTCCCGAATGACTACCGTGAAAATATGTACGTTTTAAAGACAATAGTAGTTTACTTTATAGGTGGATGAAGTATTAAAACGTAAAGCGTTGGAGCAGAGGGGAAAATCTATTTACCTGTCCTATCTTCCACCTCCATTCGGCTGGTCTAAAAATGTTCAAGTCACCTTCAGAGAAGTCACGTCTCAGTAATAAAATCAATCTGCAGTTCCTGACAAAGAGGGCGTAGTGATGTCTGTTCATTTCTGAAATAAATATAGTTTTGATTCAATCATCATGGTTCTATGTTTCTAACTACAAATACAACATATGAATATTTTGTCATGCGTTGTACCCCTTTATCGCCCTGCCCTGTTGACCCAACAAGAAATTTTCAAAAAAAAGTGTGAATTCCTCGGACCCCATAAGTCCTGTAAAATTACATAAGACATGTGGGATTTCTCAAATGACTGATTCAATTATGAAATAATCCAAAAAAATAGAGTCTCTTCGCTGATACAGTTTCTGCTTTCGACAGGATTACTTCCTGTTGGCAGTAGTCGACGAAATTGAATTAGTTTCCAGTTTCCACTTAATCCCCTCTCGCACAAAGCATTTTCCGTGAATATCTCGACGCCGTTATACACTATCGAGTTATGAAGGACTATATTCAATCTCCAACACCCACTTTTATTATGGAGTAAAACAGCAAGAGAAAAAGGTGTCCAATACATTTTGAGGTTGTACGCCAAGCAAGTTCTACAGATATCTATTACTTTTGATAGTCTTATTATGCCTTAGATTGTTTATTCTGGTGGGATCGATATATGTACCGATATAGATGTCGGAGTGTAAAATAATTATTATTTTTTGGACGATTCAGTTTGTCATACACATGCGGTTCGTAAGCCACAAAATACTAAAACTTCGATAGAACTTTTTTGCAGAACAAAATTGAACTTTCATAGTTCCCGCTCAAGCTAAATGAGCCTTCAATATTAATGACTCTACAAGAGATGCAACGTTTGATTGATGGATACAGTTAAATACATGGATTTGTAAAACAACAAGGAGAAGGATAGTGGTCCTCTTTCCGCCTATCACCCAAGAGAAAATGGAGAGGTATTCATTTATCTTTATTGAAACTTTAATCTTACTCATTCATCATTCAAAAAACATTGTAATTGGTTGACGTGTAACGGAAAAAAAAAGCAACATCCTAATGATTCAGTAAGCACTTCTCCATCGAGGCATCTTGGGAATTCAAAAGATACATTCGATCGAAAAACTGTGAATCCAATATGGAGAATTATGGAAAGACGTTAAATGCCCCACATTAGCTGCTGAGAATCGGTCAGTAAGCGACTCAGAATTTATCTTGGACTACCTTTATTACGTTAGACAAGATGTTTTAGACATTGGTCTGGTTATGAGTACGGAGTGCGAAACTGAAACAGAAAGTGAGCCCTGGCGCAACGAAGAGGTCAGGGGTATGTTTGCCGAAATGAAGGGAAACAAAGAAATCAAGGAGAACCGGGAAAAGACCACGAAAAGATGGAAAAGTGGCAGAGTGAAAACAATAAAATGAAAAAACAAAACATTCAGTTGAATGACCGAGTTGAGCAGCTAGAAAGGAATAATAGAAGAAATAATCTAGTAAGTAAACTAGTAATCTAATAGAGGGTCTGAACATGAAGACTTCGGATAATGAGGGAGATAACGCGAAAGAAGAAAAAAGAAACCTTCACACATAAGAAGCTAGGAGTGGAGACAAACATAAAATTGGTGAGAAGGCTCACAAGTAAAACCTGCGTTATAGAAAACACAAAATCAATATAATCAAAAACAAAAGTAAATTAAGTTATAGTGAAAAAAATGTGGTTTTTATCAACAACGACTTTACCAAAAGAGAGAGAGATATCCAAGATAAAATCAAAACAATAGAGATGGAAGAGAAAAAGAAGAGCCATAGAACCAAGATAGGGTAAAGGAACAAAATGGATATGGGGTGACGATCATCAAGAATTAAAACTATCTGTCATTGCCAAAACTACACGATATTGGCAATGACATGGTAAAGAAAAAAACTTCATATGGTTGTGAAGAAAAGCAGATAAAACTTGGCACTTGGAATTTTAGAGGTACATACAAAGGGAGACCTGAACGTGAAAATAGGAAGAGAACATCTACGAACATATTACTGGTTTAAGCAGGCAAAAATCGGGAAAGTCATGCAAAAACAATATGAAAATCAAAAGTACAAGCTTTGATCATAAGGAGATTCATAAAGAAACATGGATTTCACCAGATGATAGAACAAAAAATCACATATATCACGTTTTGATTGAAAAAAAACATGGAAACAGCATTGAAGATGTCCGGTACCCTTATATACCGACGCTGATTGGCTCATTCTCTTTCCTAGTGAACCCAAAGCTGCAACAGGATTTACCAACATTAAAAAAACTCAGGAAAATGGGGATAAACAAGTTCAATATGAGCAGTTGCAGAAGAATTTGAAAAAATAATAGCTGCACAAAGCTCTACTTGCGTCTCAGAACCCTATAAATGTCAGAATGATTTGACAGTGATTTTTTCACTACTTCAAATATGAACGTGAGTTATGACATAATAAATAGGTAACTAGTGAGCTATGGATATAACTATGAGCTGTCATATCAACACGAATGACAGCACAGGCTTGGAACTCGGCAGTTGGAATAAGGTCGACCCTGAAAATGAGGTATAAATCCATTCCAGATTTCAGGGTGAGTTTTCCCCCCAAGGGGTTGCAGATGATATACGCCTAACAACTTAAAAACGAAGTTAACGTTTCTTAGTGTTTTTTTTAATGACATTAAACGCCCAAAATCATCACCGTTTTGTTTTCGATGAGCCACCCTGTATATTTGCAGATCATTGACTGTGACTACTACATGCAAACGATTTATGCATGCATTCGGAGTGGATTTTTTGACAGAATACGTTTTTAAACCAGCTTCGTGTGTGGCCGCACACCTTAGGTGATTCTGGTAATATTGAATATACCTTACCCAATAGGTACTTATTTTGATGAAAAATAAACAGGAAATAATGCATTCCATAAAAATAGTAGCTCAGGTAGTTTTGTACACCTTACTCAAATAATTTCACAAGAAAACATTTAAATTTGAAGGAAGTGAAAGAACATTCAAAGAAAACGTTTTATCTCTCCATATATTGAGGTTCTACGCGTCGTGTGGAAAGATATGTTGCCGTAGATTGGGTGATCTTTTTTGAAGCAACAAATCATCAAGTTGTGGTCAACAAAACTGCTCTTGACTTCTTATAGTTTCAACTTTTAATATTGAATTTGCAGCAACGTCGTTACTGATTTTCTCCACTACTGAACCGATATTTCTCCTCAAATTCCGTCATCTCAGTGGAGTGTAATCTTTTCGTAGGTAATTTACAACCATTGACTGTATATTTACCTTCTGGTGATTTCCGATAACAATCTCCCCATTTTTCACTGGACACTAAAATCTCTATGGAATCATTTACGTTAGAAAATGACTAGTTTCATATTCAATCAAATATCATCATCTGTTGATGTTAGGGTTAGTTTGAGTTAACTAACAAAAATAAACACACAAATCACAACAATATCCGTTACTGCGGATTTATAAATTTGTGGCGTCGGCGTTGGCGCTGGCGTTCGGGACAACATAACCCTGAATTTTTGTTTATTTGGAAATGTCAAAGAAAATGTTCTCATTGACCATTCCAGAACACGTGACCTTGACAACGATGTCATTTTTGCTGGGTGACAAACAAATCTGTTAATAATGCTTTTTCAATCAGTTCTTTTTTAAAATGGCTCACAGCCATTATTCAATGTTAAGTGGTGATGTGAAGATACAATACGACCACAAAATCGGCGTTATACACAATATTGATCCCTATGCTCCTTCGATTAATGAATATCACCATGATGGATTTAGTAAATTATCGATATTAACTCACAGTTTTTACACTGGGAAGCAGATGAAGGCTTATGAGAGTTTGCAAGCCTTCAAGCAATACGAATCCTGTATTCAGAAAATTGCTGCTAAACAAATCAGCGAAGAAGCATTTGTTGTGATGTCTGAGGTAAGAATCATGGATCATTCTAGTAGTTACTGGATGAAATTGGTTAGTATTTATTAGAAAATATGTTATCAAAAATACCAATTTTATCTATGTACACAGTACACATAACAAGCTTCAACCTATAAATTGTGTGTGCAACCCAGCAAATGACAGTAGTGACGTCATACTGGAATGGTCAATTGTTGGATAGTGGTTGGTTTTGTGTTTTGAGAGTGAAGTTATGTTGTTTTTTCAAAATGGATTTGAGTAGAGAGGTAATGGAAATGCTCGGATGCTTGGGTATTTTGTTGTGTGTTCATGTGGCTACAAAAAGGCATCTCCAAAGCAATAGCTTCATTATCCGAACTCAGATAGCACAAAGGATCTTGAAAAAACATCAAAACAACAACCAACTCTCAACAATCGAACCCAAATCCAAGAAAAAAGACATGCTCAAAATGCTCAAAAGAAATGATTCGATGATAAAAAAATATAATATAATACCCCATACGATACATGTGAACAGTAAACAGCTGTGATTGAATCGAAGTGTTTCTAATGGTTGAGACGGTCGTGCTACGGTTAGGCTACGAACGCCTGACCTTCAGCGTTGAGAAAAGATGAACTTGGTTCATCTTGAACGCCAGCGCCGACGCTGACGCTTATAAATTGTCTTATGGTAACTTCGCCGACGCCAGCGCCAACGCCAAGTTTATAAATTCACCCCAAGATTACAAGTAAAATTCCATGCAACAAGAACAAAGACGCTTAACAAGCGATTTATTATTTATAGCGTTGGCAAGGTGTAAATTGCCAATTCTATTTGCTGCCCCACAGATTCACTTGATCATACCAAGAACGCGTCAGCAACTCGATCCGATCCAAGCAGCTTTTCCGATTCGCTTTTTTGTGGACTTACTTAATGTAATCCATTCGAAAAGAGGATTTAGCTAATTCGACTGATCCGCCATTGGCTACATTCTAATGGATTCCGAATTTCCGGATTAAAAAAAATGGTTTTTGAATGTCAAACATTATCTGTTCGAAATAATTCGATAGTTTCAGCAATTTGAGATTTTGTTGCCAAGAACTCCATTTATCCTTCACGTATTCCAACCAAAAATGTCAATACAAATCAGAAAATTCTAAAAGCCATCTGGTAAAATTTTTTTCGGCAAACCTCAAAGTGGATCTTATTTGATTCAATTTTCAAAGACTGCACTGGAAAAACCAATCGAATTTTCCCGATTCTCTCATTTATAAGGGCAAAAACAGGTTGTGCGCTCATGCGTTTCGAATACAAATTTGCATAAAAAGCGGAGCTTTATACTTTTCGCGTTTATACCTTCGGCACTCGAAGACTGCCGCCCATTTTGTGTAGAAAACGAGCCATTTGGCTTTGTGCCCGATGAAATAATGAACTTTTAATTCTGGAAAGAAATATGGCTTATTCGAAATTGATTGCCTTCGAGCCGTGGCTTTTTGTGAAGGCTTTCAACGTTTGCCACTGAGACTCGAGCTTTGACGTTAGAACCTGATTTGGCATAATTGAAGCTAGACGATTGTTGAATGGCGCATTATCGTATTTCAATTCAAGAAAGCTTAAAAGCACATTGGTTAGTTTCTAACCTAACCATAATGATATAGAAAACTGTCATGGCAAATTATCAATTAAAACTTTTTCGCAACGACCCACACACAAACGCGTGTCTCCATTTTCCATTCTCTTCCAGGCTGCATTGTGTTCTGTATTAGTTCTACTTACTACTACTTATACTAGTTGTATGCATAGTATAATAAACATCAAGTAGCGACAGCTCCATATATCTGTGGTCAAATTTCGTTCTGTCTCAATGACAGAAATTCGCCTCATTTACACCCTGCTAACATTTTGGAATGTGAAACTGTTTTCTAAATCAAGACTTTGAAACTTCGCATAAATCTTTTCACATACTGCATAGTGGGTAATCGTATTGTATAGCTTGATTGATAATTCACCTACGTATCAGTATCATTGAAGTCATGGAATCGGCTACAGTATGGTTTTATTTTACATTTCACAAGGTTAGCAGTGTATAAATGAGGCGAATTTCTGTCATTGAGACAGACGAAATTTGACCACCTTTAGGTGTATGGAGTTGTCGCTACTTGTTGTTTATTATACTATGGTTGTATGTCACATATCGTTTTCTGTGATATAATTATGTACATTGTCGTGAAACTTTGATTCATCAATGGAAGCTCCGATTGATTTTTTATCCCTTTTCCAGATCAATAAAGTAAAATTAACTGGCAAAAAGTAAATAGTATTCTCATTCCTTAAACTTCTATCGATTGCAAAAAGTTTCTTTAATCTTCTTTTAGAAGCCTAATTGTGTTTTTGTGTAGGTAGTTGAAGGACACGATAATATGGCGTTAGCTATTTTATTGTAGACTGATTATGCCATTTGTAATACCCAATAACCAATGAAGCTAAATCATTGAATGATTTCACACACGTACACCCAAGTCTATTAAACATGTTTGATAGAAATCTGCAAAGCAAGGACCCAAAAGGATACTACCCTTGTCAGCCGTAATGTGACCCTTGACATACAGATATTCAACCCTATGCATTATAAAAATGTTTGGATTTGAAGGAGATCTGACTGATACCATAGACCCACAATTTTTTGTGACATAATATCCTACATGACCCGCATTTTTCACATCAAAGAAGATCAAAAATCTGTCTACCCCGACTCTCTGTTTATTTCAAAGACATAGACAATGGAGTTCATGTGACCAATAAGCGTCGTCCTCGTGATTACCATTGTTGACGTTTTAAGAAATACTATAATGATCATTATCTATTCTATAGATTTAAAATTTACATAAGGACATAACGATGGAAACGAAAAAGTTTCTCAATGAAATCATGTAGTGTTAGAGAAACAATCGGAGTAATTTATACCGGAGGGTCGTGATGTGATTTCGGGATTTCGATTCGTGAGTGGGCACATGACTCCATTCCACCGCGACTAGTAGTGGGTCTATTGTGGCTCACATAATTGCCAGCTTATTCACCCATGAGGCCCGGTAGTTCGAACAGACTGATTGCCGCCCTGGGTGAGACATTGTTGAGATCATTTGCAGTAATCCGGAGTTCCCAAAGACGTTTTGTCGGAGGCGAGCAATCGCCGAGCACTCACAAAGGATGTGTCTGGCAGTCTCTCCCTCCTACAGGCACAGTCTGCATTCAGTGTCCTCAGTGAGCCCCATTCCGTGCGAAGGCATTCTCAACAGGCAGTGACCGATGTATAAACCCACCGCTACTCGGATTTCCTGTCCGCTGAGTTCCAGAATTCTCCTTTTGTGGTTCAGATAAATTTTTTTGAGTGTCTCATGACTGGCAGGTGTCTCGATCCAGTAATGTGGAAACTGGTTATCCATTCATGTGGATATCTTGGCAGCCGCGTCATTATATGCGATACCTCTGAACCAATGAAGTCTCTGGTCACCGCTTCGCATGCAAGTCGGTCTGCAACTCCATTTCCTTCGTGTCCAGAGTGGCCAGGTATCCATACCAGTTTTACATTGCAGGCTAAGCCTAGCTCGTTTGGTGCATTCTGGCAGACCTCTATAGCTGATTGTTCAGCTTGGAATATTATAGCCAGTTTTCTCAGGCTGTCTGATATTTAAAATTTCTCCTGGCTACAATAGGCTCCAAAAGGCGTTTTAGTCCGTGTACCAGCAAGTGTCAGCTCTTGTTAGGCTGAAAAGGTCCTGTGTCCACTCTTCCCGGAGAGGGGTAAGTATGTCATAGTTTTTCCTGCTGATGGTCTTGGTGAGGATGACATCAGAGAAAGCACCTGGAGTACGAAGGTCTCTAATCCTCTGATTAGTCTTTTGGATGTTACTGTGTCTACCGTGCTACCTCTGTGGTTAGCTATGATTCTGTACGTTGCCCTTCTCGCCTCCTTTTCTAGCACAATGTGCAGAGGAGGGAGATTTAGCAGGCATTCAAGCGGTGCGGACGGTGTGGCGCTGGTGGCTCCACAGATGGTCAGGCTGGCTTGACACTGTAGACTTGTTAGTTTGGCTCTAGAGATGCTTCGATTGCCCTTCGCATGCCACCGTAAGTTATAATCGGCCTGACGACTGTGACATATAACCGATACATTTGTTTGGGGTTGATTCCCCAGGTTTTTCCACAATTGCGTTCGTATGTCCATAGAACCATTTTTGTTTTGCGGATGACATTGTTCAGATGAGCATTCCAAGTGAGGGTTTTGTCTAGCATGAAATCCTAGATATTTCAACTCTGTCTCAAATGTGACAAATACCCCATTCGGAGTAGGGGGAAGAAGTATACCGGAAGGTTGATCTCAATAAAATATATTGTGGAGTAGTTCAATCCGCTCTTTTTTTTTTCTAATTTGATTATGATGTTGAACGCAATTCGTTTTTTCGTTTTCACTTGGTTGGTGACTCCGTGTTACCTACGGACTAATCAATCATTCTGACCACAGTGGTGGGCAGATACTTCGATGATTCGAACTGATCCCAGAGAATGTTCATTATTTCACCATTTTGATAATTATAATTCATAAACAGAAATGAATCGTCTTCCAGCTTTATGTATATTCCGGACCACATGATTCGCATATTACATATAAGGATATGAAATTTGATGATTGGAAAAAATGAAAATGTATAGAGTCTTTTCTGGAAACCGATCATTATTAACATCTTCAACAACAAAAATTATTGATTTGATATATTTCACATTGCAAGTATTAAAATGAAAAAACCTACAAAAGGATCAATTATTTTCCAATTTTAGTTTCAACAACTATCGTCACAGCTGATTCTGTATTGATTTTCATTTGACTATAAAAAATCCGGATTTTTGACATGAAATGCAGTATATTTAAAAATCCATGATCTATTTGAACTGTATAATGAAAAATCTATTCGATTCATGTCCACCATGTCACACGGTCACAACTGATAGAAACCGGCTGATGAAATGACAAAATGATTGGTTTGCATTTGGAAAAATCATGTCATTTTTGTATGAGACCAAAAAAGATTAGTACACTGCCACATCAGACACTTTATCAATTAAACAGACTCAAATATACTTTTCACTGTTATTTTCAAATTCCAGTGTTTGATGGTGAAAATAAACTTCTCTCTTACCCATCGATTTTTATAAAATTTTGAAATTCAGTTCGTCTTACCGTCCACATCAAAATCTACCATATGCCAATCATTCTTAGGGTAAAGACAATCTCTAATTACAAAACTCGATGAATTATGCTTTGGAATATTTTTTTGTGATTGTCAGAATGTTTGAGTCCTCATAAACAGCTTCCAAACATGCAATTTTTTTCATAATACATAATATTTTAATCACAACTTTTCAACCGTTGAGAACCATCTATCATGGTGTATTTACATACTACCGATGAAGTTTCACGAGTCGAAGGTGAATCGTGAAGGCATAGTAGGTTATAAACGAAAACTGCTACAATTTTAAAATTTGATTACAGTATAACCTACATAATTTGAAGACTTCCTCAATTCAAAGAAAACTCCGCCTATGGGTTCAGGTTGAAACCATAATAGTACCGAGAAAAAAAGATAGAGCTAACTTGATTTTTCAAAAGAAATATTTATTTTGAATACTCTTCATTGCATTTACAAAATTGAAGTAAATTGTTGAGTAAATCTCTTCGAAATATGGAAGTTCTTGCTTTTCAAGTCATAAACTCATTCATTTTCAAGCTAGAGAATCCATCCAAAAATCATTTTATAATTGCAAGGCCTACAAAGCCAATGTAGGTTTCAAATACTTCAATCCCTTGATTTTATATCTTACCCAAACTTTGGTAGGCCTTGACAAATCTCAAGCTGCAGAAATAGATCAAAATTGAAATGTTCAGAGACGAAATCTAACTTTTTGAGCTGGATCATCAGTAGTTTTTGAGTATTTTTGAAAAAAACGGGATTTTATATTAAATTTCACGTTAACAAAAATGTTATTTATTTCAAACCATTCAAGCTTCAGGCATTGATAGTGCATAAAAAGTAAATCCCGAAACGTTTACGATTAATATCAATTGGAGGGGTGATGCCAAAATTATCATTGGTATTATTTATTTTTTCACCAAAAGACTATTTCGAGCTCGATTTCGAGCATAACTTCCTTGATTTTTATGCTAGAGAAGCTTTTTGAGTACTTTTTTCTTCATTAATTATTGTTCCGTTTTCTACATTTTTTGTTTAGAATGGACCCCTCTATCGATTTCTGATTTTTATAATTTTGAATATAAAAATTTCCACTGCCCAGGGTGTTTGAACACATCCGCCATAGGATGATTTTCTTTAGCTTCCCTACTCCCTACTCACTGTCCCAATATCAAGTTGATCGATGAGAACGTGAAGTTCGAAGATCAGGAATACGTTTCCGTGAATAGTTACTAGGGATTCGTGGAAACTAAGAAGTAAATACTTGGCAAACAATTTTGCATAATAAGCTATATCCTTTCACATGTTATTTGATTCCATAGAGCCCATATAACCCGGGGGCTTCAGCGCATAAAAGCATTCGACTTAAGGCATGCAGATTATTTCAAAGTATGGCGAAAACTTATCAAGAACTAGCCTAGCAATTCTGTTAAGGACACACAATGGAAAAGTTAAAATACGACACTTTGGAAACGAGTTTGAAGTTTCTTTTGTTAGTACTTTCCACATCTACGAGGCATTTAATGTTTAATGTCAACTCCACTGCAAAAGTTTAGTAAGCGAATCAAATAGTGAAACTTTCAGTTCCAACTGCTTTTTCAAACAACATTGACCTTACCGAATGTTTCATGTAATGGGGGACCTAAAAAAACAGAGGTTTAGAAATTCTGGGAATTTGATTAAAGGGTTCTGGTTAACTTTGACAATAATTCTGCTTCTATCGCAATTTGTAATTACTCAATTTGGTGTTTAACCAACACATAATAGTGCTTTGAATTCGTGCACGATTATAGCGAAGCAAAACTCCAAGTCAACCTTATCAGATGTTACAGTTAGGTTGTTCCTATCCGATCTTGATCCACAAGAGTCTGATCGCTTTTCATAAATGTAGCAGAAATCATGACAAATATAACCAAGAAATAAAATAGAATGGTCTACGTTTCCCTTTCTGTGTTGATGAATGTTTGGAAATTCCGCTTTAATTAGGGATATGTTGCTTTGTAATAAATCATAAAGCTAAATCCCTTACATTCTCTCCACTATTCATATTGCAAAAATAAGTTAACGAGGGGAAAACAAATGAGACCCCAGTCAAATAGCCAAAAGCTACTCATGACAAGGAACAGTGAATAATTAAACTGTTCCGATTTAATTATATAATCTCATGATAGTTCTTGAGGAGCCTTCTCATTACTCATTAACTCATTACAGAACGTTATTACATTACCCATGCCCTAGCTTGATGCCTGAGCTTTAGAAATGTGTTACCCAAAAGACTAAAACAAGCTTTCCGTGTTTATTGATAACTGTTGAAGGATAGGTCGATTAGAAGATCACAGAACTTGAACAGCTGCGATGATCAAGCTAATATCAGGATGATCAAAAAATAACAACATAAAAAAAGATAGAGGTTTTTCATCTTGCAGCAAGGCACAAGTTCTTGATTATCTAAGTGAATAGTTATGCAGCATCTACAGACCCCTTTTGGAAGCCTCTGGGTGCCAGTGAAAAAAAAAGTTAAGTTGTAGCAACTCTCAATTCGGAAGCTGAAATCATCCAAAGTCAATTGAGCCTTTGCCCAGTTATGAACCTTTTGTGGCATTGAACATCTAAAAAAGGATTTTTTTTTAATTGAAGCCCTTACTGGCAGATATATGGTTTTAGTATGATTATCTTCAAATTTATAGTGCTTCCGCCTAGGCTTCCGCTATATGTGATCATAACACTTCTACTGGAGCGAAACAGGCAGCGACTAAGTCGCTTATTTACCGAAATAAAAAAATCAGAGTAGAACCAGGTTAAATGTCCTTATTATTATTAACATGAGTGGGCATACGAAATGGCGATTTAAGATGTTTTTTAGTGGTCGGAAGATTTTTTATTTGAGAAAATAGCACCTAATATCTCTAAAACTGACAAAGCTAGGACATACATTTTTTACCAGAATGAAGTCCATTTATTGGGCTTTCTAACAGACTTATACAGTGCGGCTCCAAAAGATCCCCCCCCCTTTTTTTTATGTGTGCACCAAAAATTTTGAAACTTGGCATACTAGATAGTTGAAGTGCTTTCATTCACGTAGACGTGAACGTGGTGATTGACATCTGGGCAAGCGCACTTCGTTTTTTCTCACGTTTCCGTTTACGGACATACGTAACCTTGCGTAACCTTCACGTATTGCACGTTATCCCTTATACGTAATCCGAGGTTTGTCGATCGATACTCCGATCTTGGATAATCTGACAACGAATCAATTTTGGACATCACACGTCATATTTTTATTTAGCCTCAAAATTCAATAACCAAATTGTCACAAACATCACTTTTTTCAACTTTTACAGGTCGAAAAACTAACACATCAAATTAGGTTAAGTCAACTCGCGACGTTTCACGTACGTCAAATGCCACACTTCAACCAGCTTTTGGATCATTACGTAGACGTGAACTTTATGCGTTGACGTATTACGTTAACGTCTTCGTCTTGGCTAAACTTCAACTGTCTACTTTAATTGCTGTCGAAATACTACTTTTTGATGTTACTGACGTACTTTCAGTATTGACGCGGCTGGGCGCCATTTTGAAACATTTTTTTAAATGGAAAGGGGGGTCGTGTGACACATCATTCGAAGGGTCTTATCAAGTAGACTATTGTGTGAAAATTTCATAGGATTAAACGCATCCGTGCGGATATGACAGACTGTCAAACTAACAAGATAAAGAAATTCGTGAAAAAAGAACAAAGAAAGCATACTTCAATTTTTATTGTAAAAAATGTTGAAAATGTCCTCCGTTGACCCCCAAACAATGAAATAATCTGTCTGAGAACTCCTGACGGACTTTTTCGAAAGTATCGACATTAATATTTTGACAAAAAGCAGTAATTATTTGCTGTAAATCTAAAAGAGAGTCTGGCTGTGTTGCATATACTTTCTGTTTTAAATATCCCCATAAAAAAAAGTCCAATGGTGTTAAATCGGGCGACCTGGCAGGCCATTCGGTAGGACCCCGACGACCAATCCAACGATTGGGGTGAGTTATGTCCAAATACTGCCTTACATTTCTGCTGAAATGAGGAGGCGCAACATCCTGTTGAAAAATTGGTGCCATGCCAAATTCGTTGGGATTCTTCTGACGTATTTGTACAATCAAAGGCTCAATTGTAGTTTCTAACAAGTTCAAATATTGGTCCCCTGTCAAATGTTCATGAATGAAAACAGGACCAACAATATGGTTCCCCAATATGCCAGCCCATGCGTTAACCTTTTCGGGATATGGCGTGTAGGTTTTCCTAAAAACATGCGGATTTACGTCACTCCAATAACGAACATTTTGCCTGTGTACACGGCCATTTAAAAAGAAAGTACACTCGTCACTGAAACAAATATTTTGAACGTATCTCGGTTCTCGGCCTATTCTATCGCTCATAATTTCGCAAAATTCCACACGTCTGTCAAGATCATCTTCAGTCAACTGGTGCACCATTTGAAATTTATAAGGATAACATTTCTATTTTTTCAGCAATCGTTTTACAGAAGCAGACGAAGTATCACAGATGTCTGCAACCTGAGAAGTCGACTGTTCAGGATTTACCACCATCTCACCAATGATTGCAATTTGTTTATCTTCCGAAATAGATGGTCGCCCTTGATTCTTCAAGCTCTGAACACTACCAGTCTCGATAAATTTCCGCACTAGTTCGCGAAGAAATTTCCTGCATATCGGACGGTCCGGAAAGCGCTCATTGAAGATTCTTTCTCATGGAAATTACGATTTCCGCCATAAATGAAAATTGCTTCAATTTTTTCTGCGAGGAGGCATTTTTGTAACACTTCCTAATCAACACCATAATCAAACAACTGGCTCATATCGTTTCAAGATTTTCATATTTGGTTAAACTTTAGCGCTGTGGCGAAGTAGTGTAGAAACTGTATCTCCATCTTAATTAAGATTTAAGTATTATAATGCTAATAAATGCTTTCCAATTTTTTTTTATCATCTTGAAATTCTTTATCCGCTTTGTATCACCATTCCTATTTGTTAACCTGTACTGTTTTGCTCAGGTTCACCATCATTTTTCCGGAATCTGATGTGTCAGCTCGTTAAAAAATTGAAAGTTAATGTGAACGACATTTTTAAAAACTAAAAGTTTGGCAGGCTGTCATATCCGCACGGATGCGTTTAATCCTATGAAATTTTCACACAATAATCTACTCGATAAGATCGAATGATGTGTCACACGACCCCCCATTAAAAAAAACTTCTCAAAATTGTGCCCAGCCGCCATCTTGAATAGTAAAAGTACGTCAGTAACATCAAAAAGTAGTATTTCGACAGCAATTAAAGTATGCCAAGTTTCAAAATGTTTGATGCACACATAAAAAAAGGAGGGGGGGACCTTTTAGAGCCGCACTGTATATTGCCCTACCATATTTTTCAAATGTTGTTCAAAGAGTGAAGTCACAAAAAATGAATTTATTTCGAGTGTATAGCAGCTGAAAGCAGCGTGCATCAGCATCGGCGGCCACCGCTTTTCTTATAAGTGCAGTTGACTGACTAGCGTATTTGGCATCCTCATAGGAGTTTTTTAGTTGAATAGAATTGTTATCGAAAAGTATTGTTTTTAACTTTTTTAACGATGGAGTGTATTAATTCTGAAAAACCTGTTCGTGACAGAGACAAATCCGTGGTGCAAAATCCAAAAGTGCATGGTCTGTTACAGATCATTAACATCCAAACCATGTGTTTTATTTTCAATAAAATTGGAACAAGAAAAAAAAACAAAATTTTATGAAAGTTCAAACAGGTGAGTCATAGTTTAAGATGATTGAGTTGATGATTGATTAAGTTGGTTTAGTGTTGAGGTTTCATTTTTTTTTACCAGTATTTTGTGGAATCATGTAAGACATGTAGGTTCAGGAAAAAATATATATCGAAAGGGTTATGGATGCCGCTGAAAAACGGGGTGATATTGAAATGATTTTTTGAACTGGCCAATCATGGAGACTTATTTGCATAGTATGAAATTTGAATTTAAAAAAAAAGCTGTTTTTATAAAATATTGTCATCATCACTCTCGTATGCATCTGTATTTGATGTGTGAGGATCTTCTGTTGGTAAACCTTCATCCCTTTTTTGGTTTTTTGAAGACAAAATGTGACAATTCTGGGAGAAATATAAATACTATAACATAACTTATGAAACATCGCGTCTTATTATGCAAATAAGTCTTTATAATTGGACAGTTTAGCAATCATTTCAATATCGTTAGCGGCACACATGACCCTTCAATGTGTAGTTCTTCCTGAACTTACAAAATTTTTTGTCTTATGAATCCACAAAATACTGGTGAAAAAAAATATGTAGGTATCGGTGTGCACTACCAAAAGGAAGCCATACTAATAAAGGTTATTCACTTGAGGTTCGTGACTCAATCAAAATGAGATCGGGATAAACCAAATTAAAAAGTCGATGTATTTATTCCCTTATCGTAAGAAAAAATCCCTACTTTTGGCAACACTGTTTATCTTGAATGAATACACGCAGACCGCAGACTGACAATGACAATAGTGACAACTGACTAGACAGGAGACAATTGGAATTTTGAACCAAGATATCAGTACAACCAGCACAATTATTGTACTAGGTTTGACAGACAGCTGAAAAAGTAAATACGCGCATCCCTAGTGTGTATTCAAATAGCGCACGGTGGCGCCCTCACATCCAGCGATTTCCCGAATAGTTCCGACAATTTTCCAAAGCGAAAATGCATTTGACTGGAGCGCCGAATGCATATACACATGAGCTGAACTGTGACTATGCAACGAAGTAGAAGATGCTGGAGGCGCCAGAGGTTTGTGTTGATAGATAACGATATTTTTTCACTTCTGTGGGACTAGGTGAAAAAAGTGAAATAAATGATTGTTATGAGGATTTACTTGCTAAAATCTCGTTTTTTATTTCTATTTTTTGTTTTCGCTGGCAATGCGCGCGCACGGGCGCTCTTATTGACGAGCCACCCTTGCCTAATTCAGCTATTACTCACCTGTTTGTTTTATTGCAAATGAAACAAATGGTTCGAATATTAAAATGATCCTTGGTAGAGCATCTTTGTGACTTGGTTTTAGGATATTTCAGTCTTAGATGTAACAGTCATATTCTGTTCACTGGTATAATTTTGGCGACAACTTACGTGATACTTCACTTTACATGTCTTTAAAATATCATTACGTTTAGCCAAAATTTTCATACCGCAATCGTAATTTCGTTTCTTAGCACTATTAATAATCGATAACAGCCCCTACACTCTTGGATTTTGCACCAGGGATTTGTCCCTGTAACTCACAGGTTTATCACAAATAATGCACTTCATTCGGTTAATAAAAGTTATAAACACTTGTTTTTGATAACAATTTTATTTAACTGAAAGTCTCCTATGAGTATGCCGACTACGCCAGGCAGTCGATAAGAGGCGCAGTTGCCGCCGATGCTGATGCACTTTTAGATCTTTCCTGTAAACTCGAAATAAGAAATTTTTACTTTAAACAATGTTTGGATATTTTTTCATAATTTGTTAGTCAGAAAACCCAATGAATGGACTTTATTTTGGTAAAAAAAAATGGATGTCCTAGCTTTGTCAGTTTTCGAGATATTTGTGTGTAAACTTCAAATAATGCATTTTTCGATTTTATCCAAACGGTGCTATTTTCTCAAATGAAAAATCTCTCGACCACTAATGAACATCGTAAATCGCAAGTTCGTATGCACACTATGACAGTTAATAATAGTAAAACATTTTATTTGGTTGTATTACGAAAAAAAAATCATCATCTTATGCCCTATTTCGCTTTACTATTGGTTCATTTTATTCATGCGTCAGAAACAGTGTTATATCCTCTCAAAAGAGCCAACGCTATTGATTAAGCCTACATGTCCGACCTGAAATGCACATCTCTTCTCAACAATCTTTCCAGAAAGCACGCATTACATGAAAAGTGTCTAATTAGGAACTTTATTCAAATCTGGCATTGTTCCAACTCTCAAGCTAGAGAAATGTCCGTGACCTCCAATTGAAGTGACACGAGCGGAATTTTCAAACAGACGGATCGATCATTTAATGTATACAATGTGAGCGTGTCCAGTTGATATACTGGTAAAACCGTCTATTTGCCCAACGAAAAGCAAATAATCGGACTATTTATTCAACAAACATAACATGTTACTTACTGTGATCATCAGCAGAGCACAAAATATGCTCTTTCATGTGTTTGTCCTGTCCGTTATGTTCCCCATGGCGCATCCAGGTGGCGATGGTGAAGGTGGCTGGTACGTTGTGGTCTAGGACAGAGTTGGGGATGGATACTGCGGTACTGCTTCCGTCAAATTCAAACATCTGATCTGATTCATGACCTAAGTTTATGATATTTGAGTTCAAAGTATTAAAAATAGCTCATGATACCTTCATCAGAAACAAGCGGTTTTGTCCATTCAGCCCCTGCTCCTGGTGACGGTAATAGGTCAATGGCTGAAGGAGAGGCTCCGCAAAGCTTGCGCTGGGATTGGACAGAGTAGGTGTCTCTGTCACATCCTTTGCCAATATGCCTAGTAGCCAAATCCACTCTAGCTCTTAATTCTCTAACGTTGCAAGGCACGTCACACAATTCCAATGTGGCACTAGGGAACAATTCCTGTTTTCCTGTCATAGGGGCATAGTCCACTCTTTCGGGCAATCCTCTCCAGCCCAGTCGACATACTCGGTTTACTTTTATGGTTACCAGAGCGGGAAATGATTGGCGCATTCCACAATCGTAGGCGATGACACTGAGGATGTGGTTGTGGGAACGTTCGTAGTCCAATGGCTCAGTGTTTCTGAGAAAACATGGAGCAGTGATATCAGATTCTCTATATTATTATATTTTGTAAGGTACAAAATGTTTTATTTGTATTAAAATCATCTTTTACAAAAATTAAAATGGATGGAAATTGGAGAACTACTACCTACCTAAAAAAAAACGATATGAAAGATGCAAAACCGAAGCCACAGTTCACGAAAACTTGGAGCAAGTACTCTGACCAAAAAATCCAAGTGAAAAATTATGCAAATTTTCTAAAAACGAGTTATTCATCAAAAGTGAATGGTGTTCAATAAAAAATACGGTCGTGGGTGGCTGTGGTTTTCTTTTTCTATCAAGAACGTAGGTCGTGGTTGAGATCGTATGGTTTGATGGCAACTGTCACAAGTGTCACTGAATGTCATCTATGGTTATGATTTGTTGACATTATTTTTAATTAATTTAATTTAGTTCATGATAAAAATGTTATGAAGTCCACAAAAAACATTGGAAATCGGGCTTTTGCGCCCGCACACAAAAATTTGCACAAACAAGAATCACTCTACAACCGCTATCTCGGTAAAAACTGTGAATTTTTGGGCGGTTTTTCGAGTGTGGCTTGCCAAAAAAAAAGTATTTTTTATTGAACACTCGTTACAAATACTGGAAAAATCACGTTTTAATTAATTTATAGAATAAGCTGATTGGCTTTAAAATAATGATAAATAAATAAATGAATCCCTGTTACAGTCAGGGTAGGAACGAGCTATTTTCAGCAGACCCTTCAATATTTTCACACGTCCCTCCTCCATTATTCGAATTTTCATTTGCATATTGTGGATAACTCATTCGAATTTTATACAAAAACGGCGAAAACTTCAAGAAATAATGTATTCAGAATAATTCAAGCTTTGACATACAGTCGTGTGCATTATGTAATCCATTGGACCAAAAAATGTTTTCTGTGTAAACTGTGCTGATAACCTATCAAGTCATTGTGGCAATTGTCTCTGAGAAGCAATCGAACAAAATCCAAGGCAGGTCGAAATAAGCTTACTTGAACTTGAAACACTAAAAATTGTGCGAAAATTAAGGTTTTGTCCAATGGATTTTTGCACAGGACTGTACAAAATTCGACCATTCAAAGGAATGGAAAATGTAGAATATTACTTGACGTTAGAAAGAGGAAAACATACATACACATTTAAGTAGAAACGCGCAATAGATGAAAACTGGAAGTAAAGTGCTAAAACGCTAAAAAAATTTAATCCTCTCGTATAATTAGATATTTAAGCGGCAAAAGCATATACAGGGTGTTTCCCAATTGCGTACATTAAATTCAAGGGCGTATTTCTGAGCTAATTTCATGCAGAAAAGTCCATATAAACATGGGTCTGGAAAAAATTCGAGGACTTTCGAAAAAATCCTACATTTTGGCATATTTCTTTCATGTTGAATAAAAAATTGCACATTCGCCTTCCCACTTTGCCATTCTATTCAACTCTTCAAATTTTGTGCGACGTGAACTCACTTGAAACTGTTCTCTTCAGCCTGACTTAGACCCATAGCCATACTGATGAGTCCTAGTAGGACGAAACGTATATGGATTGGTCATGGTCAGACCGAGGAAACAGTTTCAAGATTTTCCTTTTTTTCTTCAAATTTTGTTTTTCACTCCTGAATTTTGTTTGCTTTTTGAATAGCATAGCATATTGAGGATTTCTATGCTATAATGACGTTGGATATCTATACAGAGTGATTTCTAAGTTGTTATTTTTCTTTAATGTGTTTAGAACTCATTTTTTCAACATAACTTTTCAAAAACACTAAAACACAAGAACCCCACATTAAATATTACAAAATGTGTCTACTTCTAGGGTCCTGTGTAACTAAATTGTGTCGTTCAAAGTTGTCACCATTATCTTCAACACAACGTGATCGATAAGACAAAAAACCCAACAAAAAAATAAAAAAGTTACAGTACGTTTTGATGCACAAGAGCACAAGCCCAGATCTATTATTTTTTATTCCGTATTTTGCTTGTTTATTAGATTTTTGTAAAAGTTATTGAGAAAGTTGTTTACTTTAATGAGCTCTTTAAACAGTTAAAAAATCACTCTCATTTATTACCAACGTATTAGAGGCATAGTTCATAACAGAGGAAGAATTAGAAATAAAAAAAAAACTAGAAAAGAAAATTGATTAATAAAATAGAATCATTAAATTAACATGCAAGATTCAGAGCATCTAAAAAATGACTGAAATAATAATTATTCTATATAGTATAGAACAATTGATGATTGATGGGACGGCATATTTGTACAGAAATGGTGAGTTACGTTATTCAAACTTGAAACTTAGATTCAGGTAGAGTCCAGTGTTTTCGAAATTTGTTTGAGTGACAGTAACCATTTTTTACAGAGTTTTCTCTTTGGATGACGGGAAAACGAAAGATGATACCATAATGAATTCGATTAACCATTCAGTGACTCTTTTTTTCTTACCTTATTACTCCATCCATATCAATAACAAAAGGCTGATCATTAGTCAAAATTTCATATTTGCAAACATCGCCAAACTTGGGTGTACAATCCCTGTCAGTAGCTTCAACACGTACAATTTCCGGATAAATTCTTCCTTCGTCAACTTGTCTCACATAGCTGGGTTCAGTGAAGGCAGGCGCATACTCATTGACATCCGATACGGTGATATGTACGGTTGCACTGAAAAAGAACAAAATGATTAATGACTATATTGACAAAACTTTCAGATTAGATAGTTTTGCTACATTATTTCTTAGTAATCAGATTGCTGCTTCTTTTCAAGCCAAACCTAGAATTGTGGGTGGTCATAATGAGACAAACATTTTCGAGATGGGGATTAGAGCTCGCGAATGCGCCAAATCGGTTGTCCAATCCCGGAACTCGATAGATTAATAAATCAATCATTCAATTTACACATTTAATTAGTACATCTCGCCATTTCTGAGTTTATCGTTTTGCAATTACGTGGGGATATGCACAAACGCGATAACGTGTCTGACTGAAAATTTACGATCATTGGCGACTGAAACCTTCCCGTTGGGAAACAGAAATAACTCGTCGTTATTGCTGTGTGCTATACCTGTACATTGGACAATCTATGCATATATGGCTACATATTCCGGAAGTTTGACCAATGTTGTAATTGGGAAACATGTTCGTTTAGAGGATTTTTCTAGTTTGACAATTGCCCAGGATTAAAAGTCGTCGTTGCATAGGTTTTAGTTCTTTGTCAACATTTTTAATGTAGAAATCTTAAAACAGAATTCCCGTTGTGAATAATTTATCAATAAAACATTATGACAATGTAAAATATAACAGTTTAGCATATAATTTGAACTAAGTACTTTGATTCTGTCCACGAACATGTTAAGGTTTCTGATCAAGCCCTCTAGCCTGAACAACATGCTTGAAAGCAATAAAACCTATAACGTAGGAAGTTGTTCAAAGCTCCTAATGGATTTGATATTATGCACTTGATCAAACTGAACAATAACCCGAACAGAGCCCAATACAGAAGTTCGGGAGTATCCGCCAGGCAAAATCTCTCATGTTCAAAATAAACAGACTTTATGAAAAGTAGGCCCAGATCCTACACTGTTTTGAAAGCGGCAACAGACGGACAAAAGCTCCCAATCTAGGACGATCTCCAGTAACAAATGGAAGAACATAAAGATTGAAGCAGTCAGCGTGAACTGAGCCAAATCCGTACTGATTCCTTTCGAAACCGTCGGAGTTGATCACTGAACAAGCTGCTGTTTTGATGTCCTTTCTACAACCGTAGTTGAAAATTATTGGTGTGATACATTTCCTTGTATGGAAATGGGTACAGTAGGGTTCTTTTTGACTAGACCAGCAGGTGGCCAATAATAGGAGTTTAACGTGAAGTCGATAGTACTGTAACGCTGGTGAGTTTCACCTTTCACCAAACCAGAAGAGCGCCATATGTATGCATGGAGTATATTTAGTAGGTTCAACATTTGCACTGCGGCTTTGTGTCTCATTCTGATGCTGCTCCTTTCTTGGCAGCCTAACCCAGTCCAGTTGTTTTGCTGGTTTTTCATGGAAAATCAGGCCCTTGCCAAGAGTTGCATAAAAAATGGTCATATCTTCTGCGAGTCACAGTCAAAAATGATGTGTGCGGAAGTTTCGTCCTCTTATCATGACTTATTCTGCAGGTTGTGAAATCGTCATAGGCACCAAGCCTCCACATGTTTCTTAGGGTGCCAGGGCTCTATAAGCAGCCCCACATCTTTAGGTACAAACAAAGTGCAGCGATGAGGTTCGAGACAAGCGGAGATGCTAGCGACGAGATTAATTCTAGGCAATGTATTTTGAATAGACGAACACTGATTGAGGCGATGAGACTAATCTGCAGAATCTCGTCGCTTGCCTCGTTGCTTGTCTCAAACCTCATCGCTGTACTATGTTTGTAACATTATGTGAGTACGCGCCAGCAGCAGTACTTCGTCGTACTTCAGACGATTGTCTCCTCAGAGTATCTTAGCCTTAGTGTTCTTGGCTAGTACATATGAGTTGTTATCAATGCACGATTCTCATCATTTATTCAAAAGACTTCTTCCATCCTGAAAAAGTCATTCATGGCCGGGCAGCGATTATATCCGATTCTGTGTCCACGTTCAAAACTGGGACAAGATTTAAAACTCACATTGTATAGTACAGTCATAAGACCGACAATAACATGCCTGCCCTGTATGGTACTGTATTGAATAAAGTACTTTGAAAAGCTAGCTAATCAGCTTTACTGTTCCTTTATATTCCTGATTGGTCGAGAGTCTATTTGTCCTTAGAGCCAACACTCCCAAGTCGTGAAGGCATTCTATTTTAATCTTGGATGGGAAGCGATAGAGCTTCAGGGCTTTCGATGCAGCCTGACTGTCGGAGAGAATGTGGATGTTCTAGTTATTGCAGCTCAACCTAGCAGTGCCTTGTGCAAATGCTTGATTCACATGAATTATCGCTCGATACACTGTTGTGGTTTCCTGTGAAGGATGCTGAAGCTTGTGCTGGGCCCAGTGGAATGCAGCTTTGATAGCCCTTGCACTGTAGGCGTTCACTATGGCCGGTTAGCTCTAGGACTATTTCTAACGTAGGGTCAGACAAGCCAGCCCTTGAGAACTCCTCAGCCTTATGATCGTCGTTAGCTGTGTCATGTTCTGGCCCCATAAGATACTATACGTCTGTTTGCCGCGCGGTTTAATCATGCGCAACATCGTTTTTGGTCTTGGACCCCAAGTCTTTCCCATCAGGCATCTGCACCTCATAAGATATTTTTTGGCTTTTTGGAGGCCCTTAGTCTGAGTCAGAGTGAGTTGGAATCCATTGTCAGTTCTAGGTATTTAACCTCAAAGACCGTAATCGTCTTTTCGCTGAAGATAACTTAGTTGTTAACCCTCATGTTTCCCGTCTTCTGAAAAGAATTGTGGTTTTACCAGCGCTTACTTAGAGGTTCACGCCATCACATCATTGCTGGACTTTCTTCAGATTTGTTTTCATTATATGGCGGCGATGGAATGCTCACTTGTAATGAAAATAGCTTGGGCGTAGAAGATGTGCTGTTTTGAATCCCTGAGACGTTTATCAACCACCAGGCTCTACAGAAGCGATGACAAGACACCCACTTGGCACTTGGGGACATCCTTGTGTCTTTGTTACTTTTAGAGAATCATGCTCATCCTCACTTTACGGAACTACAGCAAATTGTGTATCGACCTATATGTGGTTGATGTAGCTGGGCTTCAAGCGCCAGATTAACACTGGACTGGAGAAGGTCTTAATTAATAAGAGCCAGGCTGAGAAGGTTCTGACGGAGACAAACTTGCTCTTCATAAAAATAAGTGTAGAGTATCAGAATGTCCAGCAAGGGCATCTGTTGCAGTGTCAAATCTACCAACACTCACTCGATCGGTTCCTGTGAGAGTGATCTGGTGTGCCAATAGTGTGCTGAGGGTCACTTTTATAGGGACTGTGCGAAAGACAAAAAATCTCCACTGGTATGCTGTCTTTATGGGTGACTGTTGCTAGTTTCGTGACTGGAGCTTAATGGGTGACCACATGCGGCTTACAGGCCTTATTGCATCAGGAATCCTAATTGAATTAGGAAACTCAAAGGCCGGCCAGCTCCCAGTCAGGCATATCCTTCCTCTAGCAAGAAGCATTGGCGTTCTGCCAGCTAACTCGAGTTCAGCTCAGGATTCTGGTTGGGACTTCGTCAGAAAGTTGGATAATTTTGAGAATTTGATCTCGAGAGTGTCGGACAAGTTGGAATCCTTTGTAAATGATTATAATTTGGTCATGATCCGAGTCAGGATCTCGGTTAGGAAGATCCAATATAATCAAAGTTTGCTGGGAAGAAACATCAGTTCTCTGACAGAAACGGTGAACAGTTTTACTGTTTGCGAAGAAGATGAGGTTATGGATCATCCGGAGTGAATTCTCCACACATTGTTTTACTGTTTTCAAAGAAGATGAGGAAGTGATGGATCATCCGGAGTGAATTCTCCTCACGACAATATGGCTTTGCAGGGGTTGCTTGTATTGCTTATGCTAGAGGGAACATGGTTTCTAAGAGTTCTTGCTGCGGATGACTTTCGTGTGCATGACATGTGCCTCATTTTGTCGTTCCTGCTGTCGGTCTTCTTGTTTGGTTGTCTTTTGTTTCCTTTGAATCCCTTTTGAGACTCTCCATCTTGGAGGGATTATCTACATGGGAAATTTGTACACCTCTTCTTGTGCTGTCTTCCTCCTCTCTACTTTTCTATTCACACCTTAATAGCTTTGTACTACCATCTTGATAAAATCTTGCTCTGTTTTTTAATTTTTTTCCGGATCATTTTGATCTTTCTTTTTTTCTTTGTTCTCGTTCTTTTTTTCAACCTTTGTTACGTTGAGTTGAAACGTGTTTCAAATGTCCCAGTCTCGCCAGATCAATTTTCGGGTTCCATCAATTGGGGACTCAAGACGAAAGAGCGGGGAAAGAGTATATCGTATTAACAGTCCCAAATAAGAACTGTATGATGTAATGTATGCAGCAGCCTTGTGGATCTTCAATCAATCGTCTCGCTAAGACTATCAAGCACTGACTCACACAATTTTCCTGGTTGATTGGTGCGTTTATGTTCACAAAAGGATTGCCCCATTCCGTATGTGTAAGGAGAAGATCATCTAGCGGGAAGAAGATCATAGGCGGTAAAGAATGAATACTTCCTGAGAGCTCATTCTTTATAATATTCCTTAAATACGTTCGGTTAGGTATCCATTACACATCTTACATACACAGGGTGTCCACTCTGAAGTGTCCCACCCCCGTAACATTTTTGTTTTTTAACCGATTTTTAATTTTTTTTTTGTTTGTTAGGTCTCTTCAAACACTTTTTGAACATTATACCAAATCAGTTCAGTATGGGGGTTCAAAGTGGGTCAAATTTCAGAAAATCGTATTAAGGGGATTTTTTAGAAAAAAACTGAAAACGGAATCTCAATCAGAATGACCAAAAACCTCCCAGTTCACATTTAAAGAAAATGTTTTACTGTTTTGGTTATTTTTTTTTTGTTAATTTGTTAATTTAATACTTATACTGCTCATTGAGTCTTCCTGTACGTTCTAACTCACCTAATTCACAGTAAAGATGTTGATAAAATCCCAGAATGTGTGTTTTAAACAAAAAATCATCGATACCTAATACAGGGTGGGCGACCAGAGTGGACACACCGAAGATAAAACTAGAACCTGCATCAATGTATCGCCTCTAAATTCGTTGCTGCAAAACAAAATGTGCACATGGAAAATTACAAAAATACGGTCCCTATACGAACACTAGTTTATACCTCGATACCGATACTGTTACAGCATACAAATTTGGCGATCTGAATTTATCCTGTGTTGTTTTATTATCGGGACGGGACAATATGTGAACAGTCGAGATTGCCGTGGTCTGTATTCGATTATCGGGACGAGAATGTTGGCTTCTCGGATTTATATAGGGGTTTTATGGTTTCATACATAGAAGGAATAATCAATGTTTGATGATTGTTTTCATGTGCTGAATGTATTCATTCACCTTTGATAGGTAATAGTTTGGAAAGTGGTCAATCGCCGCAGTGCTACTACTTGGGTGTGATTAGTAGGTGTGACATTATGGGGACCTGAACTTCATAACGTGTGAGATTTAGTTGTTATGGAGAAGGGCTAGCGACCATATATTTAATCAATTGGATATATTCTTCGAAGAAGAGCGACTTAATTTCTGCTCACATAATTATTGATTAATCGACTAAAGTGATCTGTTTTTTTCAAATCTTCAACATCAGTTCAGGACGCCTCAGAAAAAGCAAGTTGTAATGGCGTTACAACAGCCTTAACCAGACACGATTACCTGCTTTTCCATTAGGTAAAAACCCAGCGACCTCGAATTGAGTAAATAACGGAGTCCTTCCATTAAATCAAGTCGTTTTCCCGTGGAACAGGGTCTTATGAAAACAGACTATCTTTTGCAACATCGATTTTCCACGCCATGCAGAACAGCGGTAGAGACACAACGAAATGTGTATTTTCCTCGGAAATGGCCCCAGTTTTCCTTTAATGGCACAGATAACCATAAAACTACGAATTTGCCATCGGTAGATTACCCACGGTAAACTAAATTTGCGATATTGATCTCGTGAAAAAACTTCATTTTAATTTATAAAAGTTGTTTACCAGTTGTGACGGGGTCATTCAAAACCATCCAATTTATAGCATCGATCCAGAAAGTTTTAATTGCCTTTTTCTTTATTTTCCACGATTGTCCTCGTCTGTCGCATTTTTCCAACATAACTTAAAAGCAGTAACTTTTTGCCTGTTACTGATGAAATAGGTTCAAAGGTTTTAATTGGGCATGGATATTAATCGTTTCAGGTGCTGACAAATAGTGAAAATTTTCTCCAAAGCAAAAAATTGGGGCACTTGCCAAACACGAACACTGACAGAACCGCAAACTTCGAAACGGAATTTTACAGTTTATTAAACTTTTTGTGGCTATCCAGGACAGGCCTGGCCTTGGCAACTTCTAATTGCTTGTCTCTGCATTTTGTGCGCCATTCTTTTTGTTGTTATTTGAAAATGGCGTTGTTTTGTGAATCTAAATAAAGTTCTTCAAAAATTGATAGAATAGAAGTTAGGAATTTGTATATGAGCTCGACAACATTGTTTTATCTAATACCGCAAGCTCAAGTCATAAATTCTCAATAAATAAAGGAAATTTCACTGTGGTTGCATTACAATGAGCAGTTTGGAATGTCACGAGAAATTAAAGGAGCAGAAGACAGAAGAAAACCTCAATAAGCCTTCCACTGACTTTCTCAAAGCAGGGCCAATAGTAATAGGATTGTGCCGTCAGTTATCATTTGACTTTCGAAGAATTTAGAGCGCCAATCTGTGTCAGGTATTTTATTGTCTTTTTCGTATATTGCACAAAGAATTAGATTTTTGTTGTTGGATAATTCGCAAGAATTCTGTTCCATTGAAACGTAATTATCATAAGCCTAGTTTACACCGACAACTTGGTCCGCGGACCAAGCACTAAATTCGAACTATATCAGAACCAAATATTTGGTTCGAATGGTGTAAACAGTTGCGGACTAAGCTGGTCCGCTCTTGGTTCGGTACTTGCCAGCAGGTGTACCGAACTAGATTTGGTTCGTTCTGGATCAAAATTTTGAGGTTATGTTGATTGTTATTATTGTGAATTGTGTTAGTTCTGAGTTTCTAAGGCAATCTGAGCGTACTTACATATGTTTCTTTTTGGTTACGAATTGTGTTGATAAATAATTTCGACTTGTTTTTGACATTTGACGAATTGCGCGCGTACTCATTTAGTTCACGCGTTGCCATACTGTGTAAACGGGCGAGAAGCAAGCCATGGTCCCACCGTACTATCCCCACCCACTTGGTCCTATCGGACCGAACTAAACGAGTTGTCGGTGTAAACTAGGCTATAGTTTACACACATGGAAAAATGCAATTAATGTCAACTATTACTCTATATCCTTGAAGAATGAAACTGTTTGTCAATTTCTTATGTGATTCCGCTTTCGCTTCCTCGGAGAACTTCAAGGTGATTGAGCAGCGTTGGTAGCGCAGAATTATATATTTTGATTGAGGCTATTCCAACCAATGGAAACGCTGAATTGTCTTTGTTAGATCCATTCCATTCGCCCTTGGTCAATAATTTCAGATGTTGAAAACTGTCCTGTCCTTTATGGATAGTGTGTGAAATCTTGACCATCTTGTGCTTGAGATGGCAATTAGAGGCACAATAGCACAATTTCTGCATCACAATAATTGACAGTTTGTTGATTATTCACATATTCATGGCTGATGAATTTATTTCTAGCTCATTATTTTAGTTTATGTATTGGTTTGAATATATGTAGTTTAAGTTTTCGTGATAATATACGTACGTACATAAGGGTCACCCACTCACCTAGGTTGTAGCTCTATAAGCATATTTGAAAATATCGTCAATGATGACACCTGGGTACCGATAGAACGGTCATACGAGAGAGATAAACGATCACCTCCATAAAATTCTCCGTTTACTGTCTCTCTCTTTCTCTCGATATGACCGTTGTTACGTGCGGTCTTTTGAGACGTGCCCAAAATTGTTATCGGTTTAAAAGGTTAATTTGGGCTTACATCAGTTCCCAAACATTATTATACAGTGCGGCTCAAAAAGTTCCCCCTCCTTCTAACTTTTCAACCGTTTGATATATGCAAACGGAAATCGGACACACCGTGAGGACGTTCCCATTTTTTGACATAGTAGTGACAGCAGAAAATGTCAAAATGACAGCTGGGCACCATTTTGAATGAAAAACTCAAATGGCAAGGGGGGTCGAGTGATACCTTATTTAGAAGAAAACAGAATTGGGGTAAAAAAAATCCTCGTCAAGAAGATTGCGTAAATTTAATGAATCTTTGATCACTGATTTGAGCGAGTCAAAGATAATTGCGAGAATTCAGACTCATCATAAAAAAAAACTGCATCACATGCCATGCAACTGCCACTGCAACTGCTGGAGTGAAAATTTTGACAGCCAGTGACGATTAACCGGCGAAGCACCATCTGTTGGTTATTTTTGATGTTTTTTTTAAGTGGAAACAGTGCAATATCAATAATCACAGTGTCTGTTTGATAGTGGAAAAGCAGAAAAAAAAGACATAATATATTCGAAATTAAGGTATTTCATGTAATAACTTTTTTGCGAATATGTCGTGAATAACTTATCCAAATTATAAAGTGCTATACATATATTATTGAAATTAGGTTCGTTCTATCAATATACAGGGTGTATATACCATTTGAAAAAACCAAACTTTGACAAAACGACCGTCTTTTGTGTTTTTTCCTATGACAAAAAACTTGTTCAGGTTTCTCACAATTTGTTGATTGGTTCGTATTTCCATCTTTCAAAATCAAAAAGTTACATCCAATAGAAATGGTATCAAGATAAAATGACCACACTGTACAATACAATGAAATCTACTTCTCCGCGCATTCAAAACTTCTTCAGGGGGGTGGCACCGGAGGGTTGCATCACAATCCTGCCCGAACGTTTGTATTTCTATGGTGTTATTGTAGCGTATCATTTATACAGGGTGTTACAAATTCGATGCTCACCATTGGTATATCTTGGAAACGGTAGGAGATACAGCGGAGTTTAAATGGGAGCAAACCCAACTAACACAGATTGTGCTTTATCAAACTAAAATGCTATATAACTGATATATCAGGGTAATTCAATAACAATTGTATCATTTAGTGACGGTAGCTGGCACAAAATACTCTCAGAGACAAAAAAGTGTTATAATCATGTAATATAGCTCTCTAGAAGACCATTTAATAAGCCTTGTATAAAACAAACGAAATTGAATTCCTATAGCATATTATAGCACCAATTTTGTAAGAGGAAATACTCTCAAGTCTAATTTGTTGTATAATTGGTTTATTAAGGTTTTATAGAGAACTTTATGAGATCGATACAAAATATTTTTATTAGAGATTTATTATTTTATCATATAGGTATCTTTAATAAAACCGTTAAGTCGCAAACGTATTTAAATCTGAGTTGGCTTACGAAAATATCTTATAGAAATGTTTTATAGAATACTTGATTTCGAACGTACAAGACAGCACTATAAAACAAATAAAAGAAAAATGGGCACAAAATAGCAACATTGTCTTAAAGTAAGTCTTGCCTAAAGATGCCCACCCCGTTTGCGATCATACAGTGAAATTCGCGTCTTCTTTTTCATTTATTTAGTATATTTTTGGAAAAATGTATTCGCTGGTGACTTTCAAATAATGTCTAGAATACGTATATAAAATTTCAAGTCATGCAAATTGTCCAATACCTATATAACAGATTTGTCGCAACAAGCACAGTTATAAGAGTTCGCCATATTTGGTAGGCGAACTTTGTCGGTCATCTTTTAGGTTTGGGAAAGAGAACCAAATATTTATTAAGGAAATACGATAATTAGAACGTCATTATAAGAAAAACATTGTAAATGTCAAACAATTTATATTTAATATAGTAGTTTTTGTTTGTAATTAAGATCTTGAGATTATGAAATTTAAAATATCAGGATAAAAAGTCTTAAATTGCCTCAAAATGCAGGCGCATGAAAATTTAGTTCATAATGTACCCATATGCTAACAGTAAATCAAATTCGCAAGTCAAATCAACATATTATCATGCTTGAATTTTTATTATTTTGCAATATGCTACTTGTCTAATAGTAGGATAGACTCCATTAATTTTTCATCATTCACAGTTGATATACTTTTGCAACAATTCTGATTTATTCTGCTCTGAATATACACAAAATTGCAGTGTAAATACCGCGAATATATCAACAACAAAATATATTTATAACTGTTTTATAAATTTGTAACTTGGATCAACTTCACTCTTATTAGAGCTCTATAGCAGTAGTAAAGTAGCTTTATAGTTGTTACCAAGAACCCTATAAGCATTTTAATACGACAAAAAATTTTTATAAAGTGGTCCTTTTTCATGTTTATAAGTGTGTTATTAATGACTATGAGATAACTATAAAAATATTTTTACGAGCAAAATGTTTTACGAAACTGTTATACAGGGTGTTTCCTAAAGATTGGTAAAAAATTCGTTGTGTGATTCCTGGGGTATTTTCATGAAAAAAAGTCCCTATAAACATTTGCCGAAAAATGCTTCCTAAGGGAGCTACGCCCCTTTAAATAGGGCACCCCGAAGACGGTTTTTCCTCAATATTTCCGAAACCTTACATACAAAAATCATGAAATTTGGTACATCATACAAGGTTAAAAGAATCCAATTTTTTAACCCCGCCAGTATGGTACGCCCCTGATTAAAATTTTGAAATTCTGAGCTCAAATTCTCATTCAGCATTAAAAGTTTGTATGATGTACCAAATTTCATGATTTTTGTATGTAAGGTTTCGGAAATATTGAGGAAAAACCGTCTTCGGGGTGCCCTATTTAAAGGGGCGTAGCTCCCTTAGGAAGCATTTTTCGGCAAATGTTTATAGGAACTTTTTTTCATGAAAATACCCCAGGAATCACACAACGAATTTTTTACCAATCTTTAGGAAACACCCTGTATAACGGTCTATAAAATACTTATAAACATATTTGTATTAAGATTTTGAAGAAGTTCTCCAGGTTGAAGTGATGTTGACATTGACATTGAACAAGGACCTTTCATTCTCTACACCTGATCATTTTTGTGTTACTTGAGAAGTTGCGCATTCTGGTGAAATCGTTTTTATGTTTTCCTATGTGTATTTGGAGAGATATTTCAAAATAAATGTCACATCTTCATTTCCACTTTTTCTCCTCTACAAAATGACGTCATCAAATGTATGATCCGACGTTTCGTCATTGACCAGCCATCATCAACTTTGTTTTTTTAAATACGGTCCTAGATTTTTTATTACGGATTCCAAGAGCCCCTCATGTTCCCAAACCAACGATGTATCGCAATTATTCAAAAAATGTGTGACATTTATTTTGAAATATCTCTTCAAATACACGTATTCGGAATTTCTTGAAAGTATTCGGAATTTCTTGAATTTTAAAAAAGCATTTTAATGAGCATCAAAATGCGCAACTTTGCCCCCATTTGAACTCTGCTAAATCTCCTACCGTTTCCAAGATACCAATGGTGAGCATCGAATTTGTGACACCCCGTATTAAAGGAATACAATTGCAAATTTTAAAAAGGTCTTTGGGCGCTCACATTCAAACGAGAACAGCATGAATGAATTATAGCTAGAAACAATGTTTACAAAAATCGTGTGAATATTATTAAAGAACGTGATAAAGAAAAAAAATTGTTTGCTGACTTTAGTTAATGTCGTTTTTACTTGGAAACTGGTGACGTCTCTATCTTCTCTATCCTTACTTACTTCGGAGATAATAAAGTGGCCATTGAAGAAAAAAACTTTATACCTATAGACAAATCCAATCTTTTGATTAGTAGGTCAAAGAAAACATCGTTATTCCAAGCAGCAGCTAGAAAACTAACGAACTCATCGCAAAATGCATTCTCCATGACAAAGATAAGCGCTGAAAAATCGTTAGTTCGCATATCCCCAGCTCGTTCTCTTTTTGCAAACCTAATGTTCTGTATCAAATCGGAAATATGTCTTCGCATGGGAATCGATCGAAGGGTCGATGTTAGCTCAACGTATACTGATTGGCGCTATCAATAAACAAAAGCTGTCAACTGGGTTTTTGATTGGAATCCAACGCGAGGCTTCGTCCAACCATCTCTATACACAAACATTTTACACAATAGAGCCCGAGGTGGTGCATCTGAAAACCGGTCGGTCAGGGAATAGAAACATGTTACGGAGAAATTACACAGTTCTGCGAGTTGTAAACTAGAGTATCGACAGTTGTTGTGCTAATAGTACGAAAGCTATACATAACAAGTGGAATGAGAAATTATTTAGTCATTTTGGATGTAAACTTACATACCATGTTCGATGTATATCTCTAGAAACTACTGTTTTTTTTTTCGAGTATATGCCACAAACCACAAATGAGCTTTATCTTCAATTGAAAAGAAAATATTGTTTTAAAAAAAAATAAAACCCTGTTCATGTCTGCAGGTAATTCTCGAGGTATTCAAAAAAAATATTGAGATTTCCTCCTACTCCTCTTGCACACTTCTTTAGGCAAGGCGGCCAAGTTATGATACCATTTCTAGTTCTTGTTGAGAAATATCCCCCTACATGATCCTGCTCTGTGTGGATTCTTACATCCTGTATAGTTCATTTATCGAGAAATTGAAAATATAGACTATAAAATTGAGTAATCCAAATCAAAACATGCAAACAAATTGAAAATCAACATTTTTCAATCCAGTTTCGATATTTTTTTTTACAAAGGTAATTGGTGCCTCCCACCCCACACCAATGAACCTATTCTGCAAAATCATTACAGACCCGTCGTTCTCAAAGCAGCGGAATAATTCGAAATGGCTCGAGTTCACTTTGGAATAAATTACCGTTAAATTAAAAGTCCGTCGCACCGACGAAAAAAACAACAACTGAATGATTATTGGAGATTGGTCTTTGTTTTTTCTTATCCTACCGCCTGTAAAAAAATATCGATTTAGTAGAACCGTCAGTGATGAAACAGTTTTAGTAAATATGAGTTTGAATTTATTGTGGTTGTGTTTAGAAAACTTCTGATACCTGGGCACACATCCGTTCGCTAAATTTCAATTTTTTGAAGTCAACACTGGCAAAGATTACTAATTAGTGAACTATGACACTGGCATAATTTTCAGTGGTTAAAATCCCAGAAAAAAGCGAAACCAGTCATTAACTGACGGTCTATAACAATAATTATTGAACTATCAATAATTATTGTTGATTATCATTTGCAGTAATAACATATCAATGACACCATAACCGCCATAACCACTTCTTGAATCAATAATGAATCTGTAAAAGGCACTAAGACTTTGATAATGTTGAGAGTACAGCGCAATACGCATTTTTCAGTGACGTGGGAATATAGCGGCTCCTTGTTGCTGTTTCCGCTTGCAGTTTGCAGTGCCGTGTCACGGTATCCCCGCCATTTTTTCGTAGTTATTTTGTGGTTCTTTGCCTTTATTGACATTCATAGTTATAATTGGAAATTTCGAAAAATAATACGTATTCAGTAGCTTTTAATTTATCTATTAAAATATGAAGTGCGGCATTCCCCAGAACAGAAATAAATCTGACTACTAGGCATGATCAGAACTGTTTTTAGGTTTATGTTTTGGGCTCGTGAATTTGCCCGCTTCGACAAGCGTTTTATTCATCCATTCATTTTAGAGATCAGTGAATAAAACTCGTATCAGGAGGGCGGCCGCTACAATGAACGAAACTCTCAACATTATTTATTACGGCTCTGTACCAACCTTCTGTTATACAAAAGGATTACAATACCCTATCTATATTGTATTGATTACGAAAATTGGAGCAGATATTATGTTTCTTGTGGGATCAAATTCCCGTGTTGATATCAACTATCGGGTTGATCCTGAATAATTCTAAAAATAATATACTATTATTTGCAAGCATATACAATACAAGGTTTTTTACGTTTTATACTCAGATGGCGAAGGAGCTAGATTGAAAAATTTATTGTAACCACTGATCTACACAAATTGTAACACTTTCACTTGATTTATGGCATTGTTAGTTTAATTATGTGAGGTTGTGGTTTTTTGTCATTTTTTTTTTCTGATAATGTGGACACTGTGTACCTACCTACCTACCAAGTGTCTTTCCTTTTACTAACAGTATATATTTTTTGATACATTACATTATTTCACAGATATATCGAATACATTGTCTAAACAAATCAATCAACATTGTATCAATCATTTCAGAATTCTAAATAGTTTTAAAATCACGAAAACAGAGTTTTTGCCAGAATTCTAGCACTCAGAACAGACATATAACATGGAAAAAATATATGCCTCGATTAGATCACTTAATCATGCAAATAATCTTGAAACGTACCAGTCTAGCATCAACATATTGGAAATATTCATATCGCTTGACAGAGAGGGATTCAAATAATATAGATCGATATGTTGATTTTTGCTCTTTCATAAAACACTTTTCAATCGAGTTTCTGATAATTTAAGTTGAGATTTGAATCAGCTATATTGAATATTGTTGTTTGATACCGTCGAATAGAGTTGTTTTCATCACAATTATTGCTTTCAGTTGTAGTGAATTGATAGTGAATGAAGTTTAGTTAAAGTGTATGCTTTAGATAACAAAAAATGTCGATGTTTTATTTTTTAGCAGCTAACCTGCAACATTTTTTAATTAACTTTGTCATAATAAACGTAATCTCTATAAAGAATGTGATGTATTGATTTTTGGTAACATTACCATGATCAAACTGATATGCCAAACATGCCGCTGTTTAACAATTTGCTGCAGTGAATAAAATCTCCGGTTTAGTAAGTAATGGTACAGTCGGTCTTCTACTATTTCTACTCAATAAGCAACAACTGTGGTAAAATTGTATGGAAATTTACAAATTCTTATCGTTGTGATAAGAATTTCATGAGAAATGACAAATTATAGGTATCAGATATTATGTATCCATTGAATGTATTTAAAATACATACCCCAATTTAATGATAAAATACGAGAAACATCCGCGCGTCTATTATCCTGCGAAAAGAACGGTTTTCTCAGTGTAGAGGATTGAATTTGAATTTAACGTGTTCTCTTTGTGTGAGGGGTTGTAGCTACGTCAGCGAAATTGAACCACCGAATGAAATTGTAAATTGCCATCGTCATCAGTCTGTCCTGTTCTCTACTAGTTCTTTGCTGTATAACTTCCTTTTCGTTTTATCAAATAAAAAGTAAGATAAATCAAGTCCCAAATTCTACACGTGTGTAAATTTTGTGTAACTTGACAATTCGAAAGAGAACGATTTCTCTGTACTATCAATGCAATGTTGTCTGTAAGTCTATAAGGATTTTCGGCTATCACCGTCGAATACGGAAGTTTGCCGATTGATATTATTGATATAAGCCAAAAGAAGACAAAATCCATTCTCTATTAAAGACGTCTATCTCTGAAGCGAATAGATCTTTTCGTTTAGCTTCGGTCTCTCTTACATAGAGCATTTGTATGTTACAGAATCCCAGGCTGCAGGTCTAAAACATTTTGATCTCGTGATTATCCGTGAACAGACTTGCTTGTATGATTTGACAGCAGCTCGTTAAAGTCAAAATAATGCGGAATTTCAAAATCTTGCTCTTGCTGAGTGCTCCTGGCAAGCAGAACAACTAGAAAAACTCGAAATCATGTTTTGCACTGAAACGATTTTTAAATGTTTTAGCTGAGAAAATACCGACAAAGTAGACAAACTGGATTTCAATGGAAGTCTTTCATACAATAACATTTTTTTGAAAGCCAACACGTTTTTTTATGTTTACAGTACAGAAAGCACCGAGATGTAAAGAATTCTAAACAAGCACTATGCCACTGTTTAGAAGTTGAGGCTCACCAGTTACCAGTTTCGTTGATTGTAGACAGACATCAATAATACTGAATGGACTAGACAATATGGTTGTTGAGATAATCTTGGTGATTGAGTTTTCTCAGTCACTCAGAACAATTATACTTCAAACTTCAATGCCCCATCAATCAAGGTCAAGATCTCATATAACATATAGGTATAACAAATAATATGATCCTTGATCTTATTATCACAAATTCAAAATGTCTGCCAGCGTTATAAAATCAAAAAAAGATAAAACAAATATAAACATTTGTTTCCAATCAACAACACGAAAAATAACTCTCCATTGAAAACGAAATAATTTTTATCTTACATTCTTGGGATAGTTCTGGGGAAAATATAACACAGAGGCTTCTGGAGTTACTATACTTGTACCCATAACGGTTTTATTCATTTTTTCTCACAGCCGGAAAACAGACAGCCAAGGTCAGAGCGATTTTTCTTTTATATTTCCCGCGCCTCTCTCTAGTATATCTTATCAGGACGCAAACTGGCCCCGTCGCGTCGATTTTTCCGTGTTATTTTCTCTCTTTGCAGTCGGGAAAATTTCCTTTTTCATTACCGCTGTTTTTGATAACATTTCTAGTGTTCATACCTTCGGCTAAAACTTCTTATTTTACTGAATTCACTGCGTTATTTATTTGCTGTTATATTTCAAGTCTACACTGGGAGAGCTGGACTGATTTTTCTTTAATTAAATTAATTTATTTTCTCTGTTAAAAACTAGTCGACTGTTGATTATGATTTCGGGACAATAGACTCTTTGATTTATTTTCTATCAACACCCGTGTTTTTATTCAAAAATTCAGTAGTCCATTTCAGAGTGGAAATTTGCAGGATTGTGGAAACACGAACGCTTGGACTTTATCCACTGTTTCAAAGCTACCCGTAGGTTAATACAGAAGGGTGGCGTCCGAGTTATGTTAAGGTCACGATTTTCCTCACCACGTCAAAAATTGATCGGAAAATTTTGGGGATCGTCACAGCTGTTAAAAGGGAATCAAATTACCTTAATGAGCTATATAGAAATTATTTTTTTTTTTATGAAGGTAGAAGAATGATAGACATGTCGGTTATGAGAAAAAGGAAATCAAAACACAAATAATTTCTCAAAAACAATTGAATTCCGAAAAAAAAACAAACAATAGAGATCAAAGCATTATAGTAGAGAGAAAAAATGCCATGCGTGAAAAGCGTCAACGTCAAACGTTAAAAAGTTTGGAAAACATACCATTTGAAATTATTTTCAGTTCAAATATGGTATGACGGCTTGGAAACATTGATTATCTTTCAACGCTAGACAAGCGACACCCGAAATACGGTTACTTGATAGGGTATGATGTGAGTTTATGACCGGATCGATCACATCCCACGCTTCCCAGGAGGTTTGTTCCTACACGAGCCAAAAACAATCTTTTGAATTTTAGAGAACTTTTAAGACGTTGTTTTATGCAGATATCATCATTAAGATGCATTACTTTAGGAACTGTTTTGGCATTCAGACAAATTAACAATACAACCAACATTCAATAACTCATTTGGTCATTAGCATTCAATTCACAACGTCAAGCATTGCATCCTACGCGACAGACGCGACTTTATAATAAGCTGTAAGAAAGGAAACAATTATTGTCTTAATATTTACCACCATTTCAAATGCAAAATGTAAAGTTTGCGTTGACTCACAATTGAGAATTGATTGTGTGAATAGTCAAGGTGTTCCGGAAAAGTTTACATTTCATTTATCTAGAAATGGTGAGTTCGCAGTGCAATTATTGACACAACTGGAAAGTCTGTGATGGTTGATCCCTTAATAAAAATCAATGTTTTCATAAGTTGGGTCGTAGCAAAGTGGACTGGAGTGAAGAGTAATTATTATTACAAAGGAAATTGTTTTTATCATAGCCGAAAGGAAATTTGTAATATTTACCAAACCTACTCGTGTTTGACGTGAACTCAAAAACTTCCAGGAAATTATCTCGTGACGTCTTCTAGTACATTTCAATTGAGTCTCGACCACTAACGGAAAAACGCCAGCGGACACAAATGATAAACGATTGTCTTTTTGCCGCGTCGGAAAAAGAAACGTTCGCCAGAGAAAATCGAAAAATGCTGTTCGACGGAAAACATCAGCTTTTCCGAATGTATGGCAATAGGGATGATAAGGGGCTTATCGATTATTGGCTCGTAAATTATTTAAAACGGTTTTGTGGGATTTTGACAATATCTACATATTGGGCCGACTGGATATAATCTATAAATAGTCTTTTACCTTCGATGATTCAATATTAAAAACGTAATTCACTTTCCAATTTGCCATCAATTTTCGAAACATACAACCCCTTGATTTTCCGTATCTCTCTATTTTCTTCCTACTGCTGAAAATGCAGTTTCTTCCATTTCCGGTCTGAGCCGTTTGGGAATCATTCGCCATGAAATTGAATAACGATGTAATTTGTATGCCCTACTTCGTATTTCCTTTCTTCCTGAAACGTGGACAATTGATAACGGCGCTTGAAATTCTTCATTAAAGCTGTGGAAAATAAATGAAACTCTGGAAACCAGTTCTGTTGTTTGGATACAATGCTATATTTTCCGTTTTATAAATTTTTACACAGCTTTTACAGCAGGGTTGCGCTTTATCAATGACATGGCTAGCAAATTTAGGGACTGATTTGGTTACTGTTGTCCTAAAAGTCCTAAACTTGATTACACATTAATTTACGAGCTTCAAAAAAATACTCTTATCAAATGGTAGAAAATAGGGAAAAGTTCTGAATTTTTATTAGTGTGTGTTAGTGTGTGTTTTATTTGTTTTTCAGATTCAATTAGTCCATCATTTCCACCTCATCTTCCAGGACTTCAAGAATGCATGACATATTCAGCCGTATGCTGTATCATTTACGTAAAGTATAACATGAACGTCATGCGAATTATATGTTATTTTCCTGAAAACTCTATTCTGTATCAGCGTTCACGTAATCTTCAAAGCGTACATACGTTATGTTCGGATGTTATTTGTCGAAATAACAGGCTTCGTATAACGTGTGCAGTCAACATGATGTTATGAGATAACGTATAAAAACTTGAAGCGTTTTTGGAGCTAATAATTAGCTGACAAGCTTCACAGTTTGACGATATAAATTCCTCAGGAAGGAACCAGTATGGATTTTGGAGTAGTTTTGAACTATTGCAGAAGAATAATTAATAGGAGAATGGAATTGGTAAGTCAACAAGTTTATGAGGCAGAGGGAATTAATTAATGATAATACTCATCCAATCCGTACATCTAAAAGCCCCTGCATGTGTATATGTATATTACAAAACATCTATTCATGTTTTTTTTAGACATCAGATATTTACTGTTTTCGATGTAGACTTCCAGTGAATGATAACGTTATTTCCTCTGTCATCATTGTTATACTGTGTCGCTCAGTCAAGAGAACTACAAAGAAGGATTTCATGGGATTCTAGTGATGATTTCAGTTGAAGGGGAGCGAGTTTTTTCAGGAAGCCCCTCCTACACCAGTCCCTAAGCTCCACGGCTTTTGCGGCGTGAATTAACTTTCCACTCGATATCTAAAACCCCAATTTCTTCCATTATGAAACTAATAAATAATATACTATTTTAATTACCTTTCTCCATTATTCCACATTGTTTGGCGGTCTATTGGCCTCTTGAATTTGCGAAAAGGTTTGCCATAAAATACTGAGTTTAGTCGCCTTCAACGGTTTCGTCTTTTCATCTCCGAACTCCAAGTTCCTCGTATTGTTTCCTTTTAGATTTCCTAAATCTCGACATTTTGGCCCTGCAGAGTTGTGATCAACACAAAACAGTGAATTCAAACTGAATCGTTAAAACCAGACGCATGCTATCGATGTGGGCTGCTAAATTATTCCATCCTTCTCTTACTAATACCGTTTGCGATTCGCGCTATCTCTCTTACTGGTGGAAGAACTTGTTTTTTTTAACAGTCGAGATATAACGTACAAGATAGATGTAAAATCCATGATACAGCATAGCGTGTTAGGGTTCTGACGTTATGTTTGACGTTATCCTGAGCTGTTATATTTGGATAAGGTATGTATGTTAAAAATGACGTAAATGATACAGCATAAGGATAATTGTCGCAACGATTTTTGCAGTGAAGACACAAACTTTCTCACAGCCGCAAGTTGTAGTTCATTTGCATAATAATTCTTCCGGAGTAGGTGGTGACACGTCAACAGGTGCAAGACCAGTGTCGAATCTATTTCATCCCTACTCTTCTAGATTTTTTTCGACACCCAACAATAACTGCTGGACCTGTAGTTTTTGGCAATGATGCAGTATTTGCCTTGTGCGAGCTTGAAATTTGAAGCAGATTTTAACAAAATATCTCAAGAGATTGAGCGAAGACATAATTTTACCAGTATTGTGCCCGCAACCATATCCTGAGTAACTGAGTAGTATTGGAGTCTTTGAACACTTTGATACTGTCAGTACGTACGATAAAGATTTTATCGCAGGTTGTGGAGGAACTTTATTGTAAAATACAGATGTTGTATCATAACCTCTCATTACGTGAAAAAATATTGTTGCTTTCCGAACTGTATCTCTCACATTTCAACTCTGTTTCAGTATTGACACAGCAAATAGCAAATAAAATAATCAGCAAGCTGTCAATGAAAATAATTATTTGATCTTCTGAAGTCAGCCTGGTGTGGATTCAGAAGCGAATTAGAAATATATTTTTTTTATTCCTTTTTTTTCAAGTTTTGATTTTCTTTTGCTTCCGCTGGCCGTATACCCCACAGAACGTACATCTAGACCTACATAATAACAACACATTTTTTTTTCAATGTTTGTATTTTTTTTTTATTTTTTTTATTATTTTTTTTTTCCTCCTGCTGATCGTATACTTCATGGAACCTACATATTATTACCAACACATTTTTTTCTAAACCATCTTTGGGTAGAGGCTAATGACAGTGCAAATTTTCAGATAATTCTGTGCTACGGTTCAAAAGCCTTAGAGTTAGAAACACACAGACTTTCACATTAATATACAGGGTGTTATAAATTCGATGCTCATCATTGGTATCTTGGACACGGTATAGGAGATACAGCGGAGTTTAAATGGGGGCAAAGTTGCGCATTTTGGTGCTCATTAAAATGCCGTTTTGAAATTCAAGAAATTCCAAATACTTTCGGAGATATCCAGAAGAAAACTCAAACTCCAAGTAAGACACTGATACTATTCGTTGAAAACGTAAAAGTTGGACAAATACATTATAAAATCAGATTTTTCCGAAAAAAACACGCTCGAAGACGTAAATTTTTAATTTTAGACGCCGTATCAGACGTAATATTTTTTAAATTAAAATTTTACCGTAATACCTTTTTATTATGTAAGAAAAAATTAAATTCAGACAAAAAAACCAAGTCAATTATCTGTTACCGCTAGCAGAATTTGACGTAAGATTCAAAAATAAAATCGAGGCTTCTATTTGAAAAAATGGAGTTAGCTGTCATAATTTGTTTTTGGATCACCCTGTATACATGAAATCATTATGAAAAAGACGGCAACTGAAATTAAAAATGTACGTGCCGAGCGTTTTTTGTAGAAAAAACACCTGATTTTTAAATGAATTTATTCCAACCTTTACATTCTCAGTTGTCACTGTATACAGGGTGTTTCATAATATATGCGCAAAGTGATTGCTCGTCTGAAAAAATGAAAAAAGTTTCTATCAACACACACTCTAAAATGCACAATTTTCGAGATACGGGTTGTTGAAATTGAAAATTTTGCTAATCTCTCCGGAACGTTTTATCGTACAGAAAACAGCTTATCTAAGCATTTTTTACTCTTGATAAGCTATGTTTTGTGCAGATTTTTTTTTTTTTTTCAAGTCATTATTGGTGAAGGTGTTGCTGAAGTAGTAGGTGTTTTTCTCCCTAACTTCTACGCTACAGGAAAAAGTACTGTTTTGTTTGAGGAGCCCATTTGAACTGCCAATGTTTTCTACATGAAAAAGGTACTCCTGGTCATAAGCTCTAGAGTCGACCGGTTACGAGAAAAAAAAACATGTTGAAAACCTGGTAAATTTTTTTAAATAAAAATTTTTTCTTACTAATTAAACAAAATTTATCAAAACGTCAGAACAAGTTGACAAAACTAAACGATAAATTCATAATTGCAAAATAAAAAAAACAAAAATAAATCAAAAACAGTTGAATTAAATGTTGAAAATGTCCTCCGTTAGCGATTTATCAAAAGTATTTGCATGAAATGATGTAAAAACATCTGTAGGGAAAAACTGAAGTATGGAGATTTCAAAATAATCGAAATGAAAGAACAATGGTCAATAAACATAAATGGGTACTACAAATGACTAGAAAAAGTTCATGTAGAATAAGAATAGCATGAAGTGACCCTTGAACAACCTCTCAAACGAATGAAGTGAAACGGAAGCGACTCAAATACTCATAATAGGCATACATCAAAGGACGAATATTGATTTTTTTTACAAAGCGACAATGACATTTGTATTGTTTCAGAAAAGCGTAAGAATAATGGAAATGAATGAGTTCTCATTTCTTTCAACAGTCTACAAAGCTTTCCTTATCATATTCAGAAGCTAAGTAGGACCACTCAATGGCATCTCAAGGCGACTACCGTTTTCTCTACCATAAATTTTATGCGGTTAGCCTATTTATGTCAATGAAAATTAAAAATAATATTACTGCATTACCATGAAATAGAATGCATGGGTTTTTAAATAAACATTTGACTTGCTGCTTTAGTGTTGCCATATTGAATATGAAAATGGGTCAACAGATTTGTTACACATTTTTGCAATTCAGCTATTGTTATTTAAAAAGTAATAAAATAGACAAAATTCAGTCGATTTATTTTACATTTTTCATAGTGCAAAGTTGATCCACAAACATCACAAAAAAACGAAATGTGAAAGTGAGGTTAAATAACAAATTTTGAGCCAGAACTCCCTTTGATTAATTTATTGTTAAAAATGCTTCTAATGAATATTTTCAATAATTCTTCCATTCAATTACAGTAATGGAAATTCCGCAATTAAAATAAAATCTGCTTAAAGTGAATGTTTAAGTAAATTTGATTTTAAAAAAAACATCATCCTAGTGAACTGCAAACATTGGTTTCATGACCATTCCAGAATATCAACAAAAATCAACCAAGAATATCAGCATCAAGAGATTTGAAACTGACAACATTCGGAACTTCACTAATTAGGCAATTAACCAAATCGGCTGCAATTTGTACGAGATGCGTTGCAATTTATATGGACGAGTGAATTAATGAGAAAATCAAGTATTTTGTACAAAGCCCCGAGTTTAGAGAAATTCGCGCAGTTTTGCTTTGAATAATAGTATACGAAGTCTAATTTTATCAAGTTCGGTCAGTTCAGAACCGGTAATTAATTTGGTTACTGAATCAATTTCACATTGTTTAGATTGAAAATAATAAAGTTATAAAGATCTAATAATGATTTTGTTCAAGATTCGTAGTTTGCAACTAAAAGCTTACAGAAGCGAAGATGATCGAGATTTTGTCGAAATTAATTAGAAAAGGGTGACAGAGGAAAATGGAATGTTAAACATTTTTATTGAACTTCTAAAAGTGCGGATGAACTTGATTTGTTGAATAGATAAAACTTTAAAACTAACATTGCAAATAGCACTACTAGAAACAAAGTATAAGTACTTGAATTAAGATACTTGTCTCTTCCTAGTCAGCTCCACCTTTGAAATGGCGAACAGACTAAATAACCGTGTAAACTTCAATCGCTTCCCCTTCCAGCTCTAAACTCCCTTTTCGCGTTTGAAAACAGGAAATTAGATACTTTGTTAACGTAGGTCCCCCTATCACGTTTGATAGATTCCAAAAGTACAGCAAAGACGAATGGCTTATGTTCTATCCAAACTGAATATTTCGTCCGACATTTATTATACAGGAAACACTATACCGCCATTTCCCCAACCCGAATATATATTTTGTCTCGTTCCTGGTATTGCAGTTTCAAATTGTTGTCTCCATATTAATTTCAGGAATGTGGGGCCGATTTATTGCAGGAAATAGCGATTTGGAACGCTAGAAGGGGTTGAAATATTATTCCCGGTGGTATGCCAAGTAAGGTATTACATTTGTAATATATAATGTAGAGTTGTGTAACGGAAATGGGAATAAAAATTGCACAACAAGCATTGCGAACTCGAATGAAGTCATATTTAGTCTGTCATGTTACATAAGAACGAAACATTTATTTTTAGAAATGTTGTTGGTGCATTATGCTAATCGTATGTGTATTATATTTATCGCACGAACTCTATAAAGGGGAGGTGTTTCCATATGACCTCAGCGTGCTAGAGTGGATCTAACTCCATTATCCTGGCAAATAGTATTTGAACTGTTCTGTTCAATTCAATTCTCCCAACTGTATTCTACTAAGAAGATGAATATTTTTATGTCTTCACCTTTATTATTCCATTTTGTTTTAGACAAATTATTGGTGACGCGCAACTTCCAAAGTTTCTCACAACTTCTACTAATTTCTACAAATCAAAATTAATAAAAGAAACAAACTTTTCTTCGTGGAGTTTTGTTCTCTTGAACCGTCTATAATCTACATTCAAGGTTTCATCAAAAGTTGCTGATAGGTACTTCTCTCCAGCTTTCTGTTGTGGTGGTTTCATTGGGAAGTTTCTACTGCTCCTCTGGTTAGCAGTATCGATTTAACCAGCATGATAACGATCATCCTGGATAACAACGAACGTTTCGAGCCACTGCTTATGATAACATCATAGTTTGAACTTGGGATGCCGGTGTCACAACATGAGATTATTGCGGAAGACCGCTGAGCCCTCCCTTCATGCGGAAAATCAGGACTTATGTTTATGGCTTTATGTTTTCCATTTGCAATTTTTCTCATTCGTACTGATGTTCTGAGGTTCTACCATTGATATGAAAATAACAGATTTCTCTATTCGCTCTTGTATCTGAAATAATTGATTTCAGAACATGCCTGTTTGGCGATTTCATTGTTTTCCACAAACGTACAAAATATTGGTGTTTTGACGCACAAACTATTAACCCATTCACTTCTTTGAAAAAATGCATGATCGATACATACAGTGCTTTCAATTTAATTTATCATACTTTCAAAAGGCTGCGGGATATTTATTTATTGAGCTAAATGGTCGAACTGTAGTGTTTTTTGTAAAGTTTTGTGCTACTGAGTCAAATATTTTCTTGACTGTCAAATGTCAAAATTATTAACATAACTTACTTTTTTTAAAATGGCACACCCTATATATCGTTACATATTTAGAAAGGCGTCTTTTTCCTGATCACGAAAATATAGCACACATGCCCATTGTATTCAATAGTTTAGAGGAAATTGTTATAAATCTGATTGAATTTAATAATTTACAGGCGTGTTGTATTTTGTTATAGTTCTTGTTCTGAATATTTACGAAGATATAGAAGATTTTCTGGTTTGTAAATACCGCATATCAATGAATTACTCAAATCAAGTATTTATTTCTACCAACTTACTGTAGAGGGACAGTATTCACGTAAAGCATTTGACAATTCGATTGCATACATGACAATTATTGGAAACAAATTAATAAAGTCGTGTATCTTTATGCTGAAAAATTACAATTTTAATCATATTTATACCAATTTTCGTCGAACTATTAAATAGAAACGGCATGTGTGCTATATTTTCATGATCAGAAAAAAATGCCTTCTTAAATATCCAATCAAAGGGTGTGCAATTTAAAAAAAAATGAGTTATTCCAATCATGTTGATAATATTTAACTTTATAGCACAAAACTTTACGAAAAACACTACAATTATTCCTTTTTTTTTGTTCGACCTTTTGGCTCAAAAAATAAACATTTTAGAGCCTTCTTAAAATAGAACAAATTAAATTGAAAGCACTGTACAAAAATATACTTCAGTTTATTCACAACCATAAAAAAAAACTACACGTGATAAGACATAGCAAAACGAACTCATCACATGTGTTGGTTTTTGGTTTATCTCACGTGACCTTTCAATCGTTTTCTTTTGATTGATCATGTGTAGTTGTGGTTAGTTTACTTCAGTTACTTTTAGTTGTAAATCAACTGAAGACTTAAAAGTTTAGTCCGAATATCAAGATAGCAAATGGGTTCTTGTAAAGATAAGGTATCCACACAATAATGTTTTTTTTTAATTTTGAAGCAGTGAGTCGGGTTTATAAAACCATTTAAATTAAAATAAAAATGCTGGAAGAACCTCTTTTAACACAAAAAAATACCTAATTCAAAAAGAATCTTGAATTTGTATCAGAATTCAGTGCAGAAACTCTCCTGAATGACAACTTTGTCACGTTGTTACAGACTAGGTACTACGGAACTATAATGATAACCCAAACTAACCCAAACTTCTCAAAAACCTCGACTTTTTTGTCTTTATAATTTATGAGTCCATTATAGTCCAAAAAAACTGTCATTTGAAAATGAGAAAAATTACGGGCATGCTGTTTTTTTCAGTGTTTGTAAGCGACTGCCTTCTTAGTGTAAAATTAGCGAGATCGGTATTTTCCGACTTAGCGGCCTTTCAATGAGCCGCGTGGAGTGATTTTCCATTTTTTTCAAAGCAAATTTGCCTGTATTAAAGTTGTTCATTATAAATAGATAAACAACTTTTTCTCATCAACATTTTTGTCGATTGATTGAGGATAGCGCAAAGTTCATGGACAATCATTATCATTATTATTTTCATAAAACAAGTGATCGTGAATTCCATGTTTGGTTCTGGGGAAATAAAAACATATCATATCGAAAGTTCAATGTAATTTTATCATGGACAACTTCAATTTGATGAATTTACAGAACTTTACAAAAATCACGAAACTACCACGCTAGTTCCCAGACTAACCGAAACTAACCAAAACTAACACCGATCAAACCAAAACTAACCGGATCTAACCAGACCTGACGTAATCTGATCAAAACCTACTCAATCTAACCAAACCTCACCCAATCTAATCCAAACTAGTTCAAACTTACCCAAACCAACCAAAATTAAACTCAAATCAAACCAATCTAACCAAAACCAACCCAATCTAACTCGAACTTATAGTCTAAGAGCCAGTGACATTTTTCAGTGATAATTTAGTTAAGGCCTATTTTTTGAGAGAGTGTTGTACGGACCTAATCAAGTGTCATCCGAGAGGGTTTGCCCTGATCGCGGTTCCAAAGGGGTGGCGGAACGCCCCAACATGTAAAAAAATTTGCATCTTTTTATCATTTTGTTAGGGCTGAATTTTTCACCAGTTGTTCTTTGGTAGTCCACAATCATCCAGAAAAGGCGGATCGTTTGTCCTGTTCCTTAAGGGTGGCGGATCAACCCCAACATGTCACGGAAATATTGAACTTTTCAAAATATGATTCATTAAATGCTGAATTTTTCACCAGTTGTTCTTTGATAGTCCACAATCATCCAGAAAAATTGGCGAATCGATTGGCCGGTTCCTTAAGGGTGGCGGATCACCCTCATCATGTCGTGGGACCGATGAACTTTTTATGATTTAGTTGAGGCTGAAATTTTGACCAGCTGTTCTTTGATAGCCCACAATCAACCAGAAAAATTGGCGGATCGTTTGTCCTGTTCCTTAAGGGTGGCGGATCAACCCCAACATGTGACGGAAATATTGAACTTTTCAAAATATGATTCATTAAATGCTGAATTTTTCACCAGTTGTTCTTTGATAGTCCACAATCATCCAGAAAAATTGGCGGATCGATTGGCCGGTTCCTTAAGGGTGGCGGATCACCCTCATCATGTCGTGGGACCGATGAACTTTTTATGATTAAGTTGAGGCTGAAATTTTGACCAGCTGTTCTTTGATAGCCCACAATCAACCAGAAAAATTGGCGGATCGTTTGTCCTGTTCCTTAAGGGTGGCGGATCAACCCCAACATGTCACGGAAATATTGAACTTTTCAAAATATGATTCATTAAATGCTGAATTTTTCACCAGTTGTTCTTTGGTAGTCCACAATCATCCAGAAAAATTGGCGGATCGATTGGCCGTTTCCTTAAGGGTGGCGGATCACCCTCATCATGTCGTGGGACCGATGAACTTTTTATGATTTAGTTGAGGCTGAGATTTTGACCAGCTGTTCTTTGATAGCCCACAATCAACCAGAAAAATTGGCGGATCGTTTGTCCTGTTCCTTAAGGGTGGCGGATCAACCCCAACATGTCACGGAAATATTGAACTTTTCAAAATATGATTCATTAAATGCTGAATTTTTCACCAGTTGTTCTTTGGTAGTCCACAATCATCCAGAAAAATTGGCGGATCGATTGGCCGGTTCCTTAAGGGTGGCGGATCACCCTCATCATGTCGTGGGACCGATGAACTTTTTATGATTTAGTTGAGGCTGAAATTTTGACCAGCTGTTCTTTGATAACCCACAATCATCCAGAAAATTTGGCGGATCGATTGTCCTGTTCCTTAAGTGTGGCGGATCAACACCAACATGTCACGGAAATATTGAACTTGTCAAAATATGATTCATTATATGCTGAATTTTTCACCAGTTGTTCTTTGGTAACCTACAATGATCCAGAAAAATTGGCGAATCGATTGGCCAGTTCCTTAAGGGTGGCGATCCCCCCCAACTTGACACGAAAACATTGAACTTTTCATAATATGATTCAGTTAAGACTAAATTTTTCACCAGTTGTTCTTTGGTAACCTACAATCAACAAGAAAAATTGGAGGATCGATTGGCCATTTCCTTAAGGGTGGCGGATCAACCTCAACATGTCACGGAATCATTGAACTTTTCATAATATGATTAAGTCAAGGCTGAATTTTTTTACCAGTTGTTCTTTGAAAGCCTACAATCATCCAAAAAAATTGGCGGATCGATTAGCCATAGTTCCTTAAGGGTTGCGGATCAACACCAACATGTCGTGGGACCAATGAACATTTGATAATATGATTCAGTCAAGACTGAATTTTGCACCAGTTGTTCTTTGATAACCTACTATCACCCAGAAAAATTGGCGGATCGTTTGGCCAGTTCCTTAAGGTTGGCGGATCAACCCCAACATTTCACGGAAATATTGAACTTTTCATAATATCATTCAGTCAAGGCAGTTACCAGTTATTCGTTGGTAGCCTACAAGCATCCAAAAAATTTGGCGGATCGTTTGGACAGTTCCTACAGGGTAGCGGATCAAAATAGCGGTTCTAAGTACGCACCTGGCAGAACGACTTGATCCGCCAGCCTTAAGGAACTTGCCAATCGACCCGTCAATTTTTATGGATGATTGTGGGCTACCAAAGAACAACTGGTGAAAAATTCAGCCTCAACTGAATGATATTATGAAAAGTTCAATGTTTTTGTGACATGTTGGGGGTGATCCGCCACCCTTAAGGAACTGGCCAATCGATCCGCCAATTTTTCTGGATTATTGTAAAATACCAAAAAACAACACTCTCTCAAAAAATAGGCCTTAACTAAATCATCACTGAAAAAGGTCACTGGCTCTCCTATTTTTTAACAACAAGCCAAACTAACTCAAACTAACCAAAACTAACTCGAACTAATTATAACTAACCAAATCAGACTCAAACCAGCCTAACCCAAACTAACCCAAATCAATCAAATCTTACCCCTCGAAAGTTTCTAGATGAAAAAATTCGCCCAGGTTCGCACATTTGCTTTCACGTTTGTAAAAACGCCCGTCGTAGATGGCGCCAAATCGAACATACATAACAAAAGAAAGAAAAAACACTTGGCAACACCGCGCGATTTGTTCGTTATTTAGTGAGTAGTGACGACTTACGACTTGACAATTGCCTAATTATTGACAATTACATAATCGACATATTGACAATTCGCGTTCAGTTGTGATTGCAGATTTTTGAAATTTGTTTACCCTGCTAATTATTATTTCTTTTGAGTTCTTTATGGTTACGTAAGCAACTGTAGTACATGAGAACAACAGAAATTGTACATTTCAATGACCCACAACTGGAACAAATCGGAATTTTTCGAAGATGTTGTGTTGAAACAATGTGAACAAAATGGTGTTCTTTTTACAAAAAAAGGGATTCATTCAGCATTTTTCCTCTTTAGATAAGTTGAACGAAAGGTAATTTTCCAAATTTGCCTTCGAAAAGTACAAAATACGTGCATGGATACCAAACGTTTACAAAAATCTAGCAAATGCTTACTACTTAATAAAAGTTTTAAATTCCTTCAAGCTTCAAAGCTTCAAAAGGCTATAACAAGAAACAAGAATAACAAGATTAACAAGAACAATAAACTTCAACATAAAAAACAAGCGCCTGACACCCAGGACCAGGAGGTCCCAATGATTCTCTTTGTCTATGAAACAGACAAGAACCGCCAAGAGAATGCTGTTCGCTGATTGGTTAGGAATTGGCGTAAATTAACGTATGCTATGAAGGACATTGACCAAAAGTAATTATTATAATATCGACAAAAACTTCCATCCAGGGAATTGTTTTCCAGTTTGCAATAATACTGTAGATACCAACACTGGCTGCATAAGTGCCTTCCAACAACATCATATAGGCCCTCAACCATGATAAATTTCAAAAATAACTTGTGAAATATCGATCATCACCCGTCACCATGTTTTATCCAAAGATAGATGATGTTACCTAACTCAAAGTGGAAAAGTTTTCAAATTTCTCGTGTACCACAATAATTATTGCCTCTGCGACAAGTAATTGCTGTCTTTGACTAACTTTCAGCTCATAACATCTCATTTCCCAGGTATAAGAGCGACAAAAAACCGTCTAGACGCGAAAGGATAAAAAGAGCATTTTTATTTGGGACAATTTTCCAATGCTTTTTTTAGTATTATCATATGTCCATATTTCATTTCTCCTCGAAACTCTTATCTGTGAAAATATATGAGCACATTCCCCTATTGCCCTATTGTGTTCTTAACCCATATAACACATTCACTTCAATATTTCTCGAGTGCCACTTACTGAAATGCATTTTCCCTGCCCCGTGATATCTCACTTCTGCGAGATTTATTGACTATGTCCTGAAAATGGTGTTTCATATTTTTGTATACTTTAGTAATGCACTAATGCGGAAAACAAAGTTTTTTTTTGCAGTAGGTGTCGAACAATTTCATATGCATTAATCAGTGATATTGCTTGGTTGTCCTTGATAAATGCATTTAGTATAGTAGTTTTGATGCAGGTGACCATAAATGGAGATTAATTTTGCCATTTTTAGAAACCTTGCCAAAAACTGTAATTTTATTAAAAGCCGTCATTTCATTACGATCATAAAAAATGGTGACGGTTTGTGCCCATTTAATCCAGCAGTGGCGGTTCTTGGCAAATTTTCTTGTAAGGTCAAAAAATAAGGGGTTGGAAAAGTGTTTTGCGCCGCAGGCAAATAGCGACGCAGATTTTTTTTTGTGAGATTTTCCCACATTTGAAAATATTTTTCCCTAATTCACACTTCACAACCACATAATATCCAGTCGGCTGAATCGTACATACCTTTGCGAAAGTTTCGATTGGGGTTTCGATGGACTCCTTCATTTTTGCCTTTACTGGTTTCTAGACTGGTTTGTCCTCGAAGTTTGTCGTATGATAAGTTCCGGCAGTGGGCGACCATTTTTCTTGAATTCACTTATATTCGCAAAGTCATTTTACTATCTATAGAAGTGAACTCGGCAGTTCATAACTAAAAATCACTTGAAAAAACCAATCTACAAAACAAAAAGATATCGTGAATATACAGTGTGACCCATTTGTTTTGGGAACACCCTGATAAAAAGTTTATTTCTTAATCGATTTGGTTCGTTTTTTTTTGGATTGTAGAGCTCGAAAAATTGTATATTCTTGGCAAAAAGTGACCTTCGCCATTTTGACTTCAAGGCCTACTATGTTAGTTTTTAAGAGCAAAATTTCAGGAAACCATATTAGCGATTTTTTTAGAAAAAATCTGTGTGCGCCACTGGATTCGGCATCCTTTAAAACGGGTCTATACAAATTTTCAACCGAAAATATCAAGTTGAAAAAAATTAAAAATTCGCACTTTAACAATCTTTGATTCTATCAAAACAAATAAAAATGACATAAAACTAAAAATTTGTAACTTCTACCAAACCACCATCAACTTCAATGCATTTATCATCTTTTGATAGAATCAAAGATTGTTAAAGTGCGAATTTTTAATTTTTTTCAACTTGATATTTTCGGTTGAAAATTTGTATAGACCCGTTTTAAAGGATGCTGAATCCAGTGGCGCACACAGATTTTTTCTAAAAAAATCGCTAATATGATTTCCTGAAATTTTGCTCTTAAAAACTAACATAGTAGGCCTTGAAGTCAAAATGGCGAAGGTCACTTTTTGCCAAGAATATATAATTTTTCGAGCTCTACAATCCAAAAAAAACGAACCAAATCGGTTAAGAAATAAACTTTTTATCAGGGTGTTCCCAAAACAAATGGGTCACACTGTAGGTGATGCGCTTCGCAGCTGGCGTATCCGTTAATTCGCGTATCCGTTTTGTCGCAAGGATTGTTGGCGGCGATATGTACCAGATTGTAGGCTGACTCTTGACCCCAGACATGGTTTAATTTTCAAATTCGCTTACACATTCGGCTATGCTCGCTTACTGTGTATTTTTCGCCAAACTTTATCGCCACAAGGGCATCTCCGACAACCAGCCAAAGCCATTGATAAATATTATACATATACTGGACGGGCTCAAGCCGTATTTCTGAATTCTGACTTTTCCTGTGCATTTAATCACGACTTTTACGAGGGACAGTCAATATGATATAAGAAAATTTGAGTGTATTTTTGAATTAAATTGATAAAAAATTGTCACATAATTGAAGTGGGTAAGGCTATTTATTTTCTGAAATTTGTTTGGGAAGTCATTCACTAGATGACCATATGAAGGAGCCGCCCTTATAATCCAGTGTTATTTCGAAAAATGAATCAGAGCACAGGTTCAGGTTACTTTTGTAAGCAAGGTAAAACATAGCTTTGATTTTGTCGGTCTGGATAGTATGAGCTCGTACCATCCTAACATTTTTAATTTTTTTATGTTTTTTATACTTACTCACACTCAAGATGCGTGGAGGAAGGGACTCACCTGAAACAAAAAAAAATTAAGATAAGTCATCATTCATTATTTTCATATTTTGATAAGTAGTTTGGAGGTATACGGTATACGTAAACGTACAGGGTGATTCATTTTCAGCGACAGGGTGCTAGTTTTCGTAAACTATTCATCATAGAGACCCAGAAAAAGAAATCTATATAGTAATATGCCGAGGAGAAGATGCTGGAAATATATTTCAAGTTTCTAGGACCACCGCAAGTGGGTGTAACGGTACTGTGAAAGCAGAAAATCGACATATTTTCGAAATTTTTCGAATTAAACTACCAAGAAAATATATGGAAAACGATTTGCGACGATATTCTCTACCAAATTGTCCCCCGACAATTATTCTCTCTAAGTTGAAAAATAAGGCAGCTACAGGCCGTCAAACTTGCCTATAACTTTAGAATTCTTTAACCGATTTGACTTTTCTTTGGCTCGTTTTGAAGAGCACTTTCTGGTGCATGTGCTTGTTATCAATTTTATTCACTTTAGCCGACCACACCACACAACATTAATTGTCGATGACAAAACTGTTTTCGAGGTGTTTTCGAAATTTTCAAATGCAAGCACACTTAACAGATGCCTTCACGTTTACAGGGGATATTTCAAAAGTATTCCTCGAGAGATTCCTGAAGTCTTCATAACTCTTCTATTTCAGAAGATTGACAAAAATTATCCATATGAAAGTGTTGCGAAATTTTCCAAATGACACGATAGAGGCATCTGTTAAGTGTGCTTGCATTTGAAAATTTCGAAAAAACCTCGAAAACAGTTTTGACTTTCATTATTCATGATGTGTGGTCGTCTAAAGCGAATTAAATTGATCCCAAGCATATGCAAAAAAAGAGCAGATTTTCCTCTTTCAAAAGAGCCAATTTAGTGACATAAAGTTTGACGGCCCTTACCTGTCTTATTTGACAATTTAGAGAGAAGTATCAAGGGAGCAATTTTGTTGAGAAAATCCTCCCAAATCAGCTCCATATTTATTTTTGGTAGTTCAACGGGAAAATTTTTGAAAATATGTCAATTTTCTGTTTTCATTGAGCCGTCACGACCCCTTGAGGCGATCCTAGAAACTTGAAATATATGTCCAGCATTTTCTCTTGAGCACATTACTATACTAACCCAAACTAACCCGAAATAACCCAAATTAACACAAACCAACGCGAACTAAACCAAACAAACACCAACTAACCCAAACTAACCCAATAAAATATATTTATGCTTTTTATTATATACAAAATGAAAATGACGTATTTTCGCAATATTTTTTTGTATAAATATGTTATGGGAAATCCTGTAGAATACAATAGACAAACGATTTTTCATGTAACTGATTTCGGGCTTTCTAAAGTAGGAAAAATGAAAGAAATGCAGTTCTGCAGCAAATTTCTTATACAATTGCATTTCTAGAGGTATACAGATATACTGAATAAGCAAAACTTTATAAGTGATTTCGGTGTAACGAAAGTTTAGTCTTATATTTTTTTTCGAACAATCCAGTGCAGACCCCTGCTAAAACACTAATTTAATATTCCACCAACAAAAAGGCTTTGTATACAAACCAAATTGACGGATAGCATGGAGAAAAATTTGTGAAGAGTATCCATTAGAGTATTCACGTCATGTTGCGAATAATCCTGGAACGTACCTGACTAGCATTACGAAAAGCCCGTATTGGAAATATATCATATATTTTGATGAATAGAGAGATTCTCGAAATATCATCCAATATATGGAGCAATGGGACGAATCAATACGGTGATTTTTGGAGCCATTTTTATAAAATACTTTTCAATTGGGTGGAAATGGTTTTGAGAGTTTAATTGAGCTTTGATACCGCTAAATTGGGTATTGTTGTTTGCCGCAATGGAGAGAATTTAGTATAAAATAGATTTTGAAAAGAGTACATTGAGCCTACTAAAATGGGGAATAAAATTGTGCGATTGCCAAATTTGATTGTTTTCATCTGCTATATGAATATAAATAATAGATTCCACGTCTGTTAACTTGGCATGTTCTACAAAATAGATCGACAAATTCGCCTTTATACTCGTGTACGTACAGTGGAAATGGAAAGCATATGAATTCGCACACAGTATTTTAAAGAACCCTCGTAAAATGCCAAAATTACACATCACTTTTGTCAAAGTGACAAGTCATAAGTAAACAAAAGAGCTGGTTTTTGGTTTTGGGAATGATTCCTTATGTCCAACACAACTCAGCGGTGACAGCAGCTGGACAAGTTTTGACAGTTTTGCACACAAAACTGTCAAAATTTACCCAGCTGCTGTGACCGATGAGCCTTCGCTGAGCTGTGTTGGACATAAGCATTATTTCAGTTTGGTTCAAATAATCAATACAACAAGATGCATGGTTTCTCAAATATATTATCCAGTGATGCGAAGGGCGAAGGGCAATTGAATTATTGGCTAGTAGGTAAGATATCTATGTAGAAAACCAAATATAAGAAGGTGATAAAAAATACATTAATTGCATCTCTTTTACATCAGATTACTAAATAAATATCACCTCAAACAAATCCCAGCACAGATACTACACAATACTCACCGCAGTGGCTTGAAAGTTTTCGTTATTGATGGTTTAAAACCAAAAATCATCGAAGTAAACAAACGACACGTGATCAGAGACAGTGAAACGATCTAGTAGATCACATGTGTGTTGGTTTATTTCACCTATGCATATTACGAGGGTTGTCGAAAAATAACTGTCTGTGCGAATACATATGCTTTCCACTGTACGTACGTATACATTTTTTAGATACACATTATTATTTTATTTCATACTGTACCGTGAAGTATCATTTATCGGATCCAAAACCAGTCCGGTAAATGACACTTTACATCATAAGAGACTGTAAAAAAAAATCACTTGAATACTCCAAAAATTACATTTTGCATCATACAAGACTGTGAAATTGCATTGGTAGCACGGTTTGGCTGGCGCCATCTCATGATTTTAATCAATGACTTGACATAGATTACACATATAATTAACCTCCATTACCGAAGTGGTGACCTGGTTTGGCTGGCGCAATCTCATGGTAAGAATATGAGGCGGACTGCCACTTTAAGTGTATGGTTTGACAAGAAGGCACTTTAAACCGATAATTTTTTTTATCACAGTATGAAACAAAACAATGTACGATACACAGCCGTTAAATGTCATTAAACCACTCGTCTAGAAATTCCAGACTCGGCTCCTTCGTCGCCTCGTCTATAAACATCTCGACTCGTAATTTAAAAAGTCATTTACCGCCTTAGTAACGTCAATTACTGTTACCTGACAAAAAAATATATATTTGGAACATTTCTTCGTATCTGCAACCATTTTTCAGAAAATGAATCTTTTTTGTTTTTTTTAAGATAATGTTGAATTGACTACTCATTCAAGCAGTTTGGTTCCATAGGTATATTCAACATTGATAAATGGCAAAAAAAAAGAAATTGGAAAACATTACGTAATCTTACCTCAAGAAGAAACATATTTACGCAACTATTAAGAACGCTTTGAAATCCAATTTTATCCGTCCAATTGATTCTGATTTGATAGAAAACCAACTTTTCCCCCCTGAAAAAGCTATTTCTCCGAACTCAATCTGCGAACTAAATCGACATAAAGTAGAACTTTTAAGGATTCAGCATTAGTTTTATCTGTTCCTTTTAGAGTAGTCTAATGGAGCCATATACATACATACAGTGTGTCTGCTTAAGTTGGCCACATATGGGAAACTTTTTTATTATTAATTTTAGGAAAAAAAGTTATTCTTTATAAAAAGTTCTGCATGTTCCAAAACCTAGAATGCAACCATCAGATATTACATTTTTTTATTTGAATTAATGCATTGATTTAAATGTCCAATAATCAAAATAAGAGATTACTGTTTAATATTAATTTATTTTTAAAATTTAATAAATTTAAAAAAGAAAAAAACAATCATTTTAATGGTAGTGTTTATTTTTCTTTATAAGAATTTTCGATATTGTCAAATTTTACTCTTGAGTGCGAGAGTGAAATTCATATTTTTTGACAAACCTCGTATACGACTGAAAAAATGTAATATCTGATGGTTGCATTTTAGGTTTTGGAACATGCTGAACTTTTTATAAAGAATAACTTTTTTTCCTAAAATTAATAATAAAAAAGTTGCCCATATGTGGCCAACTTAAGCAGACACACTGTATATGTTAAACCCCCAATGTGCGCGGTCAAGTTGAAGTGAAAAATCCTCATACAAGACTTGGTGTGAATGAATAATGTTAATTGTGGCCGTACAAAAAAAATCCCATTAAAATATTCTCCCTTATTTTTTTCACATCGTGCCAATTCCAGGAATTATACACATCCCTGTTTTTGTTCATTATGCCTATCCACACATAAAAGACAAAAAGAAGAAAATCCCGTCAAACATGACCCAAATAATGACAACAAAACCCAGTCAGCTCTTTTGAGACTCGCTTCTCGGAACACATTTTGGTTTTTGGATGTTTGAATACAAACGAAAAACTTATGGAGGGTTTGGGTATGGGGTTCTATTTCACATTCTACATAGCAGCAAATTTCTGACAAGAAACGATTTCAACGTTGGATGAATTTACCTCTATTTTTAAATGGATCCTTCAGAAATACTGAAGTAATCTTCACGCCACTCCAGGTCAGTAATTTGAGACTTGGAAAATACCTTTTATGATGGGGATTCCGATTTTTCCATCACATTGGCTTGGTTTTTTATTTTCTTTTCTAGGGATAGTAACTGGAATTGAAGGAGAGAAGTGCTTTGCCACGAGGCGTATTTTTGATCTGAAAGTTCGTTATTTTATATAGATAAGTTGGTTCTATATTTTCAAATTACGAGTTCTTATTCAAAAATACGGTGAAGAAATTTCCGTCGCGAAAACCATTTGAGTTAGGGTAAAAACATAGTAGAGTGGTTCATTCGCCACTTGATATTGATTATTGACAATGTTCGCGGCAAGGTTTTGTTGCAAGTGTGTACGCACCATAAGATCGATGTCAATCTTTGCGTATATATGGTTCAAGCAGAAGTCCTTGGCGAGAGCACGGATACAATTCTAAAATCACAAGGCACGGCATGCTGTCTTGCCAAGTCATCGAGTAGAGGTTCAATTATTAAGTTTTATTGCAGATTAATAGGTAATGCTCCTGATGCCCATATGGCTGCTCCTGTCCGAGTAAAAAGGTACGCTCCTGCCCAGCGTAGCCGGTGGATGTTCTCTTAAATATCGTTTAAAAAGTAACGCTCCTGCACAACTTACTTGTGCTAAGATCTTGTATAACCTCAACTCGTTTTGTTGTTTTCCTGAAAAACTGTCGATACAAAAATGGCAACGTTGCAAATAAATTGTATCCGCGCTTCCGCCAAGGATAAGTTGGTTCAAGCAATATGTTCATGTCATGTAGGTATTTAGTTGCGTTGAGGTGAGGCTAGGTGCATTGTGCATTACTCGATTACTAAGGTATATTTCTCTTTATTCGCTAGTGTGGTGGTTCGCCGGGCGGTAAGCATCGCGGAGAGGTGAACTACTCCCTAATGTTTTTACCTAGGTCTGTGTGAAATGATGCGACTGATGGTATAATCCATAGAAGCCGTCGATGTACTGGTTATGACTTATCAATTTACTTTCAGTGCGGCATGAGTGAGGACGTGTTTCTAGACTATGACGCGAATCATTGATTTTGAACTAAATTGATGATCTCGTTATTGCTATTAACAAGTGTAGTGTAGTGTAGATGCCCTACAATCAGGGTACAGGCTACTATTCCGCTGGAGATATTAGTTGACAGATACTTCTAGACGTCATACTCATGAAATACCACACCCAGAGAGATGTTAAATAGAAGCAGTGACAAAAACAAATACAATCCATTAAACTCCCCCTTATTTCAACACAAATCCATTTCTTCTAAACCTTTGCAATCTGAGCTCACAGAACGCAATTTAGCTCAGTAATTATTTTGCACGCTTATGTCGCAATAAGGCCCTTGTCGGCCTAGCTTCGATATTAGTTCAAGAACTTTTGAGCGGAACGCGACGTAACTTCGAAAACGAGGCATTTTATGCAGATATGAAACAGCAACGTATTGAGTGCAGAAAGTGCATCGTAAGCTAAATACGCTGTTCTTTGGAAATATTGTAGGTATAAAAGCCAGGCTGTTCTTTGCTGATGATATACAAGGAATACGTGTTCGAGCAGTCGGATTTAATTGGTTTGACACAAGAAATATTGACAAAAGGCGTATTTGATGGGAAGGTGGTTTGAATGAATTCTTCTCACCAATTTATTTATTTTACAATGGTGTATCCCCTTATATGATACACACGTGAGATCTTGACAGCAGCAGGCCCACGGCGCGCGGCGTCTATATACATAGAACGGAGTGCTTGTGTGAAATCATTATTCTTGTGGAGCATAAACGTAATTTTAAGTTTATGTAGTTTATTGAAACAGAGAGTCTGTTGTGAAGATGGTGATTCAACATATTAGGTTTGTTTGTTATCCTCCACTAGTGAACACGAATTTACACTTTTCTACACTGGGGAGTTTGTTACGCGGTTAGTGCAAACAGTGTAGCGTGTTTGTTATATCAGTGTAGGACTGCACTGATTATACCAGGTCAAAAGGAGGTGTAACAAGTAGTGTAGAATACGGTGGGAAACTCATTTCGTGTTTACCGTGAAACATGATCTGAATGGGAATCATAAAGTGGATCATGTTCTACAAGCTTCAAGTGATATTTCTCTTTATATTTTTTGATGAGTTACTTGTATTGGGTGCCTGCTTTTAATAATATGAACTCGTTTCCACACCACTCAGTCCGCGAAACTTCATACATAAATTAGATTTTTATCCCTGAGAATTGCTTCAATTGTTAGGCACTACTTAGATACAAGGTGTTGAACGTTTTGAGAAAATACAGGGTGTTTCGCGAGGTGAGGGACAAAATTTCAATAGGTGTTCTTCAGGAAAATGAAGATTATCAACACCCTGTAGCTCTGTAATGAAGCATTCCCAGACACATGTTCATAGAACATTTTCGACTCGAATTAGCCTGAAGAACACGTTGTGAAATTGTATCCCCTACCTCGCGAGACACCCTGTATACAGTAGAATAATTCATTGTTTTGCTTAAGTAACCCCCAATATCCATAAACGATCATGGTGTAGTGCAAACACTGGGCATTGATGAACAGTGAACTTTTGAAGATTGAACTAAACGTGAAGCAACTTCAATTCAGTTAGGTATTCTACGACGTGAATTTCGCAATTTGTTGGACCCATGCATGGTCTGTTTTTCTTAAGCCAGCATAAATGCATATTTTGCTCAGACTTGTTGTTGCGAGAACGAGGTTTACTCCTCGACTTCTCGCCAATTTTAAGTCTGATGGAAAACTCAGTTAGAATGCTGATGAGCAGCCAAGATAAAGCAATTTATAAAAATGTGAGAAGATATAGCAGTATCAATAATGAATTGAATTCAAATGGAAAGTTTGTCTGGATAAAAATGGCAGCAGGAAAATACAATTGAGAGGCAACAACGAAATGCACTGGAGGGTGGAGAGAACTAACTCAAACATTGGGGATCTCCACACTGTTACTGGAAATTCTTTCATTAGGTATTTCCAATGAAGGCAATTTCGAAGAGTTTTCTACGATGACCTTGTGTGGCACCCATTGATTTAAATTAAATCAATGGTGGCACCCAGAGAGGAGAAGCCACAAGATCGGGAATCGTGGAATCGTAGAACGCGTCTGGTAAGTAGTTTCTCCTTCAAGTAATATAGAGATTCTAGCAACTCAGTGATAAATGTGTTCTAAATTCTCTCTCAAACTGGAATATCCAACTACAAACTCAAAGTAGGGTAGAGGCACCACTTATGGCCAGCTTAAGAAAAATATGTACAATTTAAAAAAAAAGTGTAAAATTCCCTACTTTTGACCATCGGTCTCCCGCTTATGTCCAGATAATTTTACCACTTATGGCCAGATATTTACTAGGTATATGTTGAATACAATAAAAAAAGGTGTTGAGGTTTTAGTATTTTTAATGAATTAAAAAGTTACCAAAAGATCAATCAATCAAATCAATCCTCACCCTTCTCATAACCTTCTCCCCACTCCTAACATTCTAACGCGTCGTTTCGCGCGCGCGATTTGAATTGTAAGCTACACCAAATCTTATCATTTCAAGAGTCATCTCAAGAGAATAGAGGAAGTGGCCATATAAGTTGAGTAATGGCCATAGGTGGTCCCTTTGCCCTATGCTATTCCAAAATAAGCTGGAACATTGAAAAGAAACTAATAAGAGAAAAATTATATGTGAATCTTGTACACAAGGGCAGTATGGCTCTGACTGCATAAAATGAACATACCGGGTGTTCATTTGAAAACTTCCCACCCCGGTTTTATCAAAAAGTACTGAGTTAAAAAAAAAACCCGAGACATTTCAAAAGATTTTTGAAGGGGGACGACTTTTTAAGTGAAAATTACTTCGACTCACTTCACCCCCTACCCCTCAGGGGCACCCCCTAGAGAATCTTAAATGGGAAAGGGTAGTTATAGCTTGTTTGAAAGGCCTTATCAAGTGCTTCATTATGACGTTTGAATTTTTGAAATCGGTCGATTCGTTTTCGAGAAATTTGAAAAAATATTTTAACATTTCGAAAAAACAATAATAACTAAAAAAATTATGAAAGTCACAATAAATACCTAACAGCAACACACTAAAATATCACTCTTTTAGAAAGTGTTCAAAATGTTGTCCGTTATTGGCCATACAATAATATAGGCGATGATCAAATTCCTGACGCACATTTTGAAAACATCTTGTGGAATATCATGGCACTTTTCGATGATGCGTTGACGAAGTTCCTCTAAAGTTTGAGGTTGGGGAGTAAACACTATAGATTTTAAATGGCCCCATAAAAAAAAGTCCAATGGCGTCAAATCAGGTGACTTAGCAAGCCATTCCAACCATTCCATAGGTCCTCTTCGTCCTATCCATTTGTTTGGAGACTCGTCATCTAGTCATTGTCAAACCGGAAGAAGATAGTGAGGAGGAGCACCGTCTTGCTGGAAATATATTTCAGCCTCATCAAGCACCGGGTTTCCATCTTCATCGATTAAGTTTTCGATTGCTTCAATTATTATTGAAGTATTATGCAGTTTTTTATTCACAAATCCGTTAAGATAAAACGTGCATTCATCACTGAAGCAAATATTCTTTACCTGAATGGCGTTATCATTGATCGCTGCAGTCATTCGTTCGCAAAACTCAACTCGCCTATCGAAGTCGTCTTCACTTAACACTTGGTGTATTTGCATTTTATAAGGATGTTATTTATGGATTTTAGTAACTTTGTGTTCAGAGCCTAATGAAATACCGGTTGCATCAACAACTTTGCGTAAGGAAGTATTTGGATTTATGCCAAAATGGCCTAAAACTTCAACCTGAGCGGCTTCATCCAAAACTCTTCGGTGATCACGATTTTTGTTTGCAATAGATCCAGTTTCAGTTAATTTAGCAACAAGGTCCAGAACATACCTATGCGAAGTTGTCTTCTCTGGATGTCTTGCGTTAAACGTGACGGCAGTACGGCACATTGATTTTCGGCACCATAAATTAGAATCAGTTCCACTCTTTCACCTAGCGTGTAAACCATTTTGGAAGTAAAATCAAAGTTGTTAAATATTTTGAGATTGTCACAAATACAACTGACAGCAAATAGAATCAAACACCTAGCTTAATAACAAAAAAATTACTTAAAGGTACAACGATGAAGAAATACTCCGCCAACTTTTTTAGTTTGGTTTAACAAATAGTTGGAATTATGCGTTGACGATAGATACAATAAATATAAATTTAATTTTTGAAAAATTATTTGTTACGGTTTTTGTCGAATAATTCCTTTTTGAAAATGTTAAAATATTTTTTCAAATTTCTCGAAAACGAATCGACCGATTTCAAAAATTCAAACGTCATAATAGAGCACTTGATAAGGCTTTTCAAACAAGCTATAACTCGATATCCTTTCTCATTTAAGATTCTTGAGGGGGTGCCCCTGGGGGGTAGAGGGTGAAGTGAGGCGAAGTAATTTTTACTTTAAAAGTTGTCCCCCTTGACAAATCTTTTGATGTGTCTCGGCGTTTTTTTTTAAATCAGTAGTTTTATTTGATAAAACCTGGTTGGGAAATTTTCAAATGAACACCCGGTATATGCCAGTCTATTTGCGAGCGGAACTGAACAGACAGCATAATATAATCAACAATGAAGATCTGACTAGCAAATTGAAGCCTAAACACAAAACGAACTTTATTATTTGCAAATATCCCAGTGGAACTTGCTGAAACTCCAACCCGCGCTAGTCGAAATTCATTACAAGGAAAATTGTGCAATTAAATTTAACCTCTCACTAAACACAGCTTTGCGTTGTAATGAGTCCCTATTCCAATGTGTATTAAGCTGACATCGCGACACACAGCGTTCGGAACGAGATTATGGTCCGCAAAGCCAACAAAGGGTGATATCTTTCTCGCCAAGACCCAATATTTGGCTGTGTCCTTATCATTATGTCATCATCAGTTGGCCATTTGCGATACTCTTAAGAGTTACGTGAGAACCTGTCAATAAAATCTCGATTTCAGTGCAGTGAAGCACGCTCCCATCCAACCATGTCATATCGATCGACCCATTTATGCTGGATATAATTTTACGTGCTGAAAACATAGTTGAATATTTCATTACCTTTATCCGCTTTACACGTAATTTGTCGATATTGAACCTTTTTAAGCGGCCAAAATAGTCTGATAATTCTCACTAAAATCCAACTACAACGAGAAATAATTATACGTTTGCAGCATTCTTTTCTTCATTTTTATTCCTTTGCTTTATCCCGGGACAAATTTCGAATAAGGTTAAAACTTTTGTCCCGACTTCTTTGTTTCGTTTCCGAATTATACGATGCCAGAATTTACTGAATCAAATAATGAGATTCTGATATTATCATCATATTTTATGGGTTTCAAGACAAAGCCATAATGAGATATCAAATTCATAATTTATGTTGATATGATCAGCCGTTTGAAATCAGAATATTCACAAAAGAAATAATGAAAATATTTTGCATTTTCTCTATCTCGAGGTCAGCTCAAGAAAGTTGATTGACTTCAAATTTTCAAGTGATGAGAGTTAGTTGACGAAGTCTTCTCCTAATCCTTTTCTTTTTTTGAGAATTCGACTCCGTTGTTTTTCAAATGAAAGCACTGGAAAAAATGATTGATATGTATTTGACACAGTAGATTCTCCCAAACTCAATGCCAAACAAACTTCCACCTCCCTGGTGAGTTGGGTTCGATCTGCTATTCGGGGTCGCCAGGTGAAAGCGTTCTAAGTGTCTGTGAGTGCATGAAGTCAGCGTGAATTATCCCGGAGGTATGGTGTTAACAGATGGAGCTAATTCTCTCCACAAGTAGAAGGAATCCTAAGAAACAGGAAGAAGTGCCTTGGGGTGGTCTTAAACAGGAAGTTGACGTGGAAACCCCAAGTTAAACTAACATGTTGAAAAAAAGTTGAAAAGCCAGATAGCCTCAAGGTGGCTGCTGAGGGTGTGGACGGTGAACAGTGCTGTCTAAGACCACATGTCGTTCAGGCTGTAATCGTGGTACGTAATTCGCATCTTTCTGAACTCCACTTAAGAACTGGTATGGGTACCAGTTGAAACGAACGAGCAGCCAAACTAGAATCTTCATCATCACAGCCACAGCCCTGTGTAACAAAAGGGAAGCCTACGTCACTGGCGTTTCTTTTAAACCTTATTCTTTTCGGCCGTTGGGTTTGTTCCAAAAAACTAGGAGCACCCAGAGATGAAGGTCAAGAAATTTGCGCAGGAAGTCATAAACAAAAAAATTCAACTTAAATAAACAAAGAAACTAGTCGGCGGTACAGTGTAATATGATCCAAGTTAAAAACGAATCCACCCTCAGAAGTATGCAGGCCATATGGCTGATCACTCGAATTATAATCAAGAATCACGCAATGATTATACTTTGTAAAATACGAATTGATGTATATAATGAATTTGATCATGTATATAATCTAGGATCGGTTTTAGATGTTGTGACGAAACATGCCTAGTGGTACGAAATTCCAAGGCGGCCGTCAGCGGACACGACGTTACAACCATTGCATCCCACTTCTGACACCAATGTAACAGATTTCGTTATGGAAAACACTTGTCCAGTTTTAGTTAATTTATTTTAAGTTACTACAGCACACGGTTTACAACACCACAAATATTTATGTTCACAATCACAGCTTATCAAAATCTGAACTGCTTTGTTGTCGGAATGGGAGCTTTTATATCCTCTTCAGTGACTCTATACATGGCGATTTTAGACGTAGGCAACCGAATAAACCTTGTGATTCTGGAATCTAAACAGTGGTTTGGGCTTGTGACAAACGGGACAAAGTCGAAATGTTCGATAGCGGGATGCAATGGTTGTAAGTTGTAAGATAGTGTCGTCACAATATCAATGTTTTTTTCTTGAATTTGTCTAATACGTTATCCCTCGCGTTATCCTTGTGAGGCCTTTTGCGAATATTTACAGGTTGTCCCAACGATAGAGTAAAGTAGGTTTTATCATATAGGATATGAAAAATATCAATATCAAAATGCGTCACAGGTTAGGGGTGTAAATAGCGCACATTCTGAAAATATTTGGAAACATACAGGGTGCGTCACAAAAGTATGGCACGAAAAAGTATGATTTTTTTTAAATGGAACCCCCTGTATATCAATTGATATTTCAATTCTTTCTTCAATTTGGAACAAAAATTGTGATACAACTAATGTTCCTAAATTCAACCGTTATCGAGATATCGCGTTTTAAAAATGGCATTTTTGCAACTTTGACATGCTATAAAACTCGAACTATTCAAGTTAGAGGAAAATGGTTTGCACTTTCCTATCTTAACTTTTCAAGAGCTCTTCTGTCATTTGGATAGAAGGTAACGTCAACTGTCAACTTTTTTCGGCACATTTTGACATTTTTTCACAATAATGGATTTAATCTCCTTGAATAGCTCTTGAAAAGTTAAGATAGGAATGTGCAATCCATTTTTCTCTAACTTGAATAGTTTGAGTTTTGTAGCATGTCAAAGTTGCAAAAATGCCAATTTTAAAACGCGATATCTCGATAACGGTTGAATTTAGGAACATTAGTTGTATCACAATTTTTGTTGCAAATTGAAGAAAGAATTGAAATATCAATTAATATACAGGGGGTTCCATTTAAAAAAATCATACTTTTTCGTGCCATACTTTTGTGACGCACCCTGTATGTTTCCAAATATTTTCAGAATGTGCGCTATTTACACCCCTAACCTGTGACGCATATTGATATTGATATTTTTCATATCCTATATGATAAAACCTACTTTACTCTATCGTTGTGACACCCTGTATTAAGATTTAGAATTATTTGCATGGAAGATCATTATAGGAAAAGATATAAAACTATACCACTGACGACATCTGGGACGTTTCTCTCAAATTAAATAGCCAGAAAGGTGTTGGTACTTGCGTGTTGGAGACTTAGGGAACGACCTCATTGGTAATGCAGGGAGAGAAAGTTTAGTTCATTTCTTAATTTGAATAGTTAATTCTCAGTCTTTTGTTCATGTATTTTACTCAGTTGATGTTTTTCAAAGTCTTATCACTCAAATTAAAGTACTTGGAATTTTCATGGTATTCTGATTCTGATTCAATTTTCAAGAGGATTTTCAATTCAAGTTTTTTTTGTTTCTTTTATTTCTGGATTATCGTTTGGGAATATTAGTGGAATCTTTCTAAGAGAGTTCGCAACAACGTCCCAGATAAGTTTTAAATCTAGTTGTTCGATTATCGGATTAAATACTATTGTTCTCTTCATTCAAAACCTGTATGCACATTTGATGTTTTAATTCACGAGAGTAGAATCGCAACCCGACCTCATTTCCGAGCGCGATAGTGAGTGAGAGAAGTGTATTTTCCAGAATCAGTTCACTCGTGCAGCAAAGGATCTGCGTCGATATTGTTAAGTCGTTGGAAAACAAACTAACCAATGAAAGTATATGTATATCACATGAACGAGCCCTCCCCCGACACTTTTAGATTTCAATTATTTTGTTCTATAATTTGCGACAGTTTCAACCTACCGCTACCAAAAGATCTTTTACGTTGAAATACTGTCACACCTGTCCAGAACCATACCTGGGAGTCCTGGGACTACTGATCTCCAAGGCCCTGAACGAGATGGCCTGATACTCGCGTTTACCAGAGCAATAGGCGAATCACCCTCATGTGCCTAGTGTAGGTCGCCTGAGAGGAAAGTTCCTATAGGAGCGGAAACCACTTCTCGGGAGGAGCTACTAACAGTGCACCGTTTCGGATTTCATCATCTTGCTGATGTGATCTTGAAACTTAAGATGAAAATGGGATGTGATATTGACTCAAACCACTTCTTCCTTTTTCGTGAGATGAGCCATTTTTATTTGATAATTCAAGACTGTACTGTTTGTTTTCCCGCACCCTGTATTCACTTACAAATAAACATTTCATCTATTGAACTAATACAAACACTCACCACTTCATCATCTCAATGCTTGTACATACCTGAAACAATTAAATCATTATTAGGTCATGAAACAAAATAATGAAAAACAAAAATTAGCAAATTTGAGTCAGAAAGTTGGGAAGATTGATATCACAATTGACAAACACTTACTCTGATACTAAAGTTATCATTATAATAATAATAATAATACCAATAATAAATCGTCTTTATTAAGAATTAGAACAAAATTAAATAAAAATGGAATACAATTACATTATGATTATCAGAATCCCGTATTTTTATAACAATACAGCGAATCTTCGCTAACATCAAAACCCCTCAATATTCAACGTAATATCCTTGATTTCGCTCCAAAACGTTCGTTTCTGGTTATTCCGACACCAATCCATAGCTGCAAGATTAGTACCCACTAAGATAAGCCCATTCAATTAATGAAATGGAATAGGATACCTCCGGCCATTTGTGGTTGCTTTATTACTCCAAGTTCCTCTAGTCAGAGCTAAATAACATATTCCAACGCCAAGTAGTAGTTTATACATACACAGGGCTCGTTCATTTGCTTTCAAGTTGTAACGTATTCCTTTTCATTATCCTTGTCACGGGCTTCGTAAAAATAAATTGCTAACATTATCAAAGAGCGGTCTCAAGACTAATGAGAGCCTCCTTTCATATATATGTTTGCTTTTGTTTGCAAATTGTGCTATGTAATAATGTTCCATATACTTTTTACGAACGTAATGATCGTGTTGACGCATTTCCTTAAAATATTTACATGTATGCAAAGTTGCAAAGTTTCTAGTACGACACGAAGTAAGTTGCAGAGTATCTAAGCAACACATCATAAACTTCTACTTCCGACCCATAGGATTAAGACTACAACGTTACATCGGAATTTGAATGTACGTAATTCTGGAAAGTTTGTATCTGGCTGGGGGTATTTCGGATTAGAGATGGATAAGACACAAATGAACTAGGTGTATTTGTAAAAGAATCCATATATCTATTCTCTGTGGTCAACGTTTGTTAACTTGAATCTCAATTACGTTAACTTTGCTAAAATGTCGTAATTGGACAATACTTTTGCCAGAGTCTTTGTCTCTTATCCTTTGCCTAATCCTTCGCAGTTGACCGTATGATCCATCAAGTTTTGTCTTGGTTGATTCGTGACATTTTTGTTTGTGTTCTACTACGAGAATATTAATTTGCATCCTCGTTAGTTTGTTTTGTCTATCTTTGAACATCATTTACATTTTATAGTGAATATTTAATATGATAAGTTGGGTTCAATCACAAAATACGCACTGAAAATAATTTTGTTCGTAATATCAATCAACCCCGTTAATCGAAGGCTGTTTATTGGCACAACGAATAATTTTATTATGTCAATAAAACGATTCGTTGAGTGGATCATCAGAGATTATTGGTTAATGAAAACGGTTATTAGTTCAATGAATTAGTATTCCTTATTATTTTCCTTGTTTAGCTACTGTCTTTCTTCATTGACTCAACGAATCCTGTTTATTGGGTCAATAAACACAGTACATCCAGTTAGTTATCGTAGATTAATAAAGAATCTTCATTAGATGAACGAATACTGAGCATCGATTGAAAAATGTATTCGTTATATTAATGATTCAGTTCGACAAATAAATGAACATTTACATTGGTTCAACAAAATATGTTGATCAATATCACGAACAATTGTTGATCATGTCAAAGGATACAATCATTAACTTATGAAGAGGTTTCTTTGAATCAATAAACGCGTTCCTAAACTGATGTAACATATTCGTTGAGCCAATAAATGTTTTTATTACTTCAATGAACTGCACATCAGATATAAAGGATTTCATTGGTCCAAACCAAAATTGCCGGGAAATAGGCGCATTTCAAAAAAGACCCTGTAAAATTTAATTCAGTCTTATTTAGTTTTCCGAGTGGTGTTGAAGTTTAAGTTGAGATTTTTGAAACTCAGAAGGTATTTCCAAGAAAGGTATGGATTTTCAGTTTAAATTCTTTCACTATGCAGTGCTTCATTTGCAGTGCTTAATTCTGACTATGCAGACTTCAAGCTGTCGTGAGCAATGGAGGGGGCCATATTGACATTGAATTTGTTTAGCAAAGAAAATACTTTTTGTTGTTACCAACACTTGGTATAAGAATGACTTAGATGCATATGAATATTTGGAAATGTTATTTTTTAAGAAAAAGAGATTACCTTCAATTTTCAAGAAAATATCTTGTTATTTTGTATACCGTTATGTGATATTTTTGTATTATTTCCTGTGTTATTTTTCTGCATTCACCTGTGACTATCTCTAAAGTGTTTATGATTAGAAATAGAAGGTTGTCCGGATGAAATCACGTATCTTTCATGCCAATAAATGTTTTTTGTTTTGTACTTATTATATTATTTATTTCTAACTGATCAATGTGGACAATGGATTGATGAACCTGGTAACTGGATCAACGAATGCATTCATTGAATTTACGAATCAAGATTATAAAATTAATGAACCGGTTCATTGAATCAATAAACCCGTTTATTGGATTAACGTTCACGTTCGTTAGTTTTACGAATAAAATATAAAGAATCAATAATCGTTCATTGATTCTACGAACGTATTCATCAATTCGATGATAATGTTTCATAAGATCAATAAATATGTTCGTTAACTCAATCAAGAAAGTTTATTGAGTGATGAATTAATAAACATCGAATAATGTACAAGTATTCGTTGGCTCAATAAACTCATTCATCGGACGAAAAACGATGAATCCGTTCGTTGAGCAAATGTTTTTTTTATATTATTACGTACCTTTTTGGTTCAGTGATACCATTCTCATTTTCCATTTGTATTTTGCTTAAAAAAAAAATAATAATGGTAAAGAAAATCGTAAGGAAATATTCGAGGTCATCTATTCTGATTATTGATACAGTTTTGTCTATTTTTGTAACCCTTTTCACGTTCAAAAAAGGAAAAATGGTTTTTATCAAATAGTGTAAACATCTCGTTAAACAATGTATAGAAGCTGAACGAAAAAATGAAAATACATGTTTCTTGAAAAATTAAACTGGTTACAGAAGACACTGACAAGCCCAAACAAAATATTTTTATTGGAAAAACTTCATGATCCTTATGAAGTAATATCCTACAAATTTAATTGTAAAAAAGATAAAACCTCAAAGAAGTGGAAAAATATACTTTGTGAAGTTTAAAACCAAAACTAAGAATAAAAAAAGAGTAAAAACGGTAAGTAAGTAGGAAGGAAGATACCTCAAAATCTTCAGAAAAGTTGAAGAATCGATTTTTTTTCAAACAAAACTAGTTAATTATTCCGATAGAGTGTGTGTAATAAATAAATACTCACTTATAAATAGAAATGTCACACCACAAAACAAGAAGTTGGACAACAAGTGTGGAAAAAAACAAATAACATAATATTGAAACATTGTAAGGGAGCGGAAGTGTGAATGTAAATAAAACTAAAGATATCTCTTAAAAAAAAACGCGAACTAACAAAATGTTAAGACAACCTGTTATTCTTAAATCATCCACTACATTGAAAACGAAGTACCCGAGAAGAGGGAAAAACTGCATCATAGAAACAGACAACGAAAAAAGAAATGGGAAGTGGAAAAGCTACTAGTAAAAAATAAATGTGTTCAGAGATAAACGATTCAACCATATTGAAACATTGTGGAGCGTAAAAAATATTCAAGTGTGAAAGCAGTCCCTTGTTAAAAAAATCAAATTTCGAAGGTACAAACCAGTCACTACCCTCTATGACGGAAAAATGTTCCCTTGAATACACTCCATGAGGAGTGAGGAAACATCTTGTACTATATTCCAAGTCACCTACTTCAAAGCATTACCCAATTGGTCAATCAAATCAAAGTCGTCAGTAAATCACGGTTCTAACGATGAAAGGGAGATAGATTTCTCCCAACATAATTCACTCATTCACTGCAGAATTCCCTGACATGAGATCCGTGCATAAACCCATTAAACCTACAGACATGACTAATATGATAAAACAATAGTCACGGCCAAATCTGGACCTCACATGCATTCGTCGATATATCTACTAACGAATTATATTTTCAAATAACTTCTACCCCTCCAACATAAAATCTTAAAAATCAGAACCCTTCATTAGCGTCTATTATAAGCTAAAGCTAAAACCCAGAGAGACCAAAGTCAAGGCACTTAAGTATTTAAATGAGGGCCCAATAGAGGCTGGAGGGAGATAAATAAGCGTTTAATTGCGCCATTTTGTTTAACGAGGGTTGTAGTATCTAGAGGTCGCCTTGTGAGGTACAAAAGAATAGCTTACTTATTTCCACATCCAGCTTGAGATCTGGAAATGTTATTATTCAGTCCAGGCAATGAGGAATGAGGAAGGGTCATGTCAGACAATCTTAAAGGGCAATCTTGACTAGAAGGTGCTATGGTAATAGGCCGTGATTGATTATGTGGTTGAACCATTGTAGTAATTTGCATTACAACCACTTTGCGTGAATATCTGAGATAATCGATTGTTTGGCATGACAGATAATTAACAGGTGTGTTTGTGGACTCTTCTAGTAAAAATGGGGATTAATGGTCTTATATTCATTATATCCAACATTCTGTGGTTCTAGGTTCGATTTTTATTCTTCGACATCTCAATCTCGGAGGAGTCGTGCCAGGACTCATAAGTTTCCGTCTGTACTATAGTCGAATCTTCGTGCATTCTCGGCAAAGCAAGGCTTGACCATCCGCACTTCGGGTACATAATTTGTCTCTTTAATGTTTTGTCAAGTTATTTTTGAAAGGGACATGTCCAAAGAGTATTCATATCCAACAAGAGGAGACGGCTTGTCAAATTCGCTGAACATATATCCGTCTTCGTCTCTTCCGCTGGGGGACGTGTATCGAATCGACGAATATAGAGATCGCTCACATTGGATGCGGCAGTCGATAGTCTCGGATTGCGTTTTTATCTCAGTGTACTAGTATACATAGAAATCGACTAAGGAAACAAAATGTTACTTATTCTCAGTGTAACATCGAAATTTTCAGTCGAAGGTCACGAGAACTGGACCCGTTTCGAAAGTCGGATGATTCAATTATGCTTGTTTGAATGATCGCATGTTGGCCTATAAAGTTTACTCCCGCGAGACAGACAGTTTGTTAGTACAAATGAGCTTCCTCTCTTGTTGGAATTTGAATACTCTTTGACATGCCAATGCTGACATCATATCATAACCTTATTTCGTTTAACGTTGTTTATTTTTCAGTAAATTTCATCATTTTGATTTGTTTCGGTCGTGTCTCGACGACTTTTTGGTATAAGAAATGAAACGTGAAAATATTTTTCTGGAGTTCACTGACTATGTGGGATAAGATAACATAACATTGCATTTTTGTTACAGTACCCGGGATTTTCCGCCGATTTTCGACGAAGAGGGAATTTTTTTTATCTTTTCTCGAACGCCACCTTTTGGATTAACGTGGTGAAGAGCCCACAGTGCCTATACCGGGTAGCTTGTAGACAGTGAAAAAAGTCCAGGTGGTCTAAATTCCGCACTAAAATGGACTACTGAACTTTAAATTAAAACACGGATTGCAGAAAATAACTCATTCTATTGTCCGTCTGTTTTACAGCGACTGATCCCCGATCAGCTATCAAAATAAATTAAACAAAACAATCTCCCCGATTGAGCAGGGAAAGATTACCATATGAAGAGAACAGAATTATCAGCAGATTTACAGTAATTATCGCAAGATTCGGAGGAGAAAAACAATTGAATTTTGAATTCAAAACACAACGCGATTTTGGACTCTTACCTAGTGGTATTTATATGAAAGTTGGAAAAATGAGACGGCGTCTATCGCGTATAGACAGGACAGGTTCTGTACAAGGCCATGGTCGGCCAGTTATTATTGCTGCCGTTGGTTTCATTGCTTCCCCACAGCTGAACAATTTCCTTCAAGTGGGAGTTAAAGATGCATTCCGATGCGCTTGGTACTAACCGAATTCCGGGTAAACGTGAATTATTTGTTAAACCGGGAAAACAAATCCAAAATCCTGTAATTTCGTTACAGTCCCAAGCATCTATGCATTGCTCAAGGTAGGGTTGGAGCAAGCTTTAGTACTCCAAGCTTTGTCTATAGAGTGTTTCCTAAACATTGGTGGAAATAAATTATAGTTGAAAAAGACTAAAAAACACGCTCTCGAACTAAAAAGTTGAACATAATTTTCAATCTAAGAATAAAATGATTGACGAGAAAACTAATGTCATTGTTTCATCACAATGACATTAATTTTCTCGTTAATAGGTTATTCATCATTCCACGCGCCACTGCCCGGACCGGAACCATTTCTAGGCCTAATCTCACGCACTCTCAACGAATGGGCGTTTAAGAGGACAGTTGAGAACTGGAACAGTAACCCATTATACATGCAGGCCAAAGAAACGATATCAGAACCTCACAGGCCAAGGACGGTCCCATTGCTGAACAAGAGCAGGAAGGCACTGAGCACCATCGTTGGCATTCTGACAGGTCATTGCAGGCTCAACAGACACCTGAATTGGTTAGGAATAAGCGAATAACCTCTATGCCCCCACTGCAGAAAGGGCGGAGGAGACCTCCTACCACCTGCTGGGAGTTTGCGACAGGGTCGCTTGAGAAGAAAGGTCCTAGGATCAGCCACGCAGGAAAAGAGTTGGGGTACCTGAGCTGGGATGGTCTGCTGTAGTTGGGTTGGCCAAGCGGAATGGCGAAAAGGGCCACTAGACCTACTCGCCGGGCTTTGCCCCTCACCTTCACCATTACCATTACCAACTATAATTTATTTTCTTCTTTTTAGTTCTAAATCGTGAATTAATTGAAATTGTCATCGTTTTTTTCTTGACAAGTGTGCAAGGTTTCGAATCAAACTGGACATTTGAAGTGGGTAAAAAACGAGTTCCAATATTCTGTTACAAACATACGAAGCATACAAGTGAAGCTAATATAAAGCGTGTAAACATCCATTGTGCTTTTTTTTGCCCTTTGGCAACGTTGCATCAGACGGGCGGTTTTATGATTACAATTCTGCAACCAGTTTTTCATTCTTCACCACCTGTTTATAAATGACATAGACAAATGTCAAATAATTCCACAACATTTTTGTTTAATTAAACATTACTATTCACGTTTTTGCTCTTTTAATATTGAAATTCTTGTATTGTCATCGGTCCTTGATATGTGTGCAAAGTTTCGAATCAATCTCGGCATTTTGAAGTGGGTAAAAATCGAGTCCGAAGAATCCGTTACAAACCAACCAACTTACATGTCAACATTTGCCCTGGATGTTCTAGGGCTGAAAAAATATTCAAAGAAATAAATTGATTCAAGTGCTGATCTTCTAAATCAAAATCACCAATCCCAAACACCCATAATTCAATGTATCTCCAGTTTTTGAAGATGCAAATTAGAATTGAGGTTTACGTTTCGTGTTGAAACATGGCAACATCTGGTCGCATATCCCTAACTTGAGTTCTGTGACGCTTTTGTTTACAAACAACCGTTTTGTGAGGTTGGCGCGTTAAAAGTGAGTAGTGAGATAAATTAATTTCTAAGGAGAAAACCTAGCTCTGTGGATTCCAAATTGCGCTATCAAGTGTTTTATCGATAAAACAACGAATTGGTCTGAAGTCTGTAGTGTGCGACAGAAAGCAAAACCGGGCGGACATTTTGCCATTTCACCATAGTAAGTGAACAAATACAAAACCGGCCTCTTCTATCATAGTGTTTGGGTAATAACATAATTGATGACAAAGACTATTGTCAACAGAAAGTTCTAATTCCAAAGGATCGCGAGTGGTCATTTTGAATAATTGCAAATCTGCTGGATTATTAATGAATTGAAAAAAAAACTAAAAATAATGAAATGTGGATTACCACAAAAGCTTGATCCAAATCTTTATAGCATATTCCCATGAATCCACTTAATACCAGATATATCTTCGAAGAAACAAGAAAACTTCAAACTCATTGAACAAAAAATGAGAGACTCAAAAAAAAACTAAAACTTATATGCCGCTAAAAGATTCATAACACATTACGTGTTTGCAAACTATAAAATTATAGTCATTATCTTATTATATTTCATAAAACTCACCATTCATACATTAAACTCATCAACATGATTATCTCACTAAATCCAAACCACAGCTGACTGTCTGGATTAACATGATAGATAAATAATAGATTATAATACTATTCAAAAACAAAATCCCATATTCAAGTGAAACAAATCACTGACATCAAATTAATCTGCAACATACACACATCAATATTACAATAAATGCATCACTGGTGCGGAAATAATAATCTCACTAATCTGTATTATTCAGATTGGGTGGGAAGACAATGTAATTTATGTATTTGTGTTGTAATCTGTGGAATGACCCAGAGTGACGAAATGATTATTCCGGATTTTACAGAATCTATTTATTCAAAAGACTATGTACAAGAGATCCCATTAGATTGTTGTTCCGAACACGTAAACATCCACATTAGGATGGGATGATAATAATTGAACCACAATCTGTGAATAACCGAAGACATCAAGCTTCACCCCTTGCTTATTCATGGCCAGTTATGGACCATCGACGAAATTAAATGGTCAATTTAGATCCAACATTGCCGCATAATTGATAATCACGTTCCACAGTATAAAGGGTGCTGCTTTGGTCAAGTCACATAAATAGCTTTTTCGAGACACTCTATATGCGATGTGTCACCAATTAAGCGGTACTTATTTTTAACGCATCCTGACTCTGACCCGTCAGACAAATTTAGAACCTTCGGATTTCTTATTTCTGTTCTACCTATTTACAAACAGTCGGGTTACGTGTATTAAGTAAATGCGGTGTAAAAATAACAGACAACTCGTTTTCTGTCATTTTTGAACTTTAAACACATTTCTTTCATTAGAATTTGAAATTTGTTTGCTTGGAATTGGTTGGGTTTCTGTTTATGGGAGTCACGTTAGAGTTGTTGATTAACTAGCAGAATAATCGCAATAGTTTATCTTCAACAAAAATCTAGACAAAAATACTCAGTGAGTTTTTTATTGCAACAACAAAAAAATTTTTTTTGCGAAATTGAAATTATTCCTCCTTACTATCAAGACGAACTCTTTTTAATGACTTTTTAGTCGTTTTAAAATGTATGAAGTTGAAAAAGTTTACCTTCGTATGCTTGCTCCAAGTTTTTTATTGTAACAACAAAAAAACTTTTTTTGCGAAATTGAAATTATTCCTCCTTACTATCAAGACGAACTCTTTTTAATGACTTTTTAGTCGTTTTAAAATGTATAAAGTTGAAAAAGTTTACCTTTCGTAAGCTTGCTCCATGCAGCCATATCAAATTACTCTTCTTTCAGAATAAAATCTGTCATCGGATAGTCGAACGTTCACCTTTCGGAAGTTCTTTTTAAAAATGTAGCAAACAAAATATATTTCATCCGCCAACCTAATTCAGTCACTTTAAGACTTAATATAACCTCTTCCTTTTTCCTGAAATAGAAATCTATTATCGTTAAAAAAGCATATAAAAATAGAGGCCACAAAGATGTTGAAAAATGCCGTCATACGAGAACAAAACATACAGTCAGGATGTATTTCTTGAATAAACCTGAGACCGACTATGTCAGGTAATTTATTGCAGTCATTATGGTGAAAGTGAAATTTATTAGTTTGAGTAGGAGTTTTTAAAAGTGAGCAGGATGTTGAACTGAAACTTATAATAATTAATGAAATAATTAAGATTCCTGAAAAGTTTTAATTTTTTTTATATATGGGGTATCTAAATGATCTGAATGATTCAATAAAGATGTTGACAAGAAATTTTGGGAATACTTCCGTTTCTCAATGTGGCAGATATTACATTACCACATCATCGCCGAATATATTGAAATAGGTGAAACTCACGTTTAGATTAGTTTGGGTTAGTACGTTCCATTTTTGTTTCGCGCGTTCGGTTCAATTTTGCACTAGAACAATTTGTTGCATGGTTCGCTTGGAGCGATAGTAATTTTTTTTTGACTAACTCACTTTCACATACTTTTTCTTCTACTTGATTTGTAGGTTCATCGATTTGGTTGAAATAGTTGAGACTTCCTCGTTATCTCACAATTATTAACCTGTTTTGCTTGATAAGAAAGCAGCAGTTGAAACATCGTCCTTTTAGGAATATCCAGATATTATGATGAGATAGGAATTGAGATCCAGACAATTATACCGTCCAAGAGCGGATACAACTGTTTTAAGGAGCGTTTAAATAATAATTAGGGAGCTTGAAATGAGCAAAAATGACTCAATTTTTTGTAAATTAGAAGAAATCGACGATATCACATCGTTATTGTCAAAAAATTAGCTGGGTGAGTACCGTTTTGGTGATTCAGAGAGAAAAAAAAACTACTCAGTTCCTTGAAAAGTAATTCATTATAATTAAGTCAATATTAGCGAATTGAAGGAGCGTTCTGATGATCTTTAGTGAGCTTGAGGGGATCTAAACAGCTCAATTCTATATTGGGTGTTTTAATGAGCGATTAAATGTTATTCAGGAAGGTTAAAGGGAGCAAAAACGACTAAAGTTTTTGGATTACAATATTTACAATACAACAAATCAATGATTTCACGTTAGCTATTACTGATAAGTCAGCGGTCAAGCGATTTTAAGGAGTCTTACTGCTATGTCGAAAGCTTAAGGAGAGCAAAAATGACTCAATTAGGTACTTGGATTCTTTGAGAATTACAACAAACCAATGATATTACACCCTGTTTCTTTATAAAGTTAATATAGGGTGTTTTAATGAGCGTTCTATTGCTATTTAAGGAGCTTAAGGGGAGCAAAACGCTTCGATTCTTTGAACATTATAAAATAATATTACGTTACAGTTATCTTTATATATGTATAGTTTAAAATGGGTGTTATAAAAAGCGTTTTAGTGCTATTTGAGGAGCTAAAGGGAGCCAAAACGGCTCAATTCCTTGAATCACAACAAATCAATGATTTCAAGTTCGCTATTAATAATTCGTCAATATAAACGGTTTTAGGGAGCGTTTCACTGCTATTTAGAAGGCTTAAGGGGAGTAAAGACTCAATTTCTTGAAAATCTCAACAAAATAATGATATTACACCCTCTATCTTTATAAGTTGATATCTATTGGGTGTTCGAAGGAGCGTTTTATATTGCTATTTAAGGAGCTTAAGGGGAGTAAGGCGACTCAATTCTTTGAACATCACAACAAATAATATTATTACGTCCTTTATCATCATTATGAAGTTGATCTAAGGTGCTATAGAGAGCGTTTCAGTGCTATTTGAGAAACTTGAATGGCGCAAAAAACGATTCAATTTCTTGAATTACAGCAAATCAATGATTTCACGATCGCTATTATTAATAAGTAAGTCAATATAATATAGGCGGTTTTGAGGAGCGTTTTGATGCTATTTGAGGAGCTTGAAGGGAGCAAAAGTGACTCGATTCCTTGATGATTACGGCAAATTAATGATTTTACGTCCGTTATTATTATGTCAATATAAGTTGTTTCAAGGAACGTTTTATTGCGTTTAAGGGAGTTTGAAAGGAGCCTGAATGACTCAATTACTTAAAAATCACAACAAATTGATGATATCACGCCCTTCGTGGTTATAGAGGGTGTTTCAAGGAGCGCCTTATGTTATTTGAAGAGCTGAAGGGTATAGCAAAACGACTAAATTCTCTGAAAATTACAACAAAAACTATTGATATTAGACCCTTCATCTTTGTGTGTTTTATTGCTATTCAAGAATAAGATGTGTTATAAAGAGCGTTTTTGATTTTAATGCTATTTGAGGAGCTCGAAAGGAGCAAAACGACTCGATTCCTTGTAAATTAGAAGAAACTAATGATTTTACGTCCATTATTGTTATAAAGTCAATATACCTAAGCTGTTTTGAGGAACGTTTTATTGCGATAAAGAGAGTTTAAAAGGAGCCAAAACGACTTAATTACTTGAAAATCAATTAATTATTATCAATATATTATTATCATCAACAAATTGATGATAATATACGTCCTTTATTTTTATGGAAATAAAATTGAGTGTTTTGGTGCTATTTAAGGAGCTTAAAGAGAGCAAAAACGATTTAAATCCTCAACAATTTTAACAAATTGATGAAATTGTGTCCTTTGCTATTATAGAGGGTGCATGTTTTAAGGAGCACCTCAATGTTATTTAAAGAGCTAAAGGGTGGCAAAACGACTAAATTATTTGAAAATTACAACAAATTATGTAGGAACGTCTTTCATCATTAATTACACAGGTCTACAAAATGAAACTTTTTGCGAGATGTTTTATATTTGATGGGTGTTTTTATAAAATTTTGATATTATGCTGATTCCAATTCCATTCATTTCTTTGTATTACGTAAGATATTTTTGCAAAAATAAAAATTATGCAAATATAAAATTTCAATATAGTTATCTAATTTTCACAAAAAAAAACTCGAAACTAGTTTGGAAATGTAATTTTTGAATGCGAAAAATAGAATTTTCGCATAAAATTGGTTTTCCGGGGTTTTTTTTAGGTGATAAATCATAATTCCGTATCAATTTATATGTAGCACTTGGAGGGCGCTGCGTATGCTTATCACTATTTAATTTATTTTCACTTTTTTTTATTCCAAAATATGGATTTTCGAAAAATTGGGATGTGATAGGATAAAACTGAGGTCAATTTCGGATTTAGGAGGTCGAAATTACTCAAAAATAGATGCTGGTTCAAAAACATCAATTTTGCTGTTGACCTGTCCTTTATCATTGTAGAGATGATGTTGAGTGTTTTAGTGCTATTAAAGGGAGCAAAAACGATTAAATCCTCGATAATTATAAAAAATTCATGATTTTACGCCCGTGATTATTTTGAAGTCAATATATATAAGCTGTTTAAAGTATAATTTTAATTATATAAGGGAGCTTAAAGTAGCAAAAACAAGTGAATTCATTGAAAAGTACAACAAAGTATTGATATTACGTCCTCTATCATTTTGACAGCCGGGCCTAAAAGTACTTTCAACGCGTCTGAATCTAATAACCACGTGACACTCTAGCATACTAAAAGGAACTTATCACGTGACAATCTCGGTGACAATGAATGCGCACTACAAAAGAATACAGGAACACACCTATTGTAACCATGAATACCATGATTGACAGTTGTCACTCGTCAGCAGTGTAGTGCAGTGTATCGGATCGACTATTTATTTTTGATTTTCATAATTATTCAAATGATAAAAAACTGGTTGTACAAAAAGCACTGTTTGCACCACGGACGAAAGATGATTTTGGCTCGGCTAATATCTGCCCTCGCTTCGCTCGTGCTGCTACTTATACCCTCGTCAAAATGGAACTACTTTCCGCCCTTGATACCAAATGTACTATTATTTTTTCACACGAAAACCATTCGTCGTACGGAAAAATATCAAGAGATCAAATTAAATTAGTATTTTAAAAATAATAATGATTTTAAGAAAAAGCGGTGAAGTACTATTCTTTTCTTTAAAAAATTCAATACAAATCCTGTTCGAACGCCACTGTATTTTTTTTCAAACTCTAACATAGTGGTATGAAAGTTTTGACAAAAAAGGCATTTTTTTCTTGAAACACACCCTGTTTCTCGAAAACGACGCATTTTTGGACATAATCTTATTTGAAAAAATTTCTTTATTTCATGTATTCTATAAGAACATTGTTGGAAGGAAAAACCCCACTTACAATACTCCCTGTATAAGCTGTTTTGAGGGCTTTAATCGCACTCATTGTTGGAATAGGAGTTTGCAAAATGTCCAAACCCTGCAACGCCTCATATTGTTTAATCCTGCAAGAGTGCACATGGAAGGAGGAACACCTCACTCAAACCCTTAAACGTGAAGAAACACTTCTTTGCCAATCAACTCTTTTCTCTATGATGTTCATCACTCTTCTCTGGTTAACTCCCTCTATGAGCTTGTATAGTAGCTTCAGGAGCTGCTCCTGGACACTCTCAAAAGTGCTGATCTATGATGTGATGACTAATATGACTGAGTCAAAAAATAAAACTCTACTGACGTATATAATATGATCAACTTCACTGCTTTTTCAAACCAATTTCAACGAAAAACTCATCCTCAACCCAACTCCTATACAAAACTCAAGAACCATCGTTAAAACTTTCGAAATCTTCGGCAAACTAGCTCAGGAAACAAAAACAACGTTTGTCAGAGTGAGAACTGAAAAGTAAATAAGCGAGCTTGTTACTAACTGATGTAGAAAAGTACATTGATTTTTGTTTACTTCGAACCTCCGCCTCATGGGAGTTGTTGACAAATGATTAATCCATACTTAGTTCGGAAGTTGCTTTAAACTCCCCGGGGTGTAACGCGGTTTTAGTGAGCGAAGTTTCAGTTTATCGGATATGGTTCGATATCGTTCTGTATGCATATTATTGTGAAAGTTTTGAAACACATTTCCTTGAATCATTACAAAAATAGAACATTCGTAAGTCTACTGTGTCATCGCTGATGTTGGAAACAATACCTGACATCATTCTTTATTGATTTTAATGGCAGCCAACTATTTAGCTATTTATACTAATAAATTTACTCTGACCTTGTTTTACATTTTGAGTAATGTCCTCTATTTATTTTTTATCATATGCAATTTTTTCAACGTAAGATTGGGACGTATGCGGAGAAACCTTTTATATATACATTCTGTCAAGCAAACAAACCTGATATTGACTTTGAAACCGGATCCGGTTGATTTTGAATAAAATATGTACCCCGACAATATTTTAAATCTATTCTTAGAGAATATGACATGTTTTGCAGAGTGTTTTTTGGGGTTCATGAAATATACCCAAACAAGGGATATACTTAGTATTTCCTGAATGTGTTATTTTGATCAAAAAATGATCAAGATGTTATTCAGTAACCTGTGCTGAATTCCAGGATATCATAACTTTCAAGGGCTAACTAACCCAAACATATTTCAGAATATAAATAGTTTTACCTATACTTCAGTTATGTGACGATTATTATCGATTTAATTTCAAAATACACCTTACATTATTTTGAAGGTCCTTCGTAATAGTCGTGATGAAAAAATGCGCAGGCACATTCAGAATTAAGAAATACGGGTTAGTTCAGTATATAATATTTATCTATGGCTTGGGGCTGGTTGTCGGAGTTGCCCTTATGGCGATAAAGCTTGACGAAAAATATGTAGACGAACGACTAAGCTAATTATTGGAGAATCAAACCGTGGGGTCAAGAACAAGCCTAGAATTTGGTACAAATCGCCACCAACAATCCTTTCGACAAAACGGATACGCGAATTAACGAATACGCTGATTGCGAAGCGCATCACCTATATTAACAATATCTTTTTGTGAGGTTGGTTTGAAATAGTTTTTCCCATAGTAGAATAATGTTTTTTTATTGGTTGCTTGTTTTTTTTCCAAATGATTTCAAGTTATGAACCGTCAAGTTTACTGTAATCGATAATAAAATGTCGGTAATGCAGAAAATTGAACAACTTAAAAATGCCAACGAACATGATTTTGCAAAAATAAGTGAATTCAAGAAAAGTAGTCGCCCAGTGCCTGCATGAACTCATTATACGACAAACCAGTAAAGTTGAGTAAAGACAAAAATAAAGAAATTGCTTGTTTATTATTTTGTAATAAGTCACCCGACTCGTAGACCTAGATCAAGCATTGGAAATATTTCCGTGACAAAAATAGTAGAAGAAAACCTGTACCACGACATTTAACTTGATCCATAGTGATTATTTTACTATTTTATCATGAAACTATAACACACCTTGTCGAACGTATTTCGAACAGGATCGCGCATGACGGCCTATGAAGACAGACATTATAGTCGCGTTCATAAGACGAAACAGTAACCGGGAGCTCTCTTTGACAACTGACAGTTGACTGTTGAGTCTTATGAGACTGTTACCAAAGTGGCGCTTTATTTATGAAAAAAGAGCGGTAACAGCTCCACAACTGTTCCGTCTTATGAATTATGAATTCGAGCATCGATGAAGTGGCATAACACATACTTCGAATAGATGAAATAGCACATACGTAAATGTCTGCCAATTCGTGACCAACCAGCGAACAGCATTCTATTTGTCTTGGTTTTGAGGTTTGACGTTCTCATTATAGCCTTTGGAATCTTTTTGATTCTAATCCAAGAAATGAATTTTATATCTTTTATGAAGTAAACATGTCCTTGTCTTATTTTTTATTGTTTTATTGTTTATTTGTTATTCATGTGTGGTTGTTGTGTTGTTTGTCACTGTTCAAGTGTTTTTTTATGTTGTTTTCAGGTGTTTCTGACGTGTCTTCGAAGTGTTTCCAAGGTGTTTCAGGTGTCTTTGAGGTGTCTTCGATGTGTTTTTAGGTGTTTCTGACGTGTCTCCGAGATGTCTGCAAGATAGGTCTTGAAAGTGCATTGAAGAGACCAGTTTCGGAGCGCCTCAATTTTAGTGCAACATTTTTAAAGCATCTCTAGATCCGAGTGATTTTCTGCTTGCGTTCTGAAAAATGATTAAACAACCATGACACTGTTTAACCAAGAAGATAGCTGGAGAAGCTCGAAAAGATCTTGCAATAAAATTGAGCTCTAAAATTGGTGAGTCTTTTGCATGAATCTCCAAAACTCATCACACTATATCATCGAAACGACATGATGGCGATATAGAACAACAATATTCTCCAAAACACGCCTTAAAGACCCCTGACCCCTGAAAAAACAATGAAAAAAAAAACGCTTTAAAACGGTAAAAACAACAAAGCAACCACAAATGAAAACGCAAAAACAATATATAAACAACACAGGAACAACGAAAAAACACGGATAACAACCCATAAACAACACAAATCAATGTTTTAAATGGTGCTGACTTATACCTACAATAGAATACAACCTTATTACCTCGTTATACAGAATGTTCCACATGAAAGGTCCAAGGACCGAGCGAAAAAGAAGTTTATGGAGACGTTCCACAGTCTCCATAAACTTCTTTTTCGTGATCTTTCTCCAAGATAATTAATGAATTCAGGATATTTTTGAATCTTTTGCATTGTATGCGAAGTAAAGCATTATTTACGGAATCCAAACTAATTTGCGTGGAAGCCATTAATTTTTTTCTGCAATTTCGTGCGTGATGAACCCAACATTCAAGAGTCTCTCGTAGAAATTTCCAATTTCGTCTATCAAACAAATTGGGCAGTACTTAATGGGGTCGTCGGGGAAGTGAGAGTTTTGTTATTTTCCATTTTTTTGGAAAACACTATCTGGTTAAAGAGGATCGAACGATTTTTCAGCTACATGGACTCAAACTTTTCTATAATAGTCACGATGAGCCAACTTTATGATAATCATCTAAATACGAGAGCAGGAAAACTCATAATCCTCTTCCTTTGTCACCGAAGCATTCTTGATAAGATAATCAATTCCACACAAATTAATACTTAATGAACTTATTTCCTTTAACCATAAATGAAAGCATATTATTTATAAACATAAATTATTAATAATTAATATCCAAATACTGACCTACATTTGAGTTGGTCGCCAATTAGGACATAGTTGTGGAAATGCATTGCAAAATTTTGGCAACATAAACAACCGCACTACGCATAGACAGCGGGGTACTTCCGAAAATTGCAACTAAATTATACCGCGAAATTGTAAATTAATGTTTCATCCACTAGAGAATAATTTTCATGACAGCTGCTTCAAAAGTTGTACTTGCATTAATCTTGCTTACGGCCCCTTTGGGGTGGAAAGTACAAAAGTGATGATTTATATTTGAAGGTGGCTACTATTGTGGAATATACATTTATATTTTATCCACCTCAAGCCTGCTCTGTTTTAGACAAAATGGATCATTGCCAGACAGTCATTGGCTCCATTCCCACCCACTTTCCCAATTTATCACTTACACGTTTTCTTATTCTTTTGAGTGAGGTGTCGGAGTATTTCGTGGAAGTAAATGATATTTCATTTATTTTATTGGTTTAGAATTAGATGAGGGGGATCTTGACATATTACCACTAGTCCAGCTACTACAAATTGATTCATAGCATCAGTTGAAAAAGAAAGTTGAATTTTGTTTTCCGTCAGTAATTTATGTGTAACTGCAATCATTTTAACCTATTCCCCGATTATTAAAAAACACAAAAACGTATTTATCACCACTATGCAAAATAAACTTTTTCCAAAACCACTCTGCTTTACCAAACTATATTTACCTTGCACTTGGCTATTGGAAAAATTATTTTAAGTGAATTGGAATGTTCACTTTATATATATAAAATAAAAAAATACTGTAAACGGAAGTGCTTCTCGTTAGACCACTTTGGTACGCGAAGTGACGTCATAAGTAATACAAAAGTAGCAAGTAGTGTTGCTATAAATAGACAAACTTCAAGTCATCTGTTAACTGTCATTACGATTGTCACGTGGAAGATAATAACGTTTTCTGTCTAGAGATGAAGACATACAGTTCGGAGTAATCCAGAAAATTCTATTAGATATAGAGTTCGAGTTCAACAGAGTATTTGGTAAGTGTATGCTACCTACTTATGGTTGACATATGACTTAACACCGAGCTTAACACATTGTGGATTGATTAAATGTGATTTAGAGAGGCGTATTTTTGTTTCAAAAAAACTCTTAAATATGTTGCTTATTGATGCATTGGTTACTTTTATATCATAGGCAAAATTGCGAAATCGGTGAGGTCATATCTATAGAAATGAAGAACACAAAGTGAATCAAGATCTAATTCTATAACCCATTAAAATATGAAATTTTGTAGAACTCTCGCAGTTTTTTGTGACAGCGGATATTTTTAGTTCATTTCATTTTCACGGTGGTTCATATTCATTATTATGACTCCAGCATCTGCGGACTTTTTTAAGAATATAGTATTTTAACGGCATAATGCCTCTGACAAAGATCTATAAATAAAATTGCATCTTTCTAATAACAACGTTTGCTTCGCAATTATTGCGTTATGTGCAATTAACTGGAACAGTTTGATGTTTTTGTGGCACTAAAATACATATTATTTTGTTTTATTTGAAAACATGAAATTTTTGAAATAATATTTTCCCAAATATTTAAGGACACTAACCATAATGATTTCAGAGATTATACCAATACTTTTCTGATATGTCTCTTGTCAATTCTTGTTTCTTTTGCTTAATGTTTTGATGATTGAAGAGATCTACCAAATATTCATATATTATTGAACAAAAATCCAAAAAGAACGACAGATTCCCAAGAGGCATCTACAGGGCTTTTTACTTAAAACTCCGCACGTCAATATCTCGGAAACGAATAGGAATATTTGATTTCTGTAAAAAGTAGTCAATGTATGGGGTCGAGTAGTTATTTCTCACAGTTAAGAAAATTCGACGCCTACTAAGAGTAAAGCGTCGCGACGCATCGAAAATATCAATCGATTGCAGGGACTGAAATTACGCGCATGCAAAAGTACGAGTTATTTAGAAACTTTTTTGAAATTCAGTGGAATTCATTTATTCTACTCAGTTTTGAGATATACAGTGTGTCCAAGATAAGGATGTCTATCACGGGGATCTTGGAAACCGTGAGAGATACAAGGTCGGTTAAAGGGAGGCAGAGTTGCGTATTTTGATGCTTAACAAAATGACGTTTTAAAAGCCAAGAAATTCCGACTGAGTCCGCAATTATCCGAAAAAAACCGAAATTTTTCAAAATTGTTTTAATTTTTTTCTGACCACATTTGAGGAGATATTTTGAAATGAATGGAACTTCTTCACTGCCACTTTTTGCCCTTTACAAGATAGCGTTATTAAATTGAAGAACCGACGTTTCGACTATGAGCAGCCATCATCAACTTTGTTTTTTTAAATACGGTCCTGGATTTTTTATGACGGATTTTGAGTGCCTCTTACGTTCCTAAACCAAAAATGTATCGCAATTATTCAAAAAAATTATGTTGATGGATTTTTCCATAACAACTCATGTGTTAGAGAGAGACAAAAAATACATTTTTAATAGGATTAACAACAACCAGCTCTTTTTTAATTAGTGCGATACCTCGTTGGTTTAGGAACATAAGAGGCTCTTGAAACCCGTAATAAAAAATCCAGGACCGTATTCAAAAAAACAAAGTTGCTGATGGCCGCTCATAGACGAAACGTCGGTTCTTCAGTTTAATAACGCTATCTTGTAAAGGGCAAAAAGTGACAATGAAGAAGTTCCATTCATTTCAAAATATCTCTTCAAATGTGGTCAGAAAAAAATGAAAACAATTTTGAAAAATTTCGGTTTTTTTTGGATAATTTCGGACTTAGTCAGAATTTCTTGGCTTTCAAAACGGCATTTTGTTAAGCATCAAAATACGCAACTTTGCCTCTATTTAACCGACCTTGTGTCTCTCACGGTTTTCAAGATCCCCATGATAGACATCCTTATCTTAAACACACTGAATATCTCAAAACTGAGTAGAATAAATGAGTTGGACTTGATAACAAAAAAGTTTATAAATAACTCGTACTTTTGCATGCGCGTAATTTCAGTCCCTGCAATCGATTAATATTTTCGATGCGTCGCGACGCTTTACTCTTGGTAGGCGTCGAATTTTTTTAACTGTGAAAAATAACTACTCGACCCCATACATTGACTACTTTTTACAGAAATCGAATATTCCTATTCGTTTCCGAGATATTGACGTGCAGAGTTTTAAGTAAAAAACCCTGTATACAGTTTGGAACTTCCTGTCTTTATTATCGAGTAAATGGATAATTATTATTATTATTGTCATCAGCCAGATTATTTTTTCACAAAATACCCTAAAATAATTATACTGATTGTTTTTATCGCCGCGCTACATGTCCGAAAACAGGGCGCGGCTTATGTGTACCGATGTGACGTCATTGTCCTTATTTCTAGTACTGAATTCAAAGCTTTGAAATAATGAATTATCAGTATTCGCATTATTTGAGGATGTAGGTCAAAAGTTAATGGCTTTATTACTCCCTGATCTCAATATTTTTTCGAAAATTGTCCAGACTGCACGCAGTATTCAAAAAAGGAAGCACAAAATATAAAAAACAACAAAATTCATATTCATAAACGACAAACAGATTAAAAAAAAAACAAAGTTAAAATTGATATAAGTAGAAATAAACAATGAAAAGTAGAAAAAAAGAACTTCCAAATCCAGTATACAATTCAAAATTTGAAGTCGAATTGACTAGAATAAAGTAGACTGATAATGATTGACAATCTGAAAAATATAGAAAAAAAGAGAGAATAGCTACGGAACATGGAAGAAGTGAATGCAGAAGAACTAAATAATGATGCAAGAAAAAAGGTTTTAGGAAGTAATCAAAAAACTAAAAATTCATAGATAAAGAAAATCAGATTTCAGATAAAATGTAAGTAATAAAAAATAAAAATAAATTAAGAGAGGAAAAAATACATAAAATTGAAGTAAATACTGGTTGAGTTTTTTGTTAGTTTAGCACAGGGATCTCGGAAACAATTCGGATACGAGAAAGTTCAAATGGACAAAGATTTGCAAATTTGTAAGCACTACTCAAAAGTCAAAAGCATTTCAAAAGATATTTTAAAAAACGAGTTTTGAGCGATTTTTTAAAACCCCCCTAGCTCCGCGAATATTGTTTGTGGAAAAAAATGTTGGATACGAAAAATTTAGGAAATTCTACTATGAGTTTGATCACATTTAAAAATTTTTCGTCATATTTGACAAATGAGATAAATTTGTTTGTTTTTTTAAATGCCAACCATCATGAATTTTATTCTTATTGATTCATATTTTACGTCAATGTAGTTATAATCTAGTTATCTATGAAAAAATGAAGGAATTAAATGAAATAAAGGATTAATTATAGTATGTTAATTTAATTTGAAAAACTGTAAGATCTGCTGAGGATTGCTCTTGTTTTATGGCCACCACGATCCCTCGATCTTTCGGTTTCAGATTTTTGCTATGGGGAGCTGTAAAAAACAAAGTTTACAAAACCAATTATTCTACAATAGATGATGAACTTCGAGCTGCTGTAATTAAAGCTTTCATTAGTATAAATGGGCAATCTTAAAACCTCATAATGGTAAAATTTTCGAAAATATTTTGTTAAAACTAGATAAATAACCATGGTTACCGTACCATTAATGCTTCATTTCAATTATAAAACATTTTCTACATTTCTGTATAGGTAACTGGATCAACTACATTACGTTAAAACGTGAGTGAATCAAAAAAGGCCCATAAGTGGGTGTGACGTGTGACGAAAACTGTTCTGTCATTTTATTTAGAGTATGATTTCCTGAAAGTTTTGTGTTCAACATTTTCTTCTACAATGAATATTCGCGGAACTAGGAGCGTTTTGAAAAATCACCAAAAATCAGTTTTTTTAAATAGGTGACAAATTTTGTGAAAATCAAAATGGTTTTGAGTAGAGCTTACAAATTCCCTTACCCTTAGGTTAAGTTGGATCTTCTGCCGTAACTACCGTATCTCAATTGCACCACTCATATTAGATCCTTAGCTGAGTATGCAAGGGATGGCGCAATTGAAATACGGCACTTTCGGCAGACAATTTTAAGGCCTACGTTAACGTTAAGGGCTTAAGAGTTAGTTTGGGGTTTCTAAAAAATAACATTTGTATCTCAGATTAATATGGAAAGGATTTCAAAACATTTTTTTTTAAATGTCAGCTTTATCAATCCAGCTCAATTAAGAGCATGATTTATTTCTTAAAAAATCCAATTTATAAACCAAAATGAATTATATTTTCTTTTATTTTTGCCACGATTAAATTGAGAGGAAGTGACATCACGGAAAATCTTGTCCTGACATTTTGTGGAAGCAAATTCAAGTTAACGCATAAAAATTGATAGATTTTAACAAAAACTAATATTCTTTATCATTATCAGTTTTTGTTCAATCAGAAATCGATTAACCTCTCCACGTTCTTGAACTCATAAAACATTTCCACGTGGATTCTCCATTAATCACCAAGGGATAAAACCGGTAGAATAGTCTTTATCGGACAACTGATTGATATATCTGGAAGAGCCCTTCTATTGAACAAGTGAAAAAAGACCATCAGGCGTCTGTACTACGTCAAATACCTTTTCCGACCTATTCCGACGAGTGAGAACTAACGATTTCTCTAATCTTATCTGAAAATGCATTTCGTATGATTTATGATAGAAAAGGTCACATGCAAGTTAATATTAGTCTCCTTATCGCCTTATGTAACTGGGGCGAAAAGGAAGATGCAAGGATTTATACTTTACCAGACTTGATTTTGCCCATATCATTCGGCTTACCTGCAAAAAAAAATAAACAAATTTTAGTACAAACATTTCTATCTTCATTTACCGCAAGATAGTTTCATAAACAATGCCCACTCAGGGTCATATTTTAGAATTTCATCGCTCTTCGCCGAGCAAGTTTAGTACCGGCCATAAAGATTCCACACGACCACTCAAACTAAAATTGTAAAAGTTTTAGGGCAAACAAAACGAATCCGCAAAATTGAGAGTGCTCGGGCTTTATATTTTCGTTTTCTCCGAATATGGGGTTTTAGTGTGTAATATGAATGTATGTGTTCGTGGGCTTCCAAGAGATTTGGTGTGGAAAATATAGTGGTGATTTATGGTGTGATTGCCAAAGTTCAAGATAAAATGTACAGGATTAAAGGTCAAATTTAGTTGGAGGTGTCGCGATGTGGAATTATTTTCTACTATGGATAATTTGCATCCATTTTCGAATGACTTGACATTTTATATTGAACGTAATCAACAGAGGCATTTTATCAAAATACCCAAAAATATACTCAATATATCTACAAGGAAAATAAAAAGAAAACTTCACTAAATACCCGGGAAAGTGGTGTGGCCCAACTACTACCCATGACGTCATCATCTTTGCGATTGAGTCTACCGGTCGATCGTTTCATGCCTTGGACCGTGTAAACGGCTATACTTTAGGTGTGTTTCTCAACTGGTGTACCTTCATGATAGAAAAAGAGAGTTTTTGGTGATGCTCATAAAGATTCCGTTGTCAATTTTTTTCTGAATAATGCCCTGGTATCATTTTCTGAAATTTAACACCCTTTGAACCCTCGCAATTACCCATAAGTACGCCCCTGGAACCAATTTGGCGTATGCTCGAAAAGTGTTTGTCGAGACCAATCAAACAAAGAAAAATTGAAAATCGGTTGATGAACAAAAATTTTACAGGCATAGGAAAACTTTAGGGTGGACACCCTGTAGATTTTTTCGCGATTTTCTACACCTCGCAATAAAGAGAAATCGATTCACTTTTTCATGCAAGATCCCCACTTGTTGGGAAAATATCGACACATGTTCCCGTAATCTTTGAAAGGTTATTTGAATTTGGTGTTTGACTACTGGTGCCACCATCCAAACTCAAACTCCGCGATACGCCACTGATCAATAAATAATATTATTGTATTTGCTTGTTGGTGAAGTCACAATAATTATGACATTACTATATTACTAAGCATGGTGTGTTGTGGTAGAGGGTAAAAAAAGCCAAACGATCTGGGATTGCCTATAGCTTTAGCGGGAAATTCTATAGAATTGTTGTAGATATGACATATGACAGACCCCCGCCGCTGTCTAATGAAAGTTTCACTTTAAAAAAAGCTCAAGGATCGCATAATTGAGATGATTACATAGGCCTCCGGCAATATCGATGCCCTGCAGAGAGGACCAAGTATTCACAGCTAAATGGACCCCCATCAACTTTTTAATTTTATGTGTTGGTAAAAAATGTCGCACAAGTTTAATGGTACAAAATAGATTTGTATAATAGTTATTTTCCTAACAAGTGTGCAAAGTGATGCTTGTCGCACACAAAAGTAGTTAGAACCGACGCTAAGTCAAATTGGCTTATGCTTTGAGGGCGGAAAAGACACTTTGCGCATGCTACCAGCATTCATAAATTAGAAACGAAAGACTTCTGATAATATGTTCTAGCTTGAATAACAAAAGTCTCATGAAAAAAAAATTGGCAACGATGCGCATGGTTGAAGCAATTAATCTGTCAAAGTCCGGAACCACTCTACATCACGTCGTTTTCCCGCATCGATAGTCCAAATCACGAATCCGCGAATAGTGTTTTTCAAAGCACAAACTGGTAATGCGGAAAAAATTCACTTCGCGCACTAGTGCGGAAAAAATTGAAATTCCTTGAAAATTAGGTGCGTCTTAGTTCATCTTATTGAAACCAAAAACAGGATAGTGTCAAAGGTATATATGGCTCTTTTCACGCCACTGGACGTTTTTTCCAATAATAATAAGAAATTTCTTCACAATATTTTTTGTCTATTCAAAAAAAACCTTAATAACTCGGAGTGGGGGTGAAAGGAAAATCCTTCTCTTATCTTGTATACAGGATGTTTATTTTAAAAATTGAGTGCCAATAATCAAAGGTGATAGTCCTTGGATGATTCCAAGACAAAAAGTTCCGCGACAGCCTAATTTTTAAGATAAAGGGTGTTAGAATTAAAAAAAAGACTTTTTTTATAATTACTTCGATACTATTCCAGATATCTTTATAAAATAGGTTACACGTCTTCCAAGCATCAATATGCACTTTGTGAAATACAAACGTTTTTATTATTTTTACCAGTGGCGTCTGTACGGGTTTTGCATTCAATATTTTTGGAGAAAAAACATGTACGCGACTGCTTCCTTTTAAAATAAAAAATATTTTTGCAACCTCTTTTTATTTCTGAGCCAATTTTTTTCTCATAGATTTTCTAGTGATTATTGTCAATCTAATATTGCTAGGAAGTTTAGAATGAGCTCTGCTGTATGCTTGATTATATTATCAAAACATAACATGGGGATGTCTCCATGAAAAAGAAGCCGGGTTGACCAAAAAAAAATTTGGGTTTTGAAAAAAAGTTTCTTGTCAACATTTCTTTCCGTCATCAAATGAAATAATGGCGAGAATTGAGGATCATGGATTCCACTAATCATTTCCATGGACATTTGGTCAATGACCTCACAAACATATTTCAGAAAGTAGATAGTTTCACCCACTCCAGCCATTTCACTCGTAAGTTATCAATTTAATATCAAAATACACTTTATATTTAACATAATAGTCGTGATTAAACGCTCAGACACCGTCAGAATTCAGAAATACGTTTGAGCTGCTGGTCGGAGTTGCCCTCCTGGCGATAAAGCTTGACGGAAGCACCCGAAAAAAACATAGCTGCCGAGTGTTGCCGAATGCCTAATCGAATTGGAGAATTGGACCGCGTTTTGAGTCATCAACTGGTAGCTAAAACTTGATACATATTGACCCATCGATCATAGCCGTTGCTCGATGATCGGTGTTTTGGGAAAACGTATCTGCGAAACGTATCGGCTAGACTGACGATATTTTTTTTTATTTTGTAAGGTTAGTTTGGCGACGATATTTTAATTCATTGAAGTCTTTGGTGTTTTGAAAATTGAGTTTTTGTACTTGGCTTTTGTAATTTTGAATTTGTATGGTCGTATGTGAAAACTAAAAAAATGCATGAAGCTGAAAAATTCAAAAAAGAAATAACAATTTTATAAAGGATTAAGGTATGATCACAGTATAAACACTAACCAGTAATATATCTCGTGACGTAGCTTACATTTGAGCTGGTGACCTTGGGAGAACTCCCAACCGACGACGGTAGCAGTGCAGTCCCGTCCGTTTTTTTTATGACAAACATATACCTATACCAACCTATTTAATATGAGACGCCTATGGTTGCCATGGATACTATGGAAAATAGTAAAAATAGACAAGCGGGCTCAATCAAGGTTACCGGTTACCCGGGCGACTTATGAATGAACGACACTGGAGATATACTACTGGTTAGTGTATATACTGTGGTATGATCATAACCTTGTTGAATATAACGCTTATATCTACCTTTGAAATCAATCAATGAACTAGAGGTAAAAAGTATGCTATAAAACTTTTTTCATGCACTTATGGCCAATACTGTAAATAATGAAAACACGGATCCTTGAATAAAGTATCTCTCAAAGAAAGAAGATTAAATCATCTCAATTATGCAAAGCGCCAATTGAAGTATAACCATTACCACTTAACCGAATGGACCTGCTAAAAAATTCAACACTACGCTTATAAACAGCTCTACTTTCTGTTTAAATATGAAAGCGTCCACTGCTAAATTACTCATTATATATGTTGTGTTCGCGTGAAATACACTGCTAAAAGCCACAAGTTCATATCCAGCTCAAGTTTTATTTACAGCAGTTACACAACCCATTGCTATATGATACACACATTCATGAAACAATAACTATCAACTACAATGGTTCTACAATAATCGACTGCACATAATAACCCTCACATTTTATCAGCAAGCTTAATATGGTGTTACAAACAGTTTATCAGATGAAATTAATGGGGCTGCCCTGAATCTGCTAAGCCGCCATTCGTAGCTGAAATAGTGCAGATTATAATCCGTTGAGTTTATAAATGCAGCGGCGCTACAACCATTTGGAGTCAGTAAGTGCACGGAGACCCTCAACAAATAATCCAGGTTATTGAACATTAATTTTGGTTTTGCCATAAAAACCCCGAATAGGGATTTGCGGTAATATAATCAGAGTAGGTTTTTAAAAGGGTTAGTTTCAGAATTTATTCGATTCATTTTGAGACTATGTTAAATTTATAAAATGCGGGATTTATAGAGCGACGCTTTTCGGCTTATCTTTGACAGTATCTATGCAAGTTCATACATTTATTAACAGACTTTTTCTTTATAAATTGGTCGATTGAATCCTAAAATACCAAGAGAAACTAAGTAAATCCTCGCTTGTCTATAAAGAATCTCATAAAAAATCTTCAGCTGGATATCGGATAAAATATTACGTCTAAAAGGGCTTTCGGCAGAACCCATATAGCTCATTTATCTCCGTTATATGTAATAACTTTCCAGAAATAGTTTCGGATAGGAAGCATAATTGAGCAACTTGCACTCAACTCACTTGGGAATCAAAATTATGTTGAAATATTGTAGTTAAATGACTTGAACTACACAATATTTGAAAGTCATCAGCAAAAATTGTTTTCAAAATACCCAAAAATATACTGAATAATCTAATATTTTGATGTTTTGTCTCTTTTTGTTCTACGTTAATAAAAAGAGATAATGAACACAGTTGATGATCTAGGTAATCGTTTTCGGGTTTGGAATATTATTGAAAAAATCATTCACGATTCAAGACGGAACTATTTTTTTTTCCGCTTGTTCTGGTTTCAAGTGAATATTGTGAACGTATAGGGTTCAACTATTGAACGAAACGAGGTTTTCAACAGGGTCCGTCAGTAGTATTCAGGACTGTTGCTTTGTGGGGATATTCTCGAAACGGAAAGATATATCGAGTTGCGGTCTTTGGGAGGTCCTTGACCAATTCTTCGAGAACACGTACAGAGTGTCCCACTTTTGCGGGGTATCTCCGTTATTCTTATAGATAGAAAGTTGCGGTTTTGTGTTACTTTTTCGTGAAACTGAAGATGCCGTTAACAAAATTTTCATAGCCCTTTTAATTCAATTCAATTCGAAAATACTTTATTGTCAGTGAATAAAATTTCATCGACAAAGCTTACTAAAATAATAACAAACACAGCTGAATTCCAGCAGACCAGGCAAAACCCCGTTTTGATTCAAATCTATCTCAAAATTGAAATCCAACTTGTGAGAAGAAAAGAACTGACGTGCATCTTGTGCACAAAATGTAGATATCCTCATTCAATAGAAAAAAATATAAAATTCCTGACAAAAGTGAAACATCCTAATCCCAATCGGAAAGAAACAAATCTACCTACCCACTAATTATTATTAACGCTATGACTTCAAAATAACACAACACAATCGAAAAATTAACCAACAAATCACTGTCGGCGTCGTCTGCTCTGACAATAATGTAAAATATCCTCAACCAGAAGAAAAAACACGAAATCGAAAACCAAAGTGGAACATTCTAATCCTATCTAATCGAAACCAAACAAATCTACCTACTAATTATTATTATCAACGCTTGGGCTCCAAAATAACACAACACAATCGAAAAATCATCCAAAACATCACCGTCACCCGCCGTCGATCTGCTCCCATCGGAAATCGCCCATTAGGAATCATTAATGTCAATTATTATTGCAATGTACTTAAATTTTTTTGTCTTCAATCCTTAAAAACGATTTATTATTATTATTATTATTATTATTATAAATCCAAAAGCGAATGAAATGAGATTCGAAGTGGAACGCTGAAAAAACAGATAATCTGTTGTTACATCAAATCATTGGGAAGCTCTTTTTAGGATTATTTCATTTTAATGGGTTAGTACTCACTACTCGCTGCTGTAGAAAAATTTGTCCAGCCGGTTGATATTGTTGGTGACACAATGAGACGAAAACTATCATCATAATATAATGGAAATCTAATCATGAACAAATGAACATAACCCAACTTTAAATGTCCAGCGAGATCCGCTTACGAGAAAGCGCTGAGCAAAACACTTAGCCGCTGACGTGACGCTTTACAACAGCATTACGTTCAGGTTTGCTTCTTATCAAGCAGCTTTGGGACCGCCTGAATAAAGCCTTTGTTACTTCGGCGATCACAATGGCAACGCCATGTCAACCTCAATGTCGACCAATCTGACCAATCAGAGATTGCGAGAATGAAGCCTTCTCTCTCCCTCATTAGATACACGCATAATGCTATCTTTTTTACGGACAAACATACCTTCCCTTTTATAAATGTATAGATAGAAGATAACCCTGTACTCACAAAAAATTTGGTTCAAATTACATCATGTTAAAGTAGAAAATTTTTACTGCACGCCTCTGGAGTCAATGAGGTTTAATGTGTGAATAAATCTTTTTTCTAGTCCAAAATCAATCCACTCTATGCGACAGTGAAAAGTTATTTTTTAAGGAATAAATGACACACTTTTTAAAAATTTGATGAAGACTTAGATGAAAACCAAAGCTGCTTACAAATCACCTTTCACAGAGATCAAGTCAACTCCAACAAAAATCTTTCCATTGGCAAACAATCAGAATTATCTCAAAAACTTTCCCATAATTCGAAAGTTTCAAAATTAACCCTTGAATTAAAAACTTCCATCGGGTAAAGGTTGTGAGAAAATTAACCACTGATAAACCATTTTGGAGTTTGCAATTAGAGAAACGAATACCCTCTGTAAAAGTGTAGCGGAAAATAATGGTAAAATCAAAAATCAAATGACGCTTCATCGAACAAAAGTAACTCTGGATAATTCACTTCCGTGAATTAAAAGCCACCGGAACTCAAATAAAGGTGCTGTGAAGTTAGTTTCGTTTTGAAAGTTGTGGAGCGAAAATTTCTACAAAAGCTTTTAGAAATTTGTTTATCGAGCAAATTGGAACTCGACGACTTCCAGTCATGAATGTTTGCACCTTTGAAAGGAAAAGAAAATTATGTTTAATGATTTATGAAAAGTTTATTTTGTAGATGTAGCCGGAGATCTACCGACTAGCACAATCAACTTATTGTCAATCGATCGTGGTTGATAATATTCAGATGAATGATGATGCACCAAGCACACAGAATAACTTATTATGTCCGGTTTCGCAACATTTGATACTATCCATTATATAGCAATTGATTTCATAAATTCATTCAACTGAACACTATCCAGCCGATAACTAGTTATCCGACAACTATTGTTATAGTTCAATGGGTTCAAGCTTGTATAGAGTCACTGGTATCCATAAAATTCATATCAAAACTACAAATAACAAAGCAATTCCGAGAATCACTCTGATATTTGGCTGAGATTATCAGGTTCATGACAGGAAATAATTTGTTTACCGTTATATTCACATTTTTTTCCATCTTGAGCCACAAATGAGGCTTTACATCTTTCTTGAGCCACAAATGAGGCCACTTGAACAAAGAAATCCTTTGTCGGAACTATCTTCCATTATTTCAATTTTAAGCTTACTGATCTATGAATAAACTATGTTGTATAATACATAAAACAAAATATTTTTTTTTATTTTTTATTATTAAAATTGTATTTTTACTTCATAATTAGGTGTTGATCGTTATTGCTTAGATTGTGATACCGGGCAACTAAATGCTAAATGCTATAAAAATATTCATAAATAAAAATTGAATTCAAAAATCTAATAAAATAAAGAGTAATAGGAGGTCTTTTAGTTTGAAAAGAGGCACGAGTCTGATATCAACTCAAAAAACGAAAAGTCGTAAAATAATGGCAACAATTCATAAAAAAGAGGTAAGAATCCGTTATCGAAAACGACAGCAAAAAAAAGGTGATGGACTTGAAGATGCAAAAATCCATCACTGTTAAAAAGCAACAATTTATACATTGAGAAAAGAGGTAAGAATCCGGTATCAATTCAAAGAAACGAAAATTCGTGAGGTAAGAAAAAGAGGCAAGATCCATGATCAACTCAAAGGGGCCGATATTCATTGTTGCTTCAAAATGGCAATAATTCATAAATTGAGAAAAGCGGCAAGAATTGGTAATCAACTCAAAAAGGTAAAAATCCATGTGTCAAAAAAAGGCAAGAATCCGTGATGAACCGTTTCACTTAAAAAAAAATAGCTAAAATCCGTATAGATATTGAGAAAAAAACAGTAATTTGGTGAATAGAGGAAAAGAGGCGAAAATCGACATTCAACTCAAAAAGGTAAAGATCTATGCGTTGGAAAAAAGAGATAAGAATCCGTGATGATCAACTCAAGGAGATAGAAATCCTTAAAACATAGCAAAAATTCGTATATTTTGGGAAAAAAAGCAAGAGTCAGTGAATGAGAAAAAAAGGCAAGAATCCGTTATGAACATACTACGACAAAATTTCCTTATACAGTGTGTCCAAAATAAAATGATGTTTATGGCACTATATGGGGATATTGGAAACTTTAAAAGATACGACGTTGCGTAAATGGAAGAAAAGCAGCGTATTTGTATGCCCAAAAATATTCCACCTTTGTTTTATTTTAAATCGATACCGTAATGTGGATACAGGGTGAAAAGGGAAAAGGCAAATTTTGAAAAACCACACAATTTTGCTTATTATAAATGCTAGAACTTTCAAATTTTCAGGATATGGTTAAGAGGATACGACAATTCTAAAAACGACGTCAAAAAAATTTTAGGCCCACTATGTTGCGTCCAGCCAAAGTCAAGTCTGTTTTTTTTTATGAAAGTCATATTTTTGAAAATCATTTTCAATGCGGATTTTGAAAATGAAAAAATTCAATATGGCGCCCATAAGAAAAACAAAAGTTGACTTCGGCCGGAAGCAACATAGTGGGCCTACAATTTTTTCGACACAATTTTCAAAATCACCGTATCTTCTTACCCAGATCCAGAAATTTTCAATACCTCATCTTTTATAATAACCGAAATATTGTGCTATTTAAAAAATGGCCATTTTTCTTTTTCACCCTGTATCTCCATTACGGTATCGAATCAAAACAAACCAAAGTGAGATTATTCTTGGGCACGCAAATACGCAACTTTTCTTCCATTTAACCGATACTGTATCTCCTGTAGTTTCCGATATCCCCACGTACATCATTTTATTCTGGACACACTGTATATCAACTCACTGAGGTAAGCTTAAAAAACAGAAACAATCCGTATATTGGTAAAAAAGAGCTAGGAGTAAGTGAATTGAGGAAAAGAGGCAAGAGTTGGACCTCAATTCAAAGAGGTAGAGATCCATGAGTTGGAAAAAAGAGGCAAAAATCCGTGATGAACTTGAGAAGACAAAATTCCGTTACCAACTCGAGGAGGTGAAAACCTGTTTTACTTGAAAAAAACAGCAAAATTCCGTGTGGTGAGGAAAAAAGAGGGCAGAGTTTGTGAGATGAGGAAAAGATGCAAAAATCGGTATTCAACTGACAGAGGTGAAGATCCATGAGTTGAAAAAAAGAGGCAAGAATCCGTAATGAGCGTGAGAAGAGAAGAATTCCCTTATTAACTCAAGGAGGTGGAAATCCTTAAAACATAGCAAACATTCGTGTATTGGGGAAAAAGAGCTAGGACTAAGTGAATTGAGGAAATGAGGCCAGAACTGGTCTTCAATTAAAAGAGGTAGAAATCCATGAGTTGGAAAAAAGAGACAAAAATCCGTGATGAACTTGAGAAGACAAAATTCCGTTATGGAGGAGGTGAAAACCCTCGTGAAAACCTGTTTTACTTGAAAAAAATAGCAAAAATCCGTGTAGTGTGAAAAAAAGAGGTGAGAGTTCGTGAGGTGAGGAAAAGATGCAAAAATCGGTATTCAACTGACAGAGGTAAAGATCCATAAGTTGAAAAAAAGAGGCAAGAATCCGTTATGAACCTGAGAAGAAAAAATCCTTTTACTAACTCAAGGAGGTAGAAATCCTTAAAACATAGCAAAAATTCGTATTTATTGGGAAAAAAAGGGCAAGAGTCAGTCAATGAGGAAAAGAGGCAAAAATCCGTTATGAACATAATATGACAACATTTTCTGATCAACTCACTGAGGTCAGCTTAAAAAATAGAAAAAATCCGTATATTGAGAAAAAAGAGCTAGGGAGTAAGTGAATTGAGGAAGAGGCCAGAATTGGTCTTCAATTCAAAGAGGTAGAGATCCATAAGTTGGAAAAAAGAAGCAAAAATCCGTGATGAACTTGAGAAGACAAAAAAGACTTGAGAAGACAAAAAGCCGTGTGAAAAAAAGAGGTAGGAGTTCGTGAGATGAGGAAAAGATGCAAAAATCGGTATTTAACTGACAGAGGTAAAGATCCATAAGTTGAAAAAAAGAGGCAAGAATCCGTGATGAACTTGAGAAGACAGAATTCCCCTATCAACTCAAGGAGGTAAAAATCCTCAAAAGATAACAAAAATACGTATATTGAGAAAAAAAAGGTAAGAGTAAGTGAATTGAGGAAAAGAGGCAAGAATCCGTGATGAACTTGAGAAGACAGAATTTCCTTATCAACTCAAGGAGGTAAAAACCTGTTTTACTTGAAAAAACTGCAAAAAACCGTATATTGAGAAAAAAAGTAAGAGTCTGTGAATTGAGAGGAAGATGCAAGAATCGGTATTCAACTAAAAGAGGTGAAGATCCATAAGTTGAATAAAAGAGGCAAGAATCGGTGATGAACTTGAGAAGACAGAATTCCTTTATCGACTCAAGCAGATAAAAACCTGTTTTACTTAAAAAACTAGCAAAAATCCGCATATTGAGAAAAAAGAGGTAAGAGTCCGTGGGTTGAGGAAAAGATGCAAGAATTCCCCTATCAACTCAAGGAGGTACAAATCTTTTAAAAAACAACCAAAATATGTTTATTGAGAAAAATCAGGTAAGAGTTAGCGAATTGAGGAAAAGTGGCAAGAATCGGTATTCAACTCGAAGAGGTAATGATCCATGAGTTGGAAAAAAAAGGCAAGAATCCGTGATGACCTTGAGAAGAAAAAATTCCGCTATCAACTCAAGGAGGTGAGAACCTGTTTAACTTGGAAAAAAAAGCAAAAATCCGTGTAAATTGAGAAAAAAGAGGTAAGAGTCCGTGAGTTGAGGAAAAGATGCAAGAATTGGTATTCAACTCACAGAGGTAAAGATTCATGAGTTGAAAAAAAGAGGCAAGAATACGTGATGGAAAGAAAGAATATCTTCATCAACTCAAGGAGGTAAAAACCTGTTTTTATTATTCTGATATATAGCGTGAGTTTTTTTTATGTTGAGTACAGGGATTTCGGAAACAAGCAAAGATTTTGGTTTCGTATAGGCTCTACACAAAACTATTTTTAGTTTTACAAAATACCATTTTCATAAGATTTGACAGCTGTCAGTAAATATTCCAAAAAAACTGTTTTTACCGCGATTTTTTATAACGTCCCGCCCTTAGCTCCGCAAATATTGATCGTGAGAGAAAATGTCAATTAGAAAAGTTTTAGGAAATTTTATTTTGAATAAAATGACAAACATTTTTCATCACATCCGTCATTTTTAACATGAAAAATTGAAATTTTGTAAAATTTAAAATGGTCTTGAGCATTGCCCATTGCCCATTCAAACATTCTTCAGCTTAAGCTATAGTTTCCGAGATCCTTGTATCAAAGTCGTGTTAGTTACACAAATCACAACTCAAGATCTGCTGCATGGACCGATTTTTATGATTTTTGATTTGTTGGATTTGTCCCCACTCCGAATAGCATAATAACTATTAGGACATACGAAAATTAACGAAACCAAAAAAATATGAAAACAAAAATTAACCGCAACATTTAGTGTTTATGAGAAATATATTTTCACATGATAAAAATACACATTAGAAAGTGAAGATCGTTATTGCTGAAATTGTGATATCTGTACAACAGCTGAAGATTAAAGTAAAGTTGATATTTGCACTGAAAAATATTCGATAAAATGAAAAGCATTGCATCCATACAAATTTTTAAAAATGAAAAACAAAATGGCATTTTTCGAAAAAAACACACGGTTGGAGCAGTCACATTCTTTTTGCCCACGCTGTAAAATGAAATGCAACTCTCTTTGAATATAGATTAATTTTGAAATAATAAGTAGATATGAAAAATCTTCTGGGAAAAAAATAGTACTAATAATCTAATACTTGATCTGGTCCCAAGGTTTCTCGTGTCTTTGTCGTTACTTCTTGGTTTCAAGATAGCATTACGTTGATGTTATTCATTATAATATCAATAATACTCGACCAGTGCTTGTAGGCTTCAATCTTTTTCAAGACGTATAATTTATTTCATTATGTACTGATGGAGAATAGCTTGAGGATCAATAACCGATACATAAATCACCATAATCAATTCTAGAAGTGCACGTATGTCGAACGAAATTTAATCAGTAAATATATGAAGAAAACAAAGTGAACAGACGTGACCTTTTATGATATGTAAGCTCAATAGCATTTGATAAAATATTCACTTTATAATGGGCCAGTGGACCACAGGTTAACGACGTTGTGATGAGTCGCCACCAGAAGACTAATATCGTCCATTAGACCATGCGCCCATTGGGATTTACGTAATTATATTGTTACATAGCAATAGTAAAATTCCTTTCCACTCCCAAACTGCACAAGAACGAGAAGTAATGGCCACGGAGCAATAAGCCATAAAAAGTCTAGTAAGAACTGGGGCAGTTACAGGCCTTCTTAGATTAGTTTTCTCTTCTAGAAAAGAGCGCCACTTGCTGACGTCCTAACTAGCTTCGCAATACAAAAGTAAGTTTTATATTTATTTCAACGAAGCGAAACTTCTTATTGCAACGGCAAGTCGAGAAATTGTTCTGAATTGTTTATAGTCTCCGAGTCTCCAAGGGCCTGGAAATTGATTGTTCCTTAGCTTGATAGTTATTTTTTTACCCATCAACGTATGTAAAATTAAGAGCCAGGATAATTAATCTCTCTAAAAACGTCATGAATAGAGGTGCTGCAAAACAGGATGCATTTTCGCAAAATGTGTGTTTCACGGATGAAAGATTGACGGCCGCATTGTAGGTAATAAATACGCAAATAAACGCGCGGCATGAAAAAAGGTTTATCACTGAGTCAGACAGGAATGCAATTGAAGCGGGTCTAATTGAGCTCGTTTTTCCGTTAAACATTTAGATGAAATTGGTTGTAGCTCAGTAAGGAATGTTTTGTATGAGTTAAATAGACTTTATTGACGCTATTTACAAAAAGTGCTTTCGAATACGATTGAAAGGTATTTTTAATAAAGCGAGTTCTGTAGAAATTAAATCACAAACACATAGTCAAAAGTAATCACAACAATGGCATTTAGTTCACTCGGCTGCACGGTTAAAAACAAAAGAAATTCTGTGAAAAGATTTTGGGTGCCAAGGGGTTTGTTCGATTACTGCAACTGACTGAGAGGTTTTTAGCGTTCATAGTAACTAATATAAGATATAACCAATATAACCATGCATGATCGTACAAAACAGGGATAATTGTCTGTTGATTGCTGCAGACAAAGTGGTCAATTCAATGAGGTATTATACTATGATTAAATTTCAACAAAATAATTGATACACAGAAAGATAGATATTATAGAGTATGGACTAACCCAACAAACATAGAAGGTCAAATCTACCGCTTCTCGACCTACGAATTGGTCGAAAGATAATTATGTCCAATTATGAATACCGCAAAATTACCGACACTTTACTACATATACCTATATATGCGGGGAAAGAAAGTAAAGTATTTTGAAAGTAATATAGGTCGATAGGTACTTGCCAACCACTGCATATCAATGTGAGATGGACAAGGATAAAGAACAATGGCGCAGTCGCGTACACGTGTGAATAATGGAGTTTTGGTTTTGTCACGTGTCAAAGTCACTATGGCGTCATACTGGGTATAATATTTACGTCGTAGTGGATTGCTTACAGGAAGAAAATTTAACTGCAAAAGAAACTTTCCTGTATAATATTGTGAAGATATACGTGTAGAAAATTGATGCGACTTAAATACATCTGCATTTGTCATTCGATGTTCTCCTGGTTGCATATGCAACAATTTCATAACTCAACTCGTTAACTCCATGGACTAAAAATAACAAGTAACAAAACAAATATTCCTCCCTCATGAAGCTATTTACTTTATTTCAGCGCTGTTGTCATGTGCTCTTAATGTTCTAGAGCTTTATGAAAAATACTGGCAAAAATTATTTAATTCAACTACCAAATTATCAATCTTAAACACCTATAATTCCGTATTCCCAGTTTTCCGTCACAAATGACTTTTCTATCGTTTAAAAACATTGTTGAAGGTGAACATTTGTATGAAGCTCTACATTTCATGATGAAATATGGCAACATCCGGTCGCAACTTTGAGGACGGACCGGCTGACGCATTGTTTACAAACGTCCGCTTGAGTGAGGTCAATGCGTTTATAGTTTGCTTATTTCTCAATAATTCAGAAAAAGTCTTGCTCTGTCTGTTCTAAATTGCGGGATTTAGTGTTTAATTGATAAACAATGCCTAAAAAGTGTGTAGTGTGTGGCCAGAGAAAAAAAAACAGGCGAAAATCGGGCGTTTCACCGGTAAGTAAACAAAAACAAAACTGGCCTATCATCATTGTGTTGGGACCAAAACATTCAATGCTAAAGGTATAGGCGTTACGTGTCTTGTTATTTTAAGTCTATGGTTATGCCACGTACTTGATTGTCTTTCGTACTCGATATGAATTTACATAAAATAATTAATTGATCTAACTCGTGGTTTTACGTACGTGCAAATTAACCCTAGCTCATACACGGTTCGGAGAGTTGGGTGTGGTAAAATGTTGAGCGCCACCAACTTGTAACAATCCAAATTGGAAGATCTCTCAGTTGTTACGAGACACGAGTTAACATCACTAACCCAAAACAAAACAAATGGTAAAACATCAACTAGACAATACTCAGTGAATCAATTCAACAACAATATTCATTCAACAGTGTATAATATGAATAAAATAAATAAAATGTGAGTAGGATCGAAAGCGTTCTAACTAAAACTTCGATAAAATTATAACGCAATAAACGGGCGAGTGTGATCACACCTAACAATAAGGCCGCACTGCGTCAATTACTCACTTCTTTGTCAACTGACTGTTATCAAATTGGAAAATGTGAAAGTAAAATAAATAATAATAATACACTGCTGTTCAAATAATAAAAAAAAAGGAATCTCTTAGCTGTTTTTTGACTTCTAGCTCTGGTGGTATTCTCGTCTAGTCCAACATTGACTCAGAATGATCTCCCATAAACCTCTTGTACTCTCAAATAGTGAACTACACTGTCTTCACTGGCAAGGTTCAGATCAGGGAAAATACCATTCAATAATTAGATGACATGAACAGAGAAACTCTCAGGAAAAAGAAAAACCCATAAGATGTTTGGGTTTTGAGTATTTATTCCAAATTCACCGGCACGCTTTCAGATTACTTAATTTGGAATGTTTCTGAGTTGACTCGATCAAAAAAAACTGACAGATCCTTAATAAAGATAATTTCACCACAATGCGCCACCAAAATCACCAAAATATCAGACTCTCTGATAATCGACGCCTCAAGTGGGAAATATTGAGCAATCCGCTTCTAATCCGTTCTCGACAACGATAAAAGATGAAGCGTTTCGCTCTCCAGTTTTTTTTTTTTTTTTGAAGTGAGTCACAGAAACGTAGGTGACTATTGTCAACCCTTCGGTCACCAGATCAAGGTATGTTCATAGGAACATTGTTCGGAAATAATTATTGTGCCCAGAACCCAGAGGATTGTTGTATAAAAATAGATGAGTGGCATGAAAAATCACCTGTTACAGTTAACTCGATTCCACAGAGTTGCCACATTGTGATTATTGTCGACGTCACCGACTCTCTATTTTTCAAGAATGTTCAAAATTAGAGAAGCCCTATAAAGACAATTTTGTGAATATCATAAACCAATTATCGATTTAGTACAAATTTTGAAACAGAGTTTCATACCTCATTAACTGATTAGTTTAATAATTGATTGATTAATCAATAGTTCTCTTATAAGGTGTCCCAAAAACGAGTTGTCACTGAAAAAAAACTATCAAACAAAATCGAAATGAATAAATCAAAGTCATCAAAATAATGTGACACTCATTGGAGAAATGATCTCAAATTTTGGGTTACAGCTAAAGAAGAATTTTGTACCATCTTTTCGGAAAAATATCAAATTTTATTGTACAATTTTTCGAAAACTACTACAGAGAATTGCATTCAAGAAGGCAAATAAACAAATTCATGTGAAACCGAGTCACTTCTGTATTTGACATTTTTTCAAAAATGTGAAACAAAGTTAAAAAGGCTGTCCATTTATAATGGATCACCTTGTATATGGTGTATTTTAATTTCGCTTTTTAGAAATTTATGAGTGATCAAACTTGAGACTGCACTATTGGTAACTTCTTTAATATTGAAGATACGAGGTCGTTAAGATTAGTTTTTTTCTGCTGATTAACGTGGTGTTCAAAGAAAAACAATTGAACATCGCGTTCTCGATTTATTTAAAAAAATGAACTTTTTGTAAATGGGACACCATGTATATTCTTATTATTATCGATTGCCCACTTTTTCCCGAACATAAAAGGTTATTATAAATTTTGTCTTGAAACCAAAAATAACTTTCATATTCGCTATTTACCTTTCTATATCGTGCTGAATGTGTTTTGTTTATCTAGCTCATCTTGAAACAATTAAATCAATGAATTTTTTTACTTTGACGTTTATAAATTAGTCAAGGAAAATAAGCAAAGATTTATCACCTTTTATGAAAAACAATTGTCGATCGCTAATGTTAAAAATATTCACTGTATCCCATCTAAAAAAAGAACTTTTTTTGAAATAACTCGAGAACGCGATGCTCAAATGTTTTTTTGACAGCATGACGTTAATCCGCAGAAGAAATACTACAAGCTCTCTCATTTGAAACACCTCGTCTTTAAAAAAAAAAAGATGTTAGCAATAGTGCAGACATGAGTTTGATGAGCTGTATATTAATTTAAGCATTTCTCTATGTGACGTACCCAAATGGTATATTATTCAACGAGTAAAAACTCAACTATTAAATATATCATAATATCATAAATTAAACTAGATAATCTAATAAGAAGCGGTATCAAAATGAATTTCAGAAATGTCAACAAACTAAACAATATTGCTTTAAACAAAGGTAAAATATATCACCCAATTAAGCAATTAGTGTCCTAAATACACCCGCTCGTTTTTATTTACCTTTGGGGCATTTCGGAAAATTATTATTTCAGGATTACAAATATGAACGGTGATACATCATTCTGAATATGGAGTAAATATAAATTTGGGGGACTGTAAAAGTTTAATTTCAAAAAAAGTTTAATTTCTAAAACAACATAATTTGTGATTTACTGTGGGGGCGTTTTTTTAATGATTGGTAGATTGTTTTTTTTCAAGTGATTTCAAGTTATATGAACTGTCGAGTTTACTTTCATAGGTATTAAAATGCCGGTAGTGCAGAAAATCAAACAAAAAGTGCCAACGAACTTGACTTTGCAAAAATAATTGAATTCAAGAAAAGTGGTCGCCCAGTGCCTGAACTTATTATACGACAAACCAGTAAAGAAGAAGATAAAGAAGTTCATTGAAACTTTCGCAAAGGTATGTACGATTTAGCAGACTGAACATGTGGTTGTGAAGTGTCGATTGTCGAATTTATTTCACTGTTTCGTTTGTTTATTATTTTGTAATGACTCGTCCGACACGATACGAACTTAACACATGAGCGGCGAATAGAACGAAACTTTCCTTACTGGACATAAGGAAAAAAATATTTTTAAAGGAGGGAAAATCTCACAAAAAAAAACTTTTTTCCAACCCTTAGTTTTGACCTCCCAAGAAAATTGACCACATAGGCCAGACTAAAATTAGTTTGAACATAAATCGGCACTTTTCATGACACCGTTCCGGACAATTCCACACAATAACGTTACAGGTTACAGTTTAGTGTCAAGGTGTGGTTCATGCGATAATAAGATTAAAAATAGATACCAGACTGCTTGTCAATAAACAACTAGTTTCCGAGTAAGTGAACTATAAACATACATGCAGTGGACAGTGCATTAGAGTTTTAAAGCCAAATAAAATTTGGAAAGAGAAGAGAAGGCCAACGGCGGCTTAACGATAAGGTCAAATGGTCATTGCACTCCCAAATAATCAACAAGATTTCATATTGATTTACTTTAATAATATAAAAAAAAAAAAAAACTTCCATCAATACATCCCATGATGCGCGCACGTTGTGATACCCGAGAAAAAACCAACAAATCTCAAACGGCGCACATATTATTTGGGTCAAAATTCAACTTTGACGAAAAATCGCTTCTAACTTGAATGCTATATCACCACGCATAAGCTGCTGGAGACACAGAGAGAGAGAAAAGTGATTGGCGTGAGATCAGTGTGTTAGAATGAGAAAAAATATGTCATGTTAGGCATTGACCAAGCAACTCCCACATAGGCACGGGGTTAATTTGCGACCTTCGCTCCCGTTTTCGAACGTCTTCCTTCTTCGTCACACATTGTGTTTTTTTTATCATGCATTTTGAGGGATTGTCGAATAATGTCAAGTCAGCTGATGCTGATAGATTTCTATTGATTTTATTTAGCGGGCGGATTGTTTACATAACATCGGTAATCGGTCGCGTATTTTGTTTTTAAAATGTCGGATACGTCGGATCGTTGTGTCGTGTGTGAAATTTTGAATTTAAAAGACGGAGATGGTTTGACATTTTTGAGAAACGCCTCGATTTCAAGTCAATTTCATGTCTGTTTGAATTTTCTACAGTGAGAAATGACTCGAGGAATGATTCTAGACTTATGAATAGGTGAGTTTTTGGAAATTGCCGAGTCCTTATACTGGTGCTTTTAATTTTTTTGCGCTCAGTACGATTTATTTCAATTATGTATTTGCTTCTTCGTTTTTTTCTCATTTGAGATATCGCGTTAAATGTTAGAAGTTGGGGGCTCTTGACATTTTTTTCGTCTCCGAATGTTTGCGTTGCTCCACCGCACAAATCATATCATTTTGACCTCCCTATTGAATAAACCTCGAGCCGCCACTATGGAGAAGGCAAACATTTATGACAAATGGAGGAAAATCCAAATGTACAGGGTGTCTCAAACTGGACGCGTTCTTATGACAACACCTCTTATTTGAAGATATAGAAGAAAATCAACTAAGGCGTCCGGGGCTCAAATTTAATGAGAAACCCACTGGCGCAAACAAAACTTTTCTATCTCTTATCGTTTGACCGTTAGAGGGCGTTTCTCGAATTTCGTCGAATATTTTATATCCTATAACTTCTATATTAATAAAGATAATCAATTTTTATAAAAACTTTCTCAAGGCATTTTTTTTCCGTCGAATCCATTGCGATAGGTATTTTTTAACAGGGCGTTCAGATAAGTTTTTATAGATATCCGAAACTGGACGCGTTCTAATAGGAACTAAAGCTATCTTAAAACTTATCTAAACGGCGCCCTGTGAAAAAACTGCCTATTGTAATGGATTCTACGGAAAAAGGTGCCTTCTACCAAAATTAATTATCTTTATTAATCAAAAAGTTATAGGATGTAAAATGATCGACGAAATTCGAGAAACGCCCTCTAGCGGACAAACGATAAGAGATAAGAAAATTTTGTTTGCGCCAGTGGGATTCTCTTTAAAATTGAGCTCCGGGTACCTTATCCTTGATGTTCTTTTATATCATTTTCAAACAAGGGGTGTTCCCATGAGAACGCGTCCAGTTTGGGACACCCTGTACAGCAGTTCACTGAAAATTGAATTAAAAGATGAACTGTAGAATAATGCAGATTGAATAATTATTATTATAAGAATTTTTTTTGTCGTAGGAACACTTACAGGAATCAACAATCATTCAAAAGGGACAAACAGAATAGACATGAACATTCTAATTTGCTGCATGGTGAACTTCTGCGGAAGCAACCAAAATAGATAGAACTTGATTTCCAAATAAATGGACAGAGTAATGGTTAACTGGGTCCAGATCTGTCTTCTGACAGCTCAGGTCTGGCAATGACAATCCAAATATATTAGATGGACAGGAGAGCAGTCGTGAATAATAATTACTGTTCCTGCTAGTGAATAACTATCGAAAACGTTAGAATTGAATCAGTTGGGTGTTGTATTATCTCAAATATGTTATATCAATAACTCGCTTTATTGTATTATCGGGATCTAATTTTAATTTTTTTTCGCTAATTATCCAAAGGGCAACTCGATAAATGTGAAATGCTTGCATTATTTCATTAATTGATGGATTTTGTTAAAAGACATTTGATATTTTATGTTTTAATTAAAATCACTGTTAGAAGACAATATTTTGCTGAATATATTTTGTATTAACTGTAAATTGGCGAGATTATATCAATAATTCACCAGTTTTATTTTGAGTTTTGGTAAAATAATTCAACCTCAAAGTACCAAAAAAAAACATTTTTCAAAAGTCTTTATATTTTATGAAAATAAAATTCAAGATCCACCAATCAAATTATTCTTCCAGCAAGCGGTAAGTTAAGCCCTGGTAACATGAAACTATGCCTTTTTCAAATTTATTCCCTTGCAAACGTCTTAGAAATAACATTACGGAAGGTCGACAAATTGTTATGAATACTTGATGGTTTCAGGTTTTCTCATTTCAGTAACTTGGAAATCAAATTTCGCGTATTTCAAGAGAAGGTCTGTTAAATAAACCCAAACCCATTCTGATGAAGACGATCACCGCTCTCTATTCAAGCATCGTCACTTGGATTTTCCAGGGACATGTTATATCAGACCCTTTTTAAATAACAAATCGTATATACGCCGGGGCCAACGCTGAAAGTTCACGTCGATTTATCACCAGCTGACTCGAGTTTGAATATTGAGATTGGAAATCGTTATCGTATTGGCTGAGAAAAGTTCAAAATCACATCGAACCAGATTGTCCAATAACAAAAGCCTTTGTATGCCTGTGAAACTCGGCTAGATTGACAAACAGGCGAATGTAACGAACTTATGTTGTTTCATCGTCAAACAGATGGGGAGAAATATGGGTCAAACCAGTCAGCAAATTCGCATCGATAACTCAAGGTGACCAAGAGAACATTGCTGGCTTGTGTGATTTAATTACTTGTGGATTTTTACTCAGCAAACTCAATTTGTTAACATAACTTTGTCGTAAACGATTGAAACTTTCCAACAAAGGACTCCAGTCAAAACGTATGGTTCGTGGAAGCAATTAGAGGGTTTAGCGCCGATTTCAGGACTGAATTTCAATTTTCACTTTAATTACAACATTTGGCTTGCATAGCTCCATTACCTGATAATGAAAATGCCGCCGTACTATTTATTGCTTTTATTTATAATCCGACTTCGTTCCGGCCAGTGTAAAGAACTGTATTTATTGTTGATTATTTAAAATTATTATCATTTTGATCATTAATTTGAATATTGACGATCAGTTGTTGGTTGAATCACTGATCTGTATATACAGGGTGTTACTAAATGGTATGTCATAATTTTAAGGGGGAGTTCCTGGATACATTTTAAGTCGAAAAGGTCATATGAACTTGGGTCTTAAAATGCTTGGTTTTCAAGATACAGGGTGTTAAAGATCTATTTTATTTTCAGTTTTGAATACATTTTCCAAAGACGGTTTGAGATATTGAACTGAATTTTGCCACAGGATATTATGGTATGTGAATACACTTTTTTTATTGTATAATTTTTCTATTTTTATTTCGTTTTATTTTATTTTATTTTTTATATTTTATTTTTTTTTCTAGAGTCAAGTTTATATGACCTTTTTGACTTAAAATTTATCCAGGAACTACCCCTTAAAATTATGACATATCATTAAGTAACACCCTGTATAAACTGGATAACCACAATGAATGGAAAATCATGAATGCAACCCAAAATGCATCGTTGGGTTGCATATTTGTCAGGGACGATGCGCGGACAATAATGAATGGGCGTGAACAACTACTGCGCATGCTCCTCCATAGCCGCTGTGTTTACATTTCATCGTCGTAAATTCCCAATGCCCTGTGACGGCTCTATTTATCCATAGTTATATAGATCAGTGCTTAGAATTCGTTAATATTTGCTGATGAAACTGATGATATCACTACAGAAGCTGGTAGAAATAACGAATCTGGATTCATGAAAGTGATCAGACTGAAGAATTGGTGAAAACCATCTAAATTGCTGAAGCTGAACATTCAAGAGGCAGATGAAACTAGAAACCTTTTAAAAATGATCAATAAATTTCTGGAATTTGAATTTGAAAAAATGGTTGAAATGTTATGATTGGCTCAGACAGGTAGCGGCAAGCAAGTCAAGAAATTTTAACAATTAAACAGTTTCAAACAAACGACACGAAGAGAAAGAAAATAATTCGATAATCACCCAGACACAGAAGACGATATTTCACAAAATTGGAAGAAAAGTATAAACAGATGTTCAGTTTTTTTCCTTCTTTTTGAATGGGAAAATAAAACCAAGCACTTCCGTGCGACAGAAACTCCCTTGAGGGTGCAGTTTTCTTGAACGAACACCCAATGTTACTGACTCCGAATGTTTGAATTTTGTCGGAAATTCTAAGGGTTGAAAATAAAAGTGCTTTTGATGAACCTTTTTTTTTTCTTTGAAATAAAACAATGCATGAAACAAGATTTCACCATCTGTTGGGCCTTGGGTGCCTTTATTTTCAATTTAAATTTAAATATTTTGGGGTGTTTTGACAAAGTCAAATAATCTTTAATACAAATTCTCTATGCTTTTTTGTTGATAATGAACCTGAGCTGACGCATGCATTTTACAATTTAACAAATTGATTTATAGATGAGGCGATCTAGAATGAGAAAGTAACTATAAAATTCGGATACTTGGTGTATCAAAGATCTGAATGGCATCTACCTAGCTCCATTTTGGAATGCAAGTTATTCTCAGTAACCAGTTTAATCCTTATTCATAGCAAATTTCAGTCGCAAAACTTATAATCTACTTTTGCCGGCTTTCATGCAATTTTCTCTAAATAAAATATCAGGCTTGATGAGTTTCCAGTTTATTTCTAAAAGGGCTTCATTACAACATTCCAATCCACCTTGGAGATTATGAATTGGTCTATTCAATATAGTTGAGTAGTTCAATTTAAACTTACCGAGACTGTGGGAGACTAAAAGGTGAATAAGTCGAAAGAAAATGTCTATAGATATCAATGGGCAATTATTACATTTCGTTCAAATTTCAATAAAATAACTTCTGGGTAACAGATAGGTATCTACTAGATAAATAAATGAAAAGTGTAGCATATTGAGTCGAAGCGACGTAAATATTGTTAAATAACTACCTGAAAATATGTTAAACATTCCTTTTCAAATTATATTATATTGAATTTGATTTCACATAGCGAAAGATTTTTGCACGTGACCTTTCAATCATTCCCCTTTGTATGATCACGTGTGATTTGTTTACATCGATGACTCTTGGTTTTGAATAATTCGTAAGTAGTTTTCCTTCTTAGCTACTCGATCATTCACTTTACTTCCAGGCCTTCTTGTTAAAGTGTTAAGTTATGGCGATGATTCTGTATATTTATACTTTTTGAAATTTTTTGAAATATGATGTACATCAAATAACGATCTAGGACAATTTTTGGTGAACAGTATAATACGAATACCCCATTTACTTGGACAAGATTTGTGTTTTGTCACATGGCATCATCAGACGCAATAATAAACACTTTATTAAATATACATATCATGGCGAAAAACGTGTGATCTAAAGGGAGGCTTATACTGGAGATCATGCGAGGTGATAGGCACTTCGCTTATGAGAGAAATCACATCACACCGAAAACGATCAGTGGAAAAAAAATATTCTGGAATGCATGCGGTGTGTGTGCAGTGTTAGCTTTCGTTCGATCTAAAATGCAACGTTGTCAGACTCATCAGTCAATCATGTTATTATTTTCCTGCCACGTGACATAACCTACAAAAATTGGTGTACTGTCAAAAAGTGCATCGTCTAGTAACAATACTATAAACATACAAATTGGGTGAGTATGAACAATAATATTGTATGTTAACACTCAACCTATTGGTGTGACGACTTCGCTTGATTCTTGATTCTGTTTCCCAACAGGAGAGATTTGTTCAGAGTATTATAAGAAGTAAAATGAGGAGTAGCATATCCAAATTTCACTCAATTTGATCAACGTATTCTTGAGTTATGGATCTTCGAATTCCATAGACTTTGTTCGTCAAGTTAACATCTCATTTATCCCAGACTTGCTAGAATTTGGTTTCCCAACAGGAGAGATTTATCACATCATTTATACTTCCATAACTCACTTCATGAACCAACATTTCAGCCAGCCTATCTAGAGGATTTTTTGACTCCAATGGCATAGTCTGGATTGGGAGATTGGCATCCAATTATTGGTTCATTCGCTTTTTTACAGATATCCCTTAGTGACCTGGTATCTATCCTAGGGAAACATCGTTGGTTGCTCCCAGAGCGGCAATATTTTGATGACAATTCCAGACTTGCCTGGATTCAGTTTCTCGACAGGAGAGATTTTTTATTGACGTCTACCTATCACTCGATATAAGGATTTCTTTTTTTCGTAGCATCTCCTGAGATTTTCATGTACGCATAAGTGAATTGCAGGTACGTTCGCTCGAAAAACAGTAGTGTGCTAAACCAAGTGGTTCATATGATTCACACGTTGGGGTTTTCTCTTACGATTTCAGTGCCTGTCCCCTTAATGTTACCTCCGTTTTTCCAATATTTCTTCTTCCCAGTGTCGCTTGATTTTGGAAGACTTGTTGAAGTTGATATTCTTCAGCATATCACTCCTTATTCATATTATAGGGAGGTTCGTGATTGTGCTGGTATGACCTTGGGGGTTCCAGTAACTGCAGTTTCCAAAGTTTATATGCCTTTATTTTGCCATTTTGACACAGATATTCAGAGCAAGCGTTGATGTACTTTCCTTGGCTTCAAAGACATGTTGACCTCTGATACGCAGATTTATACCCCACGTTTTGCTCAGTGCACTTTTTGTGGCCATTGTCGCTTTTCCTCGAGTGACTATTTTTTGAAGGTGTGAGTTTCATGAGAAGTCGTCGATGCCCAGATTTTGACTTCCCCTGCAATAGGGGATTTGATTTGGCTCACTATATTCCTTTTACTCTTTAAGCTAACCAGGAAGATGTTCTGAAGATTCACCTATAGGTTCAACTGCACCAGTTTTCTACGATAGTTGAGACGGTCTGCATCTGTTGTTGTGTACTTCATCTGCAACTGGGTTCCAGAGATAAAGAGGTAAGACTCCTCCTTGGGGGCAGCCTCTAGCTACTTCTATAGTTGCAGTTTTGTCAAGCATAGTTGATGGAGCTTCCTACCTTCAGTGGTTGCTCTATTTTCTGAAACTCATCCAGAGAGACCGCAATGATTTACCAGGTATTTTCGTTTTTGTGAAGTGAGGTTTCTCAATCATTCTTGTATGGTCTAAATCCCTTGGGTTGATCTCGTGAGTGTTTCCAGGGCATGGATATAATGTTTCTTGTTACCGAGTAATGCCTGCTGCAGATGAGCTGGTATCATCCCAACACATTCACATCCTTGGGCCAAAAACATTTTGTCCTTCTTTTGACTTTAATTTTGATTAAAATGGATGATTTCCACTTATAATTGAAAGGAGGAGGTATTAAAAATTGTCAATATATCGTGAATTGTAACCCTTCGATTACCGAGTATTGATCCCGTGAACATTGAAGGTATTAGGTAATAAATCAGCAGTAAAAATAAAGACACCGCAGATAAATCACTAATGGGCGTGTTGCACTTTTACGATTATAGCCGCTGAGAGCGAAGTTGAACAAGCAAATTCGATTCAACTGCGTGCGCAAAAAGTTATTGTTCACGACACATTATAAAAGCAAAGTAGACTACTAATGCACCCACGTCACAAGTTCTATATTTATACCCATTGTCGGCACATTTATTGATTTTCCAATGCGAATAAATCACGGGTTATAGTTGAAAGTCAAAGGTTAACTTTTCCAAGAACTTTTTCCTATGGCAAAGTTGCGATCAACTTTTGTAAACTAATTGATCCCAAGGTAGCACGTGCTCGGCCAGAATTTAGATCATGGGAAAGTGCTACATCTCATGTATTCTGCTTGAATTATTTGGCTTAATGGAAGTGAGAACAGGGAAATTAGCTGACGACAACCAGCGACACCACCTTTCTCTATTTGATAAATTTGATAAGAAATGAGCATAATCTTCCGGATTCTAGGAAGCTAACTCTAATCTAGAGTCGTAAAACAAAGTATGTTCAGTGGTGTTTATTTATATAAGAAGTTTTTATAAAAATTAGTTTTTTTTTAGCGTCTGCGGTCATCTAATAAAATCCCGCTGGAATAAGATCACTCCAAACGAGTTAGAAAGCTTTTTAGCAGTCTGGAGCCCATTCCAGACACCGTAACTTTTTTTATGGGTTCGAACTAGTAATACTGAATAGCGCGCAACATACGTCTGTCTGACGGGGTCCTGAAATTTTATGTAGTAGGTTGCTGCCTGAGACGTAATAACTGCGACGCTGTGCGTTTTGCGGCTTGGCTGCATACAAAAAAATCTCCTCGGTTGATTTGAAAAAGATTCCCTGTTATTGAAATTATGGATTGTACGCAAAATTCAGTAGAAGCAAAGTCAGCACGATGTCTACATTTGCCGCTTCCTCCAAGTCTTCAAGGTATTATTGTCCCATATTCCTAAGGAGTCCTTCTTTCAGAGTTGGGCAGTGGCACAGTAGATGTTCTATCGTTTCATCTTCCTCGATGCATCCTTGCAGAAATCATCAGTCTCTAGGCCCCATTTTTGGAGCATGGTTCCGATTTCGCAGTGTCCTGTGATTACTCCCACAAGAGTGATCACAGAGGATTTGCTTTGCTCTAGTAATTTCCCTGTTTTTTCCATAATCAATAATTGAGCTTTCGATGTGTGATTGCTCCACCTATATATTTCTCCGATTGGAGAGTCTGGACATCAACAGGGGTTCGGCTCCTGATGGAATTACTCAAGTTCCCTTAAACGCTGTAGTTTTCCAATCGAACATGCACCTCAGACTGAAACAGGGTCAAGAAACTACAGAGGTCTCCCTGCTGGCCATCATACCTGAAGTGATGGAATCTATTTTGACTCTGCCTCATTTTCATTGGTCTTCTGAGCGAATGCTCTAATTAAACCCTTCTAATCATCAACAAATAAATATTTCATTTATTTGTATACCAGACTAACCTCATATTTGTCAGCTGTTTTGGACATTTTTTACCTTTTAAAATAGGTACATCAAAGGACACTGGAGTATGATGGTACTGGTAATTGTCATAGTGATGTGCTCGCTGGTATTACTCCTCAAATAGTCCATTTATTTTACCGACGATAGTTTTGATATTGTTTCCTTGTAGGGTTGTGTTATTCTCAAATTATTTTGGTTTGTTATAACGTAGCAATCTACTTCGAGTTATGATATAGTGGTTACCGACTTCTGATATCTTTGTCGATACGGAAACATTCTCCGTTTCATCTATTCTTTTTGGTACCGGAACTGTCAGAAGATGGCTTCACTTTATCATCAAAACTTGCTTGTCAAATCTGTGTGTACCGTGAAATTATGATATTTCATACTTTTAAGGAAATTCGTTCGGCCTTAACGTTTCGTTCTAAGTTTTTTTTTTATTATTTCGGGCCAGCGAATCATCTGATGATTCAGGATCCTTTCCCCAATGTTCGGTAAGTGTAATCTCGTCGTTCTGGTCCATGCCTGGGTTTTTACCAATGCTTTTTCAATAGTGAAGTGAAGTCAAGTCAATCCCACATTCTCACGTCACACCGTGAACCCTTAACGAAGAACTTGGAGATACTCTCATCCCATAATACCACATTGCATTCCTGAACATCTTTTTCACCATAACAATCACAACTGCACTTGATATACGTTGTTTTTTGATTCTTTTCTTAAGTATTGACTATTTTCAAAGTGTTAAATTTGCAAGTACTTTTCAAACGGGTTCTTTGCAGATTCAATTTCGTTAATGAGTTGACAAGCTATGTGATCGATTATCGGTGTGACGCTTCACTATCGGGATGTGCTATTTTCAATTATTCATAACCTAGACAGCTGATATCAAATTTCCACCACAGTTTTATGTTTTGACTGGGAAAATCATGTAGGAAAGATTCGCTGCTTCAACAATGTATTTGATAATAGTTATGACTTGATGTAGGTAGTTTTCTTGATAATTTGATACCTGTTTGTTATGTCATTTATTTTTCTTTTGTATAAAATACTGTACTATGGGGAGTTATATCAGTTTTACTCCTGTAGGGTTTTTTTTCATGTTCGTGGCTCGATTTAACGTTCCGTGTTGAGATCACTGTGAGTGGCCACAGTTGCTGAAGTCAACTATTGGTCAACATTAGTCAACAACTGTACGTACTGGTTCCTGCTATAGCCAATCATCACCCTAGTTCATGTTGAGCTGAACCTAAGTCGAACGGTTACACCAGCTCATGTTGAACTACACCCCAACCTCCCATGTGTTAATGTAGAACTAGATAATGAGAATCCACAACATTTTTTCTCGGTTTTGTTTGAAGTAATCACTTAGGGACCATTTACGTCATAATTAATGTGTGACGGATTATCAAGCATATTGCTGATAATATTTTGGTGATTTTGAATTTGCGCACCGGCGCAATTTAACTAAATTTTTTAATAAACTTGTGGTCAACATCGCATATTGTTTATATCTTGAGGATTTCTGACTTGGTCCGTTCAAGACAGTGGCGCTACCCTCACCCAGCTCCTCGGGTCTTTCGAGCATAAGCATATTTGCACGCTCACTCAACAACTTAATTGCAGCAGAAGCTACTTTTCGTGATCGACTGGTATTGAACACTTTGACTTGTCAACCAGTTGAAAGCGTAGCAAGACTGAAAAGTTTTCAACAGATCTTGGCGTTTACCGACAGTTCCTCGTCGAACGGTTACAAAATGGCTCATGAGTTCATCAGGTCTACACAGATCTGACCAACCACACCGTCCTTCTGAGCAGGATTGGATTGGAATAAGTGGAAACATCTTGGGAGTGGATGAGGCTAGATCGTGGGAGATAAAAGTAGCATATCTTCCATTTTTTTAAATTACTCCGTTATTTTACCAATCAACTACCGAGAAGTCCAGCGTTTCTTCTATATACCGTTTTATTATTCATCTCAAACTAACGTTTGAATATTTTCCAGAACCACCGTGATTTAGTTTCTACTATCTCAACAAAGTAAATATTTTATCCAACCACGCGCCGAATTTAGATTCCCCACCAAGCTCCCTCAAAGTGGAAGAGCAGAAAAAAGTCGACCGGAGTCATATCATGTGAATTCGATAGATTTGTTGAGTTTCAAGAAATTTTTTCACAATAGCCTTGTGAGATGTTGCGTTATCGTGGTGCGAAATGAAAGCTTTCCACAAATCTGGCCCCTTTCCCCTTGTTGGCTTCATTTGAAGACATTGATGGCTGACCAGAGCTTGAACGCACGTGTTTTTGATAAAGTCGAATCGCCGTGACATTTTCAAAGATTCGGTAGATGAAATTCTATTGCAAATATTGCACTGAAAGGAACTGACAATATCGAGCACTGTAAATGAATTAAATGACAGATGGCGCTGATAGTCCGCGTCATTACAGTGACTATATACCAGACAGTGATGACAATGGAGGTCTTATTTTCAATTGACTAGCGACCATTGACTTTAGCGACGGATCCGCCATGTTGCAACTAGCATTCATGGTTTACGTTTGTCATTCGTGCGTCGTTCGTGTTTTGTGCTTGTTTTTGTATTAAATTTTATAACATGCCGATCAAAACATCGACGAAAAAAAAAGTGGAAAAAGCACAGTGACTTTATAGAAAGTAGCATGTCCGAGCTGGAATTTGAGCCCAGGACCTTCCGCACGCTAAGCGAGCATCAAACCGTTGAGCCAACGGGGCCGGAAATATTCAAAATTCTGGGTACAGCCGCCATGTTGCAGCTAACCTGAGCTCAATTGTCGTCACTGTCTTGAATATAGTCACTGTACGCGTCATTAAAAAGGACAGTTGTGCCAACTTGGAAAAAGAACTGATGTTGACCATTCCTTCAGACGGGCATTTTGAATAGTACATAATTCTTGACAGTATTAAACAAGATTTCAACCAATATTTCATGAACTGCTGTCTTGTTTTTGTTGTTGAAGTTACTCAGAAACTAAATACATTTTTAAACAGGTTTTCTACAACTGTATTATTTGGAATGTAAACTATGTAGTGAAAGGGACAAAAGCCCATTATACAAATCTGACCCTTCCACTTCCCCACCAAGCCAACCAAACCCAAACTTTCAGCAAACTTTTGGCTGAAAAAGTGACATGTTGGTGTTATTGATATTGATGATGCTTTCTGAGAGGTGATCAACGTTATCTGTATAGACAGAAGACCAAATTCGAACACTCTCCAAACCTATTTGCATGATTGAAGTATTAACAAAGAACAGAAGCAAAAAACAATCATCTCTCACTATTTCACAAGGCCAATAACATCAGCCGTTCTTTATCTGAACTTTATTGCCTCGTGTCTAGAGTTTCAACGCCCAAATGAACTTCGTAAAACTCTTAGTCATAAAGTCAGGCGTATAATGACTGAGAAGTTCAGTTTATGACCTGCAGTCAATTTATAACCTCTCGCATCGCGATTTTGTATGTATATAGAAAGATGACTAAACTTTGAACATCCTCGGGGGACGATGTTGAAGATTGTTTGGGGACTAAGCCGTTTTTGATGAAGTGTCATAGGCCAAAATGTTATATTTGATTGGGGAAGTTTCTTACGGTTTAATACCAGTTGTCTAATAAATAACGAAAACTGAAAATTAGTACATCATGTGTCAACCAGAAACTTGAAAAAATTTACAAAGCAGGGGGAGTTCAAATCTCAACTCCGCAAGAGGGCTGCGAGGTTAACATTCCAGTAGATGTCTGCTAACATGTCGCTTGGGGATTATCGGAGTGAACCGGATGCATGTTCACGGACAAGATGTTGATTTATTTATGTAAGTCTAATGGGAGAACGCTAGTTTGAGGAGAAATAAACTGTAGCAAAATTCGGAGTTGGAAAATGGGAAGATATATCGAAGCAATCTATGACTTGATGCATGCAGATAATGCCCGATAGTTTGAAAAAAAATTGAACATCTCCAGGCTTTTTTCTACTTGACCATTTTTAGTCTATAATGCTTTGACGAGGATGGGAATGTACTTGTAAATTCAACAACCAAAATAAAATCAAGTAACATTTGTATCCGAAGATGCTATCAAGATTTTAGTGACGTATGTTTGTAAAAGATATTAAATTAAATATTTTTTATGTTTTATTGGTTTTAATAAAGTGACAGTCCCCATCCATAGACGTTCCTAGAAGGATCCATAATATCCTGACATCTTCCTTCACAATCGAGAAGACAGGAAACATCCAACTTCTCTTGTATTTGTCATATTACTTATAATATGACGTATTGGACGGGTTGAGAAAGAACTGGACTTCCATTTACAATATGTATTATTTTTTTTTTTTGAATACTTTATTGTCGAAAATGTATAAACATTCATCGACTTGATACTTCAAGATATAAAATGTTACGTTCATTAAAAATATTAAAATATACAGAGTGACCCATTTGAAAGCGGGGCACCCTCATAACTTTTTAATTTATTGATCGATTTCGACGATTTTTTTTTTAAATATAGAGAGGAGAAAGGTTTATTCTGAAGCCATACGTCGCTCAGTTTTTTCCAAAAACCAAGGCCTACTGGAGCATATTTAGAGGCTGGAAAATCCAGAAAACATAATAGCGATTTTGGTAGAGAAAATCTGCCTACGCCACTGGATTTTCGTCCCCTGAAATGGGTCTGTACCAGATTTCATGAAAAAATATTACTTCTGTGTGTAACTTTTTTCTATTTTTTTTTGTCAGTCTGGTTTGTTTGTTTCATTGTATTTTGACATGAGAATATCTATTAAATGTTTATATTCAATATTCTTTCTCTGATAGATTTGCTATCGCAAGAGTGTCGAGGTAAGATACTTCTTGGTGCATAAAAAAATTAATCGTTAATTTTTAAATACTAGGAAGTCGTCCATTTTCTCATTTATTGGATTCGTTAATGTTTAATATTTTTTCATGAAATTTGGTACAGATTCATTCCAGGGTATGACAAATTGACAAATTCAGTGGCGTAGACAGATTTTCTCTAAAAAAATCGCTAATATGTTTTCTGAATTTTTCAGCCTCTAAATATGCTCCAGTAGGCCTTGGTTTTTGGAAAAACTGAGCGACGTATGGCCTCACAAAAAACCTTTCTACTCTCCACATTAAAAAAAAATAAATCGTCGAAATCGCTCCATAAATAAAAATGTTTTGGGGTGGCCCGCTTTCAAATGATGTAGATAGCAATCATAAAAGTTATAAATTAACCTACATGAAACAAACTTGAAGCAACAATCATTATAAAACACTATAAAATTTCACATATAATAAAAGACAGATAAGTAATACTACTCCACGGGGTTCAAAAAATAGTCAGCCAAGGTGTAATGAGCCCCATTCAATCAAATTTTCTTCACACTAGCCCTGAATATGCTTAGCACTGTCGAAGCGTGGATGGAAGATGATTATATAATCATCTACCATCAAACAAAATTGACTTCGATTAGAGAGGATGTAGGTCTAGTAAGGGTGATATTGTTAGATACCTCCAAAATAAACAGATTATTCAGTGTCAAAATGTTCTTCTCTCTAAACACAGATCTACAAGATTCACGAGGACCCATTCCATACAATGCTCTGATGGACCTCTTTTGAAGAACGAAAAACGAACTCAATATACCTTCAATAATATCCACTACTAGGTATATATTTACTCATTGCACATAACAGATATCATGCATCTAATAGTGCGTTTACACGGTTTCGTTTGACGCGACATCCAAAGAACACGAACATATCCTCGGATGTTTGTGCACGTGCTCGCCGGTTTTTTGGCAAAGTTCATAGGATGAATGTGCTTGTGCACGCGCTTGATCCTCATCCCTTCAGTATCACGTCTCACGTTCACCGATTGAAAAGATGACGGATTGGACAAGCGTTCAAGTTTATATTTTCTAAAATGTTATCAGGTAAAGTGATAGACTAAAAGCCGTCACAAAATTGACGTTCGCGATGTTGTCCATGATGGCACTGACTGACTGGTGACCCGCCGGTCCTCGACGTGCGACTTGCTGTGCTGCTTTCCGGGCAGTTTTCAAGGCTGTGTGGCGCGCGTCTGAACTTCTAGAAGTATACCAAATCTATTTTATATCAAGAAAGCAACAACTATCACTCAAATGATATTCATCACGGGTGTTATTGGATGATGGTTACTCCAAGGCCATCGGTATAATATTGCTTTCGGGCATTATCGCCCTTGGTATACAGGGTGTTGCCTTATTGCGTACATTAGATTGAAGGGCGTATTCCTGAGCTGAGAGGCAAAAAAGTTGTATTTTTGGTTGCTTTATTTAAGAAAAAAGTAAAAATCACCACCAAGTTGGTGACGTTCATTTATTTAACAAAAGAGATGCTCATCGGGACGGCACTTGTCTTTATAATTATTTTTTACTGAGCTAGAGCTAAAGTTGGCTTTTATCACTAAAATTGAATCTGCCAAATTTCAAAAAGATCGGTTCAAGAATATTTGTAACATCCGTGAAAACCCGTGTTTTTTCAACATCTTAAAAACAATGCTTTTCCGGACCCATGTTAATTGAACTTTTTTTCATGAAATTGGCTCAGGACGCCTTTAAAGTTAATGTACGCAATTAGGAAACACACTGTATCTCTATCAAAGGATTCCTGTTTTGAAAACTTGCAATCATAAAAATCTTTATTGCATGGCTACCTGGTCTACATAATCATAAACTTTTGCGACAAATTAAAATGTACTTTATAGTGATACAGGGGTTAAGTCGTTGATAGCCAAAATTACTTGAAAGGCAAAGGGGAGTATACTGCTGCCCATAAAAAAGTTCCATAAACGTCAGTCGTCAGACAGTTCATGGGATGTGAAATAGACATTTGTCGCAATGTGAATATTTAACTTTATTACCTCATTTCAGTCTTTGAAGGACATAAATTTCAGCAAAAAATGAAAGAGGGTGATGAATACTTCGGTTTCCACTAGAATTCTTTATTTCTCGTTAATTTGCAACCCAGGGATACCAAACCCTTTATTTCACAGATGAAGGCTGCATACATAATTTTGTCTCTAAAAGTTCAACCAAAATTACAAAATGCACACCAAAATGTAGATAACCCTAATATAATTCACGTTATGATCCCAGCAACCCAATTTCAGTTCCATTTAGAAACCAAATAACCACTAGCCACAGACTGCTGACATAAGTTGAGGACAATAGTGTTGGAAATGGCTCTTTATTCCCGTTTCTACGTAAAATATTCCAAACCGTAAAAACCAACGATCCTCAAAACAAATAAAATCCACTTCAAGCAGAATAAAAGTGCATTTTTGAACATTTGAACCAGAAGATAAATTGTCAACAGTTCTGGATACAAAATCAATGCATCCCCAGCATCAATATGGATAACAGAAAGTACACAAAATTGGAGCCGACAACGACGAACAAATAAGATTTGACAAAAAAAGTGGCCATTATCGAAAAGGCTGTCGCAAACGGGAAATGGTCTGTTGACCCATTTAGATCTGAATATTGTAAAGAAAGTAAATCGATTTCGCTCGTGTGACACCAACTTTTGCTAAAGAAGAGTCTTTGGGTGAAATTTGATTGCATTCCTTCAGATAACTTCCATGGTATGCACAAACTTTTCCATATTGTCTGCTATGAGCCAGATTAAATTCTCAAGAGACAGCGAAATTAAATGTTCTCTCAATGCCACAGGAACTGATTATTTCAAGTGAATATGAGTGGAATTATTAGCTGTTCTTTTCTTGAAAAAAAAATAGAAAAACAAATTCAGAGAAGAGAGAAAAGGAAATAAAGGGTATTTTTAACCCTTTATGTACGATCAGGGGGTGGTGGAGATTAGTGAACGTTGCTAACTTGTGCGGAGAGTTGTCGTGCCCAGTAACACTCTCAAAGGAACAGTTGTTGCAACTCTAATTTGCGCCACTCGCTTTTGAAACCAAGTCCTGCGTACGCCAAAGACTAGAACTGCCCAGAAAATGCCATTTATTTTCAACTATACTTATGTATTATATATAAAATAAACACTCGTCGATATCGATAGGCAAGTAACGCCCAGTTAGTATAAAATGTCTCCGATATTCACAGTTTCCTCCGTTAGAAATACACCAAATTGATGTTACATACCGCTAAGTGATCACTAGGCGTTCACAGAAATGTGTGAAAGGTCGTTTTGTGACGGTTATGATTGTGTTGAATGTGGCAGTGAAACGTGAGTGAATGACACTCAAAATTACACTAATAATTATAGCTTGAACTTCAAGTGAATCTTGACGGTATCACACGAGTGTACACGAGTCTAGATATTATTAGTCATGGTCGTGATGCCGCTTGATGTCTCCAAAACGATGAAGTGGAAAGCACCCACCAAATAAGGGTTGTTTCGGTGACGTCAGCAAGCTAGTCCGGGGTGCTTCAATGTACGTTCCAATTGGCCAAAGTTTCGTGGAGGTTAGGCTGGTTGAGTGGAAGTCGGCCTACTCTTGAATAATGAAGAGTTCAGAGACAGGATTGTCCAAATTGGCCCAGAAATTCAGTAGACGAAGAAGGAAAAATGTACAGTGACAGTGAATGGACAAACAGTACACTAACCAACAGCACGTGATGCAGTATGTACGGTACGTAAACACAATCAGTAACAGACAGTAATAGTAACATAGTCAGTAATAGGCCAGAAATTTCAGATAAGCAAGGGAGTTCGGAGTTTGTACAATCTTATCACAGATGTAAGGTGGCCTTAGAAAGTTTTTGTGTTGAAACTGGAGAATTTCCACGATTTATGAACAAAAATCTGTACTAGAACTGCCACCAAAGCTTGATTAAATCGGGAAATCTTTCAGGAGATCGACAAAATAAGCCACGAGGTATGGTACCACACAGTAACCTCAGTTCTAACTGAATCTCAGGTTTTTTAGGAAAAAAACTTGAAAGACCAAGCAACGTTGCCAGACTGACAAGTTCATTTTGACTCGTATGAACTGAGTCACTCAAAATTGATCGCTGGACAAAAGATGAGTTAGTGATTATGAATTAATAATAATTAATTATGAAAAAATTATAATTCACACACTTAAAAATACTTCGACCTTGATTATTACTTAACAACTATACATTAACTTATAAACTAAGTCCCAATTTTACCTCCATACATAGACTAAAATTTATAATTTCACACATCGAAAAAGGAGTTATGAATAATCTTTCAAAAATCGTTTTAAGAACACATAAAACAATAATTATCATTCCCTTATAATCCAAACAAGATAATTATTTGCTGAATAAATCAAGAAAATAAATGTTAGGGGCTTTATTACAATGCTTTAAAAAGATTTTTTTCCATACATGAATAATTTATCTAAAGGCAAAACATCATCTTGCTTAATACAGCCTCATAGGTCTACATTAACCAAGTTTGAGATCATTAAACACGGTCTCAAGTAAGATATCCGAGAAAGCGGACTCGCGTTTATTAACGAGTCGGTATATTGTTGTAAATGACTTGGGCAGTGAGTAAGTGTTCATTATTCCAAGTTAGTCAGTTTGCAGGCTTCACTAACAAAAGACCTCTAAAAAATCCGGATTAGAGGAAGAGAGTGAAAATATCCTGGATTAAATGTAAATGAATCGCAGGACTACATCACTTTTTAGTATCGGATACATACAATGAATAATTCCCAGAAGACAGACTAGAATTGGGTTTATTGCTTAAAAAAAGATAAAATAAGAATCGTCATTGTATATTTTGAAAGTGTACTTGATATTTCTTCAATGTGGAATTCAGGCGCGCGCCACGCAGTCCGGAAAGCTCCCATACAGCGACGAGCACGTGCACAAACATCCAAGCCTGTGCTCGTGTTCGTGCTCTTTGTAAACGCGGCATCAACATATTTTTAAAGAGAAAAAAAATGTTTATACTCTTATGAAAATTAGACAGTGTTGAGTTGAAATACGAACACCAGAACTTTTTTCCACTAAGCATTTGGCCGATAGATGTTGAAGTTAAACTTATTCTATTGTTTAAATTTTCCAAGACAACGACCTTGACAGGCCCGAAAAAGAAAGAAAATGCATGAGAGAAAAAAATAAGATCGTCTCCAATAAGAGCAAGGACTCCAATAAAGCTGTGTCAACACGAATAATGAATCTAATAAAACGACCCTTCATCGAAACGTTATGGAAACTAATAAAATGAAGCGCATTTAATTAGTTCTTACTTATACAGATATTGTCATGAAAACAACAATCCACATCAGTAGTTGATGATACATCATTTGAAGCCAATGAAGTATTATATTTTGCGATATCCGATTTAAATTAAGATGAAAAAAAGTTACCTTAGACTTTGTTTTCCATTACACCCAACAGCGGCAATATCAAATTTGTAATTCTTTCTTTTCTCACAGTTGAGGCTGCGCCGGGCTTTTAGTTCTGCATGACCGTCTTCCCTCAATTCGATCTCAAATGGAGCCTCTCCATGGTGTTTGTTCACGATACGAAACCGACATACTTCCGAACCGGTAGCTCGAATTGGTGGCGTTACCTCAACCACTGTCTCGTTTTCCTTTACGATGCCATGATAGCCATTTTCCAAGTTGGAAATATCCAAGCGTGGAGCGTCATCTGGAAAGGAAAAATGTATTTAGTTTAGAATAATGTGATGCTATTCCATTATGAGCTTAAGCGTTTGATCTTTTCTATTAAATACGAACATTTCTCATGTCCTAAAAGAACAATACTTGAATCGTTTGAAATTTAGAGCCACTTTTACGTCCGGAGTTTGGTTGCAGAATTACTCATATTAGGTAGAGAATGAGTCATGCAATAATAACGATATTCAAATAGAGACGGGAAGTTTCCCAGAGCTACGCGAGATCCGGTGTCTGGAAATACTGATAAACTACACAGAAATGTATGGGGAGATAGTAGTTTAACGCCACCATTGCATTGTATCCGGTTTTCGAGATATAGACATACAAGAATCCTAATTCAATAAATGCATATAATATTTTAAATGGGATGAGTCGAAGTACGCAGCCCCGCTCAACTTTTTTTGACGTCACAGATCCATCCTAATAAGCCGCAATCATTTAATAACCTCAAAGTCACCATATAACAGAACATTCTGACGAGTATGATATTCAACGGGAATGTACGAATCATAACGTGTTGAGTTGTGTACATGGTCATCTCAGATGCATCATCTTAACCAAACAACTTAATCAACAATAACGCAAACCAAATGAAGTCATCACAAACAGGTCAATGTGGTTCAATTGGTTCACAAAGTTACGCTCCTCCTATCATATTCTGCAAATAATCACTTCTCCATGGAATATACATGTGAACACATTTCCAATGAGCCTGCATATTCAAACGACCCAACATATGTAAAAATATACAACATAAAAACCAACACTGTATTCACACCGACACAAATTCCCACAGTTCCCATACATAAAGACCACGTCAAAAAAGTAAAAACAGTTCTCGCCTCCGAAACACCAGGGCTTATATATTCTAAAATGAAGGAAAATATGAACGACTTAACGGTATTAACGCCACGTTTCCTTTTCTTTGTGATTCCGCTGCATGCATTGTGCTGATTCCGCATGTGAAATCCCTGAGTACGTGAGGTCAAAGCTGGAAACATCCTGGTGGAATTAATTGAATTAGTGGACAACGGCGGATTATGACATTGGTGAAGAAATGTATAGATTGTAACTTTCAGTCAGTTACACATGTTTACTTCAGCCTTCAGTTACACATGTTTACTTCAACTCCATACTTCCAAACAAAATAAGGCAACAAGTTTTGCAACCCTGAGCGTTCTGATTAATATTTATATCCAGATGTTTACCATTTAAACAGGTGCACACAAAATTCTCAATGTTAGCAAAGCGGCACCTCGAAGCAACAACTGAACAAACACACTTTCTAGTTTAATTTTGCTTAGAAATTCTGTCGCCTGACACTTTGAGAAAATTTACGATTTTGTGCAAAGTGTTGATAGTGTCACGGCTGCGAGAATCTCACTGATTATGTTTGGAACAGCTAGTTTCACAACTGCGTTTGTTGTGATTCACACTTTTTCATTGTTCAGTCAACAACGATCCTATTGAGGACTTCAATCTGTTTCCAGAAATATAGGACGCCCATTGAAACAAAATCACAGAATTTTTCCGATAATAATAGACCAGACAAGTCTATTTTTTCCGTTTGTGGGGTCTGTTTCAATGTCGTAAAATTTTAGTTAACCGACAATTTGCAAGAAGGAAAGATTTTCGTTAGTTTTCAAAAGCACTTTTTTTATGAGAATCTGCTAGTTCCGGAATAATATGCAAAAGCGTCTCTCGGAGTTGCACCGATTCCTCCTTCAGAACACCGCTCCGTTTCCTTCGTACGCACTTCTCTCTCACCATTAACCATTTAAAGGTATTTATTTTGAGGACTGTATCTGGCAATCACCGTATATGGTTTGTTGTCTTCCTTTTTCTCTGGTTTTCGACCAATACAGAGCGCAACAGAACACTTCACCGAACGCCTGGATTACTATCTTCACTGTCTAAATGCCACCCGATAGGCGCAGTGGGCCCTCAACCACAGAGATCCAAAGGGTGGCGCCCGAGTTTTGGAAAATTTAATTTTCCAACCCTCGATAAAATCTCCGACAAATCCAAAGCGCATCACACTTTGAGAAAACTAAAAGTAGGTTTGTTCAAAAGTGAAATTTTAGACAAAAGTCCTTTATTACGTTTATATATGTTTTAAGTACATTAAATCTAGAAAAAGCATAATTAAGTCCAACAAATCGTCGTTTGAAGTAGGATGATCATTGTGGAGACACGGATCCTTCCTTGTTTGAGTTCCCACGAACATGGTCATGGGGAACTGGAGCTTGGCCAGCCTTCCAACTAACTTAGAACATCATTCTGGATAATGAAATATCCTTCGAATTAGTACCTCAAAGTTTTGGAAGAAAGTTAACATGACCCAGTCCCCATCCAGGTCAAAAAAAATCTGTAAGGATCGATAGCTTTGAATTTCAAGTGATGTTTTCGTTATCTCTTGAAACCAACATACCAATGAGTTCCATGATCAGTCTGCCTCTCCATGACGTAGTAGCTCCTGCAGCAAAAGCTGTGTAGTACGCTGCAAGATTCTGAAAACTTCCAAAACTACATTCTGAATGTGGAATTTCGAAGCATGAAACGACAGGAAAGTTTCAGTATTCTGGGAACACTGCATTTCCAACACAAAAGTGCAAAGAGTTCCCGTTAAGGAATTCTTGAACCATCAGGACCAAGAGAGCATAGATGATCAACATTAATTCCACAGTACTCTGTTACTTAATTTGTAAAGGTCGATAATAAAAGCACATGAACACTCAGTTTCCATAATTTGCAGATGAATACCAGGAGAAGCAATCGCAAATTCATATAGAACGATTCTCGACAACGTTAATGCCAGAATTCAGGCACCGTTCCATATTACTGATCACTATCATTTAGACGTCAGCTTCCTGGGTATTATCCCTGACACCGCAGCCTCTGATGAGCTCATAGTGTTTTTAATGTGCCTGTCTTTCAGTCAAAAACTGGTTTGGTTTGGATAAGGTTTGTGACTGTTTCCAAGGTTTCCAAGCTATCCGACCTTTAAGGAATTGGAATAGATTCCCCATCATCCCTTCTCCAGCGTCAGAGCTGCACATTCAAAGGCTGTTTCATCCTATTCATTGCAGAACCTACATATGGGTTCATCGTACAGTGTCCAGTTATTTATTATTATTTTTTTTTGACCAACAGTACAGTCATTATCTTACAGAGGATTAAGTGGCTTCAATGTCCATTCTGGGCCCACAAATGGTGTTTTTTTGGCTTTGCTTGCCAGATGGTCCACATGTTCACTTCCAGATATCTCCTCGTGTCCTGGTATTCATCCTAGAGTAACATCGATGGATTTTGCTCAGACTTGCTTGAATTTAGTTCCTCGACAGGAGAGGGTTTTGCTTTAATTACTCAGGATAAGGATTTTTCTTGTTTTCTATCTTGAAAAACAGTAACATATGCCCCCCCTAAGATACCGGCGCCTGGGATGTCTTGGAACCCTTTGTGTGACTTATTGCTCCATGTGACCTTCGAGGTTGTCCCACCGTTTCCTCTTCCCACAATGTAGTGGTATTTTTCAGCATAATATCACTCCTCATTGTTATCAAGGAGTTAGCGAATGTATCATAGTTGTTCCAGTTTCTGGTGTAACCAAGGCTGTATGCTCCCATTTCCTATTCTTGATTCCATTTTGATGAAGATCCAGTGGATTATATAATATATTTTCAAACCTATAGTTTGATTTCCGCATATCTCAAAAGACCTGTGTTTTCTGAGGAGTAACCCAACTAGCGATCTCACGCATATAATTTTTGTGATCAACATTTCTATCTTTCTGGACTCGGTATACAACAGAGCTCTCTTTCGCCTTTCACCATCTAGATAGAGTTCAGATAAGTGTCGGCGTCACATTTGCTGTCAGGTGTGGGGTACTCAAAGAAACATTGAGATCATAGGAGTGTGAAGATCAAATTTTTGAATGTTTTTAATTTTTAAACAAAACATTGAATCAAACTTACAACAAAGTAAGATTCTCATGATGTCCACGGAAAACGCTCCAGTGGAGGAAGGTTGAGAATTTCTTTCATAGCAAGAGTTGGGGTAGTTATTATGGCTCCAGTTATACAAATGCTATAACCTCTGAAGTATATAGTTCTGTGCCTGCCTCTCGTTTCTCGATTTTTGGCCTTCAAACAACTGAGTCGTATATAGACAACTGTTGGTCTCACCACAGTACAGTAGAGTGCACCATAAGCGTTTTATTATGGAAAGTTAGTTCATAAGATAAGATTATATGGTTATATTAAATGCCAGTACTTACACTCAAGACATTTGTGGGAAAGCTGAGTTATTAGTAAGGAGTGGGCGAACTTCTTACATAACTCAACATATTACGATGTACACTTTGTATGTATGCTAATAAAAATCTCAACACAAAAATAATCACAGAAACTTCTATCGAGAGAAACAAATCAGTACTGGTAGAGTGGAGTTACCATTCATTATTCAAATCCACCACTAGAAAAATCGAGGTGCAGTCCGAACGCAATTACTTAGATGTGGAAACGTTGTCAAGCACGTACCTATTAGTCCCAACTCAAAGCGAAATTGGAATTTGCGAATCGCTGAAATGACATTATCTATCGATCCGTAACTCTTGCCCATTCGAATCCAAACCTGACGAAGTTGAGATGTGTTTCCGTCATATCAAATTAAACGAAAGTAGATTCCGTCATATGCTCGTCTTCATGCAAACACAATGGAGATATTGGAACGAGACTGGGACTGATATTGGCGTGAGTGACATTCCTTTCAAGACCTAGTTTGTTGCCGAACAATGGGTCAGTGAATTGAATGATTCTGATTTACAGTTGACCTTAAATGCAGAAATGTAAACGAACAAGGTCCGATGAATCGCAAAAATGTCATCCTCAATTTTATTCGTTAGGAAGCGACGCTGAATATAGAAGTTTCCTGAAGATTTACTGTAATAGCTTTGATAAAGCGGAACGAAAAATATACTGCTATTGAAGAAAATGATTTTTAATCAGCAGGCCAAAGTATAAAGTGGAATGATAACGTTGATGAAAACTTCAAGACGATCTATCATCGCGTAAGGCTTTATGAGTGGAGGAAACTTCCATTTGAATATCTCGATTTTCCTGCTCATGCTTACGAGGCAATAAAGCGTAAATGATCCCAAGAAACTTTCTTATCCAATAGATGAGTTTATCAGACCTGAAACGAGTTTATAGATCTAGGATTCCACTTACCAGAATGTAACCGTATATCTGGAAAACTAGATAATCAAACTGGAAATGTAATGGAAGGATTTTTTCTTTATCTATTCATTTTAACAATCGGTTCTAGATAACACAAACAGCTTGCTTCCCCAATTATCTTGCATAACTATCTCAATCAGTTTGCATCCTTTATGCTATCAATCATTTTAACAGCACTGCCATCTAAGTAACAATTATTATAACACAGAACTTGATAAAGTGTGCGGATGTCACAGACAAATGTTTCATAGTTTAATTCGTCAATGTCAGACGATCGTACAGAATTCCCTGAAAGCAGACGGTCCAGGAAAAGTTGACAGAAGTCGTTAGAAAAGCTGGTTTTCATATAGATCATCTAAAATTCTTTTTTTTTGGAAATGTGCAGAAGTACCCATTATGGCTGGAACACAATACGAGCGTTCTGAATTGAGTTTCGGACGCTCTCGTAAATCATTTTTTGTCCGCAAGCAGCCATTCAACTCCGTCGTTGTTGGTTTTCCACACTGCCGATTGGGGATTAATGGTAAAGTAATGATAATTTTTGTTTTCGTGAGGCTTTCATATATATTATATATATATATATTTATATTACAATCATGTGTATATCTATTTGGTATAATAAGATGCCATCTGTCCATTATCACGAATTCGTGGAGGAGTTAGAAACGCAATTATAATTGCACCAAAAGCCAGGTTTTGTGCTGCCTTCTGGAATACACCGTGGCGCAGTGCTATTAATTCTTTGGCATAGCTGTTTGTGTACTTGACGCAATGAGTTTTGTTATGCAACATACGAATTTATTAAACGTGATCACAATGACTTCAAATCAATGAGAACCTCCATCTAGTCTAAAATTGACTAAGCTTGCCTACAGGAAGACTCTATAAAGCATAAACCCAAAAATTTCTGAATTTCTACAGCACAAACGGAATAGTTCACGAAACCTTGGCTCCAGGACCTTCAATAGAAAAAGTTTTGATACACCAAAGAATATTGTAACATTTCTTTCGCATCACTTCAAACTGTTCCGCCCCATCAGCTATCATAGGAATGGTACTTCTCCAAAATATCATATATCGACGCACAACCCAGATTTGGGGTCACGCTGAGCAAGCAGTTTTGTTGCTATGAATAGTCATGTCCAGCAAGAATCTGTCGACCTCCAGTGAGTAGTGTAGCCCCTCTCACGATCCACAGCCTTGGATAGAGAACTGCGTTTCCCTAATGTTCAGCCCAGCTACGGTCCCTTAGAGCACGACAGGGGTGGTTCCAGCCGAAGGCCCATTTGACACCATACGTGACAATATCCAGTGATGGCACTTCCAGTGTCTTTTGTTTGCAGATGAGATTAAACATTTTTGAATGGTACGCTGCTGGGAGGACTGCTCATCCTTTCAAAATGATGTCGACACTGTTCATGATTCGTGCTTCCACCACTACTCCTGAACATTCTAATGTGTAAGAGGATATCTCAAGAAGTAGATCGAATCCAGTTATGTTTCTCTTCCAGTCTGTGGACTACCTTCATTAATATTATATGATAGGTAACTATATACAGTATTATAAACAATACCTATACACCATCACCCAACATGTCTTCCTTAGTCAAAGTACTTCTTTGGTTTTCTAATTGGCCTCTCTGGTTTTTACTACCTCTGACTGTACCTGACTTTCTGCTGGACAAAGGCTACTCTCCCTTCCACAAATAAAAGTTTTTTTTTTAACTATTTAAATAAATTCATGTTTTTACAAATATCAATTCCTTGATGTGCACCATGCTGTTGACTAAATACTTCCTCAATCTTTTTTTCGGAAATAAAAACACGGCTTCCAGAATGAAGCAGTCAACTTTCTACAGAAAGCTTTGCTTGAATTTCCTAGAAAAAACAAAGATCAGTTGAAATCGTCACTTCTTTTGGCCATATTATTCATCAAAGGCTCTAGTCAAAGCTGCTACAAAATTTATCTGGATATCCAAAGAAAGTGTATCTGTAACATTTTTTCCAGGTACAGAAACTAGATCAAAACTTCACCCCAGTAGTTCAAGCATCATTTCTTCTTGTGTTGAAGACAGACTGTCTACGCAGGTTTTTTCATTTCAATTTTTTCGTAATGGCAGAAAGACAAAGTGTGTATCATACGTCTCCAAGTTATGAGTAATAGTAGTTAAATACACTTCATCAGATCAAGTTGAAATAAAATTATTCTGAAATCTCTTGAAAGCATCTGAATGACCTGCCAAAACATCAACTCCTTCTTTATTGAAGTTTGAACATCTAAGGTCTAGACGATATAGTATCAAATCCAATAACACCGGACATGACCCCCATCAAACCAATCCCTGAAGCACCCATAAAAACTTCGTGTCATTTTATGAATCCTCAGACTATGATTCGCACTCAGCTATAAAGATTAATCCCGCAGAACTGTCAAAAGACCAATTTAGCAAGAGTCTTCCGGTTCTATGGTCTGTCTGGTATATAATGAATAATTTGAGTGCGTATGCTGGATTGTGGCTGTCCCCAGAGTCTAGCTTCAATATCTAAACAAGCTATTCTCCCATTGCCCAACCAATTAGGTTCAGTAATTTGTCTGAATCCACGTCATTTTTTCTTACGCCAAAATAACGATCTCCCCAGGAAATTGTAAGAAACACCTTTTGTGTCAGAGCGAACAATATCTAAATTAATTGGGTCTCTTCGCCCTTCTGTTCTGGTCGTATCTTTCTTTAAGCTGCTTTTCTCGAAAATTCCTCTCTCGATGGACAAAGACGAGAACAAGTTGAGTCTGCTGGAGTTTTATAATAAAAATATTTGATGATAAAGAGATCATTTGGTTTGATAACGATTGATTGATGTCGGTGTCAATTTGGAAATAATCTCCGTCACACTTTCTGAGATATTGGAAATATTTTTTTTATGTCGGAGAAGTTGATAGTGTTCCAGAATCCAAGGCATCAATCTGTCAATAATTATCAGAAGCCGGTTCATCGAGTGGAATAAAATTATGTTCTATTATACGGATTTATCTGTAATTGCTCAATTCATTCTACTTGACAAAACTATGGATAATCAGAGTTTTTACTGTATTATTGAATTGACTATCTCAAATTTCAATTATTTATGCATAATAGGTAATAAAGACGACATTTATCGTAGCGCTGTTGCCACTTCAAGAAATTAATGGAATTTTCTAGTTTTCAAAATGTATGGACATTTATTTTGACCAAGCATGAGTGTTTCTTCAGGTGTGTTTGGGTTAGTTTTCGTCAGTTGGAGCTTGTTTGGGTTGGTTAGTTTGCGACCGTTTTGGTTATTTAAGGTTGATTTTGGTTAATTTCTATAAATTTTCAAAAAGAGAAAACTGATTCACCAAATTCAATTCAAAGTTAAAATGTTTTAAACTTTGATGTGGTCTATTTTGTGGTTTGTTAGGGCTAGCTTTGGTCACTTTGAGTGGGTTAGGTTTGGTCAGTTTGGGTTTGTTTTGGTCAGTTTGGGTGACTTCAAATGTCTTTGTGTTGATTTTGATTAATTTGGGTTAGTTTTCGCCAGTTTGGGCTTGTTATGGTTAGTTTGCGTACGTTTGGGCTAGTTTGTAAACATTCTGGTTATTTCAGGTTGATTTTGGTTACTTCTTATAAAATTTCAGAAATTTCAACATTTTAACTTTGAATTGAATTTGGTGAATGAGTTTTCTCTGTCTGAATATTTATAAAAGGTAACCAAAATCAACCTAAAATGACCATTGATGCGGTCTTTTCTGTGATTGGTTTGTGTTGGTTTTGGACAGTTTGGGTGGGTTTGTTTTGAGTGGGTTTTGGTCAGTTTGGGTTAGTTTGTGTTGGTTTTGGACAGAGTGAGTTGGTTTTGATTAGTTTACGTTAGTTTTGGTCATTTTGGTTTAGTTTGGGTTGGTTTTGGTTAGTTTAGGTGACTTGAGAGACTTATGGTTGGTTTGGGTTGGTTTTGATTGGTTTGGGTTAGTTTGCGACCCTTTTGGTTATTTCAGGATACTTTTGGTTAATAATATGATGATAAATATTCAAAAAAAGAAAACTGATTCATCAAATTCGATTCAAAGTAATATTTTTGAAACTTTGATGTGATCTATACTGTGCTTTGTTTGGATTAGTTTTGGTCAGTTTGGTTTTGTTTTGGTTAGTTTTGGTCGGTTTGAGTCAGTTTTAGTTAGTTTGGGTTGATTTTTGGTCATTCTTGGTTGGTTTGGATTGGTTTAGGTTATTTTTCGTCAGTTTAAGCTTGTTTGGTTTAGTTTGCGACCGTTCTGCTTATTTTAGGTTGATTCTGGTTAATATAATAATAAATATTTTCCTAATATCCTAATTTAAAAAACTGACTGACACTTGGTTTTGGTCAGCGTAAGTTGGTTTTGATTTGTTTGCATAGGTTAGTAGTCTTGGTCAGTTTGATTTAGTTTTGGTCAGTTTAGGATAGATCGGGTGTTTTGCTGAGTTTGGGTTACTTTTGGTCAACGTGGGTTGATTTGTATTAGTTTGGGTTGGTAAAAAAAAATAAAAACACAGAAAATTGATTCATCAAGTTAATTCAAAGCTAAAGTTTTTCAAACTTTGATGTGGAAATTTTTCCAGTGGTCTATAGTGTTTTCTTTCAGTTGTTCTGTTTCAATCCATGAAGTTTTCAGAGTTTCTTATAGATTATAGTAATAAAGACAAAATCATCAGTGCAATGGTATCCATTAATTTAGGAAAGTTTGTCAACATGGCATTGGAGCTTGTGACAAATCTGTCACGTGAGTGAAAGGAGTTTTAGCACTGAATTTTAGAGAACAATTCAGACTGAAAGACATGAGTTTTCCGCAAATTTTATGCTTGTTAGTTAATCTACAACGTGCCCAAGATAAGGAGGGCCAGTAAAATTTAATAAAATGAAATTCTTTTTTTTCAGGATATCTCCGGAACTAACTAGAAACCATGCAGAGCTGATTAACCGACTTTTCATCTCTCATGGTTACGGGTTACGGAGATCCCTATACTGGTCCTCCTTATCTTGGGCACGTAGTATATGTATAAACCGTTTTTTTCACTTAAACAAAAAAAAAATCATCTCTCGTGCCGGACTAGGGTTTACCAGGAGTGGAACTCTGTAAGCAATATAACGATAGAGAATCGCTTCTCTTGGCTTTTTTTCTAATTCAATCTTTCACGCGTAAGCAACGCAACGACATCTGTTTCTTTGTCGCATAAATGACATGGAGTTGACGGAATACGTATGCGAGATTCATCTCTCTTTACCTACTTATACCTACTTTTTATAAATATTGTTATATTGTTCCTACAATCGTAAATCAAAGCGAAAACGTTGTTATTTATAACAAACTGTCGTTCGTTCAGTTATTGATTTTACTTAAAATTGCGTCAGGTAACTTGTTGACAGCTCCATACAATATTTTTTCCACCTTCTCACTCGAGTATTGATTCAACAAAATCGGACACAATCGCCGCCACCACAACGTTCAGAAAATTGAACGATCGTTATAGTTCCTGAAGTTGGAATGGGGTTAAAGAAAGGTTTATTCAGCCTTTAGTGCATTAACCCCAACGGTTGTGAAACACTGCAGTTGTTTCAAACGTCCAGTTGCAGAATTTTCCGAAACTGCACGATATAGAGCTATTAGCTTTGTTCCTATGCAAAGTTTCGCTGTTTCAATGGCAATTACTTGAAAGCAGATGCTGCTTTTTGCAATGTTAGCACAGTTTGAATATTATCGTTTGTAAACGAGGTCAAATGTTTTCTATTAAAAAAGGGATGTCTATAAATCATTTAGTATTCTGGAAATAGTGGTTGAAAGTGACTTGTTATTGTTAACACTCAGCGTTCCACATGTAGCTCATATTTCCACAGTTGATCTGAATCAATATCCTTCTTCCAAACAGCTCCAATCTGATACATAATTCATGCAAATGTATCATTTCCATTTTCCAAGTTGTATTGCATTAATGCAACCGATGCATACTGCAGCAAATGACTACTCGCATATAGATTATTTTACCTAAATGAATCGTATGAATATGCATGTGAAAATCGCTTTCCAGTCAACACGCCATAGAACACGCAATATAAAAATGCATTTATGCATTATTCATACTTTTCGAATGTGTGCCATACATAAACAAAGTTAAATCGATTTTCCTTTTCACCAGATAATCCACAACTATATCATCACTCTGTGGAAAAACCATTCAAACAGGCTGAGCTCAAAGGACACAAATATTATTTTTTAATAGACGTTCCGCCAACAGCGGGAAACTGGGTTCGTGCTAAATTTGCATATCAAAGTGTCCTTTTCAATTAAAAAGATCGCAAAGAAAAACGGAGCTACCATCAAGGTTAATTTCCGCCCATTAGTCATGCGGGGGCTAAGGTCTTGAAATTGGGTCATCCCTTGATCCCGTGTAAATCTCATCTGGTGGTTTCTCTCAAAAAAGTACGTTTATTTTTTTAATCAATTGATATGAGATTAGTAACGTTTGTTTTTCAAATTAACAAATGAATTAACCAGGGACATTGGCCATAAACAATTAAACATCAAATCAATGATTGAATCTTCGATCTACTGATTTGACTATCACTATTGAAAACGTGTCGATTTTGGGAAGTGTAGGACGTGATCGATCGAACGATGAGTGACCTATCAGCGGTGATCTCTCACATCATACCCCATGCATGAACATGTGGAGCAATGGTAAGTGCATCGACTACTCACGCATCTGGTCCTTGGATCGGATGCCGGGCCGGCCAGCGCCAACGTTAAACTTTGAAATTTGGTTTTAAGTGGTGCAGGTCTTTCGGAAGAGACGTTAAACTGTTGGTCTCGTAAAATGGATGTTGACACTTGAAACTTGGATATAACTGAATGGTTATTTATTACATCGATGTGAAAGTTTCCTCTGTGAATGTACATTTTCTCTTATAGGGTTCGATGAAATGCGATGTGATCATTCCCAGAATATGACAATGCGGATGTCAAAAGAATTATTCGCAAATAAATTTTGATTGGGTTCATTATATTTTATTCCATTGATATAAGTTACACTATTTTTTATGTTCATTGCAATGGACAGTTCATTATATTACCATTGAGACCTTCATCCTTCATCCAATGAAAAGCATCAGATGTCATAATCGTTGAGATTATGAAAAACTAACACTACACTCGGACCAGAATACAAAGGTGAACTTTATTGATACATATTTGGAGAGGAATTTCACAAATTATCCGGAAAAGTAAATAATTTAAATAGAAATGAACCGACCATCCCACACATGACATCATCTTGGATATGGAAATCTTGAGAGAAAGAAGACTGGAGCATTAAACATGCATTTGATTTCATGGATCAGACAATAAAGTCATTTACTCAAAAAAAAACACAAGTGATTTTTTTTTAATCTTCAACTGAGTACGATGAATCACAGAACTGTATATCTAAGAACGTGAACCAGAAAGTCCAAATGAAACATTCTTGAATTCTATCCAATAATTGCCCAACGCAAGACTGCCATACATGAGCAAATAGTTGCGCCACGGTCTGTATTGCGCAATTTTTTTGATTTAATGTATTGGCCCTTCAACAGCTATTACCCAACAAACTGGATGTCATTACGAACAAGATTATGAAAATTGAACACGGCATTACTAAACTTGAGTGGCTTTAAGTAAAAAATCAATATGAATTACGAGCATCTCAAAATACCATTCAATGACGAAGCAAAAATTGCATGAAATTGATGCAGGAGCTCCAAGACGTAAGGCCAACGAAAAATTACTAAAATGATCAAATTTCCTTGCTTTTTTCAAATATTCCAAAAAGTGTCCTCACTGAAGTGATTAGGTTCATGAAAGGGTATCTTGCATTCTTTTGTCTGTCATTATCCACGTTCCAACAGCCCAAAAAGCCAATAATGTTGTCTAAATTCTTGTTTGGTTTGATCTGCATTTGACTTGATTGAATAGACTCCTTTCACGTTGCTCAGTTGATTTTCAATGATAAACACGTGTGAACACAGTCAATTGAAGACGAACACAAATGTTTTTCTGTCGACACGACCTTAGACTGAATTTTACTGACGCCAAAGAGACGAGAAAGTGGGACTTTCTAAGGCTAGGCCGACAAAGTACTGAAAAATGGCTAGGCGGTAAAAATTTGTTCAACTATTTCTAATAGAGGGCGTTACAAGATTATTTTCTGAATGCATGTGATTGAAGCATAATAGGTATAATAATATTCAATGGAATGTAATTCCATCTTCTTCAGATATTTCTTATGGATTCTGAGTAAATTAAATCCTATACATTCAGGATACAAAGTGAAGTTCACACTTTTACGTCGCTGATAGAAGACAAATGCAACATGGCGGCTAAAACCTGAGATTTCAGTATTTCCGGCCCCGGTGGCTCAGTGGTTCGATCTTAGCCTGGCGTGCGGAAAGACCTGGGTTCAAATCTCAGCTCGGGCATGCTTTTTTTTATAAAGTCCTGTACTTTTTTCACTCTTTTTCTGTGTCACCATAAAAATAATGTGTAGACCACGTCGATAAAGTGATTTTTCCAGGCTTCAAGAAGTGTCCGGCCTCTCTAAAGATGCTGGAAATATTCTTGACATAAAGTTTGGGTTAGGAATAAATGACAAAAATGTCAAAAAAGCATCTTTTGGATTGAACTTGACGATTTTTTTCAAAAAGTGTATGTATCAATGTAGTAATTAAATGTACCGCCATTTTGTAGTACTTGAAGATATCGACTCAATATTCTAGGGTTATAAAGTACTCATCAGGATCTTCAAAATGAGGTGTCACACGACCCCCCTTTCCATTAAAAAAAATGTTTAAAAATGGCGCACAGCCGCCACCTTGAATACCAAAAGTACGTCAGTAACATCAAAAAGTAGTATTTCGACAGCAATTAAAGTATGCCAAGTTTCAACATTTTTGGTGCACACATAAAAAAAAGGGGGAGACCTTTTAGAGCCGCACTGTACATAATATTTGTTAGGGGAAAATACAATAATCAGTTTATGCTTGTGTAGAACCAAAAAAACGTGGAAAAGAATCAAAAATCAATGACATCAACCCTTCCCAAACTTCAGAATTTAGAATGACAGACTCGCCAGTGTTGCCAGCTTCTTTCCAAAAGACATTCCACGTGGCCGGTATCGGTTGAAGCGCGAATAGAATATGCCTTTGCTCCAATGTCGATCACAAGATACACTGCTTAAGGGGATTCATCCGCTAGAAAAAGCACTGCTAGCAAAATAAGTTTTCATCGCCGTGCTGACGTGATGAAAACAGCCAGTAGGTATTCATCACGCCGGCAACCGCACTAAGTGAACATTACGCCTCAGAAGAGATGGGTATAGATTTTGTTCGAAGACGGTGGCCATTTATTGTGAATTACATGAGATTTTGTGGAAGGTATTACTGATTTCTGTTCAATTATATCAAACGGAGATTGTCAGAAATGATCTCAGAAAGGTTCAATTTAGTTAATACACTATCGATTTTTTTGATATAACGGATTATACATCTCTCACAAGAGGGCGGAATATGTAGATTTTTCGTATTTTTTGACCATTGAGATACAGTTTTTGTTACCGTTTTTTTTTTCAAAAATAGATATTGGGTTGCCTAGTTTGATATCTTACCTACCTAATAAAACTTGAATTGTCCCAAAAAGTGATGTAATCAAAAAATGGCGCATTCCAGAAAAAAGGCTTGCATTGAGTAAAATTCCAGACCGGATGAATCCCCCTAAACAAAGATTCTCCCATCCCAAGGTTGACAATTGGATATACTGCTGACACATGGAAAAATATTGTTGAAAATTTCCTACCAGTCAATTCTAACCAATCATAGGCTTGCATTTTGTTATGTTGCTATGGCAACGACCTAATTTTATCGGAAATTTCCCTGCTCATAATCACGTGACTGAAAGATTAATAAGTGGAAATTTCCCTGGCTTTGCGCATCTGGATGTAGCTTCCATATGATTACAGTGTTGCCGTCCCCACTCTCCCTAACAATCCCAACCCAACCCAACTTTCACAGACAGAGATAAGGCAAACGGCAACACTGTGGTTGGTGCATGGGAGCTACATCCAGCCGCGCTCCTCCATGGTCACGCTCCTTCACAATCACCTAACAACGCCTTAGTTTGTTTATTTTCCAAGTGTGACAGTTCGTATTTTGATAAAATTTCACGTTTTGGAACAGAATTAATACAATCCATTGTAAAAAATGTTAAATATTATATTCTTTGATTCAATTAGTTACCTAGTTCGAGTAATTTTCTACCTAAATTACACTCGTGCATCAAAATAATCAGATAATTTTGCCTTCAAGCTTATTGCCTTTGAAAAACTACATTCGTTCATTTTCATATTTTGTTAAAAGAGTTTTCTCCAAAATATGAAAATGAACTCATGCAGTTTTTAGGCAATAAGCTTTCAAGCATAATTATCGATAATTTTGATGCACTTGTGCAATTACCCCCGAAAATTTCCTACCAGTCAATTCTAACCAATCATAGGCTTGCATTTTAACATGTTCCTATGGCAACGACCTAATTTTATCGGAAATCACCCTACTCATAATCACGTGACTGAAAGATTAATAAGTGGAAATCTCCCTGGCTTTGCATCTGAATGTAGCTCCCATATGATTACAGTGTTGCCGTCCCCACTCTCCCTAACAATCCCACACTGTGGTTGGTGCATGGGAGCTACATCCAGCCGCTATTAAATCTTCTCAAATAGTTTTGGCATGAAATTTTCTTGTCGAATCTCCCGCGAGCTCGAATTAAAAATCCGGAAATTTGTTCTCGTTGCGACAATTCGACAAAATTTCCGGAAATAATTCGAGCTCTAGAGAGATTTTAAGTGAAAATTGCATAGTAGGAATCGAAAATTGCATTGTTTACGTATCCATTGTCACGCTCCTTAACAATCACCTAACAACCCCTTAGTTTGTTTATTTTCTAAGTGTGACAGTTCGTATTTTGATAGAGTTTTTCGATAAAATTTCACGTTTTGGAACAGAAACAATACTATCCATTAAAAAAAATGTTAAATATTATATTCTTTGATTCCCTAATTCGAGTAATTTTCTACCTACATTACACTCGTGCATCAAAATAATCAGATAATTTTGATGCACTTGTGCAATTACCCCCGATAACACCAAATCGATAATACCACTCTGTCATGGCAACACAAATAAACACGTTGTCAGAGCAATCGATATGGCAACGCAAATAACGACGTCGTCGTCATGGCAAGTAGTCCTGATTTTTATTGACAAGGTTTAATTAATTCTAAAATTATCCTCGAAATGAAACGTTTTGGAGAAATTTCCAATGAAGAGATTGAAAATGGAATTTTACAAAGTGAGCCAAAAAACACCGCAGAAAGTAAGCATATATTTGGGGGCAGTTTATGTCGTTTTGTGAACATAAAAATTATATTTTGGATCGGCATACGCCCGTAGTTCAGCTAGATTCTATTTTAAAAAGCTGGGCATTCAATATGCGGAAACAAGATGGAGAAGAATACAGGAAATATACGGTAAAAACTATATGGAACAGTACAGCAAAGCTTTTAATAGAAAAATATTTCAATAAATATGGTATTAAAATCGACACATTTGAAGATATCGAATTCAAGTCAGCATTGAAAAAATGAGACACATTCATAATTGCGGTAACCAGAGCCAGTTAGCTGATATTCTGCAACATAAACTCTACTGTGAACCCCAACGACTCCAGCTTCGAATCCAGCCAATCCATCAATGCAGGAAGACAAAATATTATAAATAATTACCATAATTGCACTTTCAACTATCATTCAACAAATAAATGAGTATTCAAACAGTATATTATGTATTCTTTTAGATAGTAAAGTTATATTCTAGAATTCTTGAAATATTCTTCCAAATACCATTCGTTCTTTAAAATTAGCCGGATAAATTACAGATTTCACTAGACCTTCGGTCTCCTGAAATTTTGAGAAAACACGCATTCGAGAAAATGTATCGGTAATTTTTAAGCACTCGTGGTATTACCTTCGAAAATCAATCCTATGATATGAAGAAATAACAATGATTTGACTATACCTAAAAAAGACGCCACTAAGAATTCTTAACATTTTACTCTAGTTCATCTCATTTCAAGATCGTTCAATAAAAAAACTTGTTTGTTGTCTGCTTTATGTGCGCATATCTGGACGCTTAGGCCAGGGACTCAGCTAAATGCGAATCACGATGCGGTTCACTGTCAAAAAAATCGACAGCAGCTGTCAGCTGTCATATTCCAATTTTTGAGGGCCGGGAAATTTGAGTGTTTTAATTTTTTGCTCGTTCGGCTTGGTTGTTATTTCTCGTTGTCATTACCGATAATTTGAATATTTTGTGTTGTAGGTAGTGTCTCCACAAGATCATAATAAGTAAACCAGTTTAAAAAATTCTGTGTATCAATCGCTTCAGCAAAAAAAAAGCAAGAAGAATATTGTTTCGTTAAAACAAAAAATTATTACATACCATTAAAAAAACAAGTCTACCCCGGCAAAACTATACGTATACTAGCTGACCCGGCAAATTTCATACTGCCTCATAATCAAATGAATAAATATATTCTGTTATTCGGGGCGCAGACAAATCAAAAATCATAAAAATCGTCCCAGCGGGTCTTCAAATATGATCTGTTGAATGTCTGACAATATTTTTGGTTCATTTTTTTTTTATGTATAAACCTATAAAGTATCTCTTTTCTTTTTTAATTTCTTGAACAAATCCCATATTAAACCTACATCTACTTTCTACAAAATCCTTTGGAAAATAGCAAAATTATGCAAACAGCCTCACGCAATTTTTGACATTTTTTTCAAGTTTTTTGATCAAATCCCCAATAGAACCTTTCTAATTCGGACAGAATCTTTTGGAAAATAGCAAAATTATGTAAACATAACCTCATTCGCTCGATTTTTGTCAAAATGTTTGATCAAACCCCAAATCAGAACCTACAATATCTAATTTGAACAAAATCCTTTGGAAAATAACAAAATTTTGCAAACATAACCTCACTTGGTCAATTGATCTTAAATTTCTTGATCAAACCCCAAATTAGAACCTGCATATCTAATTTGAACAAAATCTTTTGGAAAACAACAAAACTTTGCGAATATAACCTAACTTGGTCATTTTTTGTTGAATTTTTTTGATCAAATGCCAAATTAGAACCTACCTACATATCTGATTTCAAAAAAATCTTTTGGTAAATAACAAAATCATGCAAACATAACCTCACTTGGTCAATTTTTGACATTAGTTTGTTTTGTCACGGAGATGTAAACTCTCGAAAGAAAAGTTGTGTTTTCAGGTTTTTTCGGGGAATTTTCCAGCTTTTTTCGCCATAAAACAATCCCAAGACTGTAAGGAACAATAAAAAAAAAATGACTCAAAATGCCCCAGCCGTTCTCAAGTTATAGATCTTCCAGAAGAAATCGCTGTTCATTTTTATATATTAAAAGATTAGATAGGATAAAAGCGTGGATAGAATCAGCATCAGCATTGTTTTAGTTTTATGTTCACGTTCACTGAATGCACCTATTTTAACATTATGGCAACGTTGCTTTATCAGTCCTGACCTATGATTCTGTTTAAGTTTTAATTTTTGTATGGACGTAGTATCAACTCTGAAAATGAATCTGGACTTTGTCTTTGGGTAGATATTCTAACAGACGCAAACAACATCCCTGTATGAAAAAAAATAGAAATACTCTTCTCTCATAATCTAATTTTTGTCTTGATATTGAAAATGGCCGCCATTGCTATGCTGTAGAGTTTAGTCTCTTTCATTTCTCGGGTCTATGATTTAAATTGACATCAATATCATTGGGTGAGTTCGAGTTTCCGCTCTTCGTGCTCAGAGTGTTTAGAGCGGAAACTCGAACGCGCCTATTGAATTTACTCATTGACATTGACATTAGTTTGGTTTGTCACGAAAAGGTGACATGTGACATCCCGAATGAAAAGTTGTGTTTTCAGGTTTTTTCGGGGGATTTTCCAGCTTTTTTCGCCATAAAACAATCCCAAGACTGTAAGGAACAATAAAAAAAAATGACTCAAAATGCCCCAGCCGTTCTCAAGTTATGGATCTTCCAGAAGAAATCGCTGTTCATTTTTATATATTAAATGATTAGATAGGATAAAAGCGTGGATAGAATCAGCATCAGCACTGTTTTAGTTTTATGTTCACGTTCACTGAATGCACCTATTTTAACATTATGGCAACGTTGCTTTATCAGTCCTGACCTATGATTCTGTTTAAGTTTTAATTTTTGTATGGACGTAGTATCAACTCTGAAAATGAATCTGGACTTTGTCTTTGGGTAGATATTCTAACAGACGCAAACAACATCCCTGTATGAAAAAAAATAGAAATACTCTTCTCTCATAATCTAATTTTTGTCTTGATATTGAAAATGGCCGCCATTGCTATGCTGTAGAGTTTAGTCTCTTTCATTTCTCGGGTCTATGATTTAAATTGACATCAATATCATTGGGTGAGTTCGAGTTTCCGCTCTTCGTGCTCATAGTGTTTAGAGCGGAAACTCGAACGCGCCTATTGAATTTACTCATTGACATTGACATTAGTTTGGTTTGTCACGAAAAGGTGACATGTGACATCCCGAATAAAGAGTTGTGTTTTCAGGTTTTTTCGGGGGATTTTCCAGCTTTTCTCGCCATTAAAACAATCCCAAGACTTAAAGGAACAGTAATTAAAAAAAAATGACTCAAATTGCCTCAGCCGTTCTCAAGTTATTGATCCTCCAGAAGAAATTGGTACTCATTTTTATATATTAAGGTTCCTATTGTCTTTATTTATATTTTTTCATTCAAATCAACGGAGGAAAACTGAATTGAGTCCCGAATTTCCACTTCCACTAGCAACTGAGTATGTAGTACCGTAACTACTCGTGAACAAAAAATAGCAGTACAATCAGTGAAATTATTGTACAACTTTTGGGACACACCTGAAAAAGTAAAAATGATTCCCTTTCATAGTGTGTATTCAAATAGCGCACGGTGGAGCCCCTATATCGGTCGATTTCCCGAATAGTTCCGACCCATTTCCATAGCAAAATTGAATTTGACTTGAGCGCCAAACAAATAAACACATGGGCTGGGACAAACTGACAGAAAGTGAATATTATTCAACGATATAAAGGATACGAAAAGCGCGGGAGTTTTGTGCTGATAGATCGCAATTTTGTGAGACGGACTTTAAGCAATAAAAAAAATAGCGAAAATAGTCCGTTATATGGAAAATATTTTATTAATTGGATTTACTTCCTAGGACACACAATACACACAGACAAAATCGTAAAATGATATTATAATCTGATTTGGAATAATTTTTTACTTCACGTTACCCTTATGGATTTAATCCATAAAAGCTTGATTAGTTGAATAAGCTGCTATCCTCTAAAATTAAAAAAAAAAAACTTGAACGGAACAACCTATCAAATCTCAAACTTTTTGAAGGCAGACCTGCTTTTTTGACACCTCACATATCATAGATTCAAACACATTTCTTTATACTGTTTTTTTCTATTAGTGAATTATTTTTTGCTTGTTTTGTGTCTCGGAGAAAGCTATGGATTGATTGCCTTGTTATAAATCCCTTATTGGAAAGCTGAGAACTGATATATTTCTTCTGTTACGTTGGGCTCACGTTGCTACTCATAAAAAAAAGATTTTGAGGATTGGTAAAGCAAATAGACAAGACTGGAATACACAAAAAAAAGTGAATCAATAATGCTCTGAAAAACTACAAAACAGATCCCTATAAATTATATTTATAGGTTCACAAAGTTGATAAGAAAAATAAAGATGTATTGATATATTGTAATTTTAATTCTATAGGATGTTGAATGAAAAATATAACAATCAAGTTAGAGGAGTCTCATTTTTTTTCTATATGAAGAAGTTATACTCCGTTTCCTTACGAAAAAGATTTATTATCCAACTTGATATTTCCTAGATCATGATTAAAGCCACACGAGTAATAATCGGTAACACTCCCAAATTGATGTTTGTCTCTGTTACTATTTAATCCAGTTTCCTCGCAGTTTCATTCAAGATAAGCAAATTTGCCGCATTTGTTTAATAAACGTCGACCCCATTCACAGAATAGCGGAACGGCGACGGTGAAAATGATACAAAATTGGCCTGGCAACTGAAGCGTTTATGAAAAATGAAACTGTCTATTTCTATCTCTCATGAGAAAACATTTTCCCGGGAGATAATAAGGCGATAGGGAGTCAAACGGCAGTTTTATGAATTCTTGAAAAAGTTACCGCGAACGAGGGTGTGATAAAATCGTCCTGAATCTATGACGTTTCCTGTCACTTTTTGAAAGCGGGTTTTATTGTTGAAGGCGTTTGACTTTTTTCACACAATCGAAGAGTTCAAAGCTAGCAAATTGCAACACCTGCTGTAGCCGATTCATTCTGGCAAGATGCCAACCCATCGATTGGTTGGCTTTAAAATGAAAAAGCCATTGTAGGAAGGTTAAATGCAGCAGAGAACGTGACATTTTTCCACTAAATTAGCTGTTGTTAAATGTCTGGTATGCGCAATCTATGCTTCTTACATTTGGTGGTACAGCGAACATTTATCAATTTCTCCATTTTTATTCAATGTTATCGTAAAAATACCAATAGTCTTAAGAGTTTGAATCTTGTTGATTGACCTCTGTTTGGTGATTTTGTTATAGAAATCCATAACAGATGATACCTAAATTGATACATTTAGCTGTGAGTTATTATCCAAACTGTCTAAACAGGAAAGCTATTTGTGATAGCTTATATGGCTGGCCCACCACCGCGGAGACGTTTGACCTTTGTTTTATCTTGGTGATCACGGTGTAGAGCGCTACACTCGTTTTTATGTTGTGGTTAACCTTTGAACCACACTTGCATTGTGGTCGGTCGTATTTATACCACCTGGCGATTACGGTACGAGAAGTCGTACCAGTAGAATGAGTTCATCCCCCTTATCAAATCTGATTATCGGGCCACCGCGCTAAGAACGATGGATTTATCTATCATCATCAATACGTTTAGTTTCTAGTTCTAATCATCCAGACTGTTGATCCACAGCGACATATATTTTCATTCCCCAAGCATACTTAGCTTGATGAGTTTCCATCTCGGAATCGGACTAAATTAAGAATTCGAATCCCAACTTTGGAATAACATCAACTTGAAATATTACGCTACATCATCTCGAAAAAGAAAAGGCGAGTCGGCAAGAAGCTGGAAAATAAAAGGGCGTTCTCGATTCTCCAATTCTAATAGCTCAAGACGATCCTCTGAATAATGCAGCAACTACTTTTATCAAAAAAAGTCTCATCTAAGGGCAACATGGGGTTTGTTGGTTGATCTTAGAATTCAGTCAGTGTACGATTCTAGAAAGATTAATTTCTTCAATTAGGATTTGTTTCACAAAAACACTATCGGATAGAAGAAAAGAAACACAATCAAGAGTGAAATTTTGTATATGTTAAAAGCAGTGAGTTCAAATTTTTAAATAAAATATAATATTATATGATCGATCCTAGCTAAACAGGGTGGACCGGAAGTAATGGGACATACGGTAACAGTAGATTCCCCACAAAAATATTGCGATCGACCTCATCTTGTCTGTTCCGAAAGTTGATATTAACAGAGATATACAGGGAGTCAAAATTGAAATAATCAAGCTATATCAAAATTTGATATAATATGGGGATTATTTGATGGTATGCAAAATTCAAATCTGAGCACGGAATTGCTCTTACTTATAGGGGCGCCGCTTACACACATTTTCACTCATTCAAATAGTCAGAACTTTTTTGCACTCACTCGTATTTTTTTTTGAGTGAAAAAATGATTTTTTCTACGAGCGTGCGCAAAGTAGCCACTTCGCACACTCATTTGCGTGTGCAAAGTAACCTTTTCCCGCACTAGTGCGGGAAAAATTTTTCCCGCACTCAAATGTCAACTCAAATAACTACTTACCAATTTGTTGTTTTAAACTTCGTTTCCATACCAACCAAACTGTAGATAATGCACTTTGTAATGCAAAAAATAATGTTCTTGTTACTTTTCCCTTTTCAGTCAAAATCAAAATGAAACACACAATTCTTTTTTTGCGTTAAAAACGCATTCGCCAGTAACGTAAACAAACATTGATAATGACGACTTTCAATCGGCATTTGTGAGTGGTTCTTGCTTGATTTTGGCGCAAATTACTGTGTTTATCGGAAATCTTCGAAAGATTTGAGCTGAATAGTGGCATCAGAAAAACCTGATCATGTATACAAACAAACGGACAATCAAATTTATAAAAGTATAAACGATTAAACGAAGACTGACTGATCTTAGCTGTCTAGAGTGTCATGTCAAATCAAAACAGTGTTGCCAATAGCAGGGAATAAGGCGACAAAAGAGGAAATTTTATGAACAGTGATCGGACATGCCCTTGCATTTCAAATATAAAATAAATCAATTATGATTTTAATTATACCCATATTATCCAATTTCCAGCTGCCGCCACAAACTGTTCTTTCAATATAAATATATTGTTGAGCATAAATAATCATTATTCTCAAGTTCTATGTTTTTAAGTGCGTTCAAATAATATATTATCTAAAGTTTTTCGTGTCTAATCTGTGAACGCTCGTAGAAAAAATATTGTTCCTAACAAGTTCGCAAAGTGTCTTTCCCGCCCTTAAAGCATATCCGAACTCCGCTTCGCGTCGTTCGTCTAACTGCTTTTGCGTGCGGGAAAGCATCACTTTGCGAACTTGTTAGGAAAATAACTATTTCAATCATGTTTACATGAAAAAGGTATATGGACCGGGAGATAACATTTTTGGGTAACGTTCAATGCCCGTCTGCCGAGCTGGGGTAAGGTATATTTCAATATTTTAAGTCGATCAATGCAATAAAATTGTTCCTCCCCCGTGTACCAACTTTAAGAGCAATAATTGAAATTGTACTATAAAATTGAAAAAAAAAACGATCGATGCCCATCTGCCGTTCTGATTCTATGATTGTGTACTAAAAAACATCCATCGGCAGACAGTTTCGAGTGATAGGTTCTGCAGGGCCTTACTATCAAACTGTTATGAAAATAATGAAAAAAAAACGATTGATGCCCGTCTGCCGGATCAAACGTAGGTTTAAAAGCTCAAAGGAAACCTCGAAAATCCATCGGTAGACATATATAGGACATTTTATTATACTTAATAATCAATGGGATTTTTTAATTGTGTTATTTTCGTGACAATGTATGACATTGGCAGACGGACATTTGACATGAAAATATAACAAACAACAAATTCGCAATAATTATCAAGTATATTATGTCCTATTTGTCTGCCGATGTATTTTCAAGGTTTCCTTTGAGCTTTTAAACCTACCTTTGATTCGGCAGACGGGCATCAATCGTTTTTTTTTTCATCATTTTTCACAATTTCATAGTAAGGTCCTGCAGAACCTATCACTTGAAACTCTGCCGATGAGTTACCGATGGATTTTTTTTAGTAGGTACACAATCATGAAATCACAACGGCAGATGGGCATCGATCGTTATTTTATTCAATTTTTCAGTACAAAGTACAATTTCATTTATTGATTTTGGAGTTGGTACACGGAAGGGAAAAAAATGTATAGAATTTGATCGACTTCAAATATTGAAATATATATCATACCGCAGCTCGGCAGACGGGCATTGAACGTTACCCAAAAATGGCCGTTATCTCCCGATCCAATACTTTGTAGAAGTGCCTAGGAGTAACCTTTTTCAAGATATTTGAACTTGAAGTAATCCATGCAACGTGGTGTTAAATGGAAAATTATGAAAATGAACATAAGAGGCTTTGAAAACGGCGTTATCATGGTAATTTTGACATTAGCTTGAATGCTCAAGGTTTCTCGATTTAAAAAAATTTAATCTACCTAGCTTAAAAAAAAATGTTTTTATTCTTTGTTAGTTTTTTTTTTATAAGAAACATTGAACATTGAGACACTTGTCAAAATTACCGTGACAACGGCGTTTTCGATGCCCCCCCTATGTTGATTTTCAAAATTTTCTATTCGAAACAACATAAAAGGTCACTTCTATCAAAATCAATGTTTTGATTTAAAAAAAATGTTCGAGTGTGTACAAAAAAGTTATAACCATTTGAATGAGTAGAAAGATGTGTAAGTGGCGCCCCTTTCATGTAAGACCCATACCAAGGCCAGATATGATTCTTACATGTCAAACAATCCCAGTTATAATTATTCGACAATGTCAACTGTAGGCAGCCGTCACTATATAGGTAGACTTTCTATTGTTTGACTATTTTTCATGAACACCGCGATTAATGGTAATTTATTATTTCAACTGATGGTAATGTTTATTGTATATGAGTCAAAATCATTGAAATATTGGAAAACCATTCGACATACCAATCCTTTTTTCAATATAATGGTTACTTGAATTTCTACCTGTGTATTATTGACTATCCCTCCAGTACAGGGTGTTTCCGTATACAGGGTCCTTCATTAGTGCGTCGGGCAATCCTAGCGTGGTTATTTACAAAAGTAGAAAAAAAAGTTTTATACAAAAGTTGTAGAATGTGACTTTATGCATATTTTAAAAATATTTTCAAACATACAGGGTGCGTCACAAAAGTATGGCACGAAAAAGTATGATTTTTTTAAATGAAACCCCCTGTATATTAATTGATATTTCAATTCTTCCTTCAATTTTGAACAAAAATTGTGCAACAACTAATGTTCCTAAATTCAACCGTTATCGAGATATCGCGTTTTAAAAATGGCATTTTTGCAACTTTGGCATGCTATAAAACTCAAACTATTCAAGTTAGAGGAAAATGGTTTGCACTTTCCTATCTTAACTTTTCAAGAGCTCTTCTGTCATTTGGATAGAAGGTAACGTCAACTGTCAACTTTTTTCGGCACATTTTGACATTTTTTCACAATAATGGATTTAATCTCCTTGAATAGCTCTTGAAAAGTTAAGATAGGAATGTGCAATCCATTTTTCTCTAACTTGAATAGTTTGAGTTTTATAGCATGTCAAAGTTGCAAAAATGCCATTTTTAAAACGCGATATCTCGATAACGGTTGAATTTGGGAACATTAGTTGTAGCACAATTTTTGTTCCAAATTGAAGAAAGAATTGAAATATCAATTAATATACAGGGGGTTCCATTTAAAAAAATCATACTTTTTCGCGCCATACTTTTGTGACGCACCCTGTATGTTTGAAAATATTTTTAAAATATGCATAAAGTCACATTCTACAACTTTTGTATAAAACTTTTTTTTCTACTTTTGTAAATAACCACGCTAGGATTGCCCGACGCACTAATGAAGGACCCTGTATTTCGTCTGCAGACCATCTCGCTTATTATGCAAGATAGATAGGGACTTCAAATACAAAGTTGGTAGGTATTAACATGAACCGCCAGAAAAAAATATTTTTTTGTATACCGGGTGCACGAGAAAAGTGTGACAGACACAACTTGCATTTTTTTAAATGGAACACCCTACATATCATTTTATAATCAAATAGACATTATTTTTCTGATCTCAAAAATATACAACATGTAGGCATTCCTTCTAGCCGTTTTCAAAACATTTGAGTTTTAAAGTTGGTTTTTTGGTATTGCCAAATTTAGTATCTATGACTACAATAATTGTTTGAACATTATTTATTAATTTGTATCCTTCCAATAATCTAAAACAACGAATATAACAAGTGAATACATTGTATTATAAATAAATTGATATCATGAAATGCATTTAAGAAAATGTGTTGTGAATAATGGCGGGCATATTCAATAATTGCACTTTATGATATCAATTTATTAATAATATAATGTATTCGCTTGTTATATTCGTTGTTTTAGATTATTGGAAGGATAAAAATTAATAAATAATGTTCAAACAATTATTGTAGTCATAGATACTAAATTTGGCAATACCAAAAAACCAGCTTTAAAACTCAAATATTTTGAAAACGGCTGGAAGGAATGCCTACATGCTGTATATTTTTGAGATCAGAAAAAAAAATGTCAATTTGATTATAAAATAATATATAATGTGTTCCATTTAAAAAAATGCAAGTTGTGTCTGTCACACTTTTCTCGTGCACCCGGTATACAAAAAATAATTTTTTTCTGGCGGTTCATGTTAACTTTGTATTTAAAGTCCCCATCTATCTTGCATAATGAGCGAGTTAGTCTGCAGACAAAATATACGGAAACACCCTGTACATTATGTGCGTTACAGTAGATGCAAAGCTGTTTAGTAGACGGCGAGCTAAACCACCGCTAGTTTTGGAAAAACCAGAACAGCAAGGATGCGGCATTTGCACGGCAGCATTTAAACTTCAGTGATGAAACGAGATATTATTATAAAATGTTCAATTGTGACGGAATGCAACGTGTGAGGCGATCAATCAGTAGATTCAATTCCAAATACGTTCCTTCACAATAATTGATCATTGTTTATTTATGGGGTTGTTTTTCATGGAAGGTGTTTGGCCCCAAACACTTGACAATGAAACTATGGATCGATTTGCTTGAAGAGAAATGGTGCAAAATAAAATGCTTCTCTATGCAGAATGTAAAATGCAGTAACGTTTTATTTATCAACAGGACAATGATTCAAGAAACTCCCTACAAATCATTCAACAGTGGGGAAAAACTGGTGCAATGACAACCACAGCAACTGCAGTCATGAAAAATATACTGGGTCTACCCCCTCTACACATCAAGATAAAAGCAGAGGCTTTAGAGGGTACCCAGAGATAACCATCTATCAAATGGGGCTGATGTCATGTCGCAGATTGAACACAATACCATATTTGAGGAATGAGAAAATACTGGATGTTCTGTTCTGATATACAGACAAAGCCAAGAGGAAGATAAAATCTGGTATGTAGAACACAAATGGTCAAAATTTGAAGTACAGTGTCACTCAGTGAGATCTCTCGACAGAGAAGTTAAGAGGTTCCAAACCTTGGCAAAGTGAGTGAGCAACTGGTTTCATTACAGGTCATGTATGCACGTAAGCTTTATGGGGATGACAGACAATTATGCAGATAATGAAACCTCTTCACATTATATGTTACTGTGAAGCGTTCAACACCACAAAATTCCTGGGATAGTGAAAACTCCGATCAGAATGAGTTAAACCACTTCCACTGGTACAGTTTCAAGACTTCCCAGAAGCCACGTAGCAAGAACTGTGGGGGAAGAACGAAATATGGGTACAATGAGATTGCGTAAGCAAACCAAAGTGCAAGCTTTTGGGCAGCATCAAGGAGAAGTTTTAGTAGGTATATACGGGAAAGATGGAAGTCCCACACTATCTGTATAGGATCCCTTGAAAAAACTAGTTCGTAATTATTGAAAGTCCAAGTCGGAAAAAAATTGACCCTGTATGTTTTGGGGCTTTCGAGACCATTTTTCCATTCCCAATGAACTGATAGTTTGGTGGAAAAAACCAACAAAAATTTACGTGGATTTCTTCAAAGTTATTGATTAATTATTGTTATTGAATGATTTACGACTCGAAAGGGCAAGGAATAGCTCGTGAACAACAGATTTTCACCTCCAGATTCTTTAAGGCTGGTGCGAAACTTCTTCTACTTTGCCAGCTATTTGGTATATATACAGATATATGGCAATTTTTTTTCCGACATATCACCGCTATCAATCATTTTTCAAAAACACCACATTCTACAATAATCCACTTTAGATAGTATCACACTTCGGGTATTACATTCCAGACAACGAATTCCTGAAGCAAAATTAAGTACTTTATCAGTGAACTATGCAATACCAAACACCGTTGCGAGAAATTAAAGCCTAGCTAGCCTATAACTAATTACGTACAGGATCAGCTTATATAGCATCAACTCAGTCAGCATTAGGCTACTAATCCAAACAGCTGACTCGTCCAGTGTTCGGATGATTTTGCCAACCTCTTAATGCTGAATGCATAGCCCAATTAGTCCAACGGACAATGCAATTTTAATTGATATCACCCGTTTAACGATTGATTATAGCCAAGAGTTCTATTACCAAAGGTCAGCTATCAAAACGTAGGCAACAGGCTACTTCCATCAGTTCTCTTTCATTAATCACACAGATCCAAGTCAAAGTAAGAGAAAATCGATCCTTGAAGCACCCAATAAGTCCCAGACTGTCAACAAGATCTGTAATATGTAAGAGAGACCCCGTTTCATCTCAAGTCCGCATACCGTCATTAAATATTTGTCAAAAGCTTCCCGACGAACGAGGAACATTTCCTTCGTCTCGGTCTGTTGTATCATTGTCCCTCTTGTTTGTTCTTCTTGCATGCGCTTTTTAAGTTGTCCAAGGTGACTTACCTGGAAAGAAAAAAAAAATAGTTTAAAATATGAAGAAAACTCAAGTCAATTTAAAACTCTTTTCAGGTGTTGCACTAATCCAGGCTCTCCTTTAGTCGATATAGATTTTAGATCTTTCCAGTTAAGGAGGATATACCATAGATATCGTTGAGCTTTGGATTTTCCGGATAATACGATGAAATGACGGATCCAATTTAGGGGTGTTACGGATTGGAGCGATGTGAAATGGTCGGTTCTTTTTCTATTAGCAAAGATGGGCATTTAAAGATTGCTGTATTTTATGGCATAGTAGCAGGTTAATCCACTGTGTAAGTTGTTATATTCCAATGTATTATTATTTCAAATTCTTCATAATTCTAGGCATCTAACCACAAATAAAATCCTCAACGGAATATCGATTTTGGATTGTTCACATCTTTGCATCGGTCGTTGAAAATCCGTTACCACCATAAAAGGTAATGTGACTGCCCGATATGATTTACGACGACATTTAAATTATCGCTTGCACAAAGCTTATTTTATTTAATATTATTGTTCCCGAGGTCACGGAATTCATTTTACTTGACCACGGTATATGCCGACAGAACAAAACCATCGACAGGTCTACATCTCGATGTGTACATATTGTCAAGCTTCATCAAGATATTAAGTCGACTGTTTACCAAGTTTATAGCTAACACTTACATTATGTGCATGTAATAAAGAGTTAAATGAATGTTGACGAATACATACACGCCCCAGCAATTTTCAACGCGATTTCACCGTTGGCTAATTGTTTTGAATGCTACAGTACGTAAAAGTCGCTAGGGTCAAGATTAGGTATGTATACATGCCGTCTATGATCTTGGATTGGTACCAAGTAACTTATTGTAAAATGGAGATTATTTATCTTCACAACTTTCAAGACATAGAGCAGGTTTCAAAACCCGTTGCTGCGAACTCCTTAAGACGTTCTGGTTACAAGAACTATTGTAGTGAACCCCGTATACTCTGTTTCCGTTAGGAAAGTAACCATAGTCAGTGCTTTGTGATCATTTTTTATTGATAATCATTTTGACAGTTTCTCTTGATGGTGATTCAAGTGCAGAGGATAGACATACATTCTGCTGTTTAGGGTGAGTCTTTCACGGAAGCAGCATCAAAGTAGCAGAAACCGAAGCATCAAAGTAATCACATACCTCTAGAAAGTTTTTCCATACTTTTATTTAAACTTCTCTGGTAGTTCTGTAGTTATTATTACTACAGTTTGTAACTTTATTTAATATGAGTTTTAGTACTACCATAATATATAGATTTTGAGGTTTATGGGACGGGACTATTTCTTTGTGATATAACTTTTCAATCATAAATCTTTTAAAGTAATGTTTAAAAGTTCCAGTGACTTCAACTTAGTACTGGATATCACTTCAAAGTTTTTATTACCGTATAGTATAGCGTTGGAAGTTAAAAAAGAACATTTCCAAGTAACGGTCACTTTATAAAGATGAAAATATCTATCGATTGAGTTCGATTATCTTTCTACTGCGGAAGAATACAGATGTTTTTGTGAGGGTAGAAGTGGGAATAGGTAGAGAAACCAAATGGCTCGTTTTTGAATCCGGAAACATGGTTGAACAGAAAACATGGTTAGGAGGGAGCAACACCCAGCTCCCTCCTAACCACTCGAACGGCATAGCACCCTCTGGACAACTTTATAGATAGGTTCGAAATTTGGCCGTCAAACTTCAAGCTGTCATCAATTATCCGACCGAGGAATCTGCACTCCGACACCTTTTTCACCTTCTCATCACCCATCCTAACCTCATCAAGGCATCACTTGAAATGCATTATCTTTGTTTTGGAAAGATTGAAAGATAGACCATTTGAGGCGTTTCTTCACCAGCCTTTCTATAACCTTGCTTCACACCAGGCAGCACGCATAGAGCGCTATCATACCAATGCCAACTTATTAAATTATTTAGGTTAAAGATCTAATTGGAGCTGTCTAGTGAAAACTGGAACTTTAACGTGGTTTAGGGAATCTTGAAGTGGTTTCGTAGTTATCTCGACTATACATTACCGGGTGCCACAGATTCGGGAGTATGCATGGGGATCTCAGTTATTATAAGAGATACATGGTCGGTAAAATGGATGCAAAGTTGTGCATTTTTATGCTCAAGAAAATGACATTTTGAGATTCGAAAAATTTCAAATACTCCTGAAAAAAACGAAATTTCGCAAAAATTTTGACGTTTATTCAAGAAAATATTTTAAAATAAATAGCACTTTCTCATTGCCACTTTTTCTCATCTACAATATGGCGGTATCAAATTAAAAATCTGACGTTTCATCTTTGAACGGCCATCATCAAGTTAATTTTTTCAAATACGGACCTGGTTTTTTTTATTTTATTTTTTGTAATCTTTTGACGACCTCAAGGCATTGAGGTATCGCAATCGTCGAAAAGAGTTCTCATCTAAAAAATAATACCAGACAAAATTAGTTGGGCAACCCTTATCTCTCTAACACATAGTTTGGTTCATAAATCCATCTTTGTTCGACACGTTATTTTTATTAGAAACCCTGCTCAGCTAAACAGAACTAATTGACTAAACCAAAATCAAATATAACATCCAACAACGATAATTTAATAAAATTTTATTAAACCTACAAAAACTACAAGGAAAATGAAAAAATTACAAATAAAAAACTTGATCAGTTTCTGCGCAAGTGTTCAAAAATATTACCATTTAAACAAAATATGGAAAATAAAGATAATGGGTGAATAATAATTGAAAATATTGAGGTGGCTAAGGCAACCCATTACTTTACACCTTCGTCATCACCTCAAAATAAAAAATCCAGGTCCTTATTTGAAAAAAAAAGTTGATGATGGCAGCTCAAAGATGAAACGTCAGATTTCCAATTTTAACTTTGCATTCTTATAACCGACCCTGTATCTCTTATAGTAACTGAGATCCCTATGCATACACGCGAATCTGTGGCACTAATGACTTTCAAATGATGTTAAGAATAGTGATTGCTACTTGTAGCAAAGTGACAAATCCTCCAAACAAACATTATGTCAGTAATATCACTTTGTTTCTGTGAAATTCGACATATTTTCTGTTTACTTCACATTTCCTCGTGGTAAAGTTACAGAATCGTCAAATATTCACAAAAAAAGATGGATTGAAGCAAATCTGAACTCTAAGAATTAGTAGAAATGTCAAAGAAGTATGCATCTGAGCACCTCTTATCAATTTTATGATTTTTGTATCCCTTCTTCGATTTTTATTTAAATATTTTAATATGTTTCTAATGTCATTTCCATTATGGTTGAAGACGCTGAATAATGATGGAGGATGAGATTAAATCTTTTTTTTACATACATATGTAAGACAAAGAAGTGGCGCCAAGTAGAGTAGGCGGGAAAAAATCTTATGAAGTATCGGTGACCGCGTCGTTACGTTTTCGCTACGTAGTTGAAACGTACGTACGTCGCGTCGTAGCGATGTAAGTGGCGGGGTAGTAATGTTCACGTAATTATCACCTTCAAAATGTTACGTTCCACTCCCTAGTAACCACAACTTTACAGTTCCTTCACTTGATTATCCAATACTGCCTGTTTTAGTTGACTAAGAGAAATCCTATCAGTTGAATTTTTTATTCTACCGCCGCTTCTAATAATTAAGGTGGTAAAAGTCACGCCATACCAGTGGTCTAAATCTGCAGTTTGGTAGTGTAGCATCAATTGGCGGATGCGCTGTATACTTCATATCGTTCTTTACATGGAATCTAAGACATGATGACATCAAGAATAAGATTTTGAACATTTTCAACTGTCGATATATTTTGAACAATGACAATAATAGTCCCATGGAACTGCGAAACAATTATCCTTGAATGCTTAAAGACTAAAAATCTATGATTATTCACTAGAAAAATCACCGAATATTAACGAAATAAACTGTGGTAGAATCAACAAAATTTCTTCTAAAAGCCACCAACCACTTTCAATTACGACATTAAGACCCGACAAAGTTTTCGTATAGTTAATGCCACATAAATATCTAGAATGTATTCTGAACCTACATCCAGTAACCCATATATCCTTGGGTAATGGAACTATTCACCAAATGAAACCTTCCATTAGTTCATCGCCAAGGGTCCAGAATAAATATCAATGGGTAAGGATTTGGGAAAGCTTTTGTGATGAATACAATTGAGTATTTATGACATACATCTAGTTCAGTATTGATATTTAATGAAAGGGCACGAAATGTTAGACAGAATCATTGCAAGGCGAGCCCTAGCTTTTTATCAAAAATTCTTCACATCGCAATAAGTAATGATCCAGCCTAAATAAATCCATTAGGCACCAAATTGTCCAGCCTCCGTTCACAATAACGTAGCACCCTTTTGGGTGAAAGCGGAATAAACAAATAAAGACGACCAAACGAATCCGGCACACAAACAGTCATTTATCACCCGTAGGCGTCAAGAAAAAACTGGTTTTATTCAAATCTTAGATATAAGATCATACTCCTATTTCTTTAAGGGTCGTTTGAAAAATTGAAGTGCTGTGTTTGTTTCGGAATAAATAATAAGTTTGGTGGTTATGAAATCTCCTTAGAGAACTCCAATCTACAATTTATTCAGAAATCAGAGCACTCTTCAGGGGCAGATGTGGGTGAATGGAACGTGAGGTAAAATAACATTTTTACTCTATACTTAAACTATTCACCTACAAGAAATTAAATTTCAATTTCAACCCCCCTTTATTCTCCGAAATAATGACGCAAAAGTCACGGCAATATCTTTAAAATCGAAATAATAATAATAATATTCGTTTATTTAGCATCAGCTACAATAGAACAGTTACAGAAAAAGGAGTATAAAATTTAAATATAAAAAAATATGGTTAATCACAGGTTATCACAATATGTTGTCTTAACATTTTTTTAAAAAGGATCATATTATCACAGCTCTTAATATTTGTTGGTAACAGATTAAATTCATGCAAGCCTTTATACATAATAGATTTGTACATAGAGTTAGATCTACATTTATCCACAAGAATAAAGTCATCACAATTTCTAGTTTTATAATTATGTACATCTCTAAACACAGTCACTTTATCACAGATATATGGGGGCAATATTTTTTGTTTGATTTTAAAAATATACAATAAAACATTATACTTAATTTTTTGACTTACTGACAAAACATCTAACATATCAAGCATTAATTTAATTGGTGTATATTTATTACATTTTAAAACTACTCTTAAAGCTCTATTTTGAATTTTTTGAATCTCATTGATTTTGTAATTTGGCAGGCTGTACAAAATGGTTGAACAGAATTGAAGGTGGGGAGATGCAATAGCATTGTAAATCATCAATTTTGCATAAGCAGAGAGTTGTTGACAAGCTCGTGAAATAAAACCGACTTTTTTCGAAAATTTGCGCATCATAAAATTGGCGTGATCGTGAAAATTTAAAGTTGGATCCAATGTTATCCCAAGGTACTTAACTCTCTCCTCATACACAATTTTTTCGTCGTTGATGACAATATTTATATTATCCTTATCAACATTAGCCAACCTAGTCCTATTACCATATACACAAAATTTGGATTTACTCGTATTGATACATAATTTGTTATTACATAGCCACATAAAAATGCTGTTTAATTCGGAGTTTAAGGTGTTCTGCATTTCATTGAGATCATTTCCAACAACATACAACATAGTATCGTCAGCAAACAATACGACTTCACACTTACTAACCATTTTAACAATATCATTGATGTATATAATAAACAGTAATGGACCCAGTACTGTACCTTGGGGTACTCCATAATTAACAATAAGAGAATCGGACACAGTATTCTTGAATTTTACTCTTTGACTACGGTTATACAAATAATCTTCAAACCACTTTAAAACAGTACCCTCAACACCAATTGACGTTAATTTACATAACAAAAGTGACCTATCAACAGTTTCAAACGCACGCTTAAGATCTAAAAACACAGCCAAAACAATATTGCCCTTATCCATAGCTTTTCTAAACTCATAACAAATATTCACAATGACTGACTCACATGAGTGTTTTTCCCTGAAGCCGGACTGATTAGGAACTAATATATTATTTTTAACGCAGTGAAGCAGTAATTGTTCCTTTACCTCAATTTCTAGCAATTTTTCATAACAAGGAACTGTGTTGATAGGCCTGAACTCCTGATGATTTTTAGTATTGTGAACTTTGGGAACAGGGATCACTGTTGACATTTTCCAGGTTTCCGGGAATGTTCCAGTTGATAAGGACAGATTTATGACGTCGAGTAGTCGGTTTCCAATTACAGAACAAGCATCACTCAGAATCTTCTTCGATATTCCATTTTCACCGCCCCCAACATTTTTCATTTTTTTCAGTGTTTCTTTCATTTTATTTAGTGTGATATTTTCAAATTTGCGAAAAACAATAAGAGGATTAGTTGATGTCAAAGTATAACTTATAATAGGGTCCGGAATGTTACTAATTATACGTTCAATGCTCTGAATAAAATACTCATTGAATCCATTGGCTATGCACTGTTCATCAGCAAATGTTTTCTTCTCAAAAATAATTTCGTCTGGCAGATTGTGGTTTTTACTAGGCAAAAGTGTTTTAAGGTTCCTCCAGAGTTCTTGAGGATTATGCTTGTTCTCATCGATGGTTCCAATAAAATATTTCTCCTTTTCTGTCCTTATTTTGTTAACTATCAAGTTTCTCATGAGTTTGTATTCATTCCAACAATCGTTATTATTCGTCAGTACCGCTCTTTTATAAAGATGATCTCTGTCCCTCATCATCTCTCTAATCTCTTCATTCACCCATTTTTTATCCAGGTATTTTTGTTTTAAATTTATTTTGGTTTTAGGGCACATTTCGTCGAGGACATTTATTATATTTTGAACAAAAAGATCGGCGAGCAGATTAACATTCGAAAGAGAACTATTCCATGGAGCATCAATGAGAAAATCTTGGATTGTATCAACATTATAATTTTTCATTGATCTTCGGTAAGTTATCAGGTCTTTTGCAATATGAGGGTTATTATTATTTAATGTTACAGTTAGAATCGAATGATCACTTATCTTCGGAGTATGATGAACTTTGTGGACAGTATGTTTATGATTCGTTATGATGTAGTCAATTAGTGTCTGACTTCTTTGTACAATTCTAGTGGGAGTGTTTACAATTTGGTGGAATCCATTGGAGTATATGATATTACGAATCTTGGTGCCATAAAAACCATCCTTCAACAAGTCAAAATTAAAGTCCCCCATAACATAGCTGATGCCATCAAATTCAGCCAACCGGTCCATATAATCCGAAAAAAAATCAATAAATTTGGAGTTTTCGTTCTGCGGTGGATGATATAATACACCAAATAAGTACCTCGTGCCAGCATAAGATAATTCCAATGATACTATCCAAACATAGTTATCAATACATTGAATATTATTAATTTTATATCGTAAATCTGATCTTATCAGAGCCATTACTCCCCCCGTTCTTTTGTTATTAGTCACACTTTGTTCCAATCTGTATCCATCTATTAGAAGTTCAACCGAATCAACGTCTTCTGAAACATGAGTTTCAGAGAGTAAAACCAACAGAGGTCTCCAGTTATTAATTAAAATGACAATACTGTCCTTGTTGTTAAGAAAGCCCTGACAGTTAAAATAAACAACACCCGAGCTCAGGCCAATCTCACAGTCTAATTGCTATTTTATGACCTTATTTCTTTGAACCTGCTCAATTCTTTTATAAGTTTCACAATTATTGACATCCCATACGACATGATCCACATTTAAAGTTAACTTATACTTATCATTGGCTAAAATACAGTTAGAACATTTACTCACATTATTGGTACACACAGTAACATCATGTTCACCACTACACTTAGCACAGGCCTTCTTATCCTTGCAATCCTTCATTACGTGGCCGTAACGACAGCACTTGAAACAACGGACAATTCCATAATCCGAGTAGACTGGACACCGATTCCATCCAATGTTGAGTTTCTGCTTTTCCATAATCATACTGTAGTTGGTGGCATCAACTTCCAAGACAACATTGAAACGATGGTTATTAACCTTGGTTCTGCGTAATAACAGCATTTTTGCAAACAAAACAATCAATTTACTTTGGAATTTGACATGAATCAAATCAAAGTTCCATTATTTTTGATAAAATTTCGATTTTATTTTGTGATAATTCTATAGGAACTTGCATAATTTTTTTCTTATATAGGGTGTGTCTTAACTCACCTAGGCTTGTCACTTCAACTCTAACTCTAAGTCACTCCGTATATTTAGTGTTTTGTCATGGAATAAAAAATTGAAAAATCAACTAAACCTTTTTAATCTTCCTTCAGAAATAGATTGCGATAAAACAAAAAAAATAAAGATTGTCAATATTTCGTCACTTTATCGACTATTTATTTTTATTTTTTCATATTAGTTTTTAACACGTAATAACTCTCTATAGACATATTATTAGGGTTGAAGTAATTTTCTCATACATTTTTTTGAAAATTGACCGTCATGTTTAACTCATTTTATTCTCCACTTTCTTCATCAGTTGTAGATATTGATTTTTCATCTCTAAGAATTTTGACAAAATTAGTAAACTTTACTTTTGCATTTTTTTTTTAATCCCCATAACTTTCAAATGGATTGACCGATCCCAATAAACTTTGCGTTATTTTTAAAGGAGTTCAGTCCACTTTCCTCTTGATTTTTTGTGTTTTTTTTTATCTCTAAGGATTCAACACAAAATTCGAAAAAGTTTAAATTTTGCATTTTTTCAAAATCCCCATAACTGTCGGAAAGATTGACCGATCTTGATGTTCTTTGCGTTCTCTTGGGAATTCAATCCACTTTCCTCGTGTTTTTTGTGATTTTCTATCTGTATGAATTTCGACAAGAATCGAAAAAGTTTAAATTTTGTTTTTTCTTTCAATCCCCATAACTTTTGACTGAATTGATCGATCTTGATGTTTATTGCGGTTTTTTCCTAGGAATTCATTTAACTTTCATCATGTTTTTTTTTTATTTTTTTACCTCCATGAATTTTGTCAACATTTTAAAGTCTTGATTTATCAATTTTTTTTCGAATCCCCACAACTGTTGAATGAATTGATCGATTTTATTATTTTTTGCATTTTTTTCTAGGGAATTCAGTCCACTATCTCCATAATTTTTTGTGATTTTGTATCTCTATTAATTTTGACAAAATTCAAAAAATTTGCAATTATTGTCTAAATCCCCATATTTTTTGAATGAATTGATCGATCTTAATGTTTTTCAAGTTGTTTTCTTAGGAATTCAATACATTTAATTATGATCTTGTGTTTTTTTTTCTCTTAAAATTTTGTGAAAACTCGGATTTTTTTTTTAATCCGCATAACTGTTGAATGAACTAGCCGATCTTAATGTTCTTTAAGTTATTTTCTTAGGAATTTGATCCACTTTCCTCATCACTTTTTTATCTATATGGATTTTGACGAAATTCGAAAAAAAATATGCTTTTTTTTTAAACTCCCATATTTTTTGAATAGAGTGACCGATCTTATTATTTTTTGTGTTGTTTTGTTTCTAAGTTTTTTTTCTCTATGAATTTCGTCAAAATTTCTACATTTTTTGAATTTTGCATTTTTTTTAATTATGCATAATAATTCTGTTCCGCTCCAGTCACGAAACTAGCAACAATATTTTTTTTAATTCTCAAATTTTTTTTATAGATTGACCGATTATAATTTTTTTATTTTTTGCGTTTTTTTCTTGGAAATTCATTTAATATTCATCACGACTTTTTGTGATTTTGTATCTCTACGACAAAATTCGAAAAAGTTTAAATTTTGCTTTTTTTTTGGAAATATTTATTCATGATCTACACTATCATCTTGCTTGTACTGTAACAATCTGGGCATTTGAAGTGTGTAAAAATCTAGTTCCAAGATTCCGTTACAAACTCAAACAAACTTACATACAAGCACTTTTAGTTCGAAAGCGTGCTTTTTAGTTTTTTTCTACTGATTTTTTCCAGCCCCTTGACAAGAGAATTACCTTGGCACCGTTGCATATCAGACGGGCAGTTTAAGTTTAAGAATTACAGTCCCGTCAACCCTCTTTTCATTGGCCATCTGTTTGACAAGCCAAAAGTCAGATAATTCAACAAAACCACGTATTTTTGACAGGGTTGGCACAAATTAATTCATATGAATTAATTCAGTGAATTAATTCGCGAATTAATTCATATGACTTTTTCCAAAAAAGTCATGATTTAATTCATTTTCTTCTCTAATTGATCAAAATTACATGAATAACAAATTATTTTAAATAAAAATAAAAATAAAATATCCTTTGATAAGGCAACCTCGAAGGCAACATGGCAACATAGCATAAATACTAAACATCATCTGTCGGACGTAAGATGTCATCGTGCCTTGAATTCGGGGAATCACCAAAACGAAATCAATACTGAAAAAAGCTTAATTTTGCCTTTAGTTTGTTGAGATTCTTTATGATTATTGCGTTGCGAGTTAAGACTTGAGTTTTTTTCATTTATTTGATTGTGTTCTGATCGGGAAAAAGTCTATTTTTTTCAAAGTGAATTAATTCAAAACATTCTAATTCAAATTAAAAAAGTCGGACTTTTTAAATTTTTTAAAAAAGTCATGACTTTTTCCAACCCTGATTTTTTATTTGTTTGCCCAGTATAGAAATATTATTTTTGATATTTTGATAGTTTAAATATGCTCAGATAATAACGGTCCAATAATATCATCAAATAATCACAGGACACAGCCTTGACAAGAAAATTACCTTGGCAAAGTTGCATATCAGACGAGCGGTTTAAGTTCAAGAATTACAGTCCCGTCAAAGCGTCAACCAGTCTTTTATTCACCATCTGTTTGACAAGCCAAAAGTCAGATAATTCAACAAAACTACGACTTTACAATCGCGATCGCCCATGTCAGTTCAGTACTACTCAAAGAAAATGGAAGAGATGCCCCAGTCTTCGATCCAATTGGTTCGACATACGACCACCTCAACCTTCGTGTTGGGTGGTTCAAGACTGTTAAGACTGATTGAATCGAGGTACGGCGGACTATTGCGGAGATTCAGGAGTTTCATCTTCAAATGTCAAGATCTTCAACTAATATTCTTCCGGTGTTTGTGATCAGTTCCTCGGAAATCTACTGATGATATAATCTATTGGACCATCAGATTCTCAAAAGAAGAGTTGATAAAACCTGATGGGCATTTAACCAAAACTATCAATAAATGCCGAGTGCAATTCTGCTCCAGTATAACATGAACATATTTCCAACCAACATAGATTGATCAACTCCAAGATATCACATGTACTTTAATTATTCAAGCAAACCGATCAAACAAAGTGAGACTCGAATAAAGAAAGCCGAGTGCCATTGTTAACTTAACCGAGAAATGAACGGAATCCTAGAGAAGCTTTCAAATATACAAAATCTTGCCTGGCGTAGTGACTGAATTATTCAAACATCTGCGCCTCGCTATATTCACCTGGTTTGCCGTTCTGGGCTGAGGTTTCCTTCCTGTCGGATGTTTTGGTTGATGATTTTTCCTTTTCGCATCTGCTTGCAGAGGTGGTTATTAATTTCGTATTAGGGATTTAAGAACAAGTGCTGAGTGAGTGTGATCGGGAAAAAGTCTTTTCGTTTCTTCCGACTACCAATAGTTTAGAAACAGTGGGTATGGGTTTAATCATAGACTAATATCACAAGACAAGTAACAAAACCAATATTCCCAACCCAAAATACCAGGAAAAATAAACTAATTCAACTGCTAATCTTCTAAATCACCAAACCCAAAAAACCATAATTCCATTTATCTTCAGTTTTTCGTCACAAGTGAAAAGTTGTATTGATTTTACGTTTTGTGTTGAAACTTGGCAACATCTGACTGCAAAGTTAAGGCCAGTTTCTCTGACGCTATTGTTTACAAACACCGTTTTGTTAGGTAAGGAAGTTAGTAGTGAGTTTATTCCTTAATTTCTCAGGAGAAAACCTAGCGCTGTGAATTATTCTCTATTCTAACTTGCTCTATTTAGAGTATTTAGTGACATTGATAAAACAATGACTATACTGTTGTTGGTGGCCAAAAAGTAAAATCAGGCAGACATTTCATCATTTCACCGGTAAGTAAACAGAAACAAAGCTGGCTTCTTTTATCATTGTTTTTGGGTCAAAAGATTCAATGTTAAAGCGTTATGTGTCTTGTGTGTGTGTAGTCGATTTTTTATAATTATTGTGGAAAATAAAATTATTTTTACTGCAAATTTGAAGTCAACAGTATACAGGGTGAGTGATAAGTTATGAAGAAATGGTTTAAAACTTCAGAATCATTTCAGGAGCTCAAAATATTACGATCTATACAAACAGCGTGTTGCCTAACCTCTCTGAAAAAAGAAAAGGGGAAAATCCTCCAAATCTTAAGATGAAAATATGGTATAAAATTTTAAAAAAATACGCTACTCGTTACCCACATTTTCGCAATTGAATTGATTGAAAAGCTTGAAATAGACCCAAAGTAAATTACTAACTTCTTTGTTATGTGTACCATATATCACTAGATTGGATCGTTGATTACTAATGAAAAAGTAAACGAATCAAATCTTTTTTTTTTCAACACCGGGTATTTTGAAAACAAAGAGAACGACGTTCGAAAAAGAATTATACTATAATTATTCCTCTTGGCATTTGGTGAGAATTCTCCCCCTTTCTTTTGTCGAAGAAGTTGGAAAATACCCTTTATACAGCGTGTTTCCTAATTGCGTACATTGAATTTAAGAGTGTATTCCTGAGCTTATTCATGAAGAACATGCATCTGGAAGTGCATTGTTTTTTTTAAAGATACTGGGTATTTTTTTACAAATGTTAAAAATCCGCAAACCGATGTTTTTGAGATTTTGCAGATCAATTTCTAGTAATGTAAGCTTACTTTAGCCTTGGGTAGGTAGAAATTATCAAGACCAGTGCCTTCTCAAGGGGCATCTTACTGAATATTTTCTTTAAATAAATGTACGTCACTGACTTTGTTGTAGTTTCTATTCTTTTCTTGAATGAAACAACCCAATACAACTTTTTGCCACTTTTTCTTTCGTTTTTTTGTTTTTTTCAGAAAAAAATCTTGCCAACTCCTCCAAATACTTTTATTTTTTTTTAAAACCGATAATAATATACAAGTAAAACGAAACCAGATAAAAAAAAGCTGCACATATATTTGGTGCGTCATTCAAGAAAAATATAAAAATTACAAATTAGTCAGTGGCGTACATTAATTTTAAGTTTTTTCTTAAAATTTTGACACCATGTATTTTAAAAACAATGTACTTCAGGATCCATGTTCAAATGGACTTTTTTTTCAGCACGGAAAGACACCCTTGAATTTGATGAGAACACCTGTACACTTTAGTTCAAAAGGTGATAATTTAAATTTTAGAAAATAGAAGGTGTCAAAGTAATTTTTGCAATTTCAAATTTTGTCCCGATTGGTTTTCAAGCGGTCTGTGAAAACAAATGATTGGAGAGGGTCTCTACGAGACGGACAAAAGATAGTATTGTTTCTTTTTATGGAACTAGAAACCCTCTCACATCAATTTTTGTCACACAATACTTCAAATTGAAATTTTACAGGGTCAGTCTAATGATTGCAAAGTTGCGCATTTTTATGCTCAACAAAATGCCGTTTTGAAATTTGAAAAATTCCGACGAAATTTCCCAAAAATGTAATATGTTTATTATTTCTCACGTTTGTTTAAAAAGACATTTTAAAATAAATTACACTTTATCATTGCCACTTTTTCTCCTCTAAAAGATGGTGGTTTCAGATTGAGAATCTGACGTATCATCTTCGAGCTTCCATCATCAACTTTATTTTTTTGAATACTGACCTGATTTTTTATTTTATTTTAAGTTATCTTTTGACGTCCTTGAGGCATTAGGTGTGTTTGTTATGCTCCACTAGTGCACACTTTTCTACACTACAACACTCAGTTGTTTGTGATATGTTTGTCTGTTTTTTAGGATAGAATATCTTTTCTAGTTTAGTGGAGATATTCTATCCTGAAAAACAGACAAACATTTCACAAACAAAGCCACACTGAGTGTTGTAGTGTAGAAAAGTGTGCACTAGTGGAGCATAACAAACACACCTATTGAGGTGATAAGATCGGGTTGTAGAGTAATGGTTTGCCTTAGCAACCTCAATATTTCAAATTATTATTCACCTATTATTGTTATTTTTAATATTTTGTTGATGATGATGATGAAAATATTTTTGAGCACTTGCAGAAATTGATTCAGTTTTTTAAATGTAATTTTCTTATTTTCCATGTCATTTGTGAATTTCATCAATTTTCATTAAATGTATCGTTATTGGATGTTATTTCGATTTTGTTTCAGTAGTTCAGTCGATTAGTTTTGTTTAGTTGTTACGATACCTCAATGCATTTAGGACGTCAAAAGATAACTAAAAATAAAATAAGAAGTCCAGGTCCGTCTTTGAAAAAATGGACTTGATGATGGCCGCTCGAAGACGAAACGTCAGATTTTTGATTTGATAACGCCTTATTGTAGAGGAGAAAAAGTGGCCATGAGAAAATGCAATTCATTTTAAAATATCTTCTCAAATAAACTCGAAAATAATAATCACGTTTTTGCGAAATTTCGTTTTTTTTTCCATATCTTCGGGAATTTTTCAAATGTCAAATTGACATATTGTTGAGCATGAAAATGCGCAACTTTGCATCCATTTAATCCACCCTGTATCTCTTATAATAAGCAAAGTTTACTAGTATACAATGCATGTACCAAGGTATACAGGGTGTCCGGGAAATAAGGGAGATCTCTCGGATCCAGATAGAACATTGAAAAATAAGATGACAAGTTCCAGTAAACTTTTTTCCTAGACGACTGTTCCATGCAATCATCTTTTTTCATATACATCGTTATAAGTTCAACAATCTCGAATGTCTGTAGGTGACAGAAAAAAATAAATCAATATTATTTTGAACTCAAAAAGATTCGAAGGGCGTTGAAGGGCTCGAGCCCGCTGTGAAAATGTGACGGCAAATATAGCAAAAACCCTTCTAATGAGGGTTAAACAGTTGACGCGGGATGTGCACAAGAAACACCCCGGTTTCAATGCGATGTCGTCGTTTGGCTTCTTCACCCTTTTCGATTAAAGGGCAACATCAATCACATGTCAGGTGTTTTAGATTTCAATCAATTGAAGCTTTAAAAAAACATAGTTCTGGATATAATGGTGGAGGTACTGGGTACCGTAGTATTCTTTGTGCAAGTTTGTGTCACAAGGTGTCACCATGCAAGAGTCTTATTTTTATTTACAACGATTAATATGCTTACTATACAGGGTTTTTCATAATATATGCGCAGGACCTCAGTAAGTGATAGCTCGTCCAAAATAATGAAAAAAAGTTTCTATCAACCTACCCTCTGAAATGCACCACTTTCGAGATACAGGGTGTTGAATCGTATTTTTATCGTACAGAAAACAGCTTCTGTAAGCATTTTTTACTCTTGATAAGCTATGTTTTGTGCGGAATATATTTTTTTTAAAGTCATAATTGGTGAAGGTTTTGAAGGAGTAGTGGGTAAAATATTTTTTTTCACCAATTAAGCAAACTTTATTTAATTGTTAGAACAAGTAACAAAACCAAATATTAACTTCATAATTGCAATATAAAACGATAAAAAATCAAAAACATTCAAATTAAATGTTGGAAATGTCCGCCGTTCCGTTCAACCAATTTCAACAACCTGTATCTCGAAAATGATGCATTTCAGAGAGTAAGTTGATAAAAACTTTTTTCATATTTTTGCCTTATACCAAGCTTTTGACCCAAAAACAAACACAACTAGCTGTCAAGATAAGAATATGGGAACAAAAGAAGAAAACGAGTGTAATAACCTAATTTGCCTTCCATTCATTCGGGTTTGCCGCTGATGGATCACTTGACGCTTTCACGCACTCACCCTACATCCTTGTTTAACAATTCTTGCTTGAGGATGTGAGTGAGTTATTCAATAGAAAACAGCCCAGACCAACGTTGCCTTGAGTGAAGGGAAAACGGAAATATTTTAGTATAATAGGCAAGAACGTGATAATATAGGTGATCTGTTTTACACAGTTTATCAATGATTTCAAAAGAACGTAATCTGCAATGAGATACCTATGTTTTTTTGTAACAACGGTATCTTGGGGTTAGCGAAAAATGTCTCAAAAATAGAAATCAGCAAGTCTGTTTAAAATTCAGTAGTGCAAATTCAGTAGTCGCAATAGGTGATAAGAATATTCTCTCAAAGCTGCAGAATGGTTGGTTTTTCTATGAGGAGAGGGAATTATGAAAATAGTATGCTTTTGGCAAAAATATCATAAAGCAGAAATCCTAATGAGTTTTTTTTCTAAAGAAACCCCTGTTTTTTTCCATACCTACTCGATTATTTTTCTCTCAATACGATTTCTTTTTCCTCGGTTAGGTATAATTCTCATTGTATTCCGAGAACAATTATTATTTTTTCTGTACTTGAATTGTTCCTAAATTTTGGGTTAGAACAAGTTCTTTTATGGTAATTTCGAGCGCTTCTTCTTCTTGGACCCGGAATTATACAGGGAGTCCCAAATAGCATACACCACTACTACCACTAGTGCATTTCACGAGGTCGGTTGAATGGAGAAAAAGTTGCCTTTTTTGATGCTCATGCTCATTGAAGATCAATTGTGATGCATGTTTGTTTTTTAGTTTCAGAAACTATTGATGTTCGAGACACAGTTTACATTTAAAATATAATATTTTCCATTCTATAACTTGATGTCTTGAAATTGTGTATACGACGTTTCTTATTCGAGTAACCATCGATGCTATTATTTTTTTAAATACGGACCTGGTTTTATTAACATTTTTGAAACCTTTTTTCTGCCGTCTATAGTTACCCAGTTTTAACCGGCAAAATTTGGATTCTACTAATTCAAAAGAACAATTTTTATTTTATGAAATTTTTTTCAAATCCTCGTCAGTTTCGAGATATACACCTTCAAAGATTTTTCAAAATTTATTGATTTAAGACAGTCAAATTACATTTTTTCATGAACCAAATCAGTTGAGACTTACCTACTTCTTGTTTTATTCTGAAAAAAACGACGGAATGTCCTCTCGAACTATGACAAAAAGCACTCAAACAATTGAAGTTATGTCCATCTTTATAGAGGCTTTTAGACTTAAAATTGTAATTTTTTTAATTTCTCTTATTTTTTTGAAAGTTTGTAGACAAGCACTAAAAAATAACGAATTTGTAAGTTTTTGTAAGACTTGCTTCTCATATTATCAAGTCTCGGTTATAGCGTTAAAAAAGATTCAATTGTTTTATCCTCCAGTTGGTTATAACAATTTAAAACTGAGCTTTTTGTTTACCCGAAAATACGACTTCTTCAATATTTTTGCTTAAGTAACTGGAATATAATCAAAAGAATTAAATTTAGTGACTTAACTTTAAAAAAAAAATTGATGAACGAAGATAGACTTACCCAGTGGTCCAAGGACCGAGGATTAATGTTTTCGTGGTTCAATAGACAACTATTACTATCTTGATACACGTAATGCATGCAGGCCTGAGAGGTAAATAGATAATAAAAATCATTTCATTTTAATTAGCAGAATCTAAATGTTAAATATTGCCAGATAAAACTCCATTCTGTAGATAAAGATAAACAGAGAGAGAGAGATCAAGTTCTGTACCTAACCTCACTTTTACAATTTCCGCGCGATGGGCTTTCGCGTGTTGTCATCTGGTGTGACGTCTGGATCGATGCAAGAGCGGCGTTGCCAGCTGTCTGCGGAGTTGCCGCGTAGAGTGTTCAGTGAGACGATATTTGAAACATGGAAAATTTTGGAAATGCAGGTTTTATGGTGGACGTTGGATGTGACGTTGATGATTTCTTAATGGTCCACTTAGCGATAATACCCAGAACAAGGAGCTTTGGAAATTCAGGTTTAGCGGTGGTGTTCACTTTATTCAGTCAAGTTTTACAAAATAATTCAAAATATGTCAAGAAAAGCATTCATCTTTCAGACTTAAACATACATTTAAAAAAAGGGTTGTAACGTTGGATACGTGAAAAAAAAAAAGTTAGAAACAAATTCTTAAAACTTAACAGAAAAATAAAATTTGGAATGCTGAATAATAATTTTAGAATTATTGGTCTTTGGATTAGGACTCGGATTAGGATTAATAATTTTTGTTTTATTTGCCACTTTCCTCCATGACAAAAAATAAAGGTATGCATAGTTTACTCTTCAAATTTGAAGTATGGCAATAGACTTTTCAAACGAAGCAGAACTTTTTATGAAGTGACATTTGGTCGAAAAATGAATTGATCCATTATAACCTATAGGGTACTCTATTCGTGGACGTACTGTATGATTTAACTTTTTAGGGGAAAAATGGAAGAATTCCAAACCTATACGCACAAAAAAGAACGTGCAAAAAAGATCAATTCGTAGCATAGCATATTAGTCCGGTATTAATGGAATAAAACATTTTACTTTGGACAAACTAAAATCCAGAATATTTCAGTTTGTTGATCGAAGATAATAGGTATACTTTTTCAATGAAAAAAGAAGTAAGATAACATTGCCATCACATTGAAGATAAAAAAACTACAATATGTAATAGGTTCGTTTGGCTGCTGGTTTAATACATTTTACTTCAGTTTTCTTGGACTATTATGAATATGTTATAGCTATATGTTGAGAAACGAATCATCTGTGGAGGCGAGAATATGTGTGACTTGATTTACCCTTGAAAATAGTTATAAAAAAGGGTTACCATTTAAAAAAAATAGTTGATGATGTCATATCTCGAATTTGGGAATCTTTGTATAACATTTTTGTACCTCAAAAAGGGCGTAATTCAAAATAGCAATCAACGTGTCCAAACATTTTTTCGATTATCTTTCTTCGATTTACTGAATTAATTCCAATTTGGAGATTAACCCTGTAAATAAGGTGTATAACTGTCACCTAAATTGCGAAATCGGCTTTAAAAAAGTGGTAAAAGTAATCACTTATCGCGTTTTCATCTTAAAAGCAATTACCACTGGGTTTAGGAGTGTCACACAAAAGAATAATATCAAACTGGTTGGTAACTTTTTCAAGTTAAATTTTCAGACGTATAAAAATGATTGATACAAATTAACTGCCCCAAATGATAGGACGAAGAATGCTTTTTGCATACATAAAATACCTCCCGCATTATATGAAGGTTGTTTCAGTTTCAGTGCGGTCGACGGAAAATATCACGTTCTTACTCTGCATTTTTATAGCGGCAGTATGGGTGATGCAATGCAGGCATTCTTTATGTAACCAACGTTGAACAATCTTATACCATATACCGTTTTTGAAGATACGAGATACGTAATGATGGGTTCAGTTTGAATTTAATATCATTTATTATTTATTGACATTGTTTCCAGTGAAAAGATAATCATTTGTCAGTAAAACTGCCTAGGAATATTGGTTGAGAGTAGGTACCTAAGTTAGAAGGTTGCAATGGTATGATCACAGTTTATACATGGTGTCCCAAAATTTGGTTGAAATAGTTGAACACTATATTCTACACTGGAAAAAAAATATTACATAAACATCTTTGCGAAAACTCTTTGTTTTCGAGATACAGGGTGTCAAAGTTTCACTTCTATTTTTGTTTTATCCAAATAAATCCCATGATAATTCAACAAAAATCTGTATCTGGGGTATTTTAGACAAAAGAAATTCAAGTTTAATATTACTATGACTCTATTTTGGATGTGGCGCCATCTACAAGTATTTCAACTGTTTCAAAAAGTCATAACTTTTTTCCGAACCCTGTATATTCGTTGTGTGTTAAAAAATGATTCTAACAGTTTTAAAATGAAAACGATACTCTTGTTGGTAGTTGCTAGGAGCAATCGTTTTCGAGATATTTGCACTTAAATTAATCTATGCATGTGTAATGTGGTGTCAATGGCAAATTTTGAAAATAGACATAGGTGGCGTTGAACAATTGACAATTATCTCAATCTTCCTCACTAAAAAAAATACTTAATTTTGGACTTTTTTTTCGTTTTTTAATTTTTTTTTATTTTATAGTTTTTTTTTTGTGAAACATCGAACATTGAGACTACTGTCACAATAACCATGATAACGCCGTTTTCAAAGCCACCTATGGTTATTTTCGAAATTTGCCATAGAAAACCACATTGCATGGATTGATATCACGGACCTATATAAAAACTGGACTGCTAATAGTGCTAATGCATATGGCCGACCTTGCCAAAAATCACTGAGGCATGGGCGCCGCCATGATGGGACAATTTGTGTTGGTATCTCTGATTTTTTTGACGTGCCTTTTATGGCTGCGTACCAAGAACTAGCGCTATATTTGACCGGTCCTACTGGAATGACATGATCCGCTGTGCTGCAACACAGTAGTCTGGCGAAAGAAAGTATATTTCTTTCGCTTTATTGCAGGAACTGTGATGCAGTGGTGGAAATTATCATTTATGTCATTTCAGTGACATCGCTCGAAAAAAGCGATGCAGCGCTGCCATTCCTCTTATGCGGCCATTGGAAAATGCAGAAAGACAGCTAATTGTTTTGTTTTTGAGGTTATGTCACCTATTCCTATCATTTCGATTTGGATTTTGGATCATTGGATTTTAAGAAGATAACTATATGTACTCAAAATTCAATATTCACAATGTGATTTTGTACAGGGTTTGACATTATTGTAGATACTTATAAAACTATGAAACGTTTTGTGTTGGATTATCATTAACATAAGAATGAGCCTTCATTCAACTCAATTTTTCAAAAACATCATTACCTATAATGTCCTATCAACAGCATTATAAGTAGCGAATAGCACTTGATCTATTCTATTTCACCTTACCTACCTACTATTTCGTATCGAGTTTAACTTGGACCCTGGAAATTGGTATAGGTAGTAGGTAGGTACTTCTTGAGATAGTCGATGTTTCAAGATTTTTGCATTCTGCGGTTTCAGAATTGATATAATAATATTCTCTTCAATATGCACAAAAACCACGGGAAAGAGAAGTCACAGATACTTGAAGAAAAAAAAAGAAATATCTACCAAAATATCCTTCGTCCTTTATCTTATTATATTTATATTAATGAATATAGCCTGGAAATCGACAGTAGCTGAATGTAAGGTTTGCATTCAATTTGTTTTCGAATTTGGAACTGTCAAATTTCCGCTGGGCAAACGGGAATCATATGCTACCATCTACATTAAATTTGTGTCACGCTTACGCCAAATTCAATGTGAATGGTCACATATGATTCCTGTTTGCCAAACGAAAATTTTACAGTTCCACTTCGAAATGAAGTTCAATGTAAATCAGGCATTACAGATTTCTGCTTTTTTCAACAATGGCACCACTGAAAATCAAAAGCACCAACTTAAATTGTCCCACCATGGCGGCACCCATGCCTCAGTGATTTTCTTCTCATTGCATTAGCAGTCCATTTTTATTTACAAAGTCCGTGATTGATATACATAACTGCGAATATCTCGAGAACGGTTGCTTCTGGCAACTTCCAACAAGAGTATCATTTTCATGTGATAATAATGTTATGATAATTTTTTTACTCAAAACAAAGATACAGGGTTCGGCAACAAAGTTATGACTATTTGAAACAGTGAAAATACCTGTAGATGGCGCCACATTCAGAATAGAGTGATAATTATATCAAATTTGAATTTCTTATAACAAAAATACCCTGAATACCGATTTTTGGTGAATTATCAGAATTATTATGGGGTTTATTTAGATAAAACAAAAATAGAAATCAATCTTTGACACCCTGTATCTCGGAAACAAAGCGTTTTCGCAAACATTTTTATACAGCAAACTATTTTTTTGTCACCACCATCTCTGCCATTTTTGACTAATAAGTTCCAAGGTCAATGCTCTTTGAGAAAAAAAAATCAAACGATTTTATTCAACTGTTCTGTCTCACAGATGAAATATCAACGCAAAATGTAACGAGACTACCTAGTTCGTCCTTTTGGTACCCGGAGTGACGTCATAACTAATATTATGACAGTAACAGGAATTGCTATTGGTCAACTGTTTACTGTCATCTTCCATGAAACTTGCAACTTGCTACAGACTTCCAAGATCAGTATATAATAGCAAAGAGTGAAATAATAGGTTGCCTCACATCTGCGGTCCCGTGTGACGTCATTTGTGTGCAGAGCAGCGAAAATGCGGTCAATTCTCGAATCATTTTCGTGGTAGTCGAAAGACTTTTTGCCGTGTCGTTGTTTTTTCTGTCGTGGAATTATCCATTCATTTGGATTTTGAAAACTGTCTATGAGTGTCCTATCTTTATTGGATTTTCTTATAACCCATGATTTGGAGATTCTAAACAAGGGCAACAAGCCTACTTTTGCAAACCGCATACGGTCGGAAGTTATTGATGTCACTCTGTCCACCTCCCGTATTAATCCCGATATCCAGCGGTGGCGCGTATCCGATGAACCATCCCTGTCGGACCATAGGTATATACTGATGGAAATCAATAGTATTGACAAGCCGTCAGAAATGTACCGCAACCCACGCAAAACGAACTGGACTGAATACCGGGAGGAGCTGGAGGCGGGGTTGAGCGGGATCAAGGAACGTATGCGTAACAGATTTGATGTTGAGGTGGTAGCAGAACAACTACAAAACGCTATAATTTACTCATATCATCAAAGCTGTCCGCTAATCCGGCGTTCTTCATGCAAGGACACAACCTGGTGGAACGAGAAACTTGACAAGATGAAGGGGGAAACACGCAGACTCTTCAATGTGGCCAAGAAAACCGGTGAATGGGATGAATACCACCATACTCTGACGAAATACAACAAAGAAGTAAGGGAAGCTAAGAGGAACTCCTGGAGGAAGTTTTGCACTGAGGTCGAAAAAACCTCGGAAGGCGCACGCCTTCAGAGAATCCTAGCTAAAGACCCCCTTCCACCAATGGGAACACTAAAGAAACCAAATGGGGAATACACGAAAAATGGCGAAGAAACCATTGAGACACTACTCAGGGCACACTTTCCAGACTCGACCATAATCAACTCGCAACAGGGAGTCAATACCCTATCTCCTGAGATCCTCCGGATGAGAGGATCAAGAGATGATTGGGTCATAGCCCGACAGATTGTGACAACAAATAGAATCGAATGGGCCATAAGCTCATTCGAACCATACAAAGCACCTGGATGCGATGGGATAATACCGGCACACCTGCAGCAGGGCGAAGCCCAACTCATATCGATGCTTTGCCAACTATTCAGAGCAAGCCTGGCAACGGGACACATACCCATGATATGGAAACTCTCACGAGTGGTCTTTATACCGAAACCCGGGAAAGATAGCTCTCAGCCCAAGGCATTCAGACCAATAAATCTCTCGTCGTTTCTACTCAAAACGATGGAGAAAGTGATTGAAAGGCACATTAGGGAGACCTCCCTAATAGAGAGGCCACTACACAAAAACCAAAACGCCTATCAACCTGGTAAATCATGTGAAACTGCTCTGCATGAACTTGTTCATAAAATAGAGCAACCACTGAACAACCAAGGAGTTGCCCTAGCTGCATTCCTTGATATAGAAGGAGCATTTGATCACACCTCCTTCGATTCAATGACCACCGCAATCAATCGGCGTGGAATTAAAGACACAGTTTGTAGGTGGATAAGAAACATGCTGAAAGGTAGGAGAATTCAAGCAACTATGCTTGACAAAACTGTAACTATAGAGGCAGCTAAAGGCTTCCCCAGGGTGGAGTCTTGTCCCCTCTCCTCTGGAACCTAGTCGCAGATGAACTACTGGTAGAGTTAAACAGCAAAGGTTTCTACGCCCAAGGCTATGCCGATGACGTAGCAATACTTATCACTGGCAAACACACCAAGACAATATCAGAACTGATGCAGACAGCTCTGACAATCGTAGAAGATTGGTGCAGGAAGGTGAACCTGAAGGTCAATCCTGCGAAAACCTCCCTGATCAGCTTTACGAGAAAGAGGAAGACAGCGGAATTATTCAAACCATTGTTCTTTGGACAAGAACTGCAGGTGGTAAGAGAAGTCAAATACCTAGGCATCATCCTGGATGACAAACTCACATGGAATTCACACCTACAGAAAATAGTGAATCGAGGTAAAGCCACAATAATGGCAACAAAAAGAGCGATAGGAAAGAATTGGGGCATAAATCCGCGCATGGTACACTGGCTCTACTGTACCGTGGTAAGACCCACCCTTGCTTATAGCTCTGTTGTCTGGTGGCCGAAAATCGAGCAGCGACAAGCAGCCACGGAACTTGCAAAAGTTCAGAGGCTAGCATGTCTCTGTGTAACGGGAGCCATGAAAACCACTCCAACACTTGCCATGGAGGCCATGCTTAACCTACCTCCTTTAGATATCTATATCAAAATGGAAGCAAGAATGGGAGCATATAGACTTAGCAACACCGGGAACTGGAGCCACTCAAACTCCCAAGGACACACTAAGATAACCAGCACAGTCACGAACCACTTAGTAACACTGAGGAGTGATATCATGTTGAAAAATATCAACTTTAGCACGTCTCCTAAGACCAAGCTAATATGGGAAGAGGAAACGGTGAAACAACTCCGGATGGCTAATGGGGCAATATGGTACACAGACGGCTCCAAAACAAGCCGGGGAACTGGTGCCGGAATCGTAGGTGAAAATCCAAAGTGGGAAACATGTGAACCACTCGGGATGTACGCTACAGTTTTCCAGGCAGAAGTACATGCAATAAACGTATGCGTGCAAGAGAATCTCAGGAGAGGCTACAGAGGAAGGAAAATCCTTATCCTTAGTGACAGCCAAGCCGCAATCAAAACCATCTCCTGTCGGGAAACCAAATCCAAACAAGTCATGGACTGTCAGCAAAACCTTGTCACACTGGGAGTATCTAACGATGTTACTCTTGGATGGATACCAGGACACACAGGGATAGCTGGGAACGAGCGGGCGGATCTACTAGCACGCAAAGCTGCAAACACACCACTTCTGGGTCCAGAACCTGCTATTGGTATTACAAAATCCTCTGTGAGAGGTTGGCTGAACTGTTGGTCCAAAAAACAACAGAAAGCTAGATGGTGCCAATCACCAGGTCTGAAACACAGTAAATTAATGATGGCAGACGAGATCGAATCATCATTTTCTGGAAGCCTACTGCAACTCAGCAGGAATCAGCTTAGGAAAGTAACAGGTATATTAACTGGACACTGCACTCTAAGGAAACACATGCATATCATGGGTCTTTTCAACGAGGAACCCATATGTAGGCTGTGCAATGAGGAGGAGGAAACAGCCTCCCACATTGTATTCGAATGTGAAGCGCTGGCGTACTGGAGAAGAGATAATGGGGAATTCACAACCACTCCTCGAAGGACGGACAGGGAAACAGTAGAACGAGTCATAAACCTTATTCGGGCAATGGAGATCTTCGACTGAGAGACAGGCACAGAGAAGATACAATAAGCCCAACTAGAGGCTGCGGTGTCGGGGCCAACAGCCCGAAACTCGTAGCGCCTGTACTTCAGTAATCAGTAATCAGTAATCAGTCCTATCTTTGGATTTGTCCATCAAAAATAGTGTATAGGTGCGTCTATAAATGATAATAATAGACTTCATTTACCAAGTAGATTCAGGCAGAACTAATATAAAATGATAAATATATACAAAGTTGTTTAAATCTGAGGGTTGATGTTTTGAAGTTCCAGAGGACATTTCACACAAGGCATTTTGAATAATCACTTTGACTCCAATTTTTTGAAACACTGATGTACAAAACTACTCCTTTAATGTCAAATTGTTGATATGAAACTTTGTATAAGCATGGAATCTCATGGAAAATGAATAAGTATTCGGGTTTCTTTGTCAATGACTATATGTCAGTATTCATGTAAATTAGGTATTCTAAAAAAGCCTTATTTCGATTAAAATGACAACATAAGCACCACATGAACAATTTTAACGTAAAGTCCCATCAATCCAATGTCACGATGCAGACCGGTGCACACCGGTGACGTATCATTTCTCCCCGCCGCGCCGTATTTAATCTAAGGAGAAGTGTGACGTGTGACAGAGTTCCACGTTATATCAATGTGTTAAACATAAATAGAGTTCATATTCAACGGAGTAGTTGATACCGAAAACAGTGTAAAGTGGTGATAAATAAATAGTAAATACGTGCAACTATCCAGTATAGTAACATCTGAGTGTAAATAAATAAATATTGTAAACTTAAATCGAGAATTGATAATAATCATTGTTTTTAGCAATCCACCTTACATTATTTTTTAAAAAAACCGCACTTAATATCGAGCTTAATATAAAGCTTAATGATTATCGAAGAGGTTGTTTGCCAGTTGGGGTCATTAATTATATGAAATTAAATTCCAAATAAGGGCTTTTTTCATGCACAGAACCAGTCAGGGCCTTAAAAAAATATGACCTATGTATAGAGTCAACATAAAGAAATATTATCAGAAAGAAAAATAGTTTAGCAAAAAAAGGCAAATTATTGAGAGCTTGTCAAAAAGTAATCAAACACCAAACACCACATAACTCTGATAAAAGAACATCTGGTTTAAAAAGGCGGAATTTAATTAATTTTTCATTTGCCCTGGATTAGGATTTCGTCGATTACTGAATATCAACGCAATGAAACGTTTTTTATCAGGAATTTTATGTCAATGTGTCAATCAATCAGCTCGAAAAAATGTTATCGAACAAATTGATTAATAACTTTTGAGAATGCTACCAGATAAGTAGCTTTAAAATAATTGCTCTATTTTATTCTGAATTTCATATTCCTGAACCTGGAAGTGTTTATATTCGTAAACCTTGGCACTCTTTGTTGATTTGTAAGTTATTCTAGATTCTTGTTCCAAATTCCAATTCTTTATCCAAGTCTAAGCGTAATAATCTTATACACTGTGGGCCAAATAAAGTTAGAACATAGTTTGATCCTTAATAACTTTTCTGTTTGTTTATAGATTTTGATGAATTTTGGATATGATATTGGTCAATATGTTCTGGATGTTCTGATTCGAGTTTTCGAATTTTGGACGGGACCGGACTTACGACGTTTTTATGAAATTGGTGCATTTGAGCTCGTTGCAAAAACGAACTGCGCTACTTACAGACCAACTGATATTTTTTTTGTGAAGGAACTTAGTGGGAAAAGGTATCCAGATAATATCAATATTTTAGAACCATAACCTGAGAAACATTTTTTTTTTCTGTATGATGGTGATTGTCGGCTTTAAAACTATTTCACTTCATTTTGATCAAAGTTTCTTGAAATTCTATGGCAACGTGGATGGTTTGTTGAAATTTATTAAATTTTTAAGATTCTAGATTTTGCCTGTTTGATTTTAAATAAGTAGACATGGTTCTATCAAAAATATCACGGCCCCTTCAAATTATCCAGTTAAATTTAACGAAGATTATCAAAAAAAAAATTTTTTTTTTCCAATTTAAAATTCTTGAATGTCAAAAAATCGACAAATCTCTAACAAACAATTCGCATTGCTACGAAATTTTAAGAATTTTTGATCAAAATGAAGTGAAATAGTTTTAATGCCGACAAGCAGTATCATACAGAAAAAAATATCGTTTCTTAGGTTATGGTTCTAGAATATTGATATTTTCAGGATACCTTTTCCCACTAATGTCCTTCTCAAAAAATATATCAGTCGGTCTGTAAGTAGCGCAGTTCGTTTTTGCAACGAGCTTGAATGCACCAATTTCATTAAAACGTCGTGAGTCCGGTCCTGGCTAAAATTCGAAAGCTCAATACGCTAGGTTTCTGTGACGTCATGACGTCAGCTGTCAGACGGAAATATCCAAACAAACTATTTTTTATTACCTCAAAAGCTGACTTTTCACTCGGCTAATCATATACGCACTAACGGGACACACGATATATGTGATACACCCAAAAATATAGTCCAAAGAAGTCCAAATTAAACACAAACACTGATTTCAAACACACACAATACAAAACCACAAGTCACAAAAGCTTGTTTGGATACCAAATTCGGCCACGACCAATCATATGGTGCCTGTGACGTTTTCAAAAACGTCGCGTATTCCAAGGTGACATTCAGGACATATTGACTAATATCATATCCATAATTCATCAAAATCCATCAACAAACAAAAAAGTTATCAAGCGTCAAATCATGTTCTAACTTAATTTGGCCCACAGTGTAATATAAATGTGAAAGACTATATGTTTCTTTTCCTAAGGCTTTTGAACCGTAGCACATAATCTGAACATTTGCACAGTTATTAGCCTCTACCCAAAGATAGTTTAGGATTTAAAAAAAAAATAGAAAATAAAAAAATGAAGAAATAAAAAAAAAATAAAAAAGTCTGTGTTGGTAATATGTAGGTTCTATGGGGTATTCGATCAACGGGAGGAAAAAGAATAAAAATTAAAAAAAATAAAAAAATACATGAATTGAAAAAAATCTAAGAAAATGTGTTGTTATTTTGTATAGGTTCTATGGGGTATACGATCAACGGGAACAAAAAAAAATCAAAACATAAAAAAAAATATTTAAAAAAACAATCTGTGTTATTATTATCTTATTAATAAACTAGCCTGAACCCGACGCGGGCGGCGCCGCGGGTTTAGGCTAGTAATATAATAATTAAAACTCCAGTGACTATATTATGATAACCTATAAGGTTGTTAATAATTTCTGCATCGGATGTCCATCTTTTGTCTTCCACATTCATTTACCCACTTCATCTTCAATTTTCCCTACATTCCAAATCCAACAATCAACATTTGGATCTCATAACGGCGATTGCAGATTACTCAAACGAATACTATAATACCACCAGAAATATCATTTCTTCTCGAAATACACTGGCAAGCACATGCATAAAACATGCGGTTCCCATTGCAAAATGGCAATTCCTTTGCAGATGGTTGATGGTCGAATATAGACCACTTGTCTCTCGAATAATAATACCCGCTTGTTTTTCACACAACACAATCAGTTTAAAATTTGCATTGCATAATAAAAGTGTTGCTTCATCGCAATCACCATGTAAATTAAATTTTTTCGAAGTGCATACTCTCAATGTGTATAACAGCAGTGTGAATATTTTGACCCCAATTCTGGTATTATTTGGGCAGTGACTAGCAACTGGTCGATGGAAAGTGGCCACTTCAGATTTATGACTTCTTGAACGTGAACACGCAAGCTATAGACGACAACTATGGTCAATGGCGCCTGAGATTTCTTGCCATTTCTGCGGGGTGTGTGAGATAAATTGTTTGTTCTATTGCTCAGAAGATATTTTAACTTATGGCGTATGGCACATTAAGGACAATTTAAACACATTCATCCATAAAACTTATTTGCCGAGTGATAAGATATTGATCATAAGATCAAATGAATCGTTGAAATAAATAAGATGTTGTAGTACCTTCGTCTTAGCTCGAATCGATCACTTTTTTAAATAGGAAAATTAGAGGAACATCCCCAACCTGTCCTGACACACGTCACACAACATCGATTTAGTCTATTTTGAGTGAAAACATCTATGACCCTATATCGCAATTATTAATTTTGATTATTAAGTCACCCTAGGCATAATAAGATGATTTTTCCATCATCAAGTTCTAAATCTAGTGGATGTTTAAAATTATCACCCTATGCAAATACATCTCAAACACTATACTACCGAACTTGTGAATTCCTATCATCCAGTCACCCTAGACAAAATGAAAAAATGTTTTCATCATACGGTTCTAAGCATAGTGGATGTAATGTTTGACACCCTAGGCCACAGTTTATATAATATACAGTTGGTTCACTCCCTGTCGGCATCTTTGAAAATCGTATCTCTAAAGCGATTTGCCGAAATTCCTTAAATCATGAACAAAATCCGGCCCAGAACAAGTTTTACGAGAGAGACAAGTTGGAAAAAGGCGATTATGCCACCCTGGACATAATGAAATGATGTTTTCATCATTAGATTCTATAAGCATAGTGGATGTGAAGTTTACCACCCTAGGGAAATACATTTTCAACACTATACCTATTTACTACAGAGCATATCTACTGTACCTACTATTGCTTAAGTGTATGTTTATCATCAAACCACCCTACCGATAACGAAATGATGATTCCAACATTGAATTCTATAAACCACCCCTGGTAAATTTCTTTGACACGATATCAAACAATACAAGTGAATCTTTATTATAAGACCACTCGATAACTGCTGAAGAAAAATTAATAATTTGTTTGAAGTATGGAACGCCTCAAGGTTAGACTATGATTCAACTAAGAACTGTACACCGACCACGTATTCGTCTCTCTCACGCTATATGAGGCCCTCACGCAGCCTGAGAGAGAGGAAGACATCGGGGGTATACAGTTCTTAGAGATTCGCAACAGGGTTCGCTTCGCGACGAAACACAAGTTTTCATTTTTCAACCTATGAGTTAATGAAGCATGAAAGATGGTGAAAATTTTTAAACCTGAATTAAAAATTGGATTGACATAATATATTATATTTCCGTCCGATCAGACCCTGAACTAAACTAGTATCAAATAGGTACGGCATCCTGTCTTATGCCTCTGAATAACCTATCCTATCAAAAACAATACTTATTGAGTTGGAAATGTGCAAAAAGCACCTTTTCAGCCATCCGTCCAACGAAGCGATCTTTTATACTTTTCCTCGACATACATTATTTATCCAGTTGTCGTTCCGCGAAGTTTATATTTCATTTCAAAGGGTATTTTTGCCCGAGCAAAACAAGACTAGGACATTTGAATAGTAATGGTTCATTAGTGTTCGTTAGATATGCATTTAAAAGCCTAGTAGCAATAGTAAAGTGCATGTTAGTGTGTTAAGTACACTCCAACAAATAACTTACCATGGTTATATGTGAGATAATCATAATCATCGTCATATTCATTTTGACCTGAGAGAGATGAATAATGAATTAGAATTGTCCCTTAATATAAAACTGATGTTAAACATGGTTAATTGATATCTCAAAATAAGGTTCACCTAATCTATGATCATAAAAACAATAGGTAGTGAAACGAACGGACATCCTGCAATATATTTCAAATCGTTGTATACTTCAAATGGATTGTAATTTCAGTAACAATGATTTGAGAAGTGTTACACAATTATTGTTTCAGTGAAAATTGTCAATAAACAATGTTTAATGTTGCGAGATAATGCTTCCTTCCCGCATCAGGTTCAATAATAATAATAATAATACTTGAAGCAGAACGGTTCGTGTTTTTTCCTGGATTGTCACTGACGGCAGTGTTATAACCGTTATTACTCAAATTCATCTATTTTTGGAAGTTGGTCAACATTATTGATGATCGGAAATATCAAGAAAATTGAAATTCACAAACAATCATTATAATGACATCAACCATTAACCTCCAAAGTACAAAAGAAAACTTGAAACCGTAATTACACGCCAGAAGGACACACACTTTTCTTCACTAAACTTGTATGTTGAACAAAACATCTGTACGTTGTACTCAGAAGAGAAGAAGCCTTTGATTGTATAGCTGGTAGCATTTATTTGGACATAACAAACTCAGCTTTCATTGTTCCCACATATAAACGCTGTGAAGACATCTGTTTATTTCGTTGACATCTCAAAGTCATTCAAAGCTCAACATGATTGTATTGTATTAGCGATAATCTTTACCTTATCCTGCAAATCCCCTACCAAATCGAGTTTTTTTAATTATTGTCCCAAATCGGTTGGTTATCCTCTATAGAATCATCATGGCAAACATGCATGGAGACAGATCTTTTCTCATACTTTTTGAAAAACCTCCGCCGCGATGACATATCCACTCTCTGATTTAAATTTTGTTCGTTTTCCTTTCATTAGTTGATTAAAAAAAAAGTAAAACAAGTGTGGTATTAACGAGTACTAGTATTAGAGTTCGACGGAGACGTCAAAATGACGACTGAAAAGAAGTTTGCAGAATAAGCCTTCTCACTTTTTGGGACTCGTCCATATGTCCATAAGACTTTACAAAGATATCATAACCTCTAGGGTTCTGTGTAACGGACTCTTTGTGAAGTAAAGAACAGAAAATACTTTTCTTCGGGGACGATAGGTTTGGTTTTCTCACTCTATGGGGCCCTCGATGGGGCCTTACCAGAAAAAAATCTTGTTTTGATACCTCATCCCAAGATTTATTCGGGGCAACGAGCTCTTCTGGAGAATATAGCACAGAGAGTAGATAACGTTGAAATTCTTCGTGATACGGGATCGTACGGTGACCCATTCTGGGGAAGGGAAGATTGGTCTCCTTTCACAATGGAGGGCTCTGGTTCAGTTGCACTCGACACAGCTCAATGAAGGTACCCTATAGCGTAGTCTTACTTCTGACGTTCAACTTTTAAACTCCGAGAAGGAATCCCCATCATAAACCTAGTTTGGTCAAAAGATTTCCCTCAGAAAAGGTTCAGAGGGTAGTTTTTTTTTTAAACGATCTGATACTCGTCCAGTGGTCATGTGCCCATAATAAATAGAAAAGCTTGCTTATCGCTAGGGGGAGTTGATATTGTGTGGTTGGTGGCAGTGCTCCTTGAAACTTAGTGGATAGATTGGGTAAGCTTGAGTCGTTGCTTGAGGTGTCGGATCCAGACGAACTATTGCTGCACCATATTCAAGCCAGAAGGATTCGGAAAGTGCGACTACTATAACGCTCACCTGGTATCCGAGACTATAACTTTCTGCTAGGAAGGCAGAAGTGCTATCATCCAACTGGTTTTCCTCATAATATACGGGATAAATCATACTGGGTGTTACTTAATGGTATGTCATAATTTTGAGGGGGAGCTCCTGGATAAATTTTAAGTCGAAAAGGTCATATAAACTTGGGTCTTAAAATGCTTGGTTTTTAAGATACAGGGAAAAAGATCTATTTTATTTTCAGTTTTTAATACATTTTCCAAAGACTGTTTGAGATATTGAAGTGAATTTTGCCACAGGATATAATGATATAGGAACACACTTTTTTTTTTCATTTTTATTTCATTTTATTTTATTTATTTTTTTTTATTTTTCTTTCTAGACTCAAGTTTATATGACCTTTTAGACTCAAAATTTATCCAGGAACTCCCCATTAAAATTATGACATATCATTAAGTAACAGCCTGCATACATGGAGCTCAATAAGCCGTTTCTCGTTTCTACGTGATGATTCACTTTATACCTAAAATGTCGTATAATAGCTCAGAGTAATGAAAATCTGGAATACATAATACATGGCGAAAAGATAAATTGAGAAGGACAAACAAAGGGAATTGGAAGTGAATCGAATACAAGGCCACAACCAGAAAACAAACGAAGTTTTTCATTTAACGGAAACTTCAGGATGGTAACCATAGCCGTGATTGTGCGCGTGCTCGTTGCTGACCGGGAAAATGTTTTTTAGCAAAGTTCAAAGGATGGGCTTGTGCACGTGAGCTCCATAGCTCCAGTAACTCGCAACACCTTTGCCAGTTCACGAAGACCGGTTGAAAAGATTTCTGACTGGCGGGCGACCAAGTTTAAATTCTCTTGAATGTTATCAGGTAAAGCAATACGACTAATAGCAGCCACAATATTATCTTCCGGGCTGCGTGGCACGCCTCTAAATACTCATGTCCTGTCTGGTCCGCCACTGGCCAGAGTGGCTTGCCGTGCTGCTCTTAGTGCGCGCGTCTGAGTATATGAAAAAAAATGATAAAATAAAAAGTACGAATCGACATTTTTTTTCAGTGGATTTGATATTTTAGGGCATCAGGGTAATCAACAAACTTCAACGACGCCAGGACATTGGGGTTGCTATATCGTAAAAACTTTCTTTGTCAAACACGTTATCTACACTATTTGTTAAATCATACTATTAAAAAGATTAACTCTGAAAAAATGACAGTGTAAGGTGAAATAAGAATATCGGAACATTTTAGCATTTTGCGACTCATACAACCTGCTTTTAGTTTGACGGGATGTTGAGGGTTCTATGGTATTTCTGAGATGCTTACGATAGAACTGGAGCAAAAAAAAAAATAGGCAGAAGTATCTCATCAAAGAGAGGACAGAATACTGGGAAAATTACGAACCAGGAAATACGAGAAATAATGAGAGTGGATTATACTTAAATCGATGACATATTAGGTATACAAACAAGAACGCTAATATGGGATGGGCATGTACACTCGACGAAAGAAAGCCGACTTATCTAAACAGAAATTTGACAAATTTGAGTATGTGTGCTACAGCGTAACTTCCGGACAAATGAGTCGTATAGATAGCTTGACTAGCATTCTTTTTAATCAAATTATCATAGAAACCAGAATTGGACTATTTAGTTGTCAATTTTATCAACCCCGAAACGTTTCAAAGTCAGAAAAATCTGCTTCGTTTCTCCACTGTTCAATAGATTGAGCTCTGCCTCTTCAAATATGGGCGGGCGTCTATGGCAGATCTACTTTGGACTGTTCCACACAATTTCAAATATTCTAGACAGGCAAATCAATATGACTGCCTCAACTTTTCTCATATATAATCCAATAAAAGCCATCCCACAGAGTGCGTTTATATTCGGTCGTTTGCTTTCGAGACAAAAGTTAAAAGTTGCCCTTCCAAGGAAAAGCAAAAAGTTCATTTTTTCCGGTAATGAACTATTTTTATTACCTTATTTAAACTATTGTGTAGGCTCTGACAAATAAGAAACCAGACTAATGAATTCGCATGAAATGAAAACCAAGCGCATCAGCTGAAACCAAATATTGTTTCGAAAAATTGCTGATGCGAAAACAACGTTGTCCCGCCATATTGCAATGCAATATCGAATAGGTCACGAACTCGGCGATATTTTGTTATTTGTGCAATCCTTTGCAGCTTTATTTTATCGAATAACAGATTCGGCAAAATCCCCAAATGCATCTGCCAAATAACACAGTATGGAGTACATATGTTGGTTTATCGAGACAACCTATTTTTTTTTCGAATGAATGAGTTTGAAATTGTCAAACGATTATTTTATCAATGGGAATGTCAATGATCATTCATATTGTTCTCAGTTCTTGAAAATCTTTTTTTTTTAAGTGGCCTACTTCACTGTGAAATGTACAACCTATAGTATAATATAATCATTGAATAATCAATGAAGTTCTAATAATAACAGTTCCATACTGAGTTCACCCTGCTTTTTTTATCTTAGGTATTAAATGGGTTAAAAGCTTATTTTTTCACTGGCTATTATATATTTTTATAGGGTATATCAAATCACACATGCGTGCCACATTTCAAGTTTGAGAGGATGACGTCATAGTCAAATTAAGGACAGCCTGCATAAAATTTTTGTACATCAAAAAGAGCGCAATTTGAAATATCAATTAGACGTGTCCGAGCATATTTCTATAGAAAAAAAACTTTATTTGATTTACTCAATCTATTCCAATATATTTTTGTCTCATGTATTTAAGCAATACCTAATTCTGCTTTGCCTGGACAATTTTTAATTTTTCGCTTCCGCTGTTGATATATAATCTAAAATCAAGTTTAAACCAAGGTAAATAAAAGCTCAAATGACTGGTCAAATAAGGTCCATACTCCAATTTGTACCTACAGAAACTTCGCAATTAATCTTTTTTACTCGGACGTAATCTCCCACAAAAAAAGCAAAAACGATGTGTTTAGAAAAGGGTTAAAACTGGACCAGCTCGTTTGAAAAATCCAATTTTAACCAGACTGGCAGCCGCTAGAAGGACAGTCTGCTTCTATTTAGCCCAGCGAATGACTAATTGGCGCATTCTGTTTGTCCCCATCATCGAGTCTCTGACATTAATTTCTAATTTCGCTGGCGTTACACTCACAGACTAGTAAACAAGAGTTTCATTTTGAAATTTATTGTGCTTGCGATGATTTCAATTTTAAAGTTGAATTTTGTCAGATGTATCTTCTGGAGCAAGTAAGTGTATTTGATATTGTTACGGTGAACTTGATCAATTTCCCGTAACCGTACTTTTCATCAATTTCATTATTCCAGTTCTAAATGTTTCTACTTTCAACAACAATATCGACAACACCGCTCCTCAAATCATCACCTGTCGATACGTGGCATTATAGAGCGGACCAACCCCATAACATTTTGAAAATTAACGATTATTTTTTTTTATGCACCAACAAGTATTTTACCTCGAAACTCTTGCGATAGCAGATCTATCAGAAAAAAAATATTGAATATAAACATTTAATGGATATTCTCATGTCAAAATACAATGAAAACAAACAAACGAGTTTGACAAAAAAAAGAGAATAATCACACACAGAAATAACACTTTTGACTTGAATATTTTTTCATGGAATTTGGTACAGACCCATTTCAGGGGAAGAAAAATCCAGTGGCATAGGCTGATTTTCTCTAAAAAAATCCGGGGTGGCCCGCTTTCAAATGGGTCACTCTGTACATGCAGGACATGTCATCGATTAGAAAAAGATTTAAAAATCGCATTTGGTTGAAGCGTATCGATCTGAACATTATTTGAACCTGCTGTTTATTGTCAGATGTTTTGAATTTTCGATCATGTTCTGCGTGCCTTTTAATACATGGCATTCATAATAATATTTCCATTTTTTTTCAGTAATTCAATCGGGTTTTTGTTCAAATGTCTTGTATGCCATTAACTACATTGCGTTAATTTTTCACTATTTCCTTGTTTTTTCAATAAACAGATTATTGACTTTTTGTTTGAGTGCCTTGGGATTCTTTTGTACAAAGCACGGTCTTGGTTTCGCACGAGAAGCATTTTCTTATCTTTTAACATTAAATTATCTTTTTCACTCAAAATACCTACATAAATAGTTTTTTTTATTTGATTGTAACCCAAGTTAAATTGATTTTCCATATCAATTTCAATCTGCAATTTTTTTCTTTAAGACATTTGAATCAAGAAAACCAATATTTTCACTTGGCAACACTGCTTTCGAGCAGTCAGCTGTCAAAGCCAAGACCACGATGACAGAAAATCGAAACAAACGGCGACGTGAAAGTGTGAACTTTGATTTGTATCCTGAATGTGCAGGATTTGATTTACTCAGAATCTACAAGGTGTTACTCAATGATAGGCCGTAATTCCAAAGCCGCATTCCTGAACCAAATTCATTTGGAAAAGGTCCAATAAACATGTGTCCTAAATAGTCTCGTTTTCGAGATACAGGTTGTTAAAGGTTTGTAAAAAATTCAACTTTATTTTATTACTGTTATCTCAAAGATCCTTTTGCCGATTTTGTTGAATTTTGGCATTTTTCATTGTAACAAGACGCTAAATCAGCACCTAACTAGATGGTGATCATGAGTTCCAGTGGCGTCCCTATAGGCAGATTCACGAATTACATTGACGAAAAATGTGCGCCACTGACTTTTTCTGTAAATTTTTGTTTTTTATGATGAAGCAGCTGAAAATACAACATTTTTATCTCTTGACTTTATTTTAACAATTTTTTGACATACAATAAAGTGGTTTTGATTTTTTTCCTCGAAAACGAAGAAAGATACGAAAAAATATCAAGAAACAAAAACGTTGTATTTGTAGCTGATCTATCTTGAAGAAAATAAAGTTAGAGTTTTCTACATACAAGGTGTTTCAGAAATTATCAATATCACAAAAAACCTTTTGCCGGTTTTGTTGTCTTTCATTTTAACAAGACGCTCAATTTGCACCAACTGGATGGTAATTTTGAGTTCCAGTGACGTCTAGAGAGACAGTTTCACGAATAAAATTGACAAACGATATGCGCCACTTTCTCTTTCTGGAGATTTTCAATTTTTTTCAGATTGTGCAGCTATATAGAAATACAACATTTCTGTCTGTTCATATTTTTTCGTTCACGAGAAAAAAAATGCAAACCACTTTATTTTAACAATTTTTCGACAAACAGTTCAAAACCAAATTATTCAGCACACATGTCTAAATGACCTTTTTACTTGAATTTGGTTCAGAAATGCGTATTTGGAATTACGGTCTATCATTAAGTAACACCCTGTATATGAAATATCGGATTAAAATGAATAATAATATAATTATTATTATGCCACAATCACATGAATTTAGGAAATAATCTTGAAACTCCCTCTATTAGAAAAAGTTGAAAATAATTTTACTGCCTAGCCATTTTTGAGTATGTATTTTGCATTCCTAGCCTTAGAAACGCTTATTTTCTCGTTTCTTTGGAGGCAGTAAAGTCAGTTTTAATGTCGTGTCGCCAAAAAAAATATTTTGAGAGAATTAGACTAAAATCGCCCCTGAATACTACAATCCAGCAACGCCGCACCGACGCACTGAAAGTGTCAAAACGTCAGCGAATACGAAAGAAGCTTGGTTTGTTGGGATATTTCACTCAGTGAAACTTTTTTGCGTTTGTAAAGTGACTATAAGGGTTACAAATCGTTAGAACTTGTGCAGTTTGCGAAAACAGGCGGTTCGAGTCTAACCTAACAAGCCGGAGTCATGGCAATCAACATACTTAAAGGAAGCCAGGACGTTGAGGTTGCCATATTGTGTAAATTTTCATTATTATACACGCTATCTATACTTTTTGTGAAATCGCAGAATCTAATTATTGTAAATTGTAAGGTGAAATAAGAATATCGGGACATTTTATTATTAACGGTGTGCTGATTCTAGTCTTTCAATGTTCTAAGATGAAAATTAATCAGGGTATGACACAAAATGTCGTAAACCCATCAATACCACCCATTAACGTGAAGTTCCGCTCCAATTAGCGTAAAGTATTCGCACACCAGTCACCTTCATAAACTTTACAGGGGTTTTATTAGTCGCCTCTATAAAGGAGGCGGCACTGTCAAATAAAATTTCCAGAAACTCGACAAGGACAACTAATCTGATTCAACTTTAAAGCCTATTAAGCGAAACTCTGGGCGGCCATCTTTGAACTGGCGACATTCCCTTTTGGACGTGACATTTGCCTAAGTTAGGGGATGCTGGGTGTTTTGAGTTTTGTCGCCATAAACCGATCAGCAAACTTGATAACAACCATCGATTCGATTATGAACTGCTATGTAATTTACTGAACCGGATGGGGTATTTCGAAGTTGGAATTGCTAAGCTCTTGAATGCTGGAGACTTTTTGAAATGAGAAACATTGATTTACTGTCCCTAAATAAACAAGGTTCATAACTTCTTCACAAATCGATTTTTTCAATTAAAATCTACCTGGGTGGTCAATATAAAAGATTTGCTCGAGAACTAAGTAGGTAGAACGTGGTAAAGTTTTGTGAAATATACAGTGTTCCAGATTATCATCTACAGTTGAAACAATAATTAATGAAGTAGAAAAAACGGAATGAAACATGATAAATTGAACAACATTCATCAATTAAAAAAAAAAAAAATCTTGATCTTCACTACAGAAAGATTAATATCCCTCTCCCTTTGATATACAGGGTGTCCCAGAAAGAATGGGACATACGGTAACAGCAAATTCCTCACACAAATTGCGAGCGCCCCGAACTTGTCTATCTCGAATGTTGATATTAACAGAGATACAGAGTGTCAAAGTTTAATTTTAATTTTCGATTTTTTCAAATAACTTTTGAAATAATCAAGTTATTTTGATGAAATTTGGTATATGGGGGTTGTTTGGCATGCAAAATTCATATCTGGTCTTGGTATGGTTCTTACATGCAAGGGCCACTTACACATCTTTCCGCTCATTCAAATAGTCATAACTTTTTTGTACGCTCTAGGAGAAATGCTGAAAAGATGCTGTGGCGACTATTTAGGTGAGTAGGTGAAGTGCCACTTCACCAAAAAAAAATTAAAGCATACAAGTATTTACCAATCGGCAGACTTTTTTTAAAGAAAAAAAATACGACATTTTAAAATTTATGAACCACTGTTACCAACAGTTTTCTTCCTTCAAAAAAATACTGTATTGAAAATTAAAATGATTATATAAATAAATCACTGGCGCGACCGGCTTTCGCCCCACTGTAGTATACATACGAGTCGGAGCAACATCGTTTTCTAGGTGTTCTGGCCGGAGTCTGGCGGAAAACTGAAGCTTGTGACACGTGACGCTTGATTGTTCGTACTGTTTTCTACGTCGGTTTCAATGACGACGAATCATCATTGAATTACGAATACAAAGGAGAATATAACATCAAATAGTCATAACTTTTCTGACGCTCTATAGGAGAAATGCTGAAAAGATGCTGTGGCGACTATTTAGGTGAGTAGGTGAAGTGCCACTTCACCAAAAAAATATTAAAGCATACAAGTATTTACCAATCGACAGACTTTTTTTAAAGAAAAAAAATACGACATTTTATAATTTATGAACCGCTGTTACCAACAGTTTTCTTCCTTCAAAAAAATACTGTATTGAAAATTGAAATGATTATATAAATAAATCACTGGCGCGACCGGCTTTCGCCCCACTGTAGTATACATACGAGTCGGAGCAACATCGTTTTCTAGGTGTTTTGGCCGGAGTCTGGCGGAAAACTGAAGCTTGTGACACGTGACGCTTGATTGTTCGTACTTTTTTCTACGTCGGTTTCAATGACGACGAATCATCATTGAATTACGAATACAAAGGAGAATATAACACCATTGTTCGCTTTAGTTTCAAAACAATAGCTGCACAGCGAAAAATAGTTTATGACTAACAAAGAAACGACTATAAATTTAACTACTGTAATATGATCATCGTTAGGGCTTTGCGCCAGAATGTCTATTCAAATGGAAATTATCCATTATATAGTAAATATTTCCCGCCTTCAATATAACTGAAATAAACTCAAACGACCTGTCAATATCACACCCAAATTGCTTTGTTAAGCTCGACAGACAGTTCTGTTACGACACGACGAATGTAGGATACGTGCGATACGGGGTAAGAAACAATTTATTGCTTCAAATATATTGAATAGGTTTGGAAATTGATGCTGCTGTACGTATCCAGGATAAACGGTATTACCTATTCACCTGACTGAGCCTGAAATTGATGTTGGTTGAAATAGATAGATTAATTAATCGACGACATTGTAACAAATAACAAACCAAAATCCCTGATCAATTAACAGACTTCCCATTCCATACTAACTTTCAATTAAATACATTAAACGATTCGCAAACTAACATCAATTTCGCGCAAATCGATATTAATATTTGCAAAACCAACAAACAGGAAATATTTTCACCGAACTGCATTTATGGTTTGTTAATGCAATATTAAAATTTTCTAGCGAAACATTCACATCAACCTAGAAAATCTTCTGGAGCGTTCCGTAAACCTTTTGTTTTTCGATAACGGAACGTAAAAATAAAATGAAACCAACATGTCGCCTGAACAATAGAAAGCTTGAGTTGGTCTTTTAGAAAAAACACCACCAGGAATTTTTGCTACTCGTCTATTTTGACTGTTTTTGTTACATGGAGTTTGAGGCTTTGAATTGAGACACGTTCTAGGAATATGTAGGTGGTACATCACTTTCTTTTCTGTATGAATTTTTGCAATTTTTAAACTATTCTATAAATAGAATTTTTTCCATGACTATGGAGGACTATAACTAGGAGACGAATCGACATACGAATATCCCTGAAAATTTCCTACCAGTCAATTCTAACCAATCATAGCCTTGCATTTTAACATGTTGCTATGGCAACGTCCTAATTTTATCGGAAATCACCCTACTCATAATCACGTGACTGAAAGATTAATAAGTGGAAATCTCCCTGGCTTTGCATCTGAATTTAGCTCCCATATGATTACAGTGTTGCCGTCCCCACTCTCCCTAACAATCCCACACTGTGGTTGGTGCATGGGAGCTACATCCAGCCGCTACTATCAAATCTTCTCAAATAGTTTTGGCATTAAATTTTCTTGCCGAATCTCCCGCGAGCTCGAATTCAAAATCCGGAAATTTGTTCTCGTTGCGAATTTTTCAAGAAAATTTTCAAAAAGTTCGCAACTCGACAACATTTCCGGAAATAATTCGAGCTCTAGGGAGATTATAAGTGAAAATCTGTCCCTCTTTTTGCTTAGTTCATTTGAGGGCGCTGTTGCTAGTAGCGCTTTTATTTATTCTTTGTGATGGTAACGTTTATTGCTTGTCAATAATTTGTCAAGATACTTTCATCACATTTTCATTCATTTTTTCCAAATTTCCACTTCACATTCCACATGCAATGCATTCTCTATAAGGAAAAAATTGAGGTTGAATCTTCGCAGCATCGTGTTTCAAGCCCATGGTTTGTTCAATGATGACTGCTGTCAATGAAGGATATGACGTCACTCAGTTACTGTATCAATTAATGCAATTAAACAAACAAAATATGAACATTCTATAAATTTCAGAATAATGTATAACAAGAAATATATTCATTATGTTACCTAGGTAACATTTTTGTTTGACTTGAAATTGCTAACGACTTTTCGCCATCTAGGGGTCACAATTGAAGCTGAATTACGATTTGAAACCTGCATGATACTATGACAAACCGTAGTATCATGGAAACCTGGACCACTTTTATGCATTTCGATTACTCTCCTAGTTACAGTCCTCCATATCCATTCCATGACCTTTAACATTTATTCTTCAGAATACCTGATCTCTTCAATTTAAGTCTCCAGGTAGTCACGGCAAACTTTCAAAATATAGAGGATTACTAAATTTCATAATCTATCATAGGTTTAGAAAAAAACTCGTTAAGAACGAACAATCTCTTATCTCGAAGTTTACTCAAGACTGATAGTTTGCCATTTTTCTTATCGACGAAATCCTTTCTCTTCCAAACTATTTCATCAACCACAATTCACGTCCATTAGAGCTTGGACACGTACCACGCAAAAAGCGGGATTTTTCTCGAAATCGATGGCCGAAATTAACGCCCGATTTTTACTTGGCTGGTTTGTCTGACACGGAACGCTCTTTTTTTGCCCTGATAAGCCTGGAGTTGTAATCCGAAGCGATTTATATTTGCTTCGTTTCGTTTTAGACCTTTTTCCATGCTTTTTGGTAAATACACTTGAATACTAAACTGGAATATACGATGATACGATATTGATATGGTTGAAGCAGTTGGAGCAGAAGAGCATCATCCTAAGGGTTGATATGCGGATATTTATTAGGATTATGAGTAGGGACATACGATTTTTTGTAAAAAAAAAATTAATTCAAAACCTGGTTAAAAACAACAATCTATATGATTTACGATCGATGGTACTATGGACGTTTACGGGGAACCAGCTATTGAATTTTTTTGAAAATTTGACCATATACATAAGGCGTGATGTGTCTATCGATCTAAATTTTTTCCAGCGATACGACGTTGTCGCTTCTTTGAAAAAGTAGGAACAACTTTGATATTTTGAATAAGATACCCTGTATATTATTGTATTTTCCACTTTTCTATTGTTTTCCGATGATTTTTTCAGCGGCAACCTCGCATCGCAAAAAATATTTTAGATCAATAGAGCATCACGTCTTATGTATATGATCAAATTTTCAGAACGATCCCATAGCTGGCTCCACGTAAACGTCTAAGGTGAATCACCCTGTATAGAGCAACGCAAATTAAGGAAAAAATATCCTGGCTAAAGCATGTTTGAACAGACAAGAATCATCAATTTCTCACAACAGAGTAACGCGAAAACACTTCGATATTGAAAGTTTAAGAAGTTTAACTGAAGAAAATGATAACAGAAGCACTTCATTTCTCATTAAAAGAAAAACAAATCAATAGAAAAAAAAACATTCTTTGAAAAACAAAACTAACGGGAACCAACCCAAACTATCCGAGAATAACCCCAAAATAACAGAAACTTACCCCAAACTAACCAAAACTAATGAATACAGCAATATTCAGTTCTGCACCGCCGCGCATATACACACCATGTTAAAAATTCGCAATACATCAAAAATTGTTTGCACATTAATTTTTGAAAATTTTCGACACTTAACTCCTAATACCAATTGACGGGATTGAACAGTGACAGAAACAAAGCCCGTGCTTTATACAGGGTGTCCCGAAAAGATAGCGACAAACTGGTGGTAGGGGACATCAAAACAAACATTTTTGTTTGTTTCCGCAAAAGAGCCGTTTGGGCTATATATATAGGACTTCCAAAGTCATCAATTTTCTGCGATCTTCTAGAAAACGAATGCACAATTTAAATGAACTAATGAATAGACCTTCACCTCAGCATATCATGAGATAACACTTCGAACATTGAACTACTAGAATCATAAACAAATATTGTTTTCTGAGTCAATGATCTCATTGTAAAAATAAAGGAAGAGGAAAATAGCAATAGGTAGTTGCTTGCCATATTTACTGTCTCTCCAATGTTCAATAATAATAATAATAATAATAAGTTCACTTACATTGAATAAATACGTATTCCTCCACAATATACAAGAAATATTATTTTGTTTTTCATCGTCAATTACTCACTAACATTTACTACCTATCGTTCAATGCTCGAACGATTTTCCTCAAATTTTCACACTAAGAAGTTGATAAAATTGATGTACATTACAATCTGGCAACGCTGGAACTATCGAACGTTGACAGATGCGTGACAGCTGTCTTTTTCCAGTTTTTAATTATTATTGTACTATATTGACATTTTGTGTTGCACTGGACAATTTGCATACATTTTCAAATGACTTGAAATTTTATATACGTATTCTAGACAATATTTGAAAGTCATCAGCGTAAACATTTTTCCGAAATACCTGAAAAAACGCAAATTTCACTGTATGATCGAAAACGGGGCGGAGCTTATCTCTCTCGAGAGAGGGAGAGAGAGAGTTATTACAGTTAGCGTCGTAACAGCGTAACAAATAAATCCTGGAAGTAGTAACGATTGCCAAACATATACCATTGTAAATATTTGCGATTCTATAAGATTTTCTGTAAGCTATATCAAGCGCAGAATTGCAAATTTTCTTTAAGCATATAGAAAGTTACAGATTCGCTTACAGGCATGCACAGAATTGGCTTATACAATTTTCCGACGCGACTATCGTACATACAAAATAGTTACGTTATATGGTGCTATACAAAAGAATGAAAAACTAATATCAATTAATTTAAAACTTGGTAATATGGCAATATTAACTCAGATGAACTGGTGACATACGTCAAATTTATCTGCAGCCGGTCTACATTGAATCATTGCTGGTTTGTCACTTTCTCTTTGTATGCTGTCAGTGTTCCCAACTTAGTAAAATTTCAATTAGTTCTAGTGATTTTGAAAATCGCCTCGTGGATGTATGTATGTATGTATTTACCAAAAATTAATGTTTTTTTAGTAGATTCAGTGCGCTATTTGAATACACACTGTGGACAGGAAGTGTTTTTACTTTTTCAACTGTGTATCAATCCTAGTACAATAATTGAGCCGATTGTACAGACGACACAAAAATGAACACGCCGCTTTCGTTAAGGTCGCGAAGTGGGCCATTTTAAAAATTTAAAGCTATGGGCAGGAGCGTTACTTTTTGAACGATATTTAAGAGAACATCCACCGGCTACGCTGGGCAGGAGCGTACCTTTTTACTCGGACAGGAGCAGCCATATGGGCAGGAGCATCACTTTTTAAACGATATTTAAGAGAACTTCCACCGGCTACGCTGGGCAGGAGCGTACCTTTTTACTCGGGTAGGAGCCAGCCATATGGGCAGGAGCGAAACACCGAAATGACCAAAATATCATTTATGCGCATGCCTAAAGGGAAGCGACGTGTTCATTTTTGTGTCGTCTCGAGTCTCGATTGTACTGACATTTTAGTTCAAAACAAAGATATGTAGTACAATTGTCATTTTCCAGTACAATTGTCACCAGCATAGTCAGTTGTCACTATTGTCATTGTCAGTCTGCGTGTATTCATTCAAAATAAACAGTGTTGTCAGACGTATGGATTTCTCCCTACAATCATGGACGTGGTTGAGGATTTTTCAAAACCATTAAAATGTGAGGAAAATTAATACTTCACGGTATTTTAGAAATGTTCACGTTGCGGTGATACAACGTATATTTATAATGATACTTTTGCTGAGGTGGACTTTCTTTAACGGTAGGTAATTGAAATATTTTTTTCACGAAACATTATTTTACTGTTTTTTTTCTCAAAGAATTAATACATCGGTTTTTTCATTTGATGTATCCCGATTTTATTTGGATTTCATTTTGATTGAATCACGAACCTGAACCAATATTGACGTGGTTTTTTTTTTGGTAGCGAACACCCATACCTACACTTAACGAGCCGCCACTGCTGTCTATCTTTTAAACAAGTATTCATAGTACAGAAATTAAGTTTTATATTCGAACATGCGGTATCATTTCTATGCCATCTTTTTGAACAAATTAAAAAGAGATTGAACAAAATGACTTTTCAAATTCATAAAAACTTGTTAAGTCGCAGAAAAAAGAATAAAGTTAAAAAACGTAGTAAGTCAGCTTCAAGCCACAAGATGATAAAATATCCGTATATTCAAGAAAAATGAGAACATCAAATTCTCTTCAAGATAGTGAAGAAAATCTAGTAGATTTTCCACTAGATCGCTATTTTTTTCCAATTTGACGGATTCAAATATATTTTTATGATGCTTCTAATGGTAGATTCAGAGTTGGCAACACTGTATGCTGTCGCCAAAAAAAAATTTTCACGCCCTTGCGAGGATATTTCAAATTCGTATAATATGGGGTATTAACACAGAAAAGGTGTTTTCGATAAATTCTTTTTTAGACTTATTTCTGTGAAGTCGAACTAAAACTGTTTATCATTTTTTCCTGATGGATACAGATTGTTGAAACCTGTTATCTCTGTTTTATTGAACCACGAATGATGGGGAAGTCGCGTTTCATATTCAAAAAAAAATTACTCAAGGCGCTTTCGGAAATAATGATCAGATTGCTCGGATCATCAGCTGTCGTGTTTTGTTTCTTTTTGTCCTACGTTAATAAAAAAAGACAGCTGATGATCGGGTTGATTCGATTACTGTTTCCAAAAGCGCATATGCAACTTGCATCACAACACAAGAATAACCATCTTGGAATTTTCATTCTGTCTGACCTCCGATTGGGACCATTCTGAATTAAAGTAAAACGAGGCACTTGCGATATAAATTCATCACATCCGCACACCGTACTCAAAATCTCGAAATATAATGGGATACTTTGTGTCTAACCAAAGATAATTATCCATTAATTCAATTTAGAGTGGGTTTGATAAGCCCCACAGCAACAGAAACCAACCCCTTTTACAAAATCTTGATAGGAATTGATTCTCTAAATTGAAACGTACATATTAGCATGGCAGTCCTAAAATTTCACGGAGTTCAATATCGAAAATTTGATTCTATGGTTTATAATCAAAGTTCACGTTTCATCAAGAAAATTTGAACAAATATGGTGCTACATTGATATGCAACATGATAAGAAATTATTTAATAAAAACAAGGGACATAATTGATTCGAACGTACGGATAAACGATTCCATCTATGGAAGGTGCATTGAATAATGAATTTTATGCGACATAAATTCAAGTTATTATGTTTAAATTATGCTGAAACACCGGTTCATGATTAATTCAAAATATCAGACTGAAAACACCTGTACATACTGGGAAAGCGAACTATTCATAGACGTGATTGGAAGCCGTATAAATTTTAATAAAGTGATGTGAGTCAGACTTGTTATAAAGTTCAAGAAATGGAGTAGGATTGTTATTTTGAACAAAAATATTTGAAAATGTGCCAAATACTGCAATGGTTCTTTCAATACTAACACAACCAACAAAGGGCTATATGCAAAATGAATATCTAACTGGTCCAATCAATTAAATGAATTTCCAAATTAGCAGACATTAATTTCCGCCACTCTCCATCTCCCTGTGTCCGGTTTGAATTTATTTATAACTTCATTTTAGAGGACGTCCCATCGCCAATATTTATGGACTAAGCGGATGACAAAATCGATTTGCAACAGGATTGGTCCAATTATTAGGCCGGTTTACAATTTCGCATGCAAAATGAGAATTTGTTTCTACGATGATATACGCTGAATCGCTGTCATCCAAGATTTGCTTCATTATTGTGCAAATTGAGTAAATGCGCCTCCCTAGGGCGCACTTCACCCCATGGCGTGTGTAATTTGTATCTTTCGAGATCCTGCGGTCTCAATCTCTCCCACTGTGACACTTTTCTATCTTGCAAGCTGAGCTTAGAATTTATGAATTTCTTAAAGGGGGTTTAAGTAATAAGTTCTGGATTTGGAGATGACATTACAATACTTTAGACATATACAGGGTGTCTCACGGTCTATGGTACGTTAGACGTTTACGGAAAACTAGACATAGGATCGGCCTGAAAATTTGAGTGAGCCCATAATCAAGTATGATCTATATTTTAAAAATATGTTTAGTTTTGCAGTGTTGCCGCTTCTTTCCAAAAGTCGTAACAACTTTCTTATTTTAAATGGACCAACCTGTATATTATTATTTTTTTGGAATCTTTGACTGATTTTAATCACTTTTGCTTGATATACTCCTTTACCTATCGGCAGCGGTTTTCGAGACATAAATTAATTTATAATATTTTTGTCGTAAAACACATCAGTGGATTGAGTTCAATAATTTCGTACTTGAAAACGGTGGAGAGTTGAAATTGCTATGCCGACTAGAGGAAGGTAGGTTTATATGGTTCCAATGGAGAAACCGATCTGAAAATATACAGGGGTGCTCCAAATTTATTAATCTTTTTCCTTCACACAAAAATGATAAGAAATCAATTTTTTCAAATGGAACCCCCTGCATGTATATTACTTGAAAAATGAAAAGGCCAATAAATTTCCTTTCAAATGGTATCCCATGTTCCTATACCTAAACCTTCAGGATCTACAAGAAAAATGCATTTTACTAAAAAATAAATTATATTGGTATACATGATATGAAACATAATGTAGTTTCTAGGGCAACCTATAGTTGCCAGGTCACACAGCAATAACAATTTATTTTTAGTAGCAAACTGCAACTATATACATTATGTTTCATATGAATAATACCAATATAATTTATTTTTTAGACAAATGCATTTTTCTTGTAGAACATGAAGGTTTAGGTATAGGAACATGGAATACCACTTGAAAGGAAATTTATTGGTCTTTTCATTTTTCAAGTAATTTACAGGAGGTTCCATTTGAAAAAATAGCTTTTTTATCATTTTTGTGTATAGGAAAAAGATTAATAAATTTGAAGCACCCTGTATATTTACAGATCGGTTTCTCCATTGGAACCTTATAAACCTACCTTCCTCTAGTCGGCATAGCAATTTCAACTCTCCACCGTTTTCAAGTACGAAATTATTGAACTCAATCCATTGCTGTGTTTTACGACAAAAATATTATAAATTAATTTATATCTCGAAAACCGCTGCCGATAGGTATAGGAGTATATCAAGCAAAAGTGATTAGAATCAGTCAAGGAATCCAAAAAAATAATAATATACAGGATGGTCCATTAAAAATAAGAAAGTTGCCACGACTTTTGGGTAGAAGCGGCAACACTGCAGAACTGAAAATATTTTTTAAATATAGATCATACTCGATTATGTGCTGAGCAAAATTTTCAGATCGATCCTATGTCTAGTTTTCCGAAAACGTCTAAGGTACCATAGACCGTGAGACACCCTGTATGTGGTGGATTTTCTTTTAGATTTAGTCTTACAACTATCAAGTCGAAACAAATTCTGACATTATGCTACCCGGCGAGCAATATATTCAAGTGGACAAAATTCCATTCAAACTTTGAAACTACGTATACGATTTTGCTGAAAATGTAAATTTGAACTTTTTGTAAAACTTTTCCTCTGCTGGGTTATTCCAGAATTCCAGTATTTCACAAAGTGATGTACAGGATGACCCAGTGTTATCCGACAATATTTTAAATTTAGATTCTACTAATTAAAATGAACAATTTTCATTCTATGAATATTTTTTCAACTCCTCGTAAGTTTCGAGATATACACCTTCAAAGATGTTTCAACATTTATTTTTGAAAGTTTAAATTACAATTTTTTATGATCAAAATTTAGTTGAGATTTACTTTTTGTCTTATTCTGAAAGACAACGAAATGTCCTGTCGAACCATGACAAAAATCACTCAAACCCTTATGTCAATTTTTAGAAACTTGTAAGCTCAAAATTGAAAAATTTTCAATTTCTCCCATTTTTTTGATAGTTGTAATGTAAACAAACACTGAAAACCCACGAATTAGTCCGTTTATGTAAAACTTGCTTCTCATATCAAATTTCGGTTAGCGTTCAAAAAAAATTAGTTATCTGTTTATCTGAAAATACGACTTATTCCATATTTTTGCTTTAATAACTGGAATATGATCAAATCAATTACATTTAGTAAGATAGTTATGAAAAAAATGGATGAAGAAAGACAGATTTGCCCAGTGGTCCAGGAACCAGGAACCAAGTAACTAATCCTCAACTTAAATGGGCACCTATTCAATCTATATGTATACAGTGTGGCCAAGATAAGAATGTCTATCACGGGGATCTTGGAAGCCATAAGAGATTTACGAAGATGGTTAAGTTAGAGAAAAGTTGCCTAAGCATAACAATATGCCGTTTAGAAAGTTTTAAAATCCGAGTAGTTCCGGAGATATGCCTAGAAAATCAAAATTTGCCGATTTCGTTTTCATTTTTTTCTGACGTTATTTGAAGAGATATGGAAAAACGAAAGACACTTTCTCATGAGCTTACAGAGCTCTACAAAAAAGCGTTGAGAGATTTTCCGTGCGATGTTTCGTTTCGGAGAAACCATCATCAACTTTATTTTTTTATAGAGTGCGTGAAAAAAGTATACCCTGTATTAAATAGCATATTTTATGAGGAATACAACGATGTCATGACACAATATGATTCTGCAATGTTTAAGCTGGAAAAAATGAATTTTTATTAGATTCCGAATGTTTTGGTGTAGTAGTGCAGTGAAATGATAGCGCTGAGTATGGTGTAGTAGGCTATTATCACTCATGTTTCGAAATTTTAAACTAAAATCCGGTTATTGACGATTTAAAAACTTTATTCATATACGTACCTCGTAGGTAGGTCACGTCATATGTTGATTAATTAAACAAATTAATCAAGAACTACTTAGTAGAAACCAAAAAATCAAAAGATTAATTTGGATTATAGGAAATATCCAATCAAATTAAAAAAGCACGTTTCATTTTGTAACGAAATTTCGCAAAAACGTTATTAATATTTCCTGAGTTTATTTGGGAAGATATTGTAACTGCACAACTAAACAAGCCTAATTCACCGAACCAAAATCGAAATAACATCCAATAACGATACATTTGATGAAATTACATTAAATCCACAAATGGAAAATAAAAAAAAATATTATATGAAAAACTGAATCAATTTCGGCATGTGTTCAAGAATATTGCCATTTTAACAAAATATTGAAAATAACAATAATAGGTGAAAAATAATTGAAAATATTGACGTTGCTAAGGCAAGGCAACCCATTGCTCTACACTATGAAGGACTGTAACTAGGAGAGTAATCGAAATGCATAAAAGTGGTCCAGGTTTCAAATCGTAATTCAGCTTCAATTGTTACTCCCGGATGGCAAAGAGTCGTTAGCGATTTCATGTCAAACAAAAATGTCACCTAGGTAACATAATAGGAACAACGTTACGAGTACTCTATCAAAATGCAACCATTTTTATTAGCTAGGTTGCATCAAAACTTTCACTATTTGATGATAATAGGTATCATGAATATATTTTTTGTTATTCTGAAATTCCTAGAATTTTCATATTTTTTTGTTTGATTGCATTAATTGAGTAACTGAGTGACGTCATATCCTTCATTGACAACAGTCATCATTGAACAGACCATGGGCTTGAAACTCGCTGCGCCGATTCAACCTCAATTTTTTGCCTTATAGAAAATGCATTGCATGTGGAATGTGAAGTGGAAATTTGGAAAAAATTAATGAAATTGTGATAAAAGTATCTTGGCAAATTATTGACAAGCAATAAACGTTACCATGACAATGAATAAATGAAAGCGCTACTAGCAACAGCGCCCTCAAATGAACTAACGAAAAAGAAGGACAGAATTTCAGGGATATTTGTATGCCGATTCGTCTCCTAGTTAAAGTCCTCCATACTCTACACCCTCATCTGATTACATCAATGCCTCAAGGACGCCAAAAGATAACTAAACATAAAATAAAAAATCCAGGTCCGTATTTAAAATAATTAACTTGATGATGGCCGCTCAAAGACGAATCGTCAGATTTTCAATTTGATACCGACATCTTGTAGAGGAGAAAAAGTGACAATGAGGAAGTGTAATCCATTATACAATATCTTCTCAAATAAACTCAGGAAATAATAATGACGTTTTTTTCCTCGGAAGTAGTCGGAATTTTTCAAATTTCAAAACGGCATTTTGTTGAGCATAAAAATGTGCAACTTTGCAACCATTTAACCGACCCTGTATCTCTTATAATAACTGAAATCCCCATGCATACACTCGAATCTGTGGCACTCTGTATAATACAGAGTACAGAGTATATTTTTTCTACGCGCCATATAAAAAAATTAAGTTGATGATGGTTTCTCCGATACGAAACGTCGTACGGAAAATCTATTTACGCTGTTTTCTAGATTCTGAAATGTGGCCGCTAGAAAGTGTCCTTTGTTTTTCCATATCTCTTTAAATAACGTGAGAAAAAAATAAAAACGAATTCGCAAATTTCGGTTTTTTAGGCATATTTCAGGAACTATTCGGAATTTTAAAAATTTTAATAGAATAAAAATTGATCATTTTTATTAACAGAATCTCAATTTTAAATATTGCCGGATAAAAATGGGCCACCCTGTGTATTATCTTAACCAGAGGAACAAGGACTCCAAGTACGTAAATGGAATTCAATATTGTACCGATCTTGTACGTTCCCTTGATAATTGGAATATTTGATTAGGTACTTTTTGGCGATAGCTTCAATCTTTGTTGTATACATCGAAATTTTATATTTTGCAGGATGTTCATACATTCATTCAACCAATTTGCCGGACTACGGTGCCATATTAAAATTCAATAATCGTTGCCGGAAAGTGATGTGGACAGTCAATTTGCATTTATTTCCTCTTTCATGAGACATCTGTCTCACTCTGAATATACTTACCATGATCCAACAAGAAAATCTGAGACGGAGTGCCTGATTAAGTTCTGCAATATATCCGTCATCTAATCCCGGATAATGTTCGTTGAATCCAAGCAAATATACTCGCTTTAATGGCTTCCAAAATAAACGCCTATCCCTGCCGTCAATCGATTAAGTTGAAATCCTACACCACAACAATAACAAACTCCCCAAGTGTTTTAATCAGTTATTCAGCCATGTATTTCAACACTTGATATTTGAGTTTCCCCATTTTATCTGCAAGATTTATCGAAAACCCGTAAGTTTCCTAAGAATTGAACTTTTCCTCAAATAAAAACACCGATAATTTATAGGAGAAGAATCAAGATTTAAAGCCTGTCCGGATTCTAAATGTATTGCCGGGGCACTTCGCGAACGCCTTTTCTTGGAACGGCCATAAAAATTGACGTTTACGGCATCGAAATGCAGGGTCGGACTACCGGCGAAAAGTTCCTTTGGGACCGATCCTGGCGAACGAGAATGCGGACCGTAAATTCATGGTGTCCTCCTGTGGGTTTAATGACTTTTCTGGGGCAGAGAGAAATATTGTTTTCTTTTGTAAAGTGATGTTTTAACACCTTGGTTGCACAGTTTGCGGTTTTATGCTATTAGCGTGTGTAATTTGTTATAGGGAAGAGGAATGTGTTTTCCCATTTCCCAGTGGTACAAAACGATTATTCGGCAACTATGATTTTTCCATTGATATACCGTATTCCATCTACATAACCAGTTTTATGCGTCAATTTCAAAACCAATCTACATCTGATTATAACACAGCCCAAAATACTGTTACACTGATGAAAATGTCAACAAACATAATCGATAAATGTCAACCTTGATGATATACGTTCAATCAGTTGGCTATCGCGTTCAACTGGGTTGTTTTTGATAAATAGGGTTAAACCATTCTGGTGGATATCCAACTAGCACCGAACGATTTTATTTAGTCCTTCAAGAATGCTTTGAGGCAAAATAGTAAAACTGCGATAATTAAAACAAATTGGATTGTAAAGAAGCTTTAAGGTTGTTATGTATAAACTCAGTTTCAGCATGAGAGGGCCCACATTGAAAGCGGTCAATAAAACCAAAAACAAAAACCTTCTTGGGATCGCATGATCTTAAGTAACCAATTTTAAGGCTAGCGTAAAAATCTTTTTAAAACCACTTTAAATACATCAATAAGTACACTAAACTTGATGTGGTTAGCTAAACGTACATTTGATATTAGACACTTTAAGCACGTCCTAAATTTCAAACGTATCCGTATCCGCATCAATCTGCGCATGCTCAGAATAGATGCGGGGGTTCGGATTCGTTCCGTTGCACGTATCGTTGCGGGCCTTTCATCGTATCCGTATCTAAGAACGCATCTTAACTGATCGAAGAACTTTAACAAAAGCTCTTCAAAAACGATAAACGAAAAACACACAAACATCCAAACCAAACCAAAAATATAAACAAAAATCAATATCTGGGTTACAAAACGCGAAGTTTGACAACTTTGACGTTTCACCAATCCGTTTCGTATACGTAGAACCGATCGCTGCTTAAGCGGGTTTTTAATGATTAACGTATGTCGATTCGTTTACGGATCCGGGTGCGGATACGTGAAAAAATGTTGGCTTTGCTTAAAGTGTCTATTAAATGTGATACATTTGTATCCGTATACTGTATTCGGATATAATTTCGGTATGCGAAGGCATTCGAATACTTAGCAAACCATAGTATCCGGTATCCGTATTCCCGGCGGGAAAAAGCAGTATTCGCGATACTCGAGTACTTAAGATTTATGTATCCGGATACGTTTTTGACGTTCGGATACAATTCTAAATCAATAGGATCTCAGAGATGACGTGTAAACTTTGACTGTAGATTCTAACTTTGAACTCCTAAATGTATTCCTTGCACCTTACCTTATGGGAAAACACGGAATATATATTTTTTCAAAATAAATATTTTTGTCACAACACAAAGCATTCTTTGAAACTTTCTGATATCCTGTATAAAAAGTCATCAATCCTATATTTATTGCATCATCTAGTGCTGTCCAAAAGCAAATTGAATTGGAATTTTGCTTAAAAATAAAAATGGAGGTATAGGTAGTATGGGTACCTAGTTTATTCTTGAAAAAAAAAACAGGTTTTTGAAGTTTTGCTAACTCTGCGTATAAAAAATCAAAATCTTTTATTCGTGAATCGTATTTTTTACAATTTTTATTATCGGGAATGATTTTTTCCCGAAAAATGTAATTTTGTATCCATTTGTGCTCTTTAAATAGTCTGTATAATCCTTGATGTAAACGTAGGTACCCTCTCTCTTTATCATTTCTGTAACTGCTTTGTCTCTCTGTGCCGGTCTGTTAAATAAAGAAAACTGTAATGTAATGTTATAGTCGACAGTCGATGTACCATATTATATGTTTTTAAATTTTCACACACTTCTTTTTTTTATTCGTTCTTCGTTTAAATGGATGTATATTAAAACCAATGAAAGGTTTGTTGTTCCTCGTTATTTCTCAGTATTATGTTGCCTTAGCGAGCAGAGCATTATTGCTTGCTGCACCACTTCACAGGGTCAGTATCTATATCCGTGTATCCGGAGAAAGTATCCGAAATATGTATCTGGATCCTTAATATGATTGGGATATCCGTGTTCATTGTATCCGGTATCCGGATACTCTGATAGTATCCGATTTACCTGTATCCGAACCCATGCAGCACTGAGATAGGTTTGCGATTCAGGAAAAAAAATTGATAAGGTCTTATTGTTTTTATAGGAACTTTATTATTATATAATATTTGACGTATACAGGGTCACAACGTGCTCAGTTTTCCCTGGGCTGGACCCAACTTTTCAAAATTAAATTGAACACCCTGTATATTATTCCAGAAATGAATTCTAAATAAAAATAAAGGTTACTTTCTCTACAAGATCCTATACTTATCTTCAATAGTTTGAGATATAATGGCGATTTAATATTTTTTTTGCAAAAACACATCAATTTAAAGTAGTGAAAAAAAAAGAGTTCATAGTATTCCGTGACTCCTATTTTTTTCTAACAGACAACACTATAATATTATTATAATTCCAGTTGGTTAGAATCACTGCCAATGGACAATTTGCACATTTTTTGAAAATATGAAAAATATAAGGATTAGTAAGTACTGATGCCATTGATGTTTAAAAAATCAAGCTACGACCTCTTATAATGTAGTAATCACCGATTAAAGAGCGCCAATCAGCATCCACTACGTCACAGAATACACTATCTATCGCCGTCTGACGTATTAACTGAGATGACTCTCTCTCTCTCGGAAGGGTAATATGGCCCCACCTCCTTTGCGATCATGCAGTGAAATTCGCGTTTTCTTTTTCATTTATTTGGTATATTTTTGGGTATTTCGGAGAAATTTTTTCGCTAGTGACTTTCAAATAATGTCTAGAAAACGTATATAAAATTTCAACTCATTTGAAAATGTATGCAAATTGTCCATTATAAAGGGTGATGTCAGAAGTTGAACCCAATCGGGACATAAAATTACCAATAAGTCGAAAATGTTGAATAGAACACACAAAATGAACGTTACACAAATCAAACAAATACATACGTATAACAATGATAAAACGAAATCACCAACAAGGAATTATTAAAGTAAATGTCCTACATTCAGTGATACAAGTTGTATAGGATTTCCAGTTTTCTTAGGGCATCTCTGACTGAGTGACTTCTGTTGAGAATTTGAATTCTTCCCTCGCTCTTTACATAAGAATATTATTATCTTGAAGTTTTTTTGAAGTTTTTTTGGATGCCAAGATATTTCAATCAGAGAAAAAGTGATGAAGAACAAACTGTTAGATATAGTAAATTCTATACAACTTCGATGGGCCAAAGTCAAAGAGGAAATACAACATTTAAAATGATGTGAAGTTGCTGTTTGATCAAACCATTAAAGATGGGACACCATGCATATATTATAGGTGAGTCACCTTGTAAACCATTTAGAAACATAATGAGGTTTTATTACTCTATACTTTTCTTAAACCTAGTATAACATCAGACATTCATGGTAAATTACCAATTTACTTTGAAAATCGATAAGATATGGTATTTTATTGCTTAGCAGTGACTAATTCTTCATTTTACGAAACAACACATTGACGAAATTGCGGAGGAGTTAGGGGGATACTAATTAGTTACAATCACATTTTTTAAGTTATTATGTACTAGTCATGAAACCTGACACAGGATTTTGTTGAAAAAGCAAAGGGTGATAATACTACAGTTTATATAATATAATATTATCAAGCTAATTTTCAAAACATGAGGGTCATGGTTAAAACGTACTTGATAATGCATCTTCCACTCCCACCACTAAATGTTGCCCATATTTAACCCTACAACAAGACCTGTTATTTTCCCATCCTCCTAACAAGCGGTAATGACAGATCAAAGCCCGGATTTTAAACGACAAACAGATTGTATCGAACACCTTTTCTGAACGTAGATATTTGGAACTTGGAACTACCTAGATAAGAGATTAAGTACCAGCCGGTCGTTGGCTTTGAGTCATAAATTTGGGTTTTCGGAGATGCTTTCTTCTATTACTTGGGGGCAATGAAACATCATGGGACGGATATTTTTAGGACAATATTTGAGTACTGATGAGCTCTTGTAGTATTCTGTGTATGTCAGATGCCATACGAATTTTAGTTTTTCAACCTTCACTGGAACAAATAATTAATTTATGTAGGTAGATTATTCGATTTACCATCATCGGGTCCGCAAATATTTAATCACATTAGGTATTTTGTATTTATCGTAGTCACACGAGCTTTTTCATTTCACCAATATAACTTCTTTTGGATAGGATCTACGACTACGACGGACAGCATTGGTTACTGGTTGGTACTTCTATCTCAATGGCACTCAATGCCATTGTTTTAGCTAATCTTTATAAGATTAAAATTATTTGAATACTTTGTAATGTAACTACAGCATTGAAAACATGAAATATGTTACTATTTTTGAATTATAATATATTTGCATTTTAATAATAATTATTGTAGAGAGTCTATGCAGCTTATGAAGTTACTTTTTAATCTCGTTTTGAATTCCGATGAAAATGTGTGTTGTAAAAAAAATATATAAGGTAATATCTTGTTAAATCCTCACTTAGTATTTAATTCAATTTTTTAAAAACAAATAAGTTACAGCTGATTGAAAATGTTATCAAAGATCATGAAACACCAAATTTTATCTGTATCCTCTATGCAAAAATTAGAAAAAGTCACCCTTCTTGAAAAAAAGGAGAAACCCAATAGAAACTCATTGAGTTTAATTGAATAATTAATCAAATTACTCGTCTAAATCTAAATTATAAAGAACTGAAATGGGAAAAAAAATCAATCTGAGCCACTCATCGAAAAAAAGTGAAAACAAAATTTACGCACTAGAAAATTTCTCAAAATAACATCGATCCATTAAAAAATGACGGTTAATTAAGCTGATGTTAAAGGCAAAAAAAATATTTTCCAAAAGTGAAAAAAAAATCACTTGAATGAAAATCAATAATTTGAAATGTGAGGGATAATTAATTAATGTTTTACTTTTTAAACATGAAAAAATCTTCCTAAATGTACAAAACTTGTGAAATCGGAAAAATACTGCGCCGCTGAAACTTAATTGAAAAAACATGGGTATTTTGAAAAGTGAAGGCTACACTCTACAGGGTGTTTCAAAACTGAGAACAAAGATTTTAAGGGCATATTTACCAGCCCAAAATAAAGTTTTTTCTTAAATAAAATGTCCTAATCTGCTTTGTTTTAGTGATACAGGGTATCAAAGTCTTTAGAAATTGATCACTCGATCATTTGTCGTCATAAGGGTGATTTTTGTGTGATTAACACAAAATTATTCATTCCAGTGGCGTTCTAGAGGGTAATCCATTTGTTACTTATAGGTAAAATTAAGGTACAGGGTTTCTCTTTATATATTGAAACCCCCCTTATCTTTTTTATTTGACGTTTCTGTAAAAAGTGTCTGGAATGAAAGTTTGATGATTTCAAGTAAATTTCTAAAAAAACTCTATTTCGCATATACAGTGTGCCCCAGAAAGTCTGGGCGTGGTCCAACTTTCTCATTTCAAATGAGAACCCTACTTTTTCATTTTGATTTTATATTCTAAAAATTCTGAATATTTTCTATCTAGCATTCCTTATACCTAAAATTAACGTATAAAAAGATATTGACCTCGAAAAAGTGCCTGGTTACCGTGATTCTTTTAATGTCTGATAGACTTTTTGGCAGTGTCGTTAAAAATTCTTCACACAGATGAGAAAAAATGTGATATTCTTCGAATATATCAAAATAACAAAAATGCATACAGGTTGATGCCTCTTTGTTCACCTGATTTCAGCATTTTTTATTAAATTGCAACTTTTTCGAGGTCAATATCTTTTATACGTCAATTTAAGGTATAGGGAACGCTACTTGACGTATAAAAAGATATTGACCTCGAAAAAGTTACAATTTAATGAAAAATGCGGAAATCAGGTGAACAAACTGCCATCAACCTGTATGCATTTTTGTTATTTTGATAGTATATTCGAAGAATATCACATTTTTTCTCATCTGTGTGAGGAATTTTTAACGACACTGCCAAAAAATCTATCAGACATTAAAACAATCACGGTAACCAGGCACTTTTTCGAGGTCAATATCTTTTTATACGTCAATTTTAGGTATAAGGAATGCTACATAGAAAATATTCAGAATTTTTACGAGAATATAAAAATCAAATAAAAAAAAGTAGAGTTCTTATTTGAAATAAGAAAGTTGGACCACGCCCAGACTTTCTCAGGCACCCTGTATATGCGAAATAGAGTTTTTTGAAAAATTAACTTGAAATCATCAAACTTTTATTTGAGACACTTTTTTCAGAAACGCTAAATAAAAAAGATATGGGGGGTGTCAATATAAATGAAAAACCCTGTACGCCACTGCTTTTGTGAAAATTTTATAAATTTTCTCCAGATCTGCTTTTTTTAGTTTTTCCTATATCAAACCTCGTTTTCAAGATAAAAATTAAAAGCCATTTTTCTGCAAGTACCCGGACACTGTGCGCTCTCTTTCTCTCTTTAGAAAATATCGGATTTTTTATCATTTATTCAAAAAAATTAAGCTGATTCTGACAACTTTTGGAACGATTATTAGTCGGCATAAGGATCATTTTTTTTGTGATTAAAATAAAATCATTTATCCAGTGGCGTCCCAAAGGGTAATCTGATTGATATTTATTGGCAAAATTATGGCACGCCACTGTTTTTTTGTCTTTTCTGTTTTTTCTATATCCAGCTACGAATTCAAGATAAAAAATATAAAACGTTTTCCTGCATTCATATGGTCCACAGAGACGGTAATCAATTTTTATCTATTTATCCATTTAAAACGTTGCTAGATACAAAAAAGACAAAAAAGCAACATTCTTGATTGCTTTATCTAAAAATGTATAAAATCTATAAAAAAACAGTAGTTTAATCTATAAATATCAATTGAAGACCCTCTGGGACGCCACTGGAAAGGATGATTTTATTTTGATCGTACAAAAAAATTCTCTTGAGACGAAAAATAATCGTGCCAAATTTTGTCAAAATCAGCTGAAACATTTTTGAGTAATTAATAAAAAAACTATTTTTTTCTAAAGAGAGGACCGTGTCCAGGTATACTTGCGGCAAAACGGTTTTTTATTTTAATCTTAAAAACGAAGCTAGATACAGAAAAAACTAAAAAGACAAAAAGTGTAAAGAACTTGATATTTTCATAATTTCAAAACGATATTTAAGTTAGTGTCCCATCAACTAGTGTGAACTGACTATTATGTAAAAGCTTCCAAATAAGCGGAAAACAGCATTAGATTTTTCACCCATAGTTTTTGTTTTGCTATACAAACTGATTATTTACTGAGAAAACACATTACAAAAACTGTTCGCAATATTTACACACTGTCTAGGCATTGTATTGGAACTAAAAAAAAAAGAGAAAACACAATCGAACATAAAAAAAAAACTATTCACAACCTAGGTACGACCGACCGATTCGAATGTCGTTAGTCTACTGATAAACTAATACCACTAATACTATATGTAAAAATCTGCTGTTCACACCTAACCAACAAAAAAATTTTCTAAACCGGAGTGACCTTCAACCGGCCGTAGAAAAAAAACGGTCGTCTCTAAATTTCACCAGAAATTTCATAAAAACTGTAAAATTTTTATCTGAGTTTATTAAAGAAAATATACTCGTTTTAATGTTACTCATTGAATTTTAGAAAGAGTACATTTTGAACAGTAAAAATCTCTCATTCAACATATAGAAATCAAAAATGAAAAATGTTTAGAGAAAAAGGCCTTCTATTGTTACGAACTGTGACATAGATACTAGTATAACATGATTTTTACCTCAATAGTGTGAATCTTTTTAGAGTTCACTTGTTTTTAGTTTTCAAGAATACCCGAAGACTGTTATATTATACATTTCCCTTCTTTATTACTTGAATACTGATAGATATTAGTTCCATCAACACCAATAAATACTTTGAATTTCAATATAAATCATAATTATTAGACATTTTACAATTTAGATATAGGTATAAAAAAAATGCTTTTATACACATTGACTATAAAATTAATAGTCAATGCTTATATATTATGACTTGCTCCATATCTGAAGGATTCTTCCGGTTATAGTCTTTCAAAACTAAATGGTTTTATATCACCCTCTATCTATCTATATACTCAATTCTCTCAGATACCCTCTTATCCCTCTTCTTTTTTCACCTCGATATGTTGTTTCTAATAAAAAAAATGCCTCGTGACTGGCATTTTTCCTCCATTCTAATATCAAACAAGTCACATTTTTTTAACCAGACAAGATACTGACATCCACAGACATATATTATGCTTTTCTTTGCCTTGACACTTCAGAATGTGTTAAACATTAATGATCTGAAAAATTTAGAAGTGAAGAAGAAATAATTGTAAACCTTCTCAATCGAAAATAAGGTAATCACAATCTAAACGTTTTCCTTTTATACACGAAAATCCCACCACGTTTTCGTCCACGAACTCAAGGTCACCATCCAATTTCATCTGTCTCATTCCCAAATTGCCATCCCGGTTGAATTTTAAAATTTTAATAAGCCGTCAGCACAACGGAGATGAATCACCATGCAGAGATGGCAAACAACTTATAAAACTAAAATAGGATATATGATGCGTTTGTGGGCTTCGGAATTAGTTAATTGGTTCCATTGTAACAATCAAGATACCAAAGTGGCACACCCTGTATAAACCACCGTTTTGAATTCCGGGAAATGAAAGCATCTTGAAATCTGATACAAGATATTCTTAGTTCTTAGAAAATCACGTTATCAAATTTTCCATGCTTCAATGCGTTATATAGATAAGATGATAATGATCGACTTCACGGATGATTGATTTTCGATTATACAATCATCAATTCAATATGAGTTTTTCCATGCAGTCATAATATTGAATTACAAAATTATCAATAACTGATTAATGGCAAAAGTCACCGGTGTAAAGGTAATTGAATCAATTTAATTAATACGTGGGAATTTCATTACAATATTCATTAAAATGCAAATATCAATCAATACTGAGCTTTTGTGGAATTACTGTAGGAATCGAATTTCAAACCATCCCAAGAAATTCAGGTAAAAACAGACCCCAGCAAGTGATATTTATTTGGAATAGCCTAAGTCAATGTAGTGATTATTGTGTTGAACACAGATTTGTTTATTTGGGTAGATTGTGTATTCAGATGCACCTACATCGATATAATATGGAATCAATCTTTCAATGAAACGGGAAATAAATCAATTTGTTTTGGTATAAAGACAATTTGATGAAAAAGTCAATAAACCCAATATATACACAAGCTGGAAGAAAAGGCGGATTTCCGTTGTGAATAGGAGCTTTGCTAAAACCACCAAATTCTGGGAAAAAGTATACAAAGCGCTTGTTGGCTAAGTCGTATAGGAGAACAAAAAGAGACTCGTTTCGTAATAGGAAACCTGTTCCGATAAAGCCAAATTATTGGTCTCTAGAAAGTTATAATTAGAGTGGAAGGTTGCAAAATAAATAGATATAAAATAAAATTCCGACAGTGTTTGCTTGTCGCTGATCTACAGATAAGATTGTATCAGAAAAATCCAATAATGACCGATAAGAAACAGACAGATTGATGGTGAAACGACTATATATTTTTCCGCCTGTTTACATGACACTTACGAAAATGTTGGGAATGTTATTTCAGACATAAATAAATCAATATTCAATTACATAGATGGCTTTTATTACAAAGAATTGACGTTAGCGATTATAGGATATTTAAGCGCATACATGACTAACTTTAAGCAAATTATCGATAGTTCTTTTGTTCTTTTGTTATAAACTCAATAAAACCCCAAAGATTGTTCAGGAATATTTTCACTTCATGAATGATAAACCGATAATCAACAAGTTTAATCAATTTGTACTAAACACCACAATCATAACCTGTAACTAGCAATTAGAATGCGATATGTTTTATAATTATCGTGAATTTCACATGTAATACCGTATTAATTCAACATTGAAAAGTTTCGTTCCTATTAATAACAGAGTGGATCAAAAATACAACTTTCTAGTAAAATGAAAACAAAATCTCAATGGGTAGGTATACTGTAACGATGTGAAACTTTTTCGCAAGCGATCTCGTAAATTGTGATTTTTGATACATAAAAAATCAAACCTTCGTAAATTTTTAGACATCATTAAAATTCAAGCCTAAATTCAGAAGAATTTGATATCTATTTTTACATTTTTCGGTTTTTCTGTGAACTAATGAAATCAAACCATGGTAACTGGAGAAAATTTAAAAAGATAACTGTTTGCAAATAATTTGTCTAGGTAGGTAGGTATTTGAAAAAAAAAAACATGCCTGAAAATGTTTAAAAAAAACTGTTTTTTTACATGAACATGTAATGCAGGTAGTCCAAAAGAGTTATGGCTTGAGAAAAAAAAAATCCTCAGAACAATGCTAATCAACTTTTCTAGAGGCCTGTTTTTTGTTGTTGTTATTTCGATAAAATCCAAAATATTCGATTTAACATTCTCCTAAAATAATCTTGAAAACGCCGTAACTTTTAGAGGGATTGTTCAATTTTAGTGAATCTCACGTCATTTTGGAAGAAATTGAATCCACTTTCTTCGTGAAATTTTGATTTTGTATTCCGATAAAATTCAATTTTCTCAACATTTTTATTCCACGTACAAAAAATTTGGCGTTTGATTTCTAGCTTCTTGACAAGACAAAATTAAAAAAAAAAGTTATGAGCCTTTTGGAAAATAGAAAAACATGATTCCTGTTAAAATTTCAAATTTGTAATTGTCAGACGTTCAGGTTTTTGGATTATGAGCCTCTTGATTCTGTTTTTCGAGACAAAACTTCAAACGTCTCGAAAACGATAGTTTGTCAATAAAATCGTAATAATTGCACAGGTTTTCCAAAATTGATCATTATTTTCAAAATAAAAAACATGCGTAGACGTGACGATTCTGAGAAGAATAGAGATGTGCGAGGAGATGTGTTAATGAAAAGAAATAATCATTACTGATTGTCATAATCATAAGAAGGCATGACCTCATGATTACCCAAGATTACCAACGATTATCGCCGATTACTGACCATTATTACCTCTTTTGTTTTATTCTGATGAAATTATGGACAAAAAGCAGTCGACTCTACTATAGTTCAAAAAAAATCCTCTGCGCTAATGTCTTCATTCTTCACTAATCTTCAAATCTTCACCCAGTTTCGAAATTCAACCACCATAATAACAACAAATTACATAAGTGACAGGTAAACAATTATTCCAAAAACCTGTCATAGACCGGTAAAACATTTAACATGGATTTTTCCGTAAAATACCGTGACATTCCAAGAAACAACGACGATCATTGACATCGAAAACAAATGAAACCGCGACCTCGCCATTTTACACCTGAACGTTTTCCTCCCTTTAATTAATTGTAATTTACATTGTTACACACTGTCCAGTTACACAGATATATTTACAATTCCAAATTATCCATCTATAAGGCAGCGTAGGTGTTTATTTACGTAAAAACCATCAAATAAGGCACAGATAACCTTTCTTACCTGTGTATTCTTGGCTGTCTATTTTCGCCACACAATATCCAAGCACTAAAAACCACAATACCCGCACCACCATCATGTTTAAGTGCCTTTTTTCAGCACTTTATAGCCGGTAATTTTCAATAAATAATCGCGGAATGTTCAGAGAGTAGCACGAAACGTCATGGACGGGAAAAGAGTTGTTCTCAACTCCCCGGAGTCCCCGGATTGTTGGCTAGTTGGCGCAGTTGACGCATCAGGGCGCTGTCGACGCCCGGTCGATCGTAATAAAGGGGGGGGAAGTCGTGATATACGGTGGCTCAAAAAAGTCTTGGGCGGATGTATTGATTGGTGTTTGGGGTGGGTATTTTTGTTTTTCGCTTGTGCAAGGTCTGTTTGAGAAAATGTATGTATGGCACAATGTTAACTGAATATTAGGTAACATTATTATATTATTATAGTATAAAATACAGGTCCACGAAAAACCCTTAATCAAAGAAATTAGGGGTGATTCTACTAATTCTACATATCAAAATATTTTTTTTTCAAGGGACCTAGGTATGAATATATTATGAAAATGCTTCGTTTCTGAGATCCAGGGTGTTGAAGATGAGATTATTTATATCTTGATTGTTTCTGATTAAAATTCAAATAAAATTTTATATTTGCATGAAATCTGATTAATGGGTTGAGAAATCATAATTTGGAGTTGACCTTTACGTTTTGTCGTGAGATGGCGACACTTGACACCCTGTATATTGTGGCAACTTCACAGGCATTTGTGATGTCCATATTTCTTAAATCTTGAATTTAGTCTGTTTGTATAAGATATAGATAAACGATTATATCAGATTTTTGATCAGCATCTTAAAAAAAAAAAATTGGTGTTATTCTTTGAATTCCTGCACTGTGTGTAGGACATCGGAGGGCGTAGACGTTTGACGAATAACGCTAATTCTTAAATTTTTTTGAAAAAAATCAAGATATTTTTCGATCTCGATTATCTTGGGTTATTTTGAATTTGAGGTACCTAGTTTCGGTGAATTAGATATTTGTTTGCGATTTGGCTTTTGGCAACTATTGATACACACCATAGGGTGAGTTTTTTTATGTTTAGTCCAGGGTGACCCATTTTGGTTGCAATTGTGCGTTATCTCGGTTATCACTAAAGATAGAACCACATCTCACTTAAAATATGTAGGAAACTCCCATACAATAGTTTGAAATGAAATTCGCCAGCGCCCTACAACGGGTAGTCCTCGTACTTTTGACTTTTCTTCAAAAACGTGAAGAAATCTGTTTTTATTACATACGGTGGAGCCATCTATTGGATAAAATAGGATTTAAACCACGTTCGAAAATATAATTCAAATATTTATCACACATGGTATATTGAAAGTTATTCTGAAAAAATGCATAACTATTTTTCAAGAACGTTCATTTTCTAATGTCTAAAAACTATGTCCTGGACAAATACAACCTATGCATATTTAATTTATTTAGTTTTTACACACTTTATTAGCTTCACTTGTACAGTGCGAGTCTCTAACTTGGAATAAATTCAGTAAACAAAAGACCGTTTTTTTTTCGGAAATATGCTCGGACACGTCGATTAGTATTTTAAATTGCGCTCTTTTTCATGTAGAAGAATTTTATACAGTGTGTCCCAAATTTGAGATATGACGTCATCGACTATTTTTTCAAATGGTAGCCCTAATTTTTTTATGACTATTCTTAAAGAGTATATCGAGTTACACATGCGTACCAAATTTCAAGTTTTTATTCCTTGTCATTTAAAAGATATTTAACAAAAACATTAACTAATTCGAAAAATGAAGAAATCTGATTCAAGTCAATAAAATTTGTATGCAGTTTAAAAATGGCACGTCCAAAGGTATTCGTTTTTTGTCAAATCGGTTTGACGTCTTATCACAATGTTATAAAAACAAGAAAACAAGTTAATAAAAACAAGTAAGAAGAGCTGCATCGTATTCGAGTTGTTGAGCGAGAACCCTATTAGTTTGTGGTTTTGTGAGAAACACCGTTTTTTGAAAAATCCACGGACATGCCGTACTTAACTGAAACCCACAAAATTGAAATTTTATTGATGATTGGCTACGGAGATATGACAAGAACACAAAATGAAGTTATTCATTTATTCAGAGAGAAGTATCCTGATTTACCACCCATATCACAAAGTACCGTAAGCAAGATTGAAAAACAGTTTCGGGAAAACGGACATTTAAGAAAAACAAATAATCATCGTCAAAGTGCGCTCAATGAAGAGGTCAAAATTAATGTACTTCTCTCTGTTCAAGAAAATCCTCATGTCCCCACTAGGCAGATAGCTAGGGAACTCGAAATTAGCCAGTCATCAGTTATAAGAACTCTTAAAGCGTAAAAATTTCATCCCTATAAATTGACAATTCTCCAGGAACTCACCGAAGATGATCCGGATAGAAGACTCCAGTTTTGCGAACAAATGATGGACCTACTAGACAGAAATGTTCTTAACATAGAAAACGTCCTGTTTTCTGACGAATCAACGTTTATGTTAAATGGGGAGGTAAATCGACAAAATTATCGTTATTGAGCAGACAACAACCCACACTGGATGAGGGAAGGCCATACTCAACGTCCACAAAAAGTCAATGTTTGGGCAGGGATTACTGGTGATCGAGTAATAGGACCAATTTTCTTCCAAGAAAATCTCAATAGAGCAAGATATTTAGAATTCTTGCTGGAAGAACTACTTCCGAATTTGGCTACTCTATTCCCTGATCCGGTTGAAGCTGATGTCCCGAATAGAAACATCTGGTTTCAACAAGAGCGCCTCCTCATTTTGCTAGACCTGTCCGTGAGTATCTGGATGATGCATTTCCAGGCAGATGGATTGGTAGAAGAGGACCCTTTGAATGGCCACCCAGGTCTCCGGATTTAACACCTCTGGACTATTTCTTATGGGGGTACTTGAAAAACAAAGTTTTTAGGACCAAACCGGAAAATATTGAGGAGTTGAAAGAACGAATAAGACAGGAGTGTAGGCTAATTTCCGCTGAAGTAATTAGAAATGTTCAAAACGAGTTTCAATTCCGTTTAGGGTATTGTCAGTTAGTACATGGACAACATTTTGAGCATTTATTGAAGAAAAATTATTGAGTTGAATCAGATTTCTTCATTTTTCGAATTAGTTAGTGTTTTTGTTAAATATCTTTTAAATGACGAGGAATGAAAACATAAAATTTGGTACGCATGTGTAACTCGATATACTCTTTAAGAATAGTCATACAAAAATTAGGGCTACCATTTAAAAAAATAGTCGATGACGTCATATCTCAAATTTGGGACACACTGTATAAAATTTTTCTACATGAAAAAGAGCGCGATTTAAAATACTAATCGACGTGTCCGAACATTTCCGAAAAAAAAACGGTCTTTTGTGTACTGAATTTATTCCAAGTTAGAGACTCGCACATAACTGTAACAAAATCTTGAAAAACGATTTTCACCCATTTTAAACTCAGATTTTTTTCGAAACTTTGCACAGTTGTCAAGAACCGATGAAAATATAATAATTTCAATAAAAATAGAGCCAAATCGTCAATAGTAATGTTTAATTAAACAAAAATCTCAATTTTGATATATTATTTGACATTTGTTCATGTAATTTATCAACAGGTGATGAACGAAAAACTGGTTGACAGAACTGTAATTATTCACCAGTCACAACTAGTCTGATATGCAAGAGGCAAAAAAGGACAATGGATTTTTACACGCTTTAAGCCACCCACACACACACGAACATCTTTTGAGATGTGTACGTGCGATTTGTACGCGCGTACAAAAATTCAAGCAGCGACCTATACTTCGACAGATATTCTACGCGCGTACATATCTCAAGATATGTATGAAGGTGTGTCTGTAGGCCCCTTAATATCAACTTCACTTGTATGTCTGTTTCTTTCTTTGTTTGTAACAAAATCTTGGAACTCGATTTTTACCCACTTCAAATTCAAATGCACGGATTGATTCGAAACTTTGCACACTCGTCAAGAAAGAACCGATGACAATAATTTCAATTAATTCAAGCTTTCGAACTAAAAATTAGGAATGAAATAATATGTATAGTTAAAAAAAACTAAAAAACACGCTTTCAAACTAAAAATTTTAAAATAATTTTTAATCTAAGAATAAAATGATTAACAAGCAAATTATTGTCATTTTGATAAAAGCGTGGGGTGCTTTACACTAACTCTGCATTTTGAAATAGAAATTAGTAAGAAATTAAAACAATCATTGATAAATATAAAATATAAATACTAGTTTTTATCAAAATATCAACATCATTTCAAATATTATTTAGAAAAAGGAAATATGAAGAAAATCAATCTCCAACACCCTGTTGTTCTGTAACGAAGCATTTACCGACACATGTTTATAAAAACTTTTTCCCTTATCATTAAGCTGGGAAACTTATCTTAAATTTTGTCGTGTGTATAAAAGAGATATTAGAAATTTTTCAATATTTTTTGTTGATACATGTTTCATATTCGTGACCAAGAAGTTTTCACTCTAACAAATTTTGAAAAATAGTAGTTTTGAGTTATTTTTTATTACAAAAATTGATTTCTTTTATACCATAAGATGCAATCCGCGATACAATATACAGCGAACGATAAATCGTAAGTGTATCGACATTGCGAAGAGTGCAAACATTAACATTGACAGGCAAATTCAAACCACAAAAAGGCCTCATTGGGATAAGGAAAAATTGGAGAAGGCATCTCCATCTATTGGTGGTATCGATGAGCTGTGATACAGCGAAACGCCTCTGCGGATGGATCCGTGGGAGAGAAATACATGTCTTTCGCAACCCTTAGCTTTTTAGGCTCTTGGCTCATAGGGATAGTTTTTCCGTAGTGGCAACATTTCGCAATTTTGCCTTTTCACTTAATCAATGACGCCCATCAGATTTTATTTTGTATCAGTTGCATTATGTAGATTTGATAGCGTTGGTACCATTCCTGGTTTTTGAAATTCGATAACTTTTGCATGCTCTTTTTATTACTTTAAAAAAATAAGGTTCTTAGCTCTATAAAACTTTTTCAAGCGTTGGGTATGAACCGCTTTAAAAACACTCTATTAGCAAGATTTCGAAAAATTCTTTTTATGAGTAAAATGTTATCAAATTGTCCAAATCGGGTGAATACGGCATATTATGTATGTAAGTAACTTGCTTCTTATTCAAATTTTCAAAGTTTTGGTCTAACAAATTCAATGGACAATATTTGCATACATTTTCAAATGACTTGAAATTTTATAAACGTATTCTAGATCATATTAGAGAGTCATTAGCGATTTTTTTTTTCCAAAATACCCAAAAATATACTAAATAAATAAAAAAGAAACCGCAAATTTCCCTGTATCATCGAAAATGGGGAGGGGCCATATTACCCTCCCGAGAGAGAGCAGAGAGTCATCTCAGTCAATACGCCAGACAGAGATAGATAATGTATTCTGTGACGTAGTGGATGTTGATTGGCGCTCTTCTGATTTTTCAAACATCAATGGCATCAGTACTTACTAATCCTTATATTTCTCATATTTCCAAAAAATGTGCAAATTGTCCATTGCATATTGTCTTGATTGAAACAAGATCTTTTTTTTCAAATAAGGACGTTGAGACTGGTCCTCACATCCTCACATAAGGATGCGGAAACGGTAAAGAGGTTCCAAACCCCAAACGGCGGAATCGATGTATCTCCATAGTCCAGTGGACGCTCCAATACGTTGAATCTAGAGTATATTCATAAAGGAAAATGTACAGAAGTATATAGGAAAAGTTCGATCTAACCGATAAGCATGCGGGCACTGCAAACTGCAAGACAAGAACAAGACCAGGAAACCAACTGCTCTGGCCCTATCCGGCCCTATTCTGGATTTAGCGAAGTGAATATGATGTGGACGCGTGATGAGACTGATCCTGAAATCGGCAAAACTTTGGTGAATGTAAGTGTAGTATACTAAGATACCAGGGTTTATTCCATGTTCTTGTTCATTATGCAGAGAAAATGGTGAAGGTGATTTGTAGAATGGTGAAGGCGATCGAATTTATCAAATTTCTAGCGATGCGATACGTACAATTCATACGTCTTCTGTTTAAATTATATTCTATAAAATCCACTGTTTCGTAATCTCTTGCGCTGCAATGATTAGTTAGTTCGATAATCGCAAGATTGCGGACATTGCTAACAGGTATCGAGGTAAAAAACGAGTAAAAATTAATCAGTTAGATCTCGGGTCCAAACTTGAAAACATCCCTCGGTCATGAAGTGTACCAGTGGTTAGCAGTTTATATATTTTACAGTAAGTACCCTTCAGTATTGTTATGTGGGAATTGTAACTCGGCATTTTTATCATATTGTTTAATAAATTGTATTGGAATTTGATAATTTGTGTTCATAATTTATTCGACCCAACCTCGACGTCCCTCGTTGCACCCTATACAATTTAATGAAATTATTTACTCTGTTATCAATCTTTTGCTATTTTAAATGAGTATGTTTATGCTGCGCTAGATTCTTCGTTATTGAGAAATTTAATTCAGTAAATGCCTTGTAATGAACCCACATTATTTGTAAAACTTTAATCTCAACTATTAACCTTTACTTGGGATTTTTAAGAATCCAATCATGAACTCAATTTGAAAAATGCAGGATTGAATTTGATTAGGTATGGTGATCATGTACAGTTTTTCATCTCCATAAATTTCAATTTTTTATCACAGAGAATTTCAAATTAGGATTTTTTTTATATCGATTAAAGTGTTGAAATATTTTTTTGAAAGTATAGATGTTATTGAAGGACACGACATTAAGAGATATCAACGTAGACAATTATTATTGTCGTACTACCAGGCCAGATCGATAGTATTAGAAACGATCTTTATCATCATTAATTATATGATGTAGATGGCAATGAGCACTTTTCTCGACAATTATTTATTACATTAGGTTTGTTTTGTTATCCTCCACCCAGTGCAAATGAATTGACACATTTCTACAGTGCTGCGTTTGTCACGCGATAGTGTAGCGTGTTTGTTATATCAGTGTAGTCGTTCATTACAGCACTAGTTAAATCAGGTCGAGAGAAGGTCTCACAATTGTAGTGTAGTGTAAAATACGGTGGGCAGCCCATTTCTTCTATTTTGTAAAAAAGCTTCTCTCAACCTAACCTTAAATAAAGATAAAGAAAATTTGTTGGCAAAAATCAGTGCCTGATCAAACAAAATACTCTTCGGTGTTCGGTGGTACAAATTCGGATAATTTTATGCCGTTTCGTTCAATATCCGTATACGATGGCACTACAGTCTCAAAACATTATTTATGCAGTTTCACTTCTTGTGGTCATATGAGTATTCAAAATTATTTCAGTTAAGCTGTCTTTAGAACTTGAACAAAAAGAAGTATCTTCATGCCACGTCTACAAATTCTGACAATATAATCTCCAATGCTTTACTTTCCGAATCAAAATCAAACGATTTTTGTGAAATGTTTGTCTGTGTTTCAGGAAATTTAGGTTAGAATATCTGCACTGAATGTACTCACGCGTTTGGTGAATTTCCTTTACATACTGGTAGTCTGGTAGCTATAATTAAGTTACACCAGCAATCGGCACCCCACTATCCTACACCGAAATAACAAGCACACCTATTGTTATTTGGTAACATTTTGTCGTCAGAGCTCAGAGCGTGTGTGTAATTTCGAAAAATTCTATGACACTGGACAGTACATAAGAGGAGCTCTATGAAATATTTGGACATGCCTATAACCGAATAGGGATATTTTTTTCAAAATATCAGATGCTGATTGCAAATTGGATCTATTTTGGATGCTGTGAATAAGAACATTAACCGAGACATTAACTAAGTAATTTATTGTTCAATGTTTGGAATAATTGGATAAAGGTCGCCGCTACTGCATGGACAACAAGACAACAACCCAAATGTGGCAAGTGACAAATTCATATGTCTTGGAGTTAATATCTCGATACACTCATTAAAAATATCTTGAACATTAGGTGTGTTTGTTATTTCGGTGTATGGTAGGGTAGTGCAGACTGCTGGTGTTAGTCATGGCTGTCAGTGTAAACAAACGCGTTCGTGCAGATTCTGGAGATACTCTAACCTAAAAAATAAACAGACAAAACACCGATGGATGATTCGAATAGTAATCTTGAAGTATTATATTGTCTGAAGTTTTTGACGATGATATGATTATTCCTCATCTTCAAGTTCTGATTCTGGAGACAGCTTAACCGAAATAATTTTAAATACACATTACTGCAAAAGAAGCGAAACTGTATAAAACAGAGATGTTTGAAACTGTAGTGCTTGGTGTCTGCCTATACGGATATTGAATTCAAAAGGCATTTTCGCATTGGCAAAGATTTATTCAACGATTTATCTTGATATCTACAATTTAGTTTGGGTTGGATTTATGCTAACATGCATGCTCTACCAGATAAGAAGCCACTACACCTTGGCCTTGGCTTGTAATCATAATCGTGATTGCTGCTATATAATGTTGATTTTTGAGAGTTTATGAGAAGTTTTGCGAATTCCAAATCTAAGCAGGAAAAAAACTGTAGGTATATAAGAATAAAAAAAAATATTTAATGGGGTCTGGTACATATTAGGACCCCACGAATTTGCACTTTATTTTTTATACAATAGATAGAGAATAGGTTATGAAGGAGAACAAAAAAAATTATGGAATATGAGGTTTTGAAAAAAATACAACACTTCAAAAAACCCGAAATATGACCACTTTTCAATGCGAAAACTCCTTGAAAGTCATATTCGAATCACACAAAAATGAACGAGACGTTTTTTAACCTCCGTTCCAACGTTGCCAACCATATGGGCAGGAGCGTTACTTTTTAAACGATATTTAAGAGAACATCCACCGACTACGCTGGGCAGGAGCGTACCTTTTTACTCGGGCAGGAGCAGCCATATGGCTCCTCCTCCGTTATTTTTTTTTTTTTCATAAATTTTTTTGCACAAACGTACAAGATTTCACGATATATTTCAAATAAATTCATTAGAAGTGCGAAATTCGAGGGGTCCTAAAGTGTACCAGAGAATACATAGCTTACCATCTTTTTGCATCCTGAGTGGATAAAAAGACATGATGTTTGATCGGAGTCTATATCGTATAACTGTATACATTCACTTTCACTATTTTCATCACCCATTCCGATTTATTTGATAAGATCCACACTGATTCTTCACTACAAATTTTCCTTTTTGTTTGTTTATCTTTATTGAAGGTTAGGTTAAGACATGCGTTGTTTACAAAATACACGGAATAAGCTCCCCACCATATTCTTTACACTATACGCTACACCTGTCACACCTCCTCTTGACCTGGGGTAGCGAGTGCAGTAATGGGCAACCTACCCTGATATAACAAACACTCTATACACTGTTTGCACCAACAGCATAACAAACGTCGCAGGGTAGAAAAGTGTAGTTTCGTGTGCACTAGTGGAGGATAACAGACACACCTATTTCAAAAGATCATAATACACACGGTCACGGTCGGGGAAAATGACTTATCAGGGAGCCAGAAAGGTGGGAAGACCCTGTCGTTTTTTCCGCATGCCTGCACACCGATGCTTTCTTCCGTGTGTGATTCTCCGTCCTCCGATATTTTCACTGTTTGCTTTCTTCCTGTTGGATACGACCCGAATAATTTCCCAAGCCTCGCTCCTCTCACTTCGTACTGTTCCAGTTTTTGAAGAAGTAGGTCAGGAGCGATATACAATCGTACGTTTTGGATAGGTCCAAGACCATTCCAGTAGATAGAGCTCTCGCAGCTCGAGGAACTCTAGTATCTTAGGTTGCATTCGAACATTGCAGTAATTGTGAGGACTCTGGCAGATACGCATTACATATTCCCAACCCAAAAAGTTTTGAAAGAGATGGTAAAAGATTGATAGACCTTTAAGTAGTTTTTTAGTTTTTTTTTGTGCAACTTTAGGATAGGAACGACCAATTTCACTCAACTCGTTGGTATTTCCTCACACTCCACCACAGTTTGTTCTTAGTTTATGTGCTAGCTAATTCACAAATGTTCTTGTGCAGTTAGCGGCATTAGGAACATTAATTGGTTATTCAGCGGTGGATGTAGATATGGGCGTGAGGGTGGTAAATACTTTAGCACTGAGGCCGGGGGCCCATGGTGCACCCCCAAGAGGGCCCTCCAAGAGGCGAGAAGTTGCTCTCCCAGACCATCGTCATCAGGTGTTAGAAATTCAGCTTATTAGACAAAGGCAACGTAGTCTTTAAGCCTCACCAATTCTGCTAGAGCGACGAAGCCGTAGCCCAAGGGCGGTCCCTCTGACCTCTCCCGGCGTATACCGCAATTCTAACACTAATCTCCCGATTTGTTATTCTTTCATGGCTGGCAACAATCAGTGCATAACTTAATTTGGAATCCACCACAGTGGCCATGCACAGTGGCCCAAACTACTTAAACATTATATACAGGGTGTCTGGTAATAAGTATATATATGGCATAATTTCGGGAGCGTATAGCATGTGTGTTGTTTGTAATCATGAAAACTTTTCCAGTAAATTGCTATTTCGGATTGTTCTAAATTGACGTACCTATTATACCATATCTCCTTTTATCAACCACAACAACATTCGGAACGTTTCTTATCAGGTCCATGAATCGGAGTAGTTCTCTGGAATGGGTCTATAATGTTTCTTTAATTTCTGTGTCGGGCCCGTATTCTCCGATTCTACAGATAAACGCATTCAACTAAACGCGTTCAAATAGTTAAACGTCCTCGACTTTTTCTTGGTATGCACCGTGCTAATTTTCGCAACGTTTAGTTAAACCTAGAGAAAGGTCGGCAACGTTGGAAATTTGGGAACATTTTGGTGGTATTCAAGTTGATTGGAGACCATATGATGTGGACAGTTGACATTAATGCCTGGTTTACATTCAATCTCACTTCGAATTGCAAGTGATAAATTTCCCTTTGCCAAACGAAAATCATATACTACCATCTACATTGTTTTGGCGTGAGCGTGACTTTGAACACATATTCGATGTAGATGGTACCATATGATTCCCGTTTTTGCTTGATTTTTCTTTTCCCCCCAGCACCACCTCACCTATAGAACCAATAATTTTAGTGCTATTGATAAAATGATAATATCTACGGGAAAAGGACAGGAAGCTAATTAATTTAAATTAAAATTACGTGGTGAATTATTATTTTACGGACATCCCAAAACGTGATATTATTTGAATAAAACCATTTTGTACTTTGATTATTTCATCAATTATTGCAAATGGCATTTTGATTTATCTTGAAACCACACTATGGCATTGCTGACTTTGTAGATAACACAAAAAAAAATGAAATCTGAAAAATGACATAACGTTCATTGAATTATTAAAATGGTATTATAGTATTTTTTATTTTTATGTAAATACATGCAAAAACTATTATTATGTCTAAAATATCGGCTTCAAGAAGTAAATTCGTCTCCAGACTCCTCCTAGTAAAAAATAAAATAAACACACTCACAGTGGGATGAAAAACAATTAGGTATCAGTACCTAATATCCATTATATATAATAAATGATATGTTCGGTGATATTAGTTTATATTATGTCATGATATATTTTTTCAAGACGCACGCATCTTCCGCCACAATTGAAGCCGTTTAAATCCTTAAACGCTCCAAATCGGGCGTTTAACTTTGAAGGCGTTTGACCGACTTGAACGTGTCTAATTTCGCCGGTGCATACGAAATCTTGTAGTTAAACGCCGTCAAATCTTAAACGAGCTTAAGTACGAACGGAGAATACGGGCCTCGTTCAATACACATAGTAGCGGCAACGTCGCGTTATGAAAGCTTCGTACAACTGTTCGTAGTAGATCAAATGAACACCTCCCACCCCCAAATTCTAAACGTCAACTGTCATTTGAGTCAACTTAAATTCCCTTCAATTTCATATTTTCCTTTTCATTTGAAACAGTGAACGCGAAACATGGCGCCTGTAAGTGTCCGGGATTTTAGAACAAAATCCCGAAAAATCTCTTCCATCTCGACCAAACTTCCAGCTCCAACTACTTAGTTACGTTCTGTAAACATCATTGAACGAAGTTTTTGGAATATTTTCATAAATGGCTTTGCAAGACTGGCGAAAAAAGACAGCTTTGCTGTCGATTCCAGTCATGTGTATCTGGTTAAAAAACAACTTATTTTGTTGTTGATTCCAGACCAAGCCTGCCGCGGCTAAAGCAGCCCCCAAGACCGCCCCTAAAAAGCAACAATTGAGAGGCAAAGGCTTGCGGAAAAAGAAGGTTTCTTTGAAATTTATCATCGATTGCACCCATCCTGTTGAGGACAGCATTTTGGATGTACCCAATTTCGTAAGTTATTTTCTTCTTTATTAAAATGGTTTTTAAGAGTTGCATGATGTGATGAACTTAATTTTTTTAAAAGCACGTGTTTATTCATCCTGACTCATAATGTGTGGGACATAATACATAATAATTGAAGGTCCTGTACACTCATTTCGAAAATATTCTCAGTGCTTTACCTATTACTACTTAGAAGCCATTCAATATTACTTAAAAAACAACACTTACAGCAAATGCCAAACAACTTTCGATTCACGTCATAATTGCCACCAAGCGAGTTATGTGATTTGCAGGTGACCAAATTTGGCCACCAGCAAACTCCATAACAACCTGCTTGGTGGCAATTATGACGTAGATCGAAAGTTGTTTGGCATTTGCATAGTATATATAATGCTAGGTGAATGAAAGTCATAGTAGTCGATTTTTTAGCGATAGTAAAATATTGTCCTTTTTCATATTTTGTGATTTTGAAAAATCGTCATTGAATAGTACATTTTCTTAGGAGTATAAGATTCGAGTGAGATTTCTGGATATTTAATTCCTGAGTGGCTTCAATATATTGATAGATCAAAATTCTACCTTATTGGGAAAGTGTTAGAAATGTTTTTTTGGTACAAAACTTGAATGTTTGGGCAATGTGAACAATATGTATTTTGAAATCGTTATTAGCAATTAGCAAGATCATGAGTTTTTCATGTTTTTTATTTTTCTTGGATGGTTCTTGACCGGCCATGTCAGAAAATGTGTACCAAGTTCAAATCATGAATCACAGTAGTCTACGTCTACGAAAATATTGATATTATAGTACCTATATTAGGTTGTAATTGTCATTTTTCATTTTTAGCCTAACTTTAACAAAATCCAGTTTTATTTCTTTTTTTTTATTTTCCATGAATTGTTTAGAATATGCATTTTCATAATTTAAAGATAGCTGAGTAAAGCTAGGTCAAAAAAATTAAGTTCTGGAATCTGAGCGAGAGATAGAGAGACAGTTAAACCTAACTATACCTTCTTGCCAACTCTTTTTGCAATCTATGAAAAAAGTAATAATTTGTTAAAACCATAGACTTACTTGGTTATGCATCTATGGTTAAAACAGTATTGGAGAAAGTCTATTCCGATAGTTAGGTTAGGGGATATTATAAAATACAATGGTGATCACATGAGTGGTCTAATTAAGTCCATTCAGGAGTCAGGACACATTGTATAAATCAGAAACGTTCATCTTTATTTAACATGAAAAAGATAACAACATGATCAAATAAAACAAAATATCACACTAGGTCAATAATTTTTTTTGATATTTTGACCAGTCAAATAGGTGTTGTCTCATGCTTAACTCGAGAAGTACCCATTCCTTAATTGAAATACATTTGTATCTATTTTTTTTTGTTGCTTATGGAAAAGTACTCATTGGAGAGGCTTTTACTATAAAACTTTCACAAGTTTAGAGGTTCCATATACAGGGTGTTCCAGGAATAGTGTTACAAAATTTGACAGCAGCTAGATAAGATGGTGTTGAATCTAGAATTTTAACTTTGTTTTGTTCGGGGGTAAATCGCTGGGGATGTAATGTATGGCATGAATTTTCAAATTTCCTAGGTAATATAAGATTTCTGGTGTACACTTCAACCGCTGCGGTTTACCCCTAGATATTTCTTGAATAACTTTTAAAAACATGAAATATTCGCACAAAATTTGACAACCGGCAGTTTTTTGGGATGGCAAATCATGATTTTTCTTATTTAATCTTTCTTCGAATTTATATTTATTTCGTCGTGATTGGCTGAGAATTGGTCATTTTCTTAACTTTTACCGTGTTGAGACAAAATTTCAAGAGGAACGCAAGGTTATCCATTTTAAATGTAGCTATTTATTAAAGTTATAACGTAGATAATAGAATTACCGAAGTCTCCACATACTCGATTTGTCTGCTATCGTACCGCTTGATATGGCGACTTACATTTAATATTTTTGACATCTCTTCGATATTTTCCACTCGACCACCATTTATACCTAATTTTCTAAACATCCCGACAAAAACGTATCTCTGTAAGTGGGGTCAGTGCTATACGATGAGGGATGCTTCCAGTCTCGTCAAGTTATTCATCGGTTGGTTTAAAATATTCATATTCCAAGCTCAAATATTTCCTGAACGATTCATCAGAAAGGCATCAAACTATATATTTTTGGAATCATAAAAATGAGCTTTAGAATTTATGATAATAAACAGGAAGATCCATTAAAAAAAATGTATGTTATCTTAATATCCTCTGGAACGCGCTTCAATTTTTTTTATATAGCAGTAGAAAGCTGATATACCTATGATACCTACCACATTTTTGTCTCTAGAACTATTTTTCGTAACTTCAAAACAAACAAAGCTTCAAGAGGTTCTAGTTTTCGCGTGACCACCCTGTACATACATTTTTGTAACAATTGATCAAACTTCTTTTTGTCACCAAACTAGCTGCTGATTTTTCATGTTGCAACAAAAAACCTCTTTAAACGTTTGACAATCACAATAAAGCAGTTCCAGCTCCACACAACGTGACAACTAAGTTGATGTGGCGTTTTTAACTGCAAAATCATTGCTGCGCCTCGCTATGTTTGCTAGTTTATCTCATGGCTAGTATAATACAATGGCCAGCTACATTTTATTTATTATTATATGTACCTATGGTAGTTTTTCCATCACAATCTTTACAAATGAACTTTGAAAACCCATTTTTTCTTCACAGGAAAGCTACCTGAAAACCAGAATCAAGATCAATGGCAAAACCAACAACTTTGCCGGTGGAAAGGGTAGCCAACATGCCGTTACCTTGTCTACCGAGAAGAACACCAAATTGGTGCTCAGCTCAGAAATTCCTTTCTCCAAAAGGTAAAAATAAAAACTTTGATTTTATGCAGTCCCAGCTCCACACAACGAAAGTAACCAAGTTGATGTGGCGTTTATGGCTGCAAGATTATTGCTAAACCTCGCTATGTTTGCCAGTCTCACTCATGGCTGGTATAATACAATGGCTAGCTACATTTTATTGTTTATTGATACTTTTTTGATGTTGATTGTTAATGTATTTTCTAAAGGTACCTGAAATATCTCACGAAGAAATACTTGAAAAAGAACAACCTGCGAGACTGGCTTCGTGTTGTGGCCTCTGGAAAGGACTCTTATGAATTGAGGTACTTCCAGATCAACAACCAAGAAGATGATGAGGACGAAGATGTCGAGTAAACTTGTGGTTTTTTTTAAGAGTTGACAATATAAATTTGAAAGGATTTGAGTTTTATTAAATCACCTTTGGAGTTGGTCAAATATCGAGCTGGAATTATAGAGGGTGTTTCCTAACCTCTGTGACAAAATGAAAGGGGTGATTCTTCGCTTAATTTTAAGACGAAAATGTGGTATAACTTTTTTTCGAATTTCGTTTTGCTTACAAAATTCATGGTGTTTATTTTTTTTTTATTAGTTTTTTATTTTTAATTAATTTATCTTTTACTCGATTTTGTTGGAAACTTTCATACAGTAGGCAAATGTCATGAAGAAATCAAATAATGTGGTTGCCATGGATCGAAGCAAAAAACCTACTTTGAATCATATTGTTATTTTTGTGTAGTCCAGAGACATGCAATAAAGTGGTTAATCTCAAAAATTACGCAAGATACGATGAAAATTCAAGAGATCAAAAAGTTGAGTTTTTAGTTGAATAACCTGAGAAAAAAATGAAAATGACAAAAAGTCAGTGGCGTACATTTTTTTCCCAATAATATTGGTTGAAGTGCCGCTCGGGACGCCACTGTATTCGATAATTTTTATTTGTTCATGGCAAAATGAGCCCGTTATCACTATAAATACCGTTACCAAACTTCAACAAAATCGAGTAAAAGATGAATTAATTCAAAATAAAAAAAAATACATTAAACACCCTGTATTTTGGAAACAAAGCGAAATTCGAAAAAAAGTTATACCACATTTTCGTCTTAAAATTAAGCGAAGAACCCCTTTCATTTTGTCACAGAGGTTAGGAAACCCCCTGTATAACTGTGTCGCAAATACACTGAGACTTCTTTTTCGAGAACAATAAAAGATTTTGCCGAGTTGATGTTGGAAAAAAAATTATGTCTGATGAGCAGCGCCAGCAAATTTTCTGTTCAAGAGAATGAAAATAGCGAGTCAATGATCATGCACTTTGCCAAATTGTGTTTTTAACAAGCAAAAACACAACACTTGTTTATAAGATGACAATCAACAAGCCAATGTGGACACAGCATTCAACCCACCAAATAGACAAAATCGTAGGGACATAAAATATTTGGTTCATCACCATTTTCATGCTTTAATAATTATAAATTGGACTTGGAACTAATGTGAATCACATTTCACATTCGGTTTGTAAAGAAATGTAAAACCGGTCCCCCTCCCTACCCTCGTGCTAAATTCTGAACTTCGTAAAAACCATGGAATGGTTAAAGAACGATTAAGAGGTAAAAGCTTGAAGGTTAAGACCGAGGGGACACCTCAAAAACAAGGGACCACAATGGGCCATCTGGCCTCCGAGCCGAAAGCACTGCGAAGCAGGAAACTGTGGACCAGGGCCAAAGTTTACTAATATACAATAAGTTAGGTCACTTAGAAGTCGGCTCTTTGAAACCCGTATACAAGCGCGGCCGCGGCGTCAAAGCATGCCGCTCAAAGAAACCCGCCCAGCGAAAATGGTTCAAAGCGACCGACAGACGTTCCGAACTAATGGGAACTGGGCTCTCCAAGAGAAACGAAGTAGAAGGGTGGAGCCGGTTTCGCGCGTTTTCGAAAGTGGTCCAACTGTTTATTATTAGTAAACTTTGCCAGGGCATACCCCTTCGCAACCTGATCTTGTAAAAAGGAATTCAGGGGTATTAATAGTCTCAATTTCGAGAAATGTGGACATATCACCTTTGGGCTTTTAGGTATCGATTTGTTAGCATAAAAATGCGCAAGTTTGCCTCCATTTATACAGTGTGTCTGCTTAAGTTGGCCACATATGGGAAACTTTTTTATTATTAATTTTAGGAAAAAAAGTTATTCTTTATAAAAAGTTCTGCATGTTCCAAAACCTAAAATGCAACCATCAGATATTACATTTTTTCATTTGAATTAATAATGCATTGATTTAAATGTCCAATAATTAAAATAAGAGATTACTGTTTAATATTAATTTATTTATAAAATTTAATAAATTTAAAAAAGAAAAAAACAATCATTTTAATGGTAGTGTTTATTTTTCTTTATAACAATTTTCGATATTGTCAAATTTTACTCTTGAGTGAAATTCATATTTTTTGACAAACCTCGGATACGACTGAAAAAATGTAATATCTGATGGTTGCATTTTAGGTTTTGGAACATGCTGAACTTTTTATAAAGAATAACTTTTTTTCCTAAAATTAATAATAAAAAAGTTTCCCATATGTGGCCAACTTAAGCAGACACACTGTATATATATATATATCTATACAGTGTGTCCAGAATAAAATGATGTACATGGGACTATACGAGGATATTGGAAACGGTAAAAGATACGACGTTGCTTAAATGGAAGAAAAGTTGCGTATTTGTATGCTCAAAAATATTCTACCTTTGTTTCATTTTGAATCGATTTCGTTATGTTCATACAGGGTGAAAAAAGAAAAGGTTCATTTTGAAAAAAACACAATATTTTGCTTGTTATAAAACCCAACACTTTCAAATTTCCAGGATATAGGTAAGAGGATACGACGATTCTAAAACGGCGTCAAAAAAATTCTAGACCTACTATGTTGCGTCCAGACAAAGTCAAGTCTGTTTTTTTTATGGAAGTCATATTTTTGGAAATTATTTTCAATACGGACCATGAAAATGGAGAAGTTCAATATGGCCTCCATAAGAAAAACCAAAGTTGGCCTCGGCCGGACGCAACATCGTGGGCCTACAACATTTTTTGATGCCGTTTTTAGAATCTTCATTTCCTCTCACCCATATATCCTGTAAATTTGAAAATATTGGCTTTTATAATAAGCAAAATTTTGTAGTTTTTCGAATATGGACATTTTCTTTTTCACCCTGTATCTACATCACGGTATCGATTCAAAATAAAACAAAAGTAGATTATTTTTGGGCATACAAATACGCAACTTTTCTTCCATTCAAGCGACGCCGTATCTCTTACCGTTTCCAATATTCCCATGTACATCATTTATTCTAGACACACTGTATATTATCTGAAACCGTTTTACCATACAATGTTGTAGAGCTCCTGCCTCCATTTAACCGACCCTATAATCTATCTCTTATTATAACGGAGATCCCCATGCATACACTCGAATCTGTGGCACCCTGTATAGGTATCTTTTAATCCCTCAGTTTTGTCTCAAGTTGATCATCACAATGGCACTTTTCAAGAATGATATCAGACAATTTAGTGAGTTTTCTAGAAAATTAGGCAAATTTTATGAAGCTTTTTGATTTCTGATTTGAGCCAGTTGAAGATGTTTGTGGGAATTCAGACTCATCATAAATAAAAAACTGCATTACGTGCCACGCAATATGGCCACTGGAATTGCTGGAGTGAAAATTTTGACAGCCGGTATCAACGTGTCTCACACGGTGACCGTCCATTGGAATATCTAGGAAAATATAAAGCGATTGGAATTCCGAAAATTTGTATGGTAAGATTTTCAAGGATGCGCTCTTCAATTGAAATAAAAGCTACGTTACAACTAGCTTGTTTTAAATGGAGCACACTTTACCTATGTTACTACATTTTTTATTCTACATAAAATTCTAGGCAGATTTGATGTATCATACCCTATACCTAAATATACCTACAGTGACTATTATAGTCACTGTAAGTATACCTACAAGTTTTTGAAATATTTGATAAAGGCTTTCTTATAGAGGTATTTTACGTAGAATCCAAAAAAAAAAAATACACAGTGGGTCAAAAATATAAAAAATGTAAAAGAGTTAAGAGTACCCTTATTTCGAAAAATGTATCAAAATGTTATGAAGAAAAGTTGTTTAGAATCAGAAATTATGCCTAAATATCAATGATCAATGAACCTGGCGTCTCAAAAAAAGTTTATTTTTTTCTTTATTTCGATAGGTAATGAATGAAATTAAAAAAAATTGCATTTTGAATAAGAGTTTTTTAATATGGATATTATGATCAATGATGTTTTACCATTTGAAAATATCTTTTGCTGAATTTTTAAGTAGGTAGTGCTTATCGTTGCAACAAAAATACCCTGACAGAAAATTCAGTTGATAATTTCTTTTATGGGGCAAGTTTTTCTCACCACTATAATATCTTATTTATTTATATTGAGGATAACAATTACTGGATCTTTTAGTAACTACACCGAGAAAAATCCGTTTAAAAACTAGTTTTTTGGAAAAATTTTGGCCATGACGGAATATATTTTATTAATGGTTAGAGACGTTGTTTTTACCAAAAAAAAACCGCTTTTCTGAATGGATCATGAAGGTTGTTGTAATATATTTTTTTCAACCACAGCCAAACAATTCTTCAAGCCCGTATGACACTATCACATTTCTGGTCAAATATCTGCTTGCAAATGATTTCAAATCTGCGCGTATATATTCAATGTCGTTGAAAAGTGTCACAGTTGTCACATATTATTAGCACGAGCAGGGAATGATAGTTTGGTTAAGCTTCTCTTATTTTTTTGAGTTGAAATCAAGTATATACCTATTTCTTCTTCGCTTGGATGGACCTACACCAAGTGTAGCGTTAAACCCAAGTCTCAGAAATCAGGCTATAGTATACTATATAGACTAGCAAAATTAAATATAAAATATTTTGCATTCTCACTTTCAAAACCAGATATTTTCATTATATTATTTGAGTTTATTTCTCTAAATGATATGATATGTTAAATCTACAGTATTCAAGGAAACAGGAAACATCAGCAAAAATCATATTTCAACCTCCTATACCTAGCTTTAGCAAATCCATGGGAAAATTAAAAATTGAGTGAATTGCATTTTTTGCGATTTTCTCGGTTTCACTTAATTATGACGAAAATATCTGATTTTGCATCTAGGCGCCTCACTTTCTTTTGATGCGAATTGGGTAAACAGAGTTTATAGAGAGAAAAAACTTTTAAATTGGGGCTTATAATTGATATAAGGGGACAAGGATCGAGGGAATAATATGCTGAACAAGCAACTGCTAATTCAGGTTACCGAAGTCATAAAAACATTTTCTTAAACTCTCAGACTACTAAACATTCAACAAAACATCATCCAAACAAAACATAAACACTATAAAGTGAGGTTAGATCATAGAAAAGAGAATTAAATATCTTTTTTCCATGACTATTCAATAATAGATGTATTAAAGGTACATCCACTTTCTATTGGTTAATGTTAAAACTCGTTACTCATACCGGTGACTATATTTTTCTTGACTCAATTGTTTTTAACCAATGAAATGATCTAATCTCATCACTCCACTGTTTTGTAGCCAATCAGAACGATCAGAACATTCGACAAAATGTCAACCGCTTCAAACACATCATTTTGAAACAGCCCATTTGACCCATATATATACCTAAATAGGTATATGATTTGACCGTCCATACTTGTTTTATAGTTGTCATATTGTGTTTACAACCTTATCCATCTTACCCAGAGATATAAGCCTAGTTTACATCGATAACTCGTTTAGTTCGGTCCGATAGGACCAAGCTGGTGGGGATAGTACGGTAGGACCAATGCTAGCTTTCTGCCCGTTTACACCGTCTTGCAACGCGTGAACTAAATGTGTACGCCCGCAATTCGTCAAATGTCAAAAACAAGTCGAAATTATTCATCAACACAATTCGTAACCAAAAAAAACATGAGTAAGTACGCTCAGATTGCCTTAGAAACTCAGAGCCAACACAATTTACCATAATAACAATCAACATAACCTCATAGTTTTGATCCAGATCGAACCAAATTTAGTTCGGTACACTTGCTGGCGAGTACCGAACCAAGAGCGGACCAGCTTAGTCCGCAACTGTTTACACCATTCGAACGAAATATTTGGATCGGATATAGTCCGAATTTGGTACTTGGTCCGCGGACCAAGTTGTCGGTATAAACTAGGCTATAGATCGAGGTACCTCACCTCACTTTAAGTAAACTAGTTCTCAAAAAGTGCCGTCCAAATGAAATTGAATATTTCAAAGTTCGCTTCAATTATTGAACAATCATAGAAAAAGTGTAGTATTCTACTCGCTGGAAATGGATATTACTCACTCAGATGATAACGCTTCGAGCCGTCGGCGAGCAAACTTCATCCTCGTGAGTAATATCTTAATATCCACCATTTCCCGCTCGTTGAATTATACTATTTTTCGCAGTTGAAAAACGCCTTTTACTTATCAAAAACGCCTTTACTGTGACACAAAAAAATACTCTAATTATTAAGATATACAATCTTTAAAGAGTGAAATGCAGTTTACTACCAGAATATAAACAATTCTATTACTTAAAAAATAGATTTGCTATCTCCAAAACATTTCTTTTTGATATACCCCGGTTGTGTGGTCGTGAACGTAGCCCCGTTAATCAGCGTTTTCCCATGAACGAAATACGCCCATGAGGAGAGGATTCGCCATCACAGTTCAGTCTGTGACCATTTTATAAAAAAGTTTGCCAGTTGCCAGCCCTCACTTAACCTACAATTTTGATCAAAGAAATTCGGTTTTGACTTGTTTCTTGTTTGTGAGCTGAAGTGAGCTGAGCTTTGTTTATTATTTGTATAATTTGTAGTGTTTGGGTGATATGCTTTTGATTATGTACTTTTCTCAGTGTTTAATTTGAATAATATATTGTTTGAAAATATGGTTCGCCCTTGTTATTTGTGTTCAAAAAGGAAAAGCGCAAGTCTAACAAAAACTTTGCACAGGTACGTAGGTTATTTTCAAATGGATATGATTTATTATTGCATTGATTCTATGGTAAATAATACTAAATAATAATTCATTCATATTTACAAGCATATTTATTGAATCGCTGATTTTTTACTAGGTCCACCTAATTGATCGTACATTTTGTCTACATTACAATTTGAAAATATTATTTGACCCCACTCAAAATCACAAGGATTCAGTTTCCCTGAACTTCACAACAGTTTAATACTGTCTTAACAAAAAGTGCTGTTTATGCTGTTTATCAAGAATTTTTATTTTGCTAGTTGTAAAATGAACAGTTTTCCTCGGGGTTTTCCTGTTTACGGTTACAAGGTATTACCGAGGGTATTACTGAAGTAGGTAGGTACTTACTGTTTGAAACATTTCGGAGTAGGTACTTTGCAAAATGTATTACTCGGTGGATTCAGAATAATAGAGTCCACACTTATTTCAACCAGGGGGTCAATTCTTGACCCTTCGCAAATTTGAAACGCATACGCAAAAATGCGATCACGTTATTTCAAACGCTGGGGGTGAATTCTTGAGCATTTGAAATAATAATAATAATAATAATAACAATGCACTTTATTTCCATCAGACCTTGCATCAGACTTATATAAGTATCGGAAGAGAGTCAAGAATGAATAATTACTGCCCTATGTATGTACATTTCTAAGTGTAAACATATAATATCTACCTACCTCAAGTACAAAAATCCTAGAAGGCTTAAAATCTATTCTAAGAAAGTGGTATTCAAGTATTCAGAAACACTGTAAGAACTGTGCCTGACTAATAGAGATTTCACTTTCATCCTAAATAAACCAACAGAGGTGTTATTCTTTATTTTCGTGGGTAGTCTAGTCTTATTGAAGTTATACATATGTGGCCCATTTGAGGATAAAAAGCCAGTCCCATGTTGATTGCATTTTTGCGTATGCGAAGGGTCAAGAATTGATCGCACAATTGCGTATACGTTTTAAACTGCAATGCTGCTCAAGAATTGACCCCCACTACCTAAATTTAAAACTGTTTGTTTATTCCGAGGTTCATTCCATATGACTTATCAGAGCTTTGTTCCTCACTTTGTTCCATACCTCCATAATCGAACTGGGGATAAAATGTTTATTCCGAGGTTCATTCCATATGACTTATCAGAGCTTTGTTCCTCACTTTGTTCCAAACCTCCATAATCGAACTGGGGATAAAATAAAGGGTGTCTTTTTTAAAAGAAATAAAGAGGCCTAAATCTTTCTGTCTTCTGATTTTCAATTAGTGTTTTTCGTGATAACATATTCTGATAACTCTGAAAAAATACCACAACTTTGCTAATTTGACCCTTCTAGGGTTTATATTAACGGGCCAATTGGCCAACATATACGTGAATATATAATATGTAGTTATTAGGCCGGCTCCAGACTCATGCCGCGATCACCCGTGAAGCCTCGTGATGTGGATGGGATTCACGGCTCGACTTCTCGCTGAGTCTGGAGCCGGCTTTAGAAGTCATGAAAAATCATGTACAGGGTGAATCATTCAACTTTTATCAAGATATCGCGATTTGAAAATGACATTTTTGAACTTTTGAAATGCTATAATACTCTAACGGTTCAAGATAGAGAAAAATGGTATTCACTTTTTCACCGTAACTTTTCAAGAACTATTCTGTTATTTGTCTGTCAAATTTTTTGTACACATTTTCGCATTAAATTGAATGTCATTGAAAAGCTCTTTTAAAGTCAAGACTTGAAAGTGCAGGCCGTTTTTCTCTTTCTCAATCCGTTTGGGTTTTATAGCATGTCAAAGATGCAAAAATATCATTTATAAAACGCGATAACTCGAAAACGACTAGATTTAGGAGCATTATGTATAATAAAATTTTTTCTTAAAATTGAAGGAAGAATTGAAATATTCATTATATAAAGGGAGTTCCATTTAAAAAATGCAACTTTTATCTGCCATAACCTCATGGCCCACCCTGTATATTCCAATTCATCACGGATATGTAGATTTATTAAAGCGTCACAACTTTTGTATGAGAACTTTTTTTTAACTCGTGGTTCTTTGAAATAATCGACCGTTCTGGTAATTTCTCCTAACCCTGTATAACGATTGTGAAGATTGTGAGTGGATTGCAGGTGATTTTGGAAAGATTGTGTGGATCAATATTGATCGTGGGATATTGTGAAGGTCAAGGTGAAGGTATTGAGAGCCTGTTGGACAAGTTGTTCACCCCTCGGAAACTACATACCTAATTTGAACAAAATCCTTTGGAAAATAACAAAACTATGCACTCTTTAACGAAATCTGAAACCGTTACCGTTACATCGTTATATCTGCGTTACAATTTTTTTCAGTTCACTCCCCATTGTCGACAAATTATCAGATCGCCGCAAAAGAAGTGTCACTTCAAAAAATCTGTGTAGTAATTAAAAGTGCCCAAGAGAAAATGCTGGAAATATGCTTCAAGTTTTCAGGATTGCCGCAAGGGGCGTAACGGTAACATCAAGTTTGACGGCCTGTAGCTGTCTTATTTGATAACTCAGAGAAGTGTCAGGGGAGCAATTTTGTAGAGAATATAGACTCAAATCAATTTCCGTATTCTTTTTTGGTATAGTTCAATGGAAAAAATTTCGAAAATATTTCGAATTTCTGTTTAGCAAGTAGCAATTCCTGAATGGTCTTTCTTGACATTTTGGCCAATCAATTACCGTTATTATTGGAAGATGTGCCTGTGAAAACACGGCAAAACTTGTTTTTGCAGTTGGATGGTTAACCAGCACACTCTGCTGGTAATGAGCGGGAGCATATTAATGCAGTACTTGAACAGCGGTGGATTGGAAGTGGAAGTCTCTTTCCATGGCCTCCGCGATCACCAGACTCAACTTGCGGATGAAAAACATCATTTCAAATTAAACCTAGGACTAGAGGAGATTTGAAAAAACGGATCGTGATGCGATACGTAACATACCGACGGCCAAAATTGAAACTGCAGTTTTGTCTACCCATGCAAGGTTTCAGCAATGCATATAGAGCATGATGGTCACCATTAAAAAGCTTCTTTTTTTAAATCAGTCCTTTTTAGGGTCATAGCTTACATATTCGAAAGAATTCCAGAGAAAAATAGTTACAAAGAGATACAAATTTAAAGAATTTTCCTACAAAGTTATCCTTAGCCGATATTTTGGGTTGGGAACAAGATATCGAGATGCGGTTTTCGCGAGCTAGTTTAGGCATCATTAAGTTACTTTTTCATAAAATAAATCATACCAATGCATTTGATTTTTTTTCAAAAAAATTAACCATTTCTGACGGAATGTCGAAAAAAGACGTCTAGCGGCGTTATGTGGAACCACCAAAACTACAAATAATATAATAACATTCGTAGCCCAAAAATAGATCTTTTCATTTTCAACGAGCCCAAGTTTCTTAAAATCGGTTTAGCCGTTTCAACGATACATGTAAATTACGGAAACCATTGAACACTCCCCATCACTCCTCCTCACAGCAAAAAGTGTCAAACAAAAAAGGCTCAGATTTTCCTTGACTTAGAAGATCGGGATTTTTTTTATTAGGTTAATGTAGTAAAATTGCACACCCCTAGCGTCCATTTCAGAAACTTGAAAATATTTTTCAGGTTTTTCTCTTGGCCATTTTAGTTATGATTTTTTTACCGCAAGCCTCTACGATGGATGGTTTCCCACAGACAGTGCCTCGCGTTCTTAGTTTCCCTCCCTGTACATGTACATAGGGAAACAAAAGCTGTATGATTTTGTTTAAATTTTTATAATCCGTTGTCAAAAAAAAAAAAGATTGTAAATGTCAAAATTTTCAAAATTATTACTCTTCTTTCAAATGCCCGTTATATTTTTATATGAATCAAATAATCCCTTTTCTTGTGATTTCAATACTATGGATGTTGACGTCTCGTTCAGCCGTTTTTGCGCTATTTCAGTTCAAAGTTTTATTTTCTATCATTAAGACTATTTCAATAAACCATGGTTTCTATGGGAAGCGTTTTTTGACTTGGTAAATTTAATGGTGAAAAAATGAAATTTCAAACCCAAATAGCGCAAAAACGGCTGAACCAAACCTCAACTTACCTATATGATTTTGTCGAAATCACAAGAAAAAGATCATTCGTTGTATATTATAAAAATATTACGGGCCTTCCATTTAAGGAAAATATGATAATTTCCAACGTTTTGACATTTCCAATATTCATTGGTTTCTTTTGATACCGGATTATAAAAATTTGACCGGGAATTTGACCAACATACAATTTCTGTATATTTAAAACTAACGGCTATAATTATTATTTTCAAGTCTGCAAATTCAAAACATTTTAACATGTTTTCAAGTGATAATAAATCAATTTTCAGCTTTCCAAAAAAACAAGCCAGTCGTAGTCTTTGGATCGAGTTCTGTGGCCTCAATGAAGAAACTGATGATGTTTCAAGACTATTCTTATGTTCAGCACACTTTTCCATGAATGCTTACCTAGAACCAAGGGCAAAAGAACTGGGTAGTATATTGATGTTAAGACCAGGAGCTGTTCCCACAATCAAATATCCAAAAAGTAACTATTTTAGTTATGTTTGCTTATTTGTTTGTATATTATTCTACATAGGTGCTACTCAGATTTGTACCTTTTAAACCTTTACAGCTATTTTCATCATTTTTCCTAGTACAGTTTCAATATTCGGGAAAATTGGGACTTTTTTAAAGTTTTAATTTGTTTCAGAATCAGTAGCAAGTCGAAGTAATCTCATCTCAGAAGCTGTAGCAGGTACCAGTCTGGTATCACAAGTACCTCCTGTGGTTTCAGAGGAGGAACAAATACCAAAAAAAAAAAGATTATGCTTTGATCCAAGATACGTGGGTCAAATAACCGTTTCAGATATCCTAAATCCAACACAAGCAAAGCAAGTATTGTCTATGGCTAAAAGCAGATTCTCTTCACAGGCAGCCAAAATTAAATCTCTGCAACAGAAAAACAGAAGATTAGTTCAAAAAATGCAAACATTGCAAAACTTGGTTCCTCCAGTGAAGAAGAAAACCCTCAAAACTGTTTGTGAAAAATCTTTGATGGTAAGATAACATAGTATAAAAATCACGCCATGAATAATTAGCTAATTCTATTTCAAAGAATTGTTAGCAAACATTTTTTTGAAAGGGACAACAGTACCAACTTGTTTTGGTCTTTAATAGTCTGGAAAAACTAATTCAATAATTTGAAAAATGTTGATTCACTATTCATGATATTTCTCAGTTAGTGAAAAACTAGATACATAATACAACGCAATAAATAACACATGTACCCTATCCTGAATTGATTCTATAAAACATAAATAGGCCAAAACACGTTTTCATTTCATTGGTGCGGACCAATTATATTCATTTTGTAGAACTCTATAATTATTATAATCAGTTTGTTTGGTGCAGAACGCATTCAATCTGTGACTTCACGGCCAAAATTTATTGACGACAAATTTGTCGAGATTTCGCATCTGATGTGGGTAATCTGGGACAATACTACAAACGACGTGTGTGTTCTGTGCGCAAAGCGCAGGTCAGACCACATTCGGTCTGTCACGAAATTGGATACAGCGCTGCCTGCAGTCACAATATTTATTACTGAAACGTTTTCATGCCCTTATACTGCATATTTTTTACCTAATAGGTATAATTGATTCTGATAAAATAATATAGACATCGAATTACAACGCCAACGTTCGGGGTGTTATGCTGATTTAAGAGATTGAAGCGACCCGGAAATGCTTATTCCGCGTTCTTGTCAAAACCGAATTGACATTTGGCGCCATCTGAAAAAGTTATAGCGTTTTCCAATGGGGTGATTACTTTTGCCCCACCTTGTATCAAACATAAAATTAAACACGATGCGAGTCTGGAAATGTGTTTCAAACATAGACGTATAACCAAGGATAGACCCAACATGTTTACATAAAACGAAATCATATACCTATGACCATTCACCATAAACAAGCTATGATGCCAAGTTTCAACAACTTGAAAAACCATGTGCGTAAAACTACGCATCCATTTTCATCTTTAATATTCTAGGAACTGTTCAAATTGCTATCATTTATCAATAACATTATTTGATCATTAATTATCCACAGAACAAAAGCTGGAAAGACATGATGTTATTTTCAATTCAATTTGCTATTTCGACAAGCCGGCAACACTCTCCTCAGGTAGTAGGTTTTCGTTTACGATTTCATTAATCTTCAGAGTACAGCGTTGCATGCCGTTGCCGAATAGCTTGTCTGGAAATATTTTGGTCTTTTGCCTCACTTTGAACGTTTTGTGGTGATATTTTGTGTTGTGTTGACCTTTTTTTAGTGATGAAGTGAGTTGTGTGTCGAAAGACTATTTTTTTGGGAGAAAATCTATCTTTTCATAAGTAAGCCGACATGTTTATTCCAAACGTCAAACAGATATCGATTAGTTGGATGGCTGCCATCAGTAGCGTCCCTTGAGTTGAAATGATAAAAAATGATAGGTAAAAAAAGTCAAATCTCACAATTCCATAAATTTGATGAAATATTTGACTTTTTTTACCTATCATTTTACTATGAACTCACATACGTCATCACCTCGCTTATTTAAATGATAAAAATTTTAAAATCCTCATTCTATTGACCAAAATAATATTGAAACATTATTTTAAAATAAGGATAGTTCATGAGACGAACAAACGACTTGATACTGTGAGACGCAATAGAATTAGGCCCGGAGTGTTAATACAAAAACTGTACATTTTAGAGGCGAATAAAGAATAAATAATTTGTAGAGTACCTAGTTTTATTATTATTGTAGGTTACCTTTTATTCTTTGCAAAAAATTCACGAAAATATCAATACAATATTAGTAGGTGAGTACATATGTATTTTCTTGTTTTGGTGGTTAGAAAAAGATGGCATGGCGCCAAAGGATCCTACCATAGACGTATAACAATTATTATTATGTCTATGGATCCTACACATTCGAGACACCTGTTTGTTATTCTGGAAATACGTTACATAATGACTCATTGAACGTTTTCAAATTGGATTTCAAAGATCCTTTTTTTTTCAAGAAAGTATTCGTTAATGTGAGTCTCTTGATTTGGCCATCAACTTCATAAATTAAACTAAACGTTGTTTCTTATGTTAAACAAAAAAACTGTGAAGCCACTTCACACAAAACCTCCATCCACCTTCCATATTCAATTTCTCCATGGAAGAAATCACCTTTTTCATCGCATTTTCTTGAATAAGAAAAATTAAAAAAAAAATATCACCGCTTTGTTATTCACCCTGTATCGCAATTCGCAATCCCAATCTTTCCTATTGAAATTTTGAAAATGTGTCTCGAAGAAGATTCTTCTAATATGAAATCTCCCAAGCGATATAATGTTTGAAAAAAAAAATCACCCTGTATCGCAACCCCGTATATTTTTCTCATGCATTAGTATCGCATTATGATCTATACTTGATTTCCTTTATTATGATTTTCATCCCCAGTTTTGCTACCCCAATATATTTTTAATAATATTCAGTGATTTTCCTGCAATTTGATACCCAACATGCCATGTTTTTTCAAATAGAAAATATTTACTTGTTAATAAACCCTTTTTTACTCCATTTCAATTCCTTCGCATTTGACGTTTTTGTCCATCGAAATTCTCAAATTTATGATACTTGGCAATCTTGGCATGTACCATATTTGGACTTGATTGGTCGAAGCCTTTGAGAGCTGGTTCGACAACAGACAAAACGATTTAAGTGAATGTAATTTTCGAACTCTAGAAACCTCAAAACGTTTAAGAAAACAAGAATCTGGAGAAGTAATTTTTACATGATCACAATAAATTCCTTCCAAAGGATAGTGAAAATAAAAATTGTGGAAAGGAAATAGAAATTGGAAAAAATATTATTCGAAAGTAGTTTTTCTCAAAATATACGACAGTCGAGTAATTGATCAGAAACTCCCGTACAGAAACGAAAACCGAGAAAGAATCAAGGTACTCTTCGATTTTATAAGTTGAAAAAACTGAAAAAATCATCAGTCCATAAATTCTACCCTCATTGAATAAAACAAAATAAATGGTCGAAACGCCAAAAAATGCCTACGCCTATGTCTTCTCTGTGAACTTCCATGGCCACTCCCACTCAACATGCGCGATATTGAAATGCGATGTTGCCTGATACTTCGAAACAACTTTTCTTAAAATTCAATGATTCATCGGCCGAAAACGCAATTTATGAATGGGTAGTTTGGTCTATCCTTGGTTATACGTCTATAGCCTAGTTTACACCGATAACTCGTTTAGTTCGGTCCGATAGGACCAAGTGGGTGGGGATAGTACGGTAGGACCAATCCTTGCTTCTTGCCCGTTTACACAGTCTGGCAACGCGTGAACTAAATGAGTACGCGCGCAATTCGTCAAATGTCAAAAACAAGTCGAAATTGTTTATCAACACAATTCGTAACCAAAAAAAAACATAAGTAAGTACGCTCAGATTGCCTTAGAAACTCAGAACCAACACACTTCACAATAATAACAATCAACATAACCTCAAAATTTTGATCCAGATCGAACCAAATTTAGTTCGGTACACCTGCCGGCAAGTACCGAACCAAGAGCGGACCAGCTTAGTCCGCAACTGTTTACACCATTCGAACCAAATATTTGGTTCTGATATAGTTCGAATTTAGTTCCGCGGACCAAGTTGTCGGTGTAAACTAGGCTTATGGTTTCAAACTATCTAATTTATCACTGTATATCGGACTTACAAGTCTAATCAAAGTATCTGACAATTTGCTCATTAACACTAAACATAAATTGTGATCAACTACAAAAAAAAACTACTTTTACAGAAAATAGAAAAAGAGAGAAACCCTACCAGCCTTTGTCGAGGTTGCCTAGAGAATAAACCACCCATGAAACGTCTATTTGACAACACAAAAAAATCAAAAGCCTTGAAAATTCAATTTGCCGAATTTTTGAACTTGGAGGTAACTTCTTAGCAACTTGTTTGTCAAATTAAGAGTTACTCATTTTAGGTGAAGCCCTATGAAAATTATCCCTTATATATTTGCAATATGTGCGAAAAAAAAATTGATAGTTCACTGGAATTCAAGGCACAGTGTTTGGGGGCACAACAAGCTTTGGATTATTATTTTCAAACTGATCTTACGAAGGATATTGAGAATACCGAAATTGACTATAATGATCAAAACATAAAAATAGAAAATGACGGAGCTGATAATGAAAATGATTCAAATGAACAAATAGCCTGTACTGAAGAAAAAGAGGAAGAAAGTGGGTATCTAGAATTTTAATATTTTATTACTTAGAATATTCCAGCTATAACAATCATAAACCATGATTTGGACGTCAAAGATGAGTCCATTGATGTTGAGGAAGTTGAAATAAAACAACCTGATGTGGTCAATACTAACAAAAAGAGACGACTAGAACAATATACTGCCGTTGAAGTCGAAAAAGCAATCCGAAAAGTCAGAGATAGACTTTACGGACAGGTCACTTGCATGTTCTGCAACTTTCAGGCTACCTCTAATAGAACTCTATCTCTTCATGTTAGTAGAACTCATAGGTGATCTATGTTACCATAAATTTCAAATAATAATTGTAAAATGTTTCAGGGATGAGAAACCAAAGTGGTGCTCAGTGTGTAATGGGTTATTTGAAAGTCTCGATGAGCATAATCTAAAGGTTCATTGTGATGACTTGAAGTGTGAATTTTGTGGGAAAAACCATTCCACTATGGGTAATTTTATGGATCATATGGCTGCTCATGGAGGTGGAACTTTTTGAATAAAATTAGAATTCGCACACGTTAATGTGATATTTCAGATGAACAAATTCACCTTTGCCCAGTTTGTAAAAGAGCCTTTACCTCTCTGAAACTATTAAAAAAGCACGAAATCTCACATATCGAAGATAGACCTTTTGAGTGTCATATCTGCAAAAAGAGATTTCTGTTGCCTACGATTTTGAGAACTCATTTGCGGAAAATTCATAATAGGTAAAAGCTCTAGACTGTCACTTTATAGATAATTTATTGTTTGTTCGTTTAGCATTATAAAAAGTCACAACTCTTGTAAAAAATGTGGCAAAACTGTGCGAAATATGGAACGTCACGATATGCGATTTCACTCTTCTAATCCTGTTGCGGATAAATGTTTGTGTCCGTACTGTGGCAAATGGTTTAGGTAGGTACTGTATTGAATATCTTATTGAAAATATTTGTTACATATTATTTTAAAAAATTGAGGTTCTTCTTTACTAAAGGGAAGGATGACCGTAGCGCTCATTATTGCAACATACAATTTCGTTGACATTTGCTTTTTTTTTTTTCTGTGTTTCAAAAACCATAAATGAATTTTACCTTCCCAAAACACGTAAGATATTGTCGATAACTCTTTCATTTTTGCTGGTTTAAACTTCTTTGATAGGTCCTAAAAAAAACAATGTCCAAGTTACAAAAAATAATTGTAAACAGTATTTTTTATAATAAGATCTGTAGCAAAAAAATAAAAGTGCTTATTCCTTTGAATTCCGTAAACGCAATCTGATTGGTCATGACGTCAGAGTTGGTATCGAAACCTTCGTATCAGCCAGGAACAGGCAAACACTTGAATTTATACAACAGGTGACAGCGTTATGTATAACAGATTCAAGTCTGCAACATAATATTGCTTTTTTTTATTAGTTGCGTAATCCAAATTCATATGTTGTCAGAAGTTGGTGCTTATAAGGTGCATCCAGAATGGTTGCGAGTCAAACATCATACAGGGTAGGTCAAAAAGTATAAAATTCTACAAGAGCGAAGTACCCGTATTTCAAAAAAATCAGGAAAATGTGATCGACAACGATGTTTTTTTTTGCATCATCATGTTATATCACACACGGATAACACATATACAAAATTTACAGGCCTTCAAATATCAAAATATTATTAGCGTCGTTGTGGATTCACTGCATCTCTCGCCTCAATACCGGCTACCGGTTGAGCAATTGCATGAGTAGGTTTGAAATTGTTTTATTGAATAGTTCATTGTTTTGGTCATAATTCTATCGTTCTGCGGTTCAGCTATTGATTTGTAATGAAAAATGTGTGATGCGAACCCTGTTCAGTGTTCACTCAACCAACACCGGAATGGAATTTTGTACTCAACTCATTATGCTTTTCCAGAATATGTAATAAAAAAATATATGCTGAACGACCCTTTTGCGTAGTCGGTAATGGATGTTATATGAAATAACGTTTCATGCGGTAACTGATCGCTATAACAGTCATATGTTTCACAGTTAACATTAAGACCACGCCTACTTGAAGCGGCAGTTTCACAGCATTTGACTGCTATAACAGTTCAATTGCGTAGTGGTATCTTTTTCTATTACAAACGGTTTTCTTTTTCATTTCGTTCAACTGATTTTTCCAAAAGTTATGCAAGCTTCAAGTTGGGTATACATACAGGGTGATCAAACTTAGGTCTACACTATTGCTAACTTCTTTATTATTGGAGATACGAGGTCGTTTAATTGAGTGAACTATCAGTATTTTTTCTGCGGATTAACGTGAAGTTGACAAACGAAACAATTGAACATCGCGTTTTCGATTTACTTCAAAAAACGTTTTTTTTTTTGAATAAGACACCGTGTATATTTGCATCATGATCGATTGGCTTTTTCTCAACATTAAAAGTTATTGTGATTTTTTTTTCCAGAAACCAAAAATAACGGAGTTAAATATCAAATATGGCAACCGATAATATGTATTATTTTGTCAAAATTACAAATTTCATGGCAAAATTTTCCAACAATTAGAAAAGGCATAACTTTGTAAATCTCCCTGTAAATTTTGGATTCAAGATAAAAATTCATAATAACCTTTTATGTTTGGGCAAGAGTTGGCAATCGATAACAATAAGGATACCACTTGTAAGAAGTTTTTTTTTAAATAAATCGAAAACGCGGTGTTCAATTGTTTTTCTGTTAACACTACGTCAATCAGCGGAAAAAATCCTACTAGTTCGCTGACTTAAACGACCTCGTATCTTCAATAATGAAAAAGTTAGCAATACTGTAGACTCAAGTTTGATCACCCTGTAAAGCATAGGGATTTCGGAAGCTAGATACAAGAAGGTTTACATTGGCAAATATTTGCAGTTTACAAGCTCTACTCAAAGCCATTTTAAGTTTTGAAAAATTTGACAGCTGTGAGAAGATATCTTTTTATTTAAAGTTACAGTGACAGATCAAAATTGTAGGTTAAAGGTTGGCAAACATGTTCTATTACAAAAATCATAGATTGAACTGTGATTCGTTTTATTTTGCTATGTTCAAAATGTTTTTGATTTGATAGAAAAACAAGTTTGAGAATAGACAGTGATGATAATTTTGAAATTGGTGATAAAAATCCTTCTTTATCCGAGAAAATGAAGTTTATAATCAATTATTAATTCTCTTCATTTCAATTAACGAGCACTTAATGGCATTTATTTTTTTTTGCCAACCTTCAACCTCCAATTTTGATCCATCACTGTAAGTTTAAATAAAAAATGAACTTTAACTAATTGAATTACAGTTCCGTCAAAGCGTCAACGTCAGTCTTTCATTCAGTTTGACAAGCTTAAAGTCAGACAATTCGACTAAACCACGATTTTGTTTAATTGAGAAGTATTGATCACTTTTCAGCTACTTTCAATGGAAATTATTGTATATCATCGATTCTTGACAAGTTCGCAAAGTTCCCAATCAATCTGGGCATTTGCAGTACTTAAGTAAAAATCGAGTTCCAAGTGTTCTCCATAACTCGGGCGCCACCATACGGATGTTTGTAGTAGAGGCCTCAGATTATATATTCAAAAAGATACATTTATTTACATTTTGTATGAACCCCAAAATGACGATCACATTCTAAGCGTCTTTGCTTAACAAGAGCATGATTGCCATTTTCTCCATAACGCCGTGAGCTTAATTTATTATCAGGTTTGTTTTAGAATAGCCTTGACTATTCAAATAGATGTTTTTATTTTTGAAGATACCTTACTTGCACACACTTGGAATTAACAAAAAGAAAACAAAGTATTCAAGATAAAACTCAAATAAAAATATTGTTCAAACAAGCAGTTTCATCAGTCAAGAATATCCCAAGAAGATAGTGCACACCTGCACCAACATTTTCAACCTTAATCTCGACTTTTGGCACTAAGAAAGTCTTCATTTGTGCTGGAAATGGGTGACTCGTTATAAAAAAAATCTTCAGGTTCAATCAAATTCTGATTGACCGGTTTGGTTTATCTTGTGCAAAATTTTATAATCGCTAAAATTCGCATTTTTATTGAAGATCAAAAGTCTTCATGTCAAAAAACACTTCTATACCCTACCAATTTATAATTTGCAACCTTAAAAACTCCGAGTTTTAGTAATTTTTTATGTTAGTTTATTCGATTCGTATTGCAATACCGTCGAGAAAAAACAATAGGTAATACATAAAAATCCACTACTCCCATGTTCTGTTTACATCAATTTTTCGTCCCAACCACGCGTTGTCCCTCAGTTTCATTCAGAAATACGCATTTCACATTCTGTGGTTTAGGATGCAGTTTTCTGGAAAGTTATGAATGGCAGGCTTTGTGTATTTGAATTGATAGTCTTAGGTAGAGGCTCACAGCGTCTAAAGGGTAGCGTTTAGACAATGGACACGGTAATCCAGGCGTTCGGTGATGTTTCTGTTGCGTTCTGAAAGGACTATTGAACTTTGTGTCTTCAATAGAGGCCAATTAAACACTGAAGACCCAAAAATACACGGAAAATCAACCACATACGGTGTGAAAATGAAACGGATAGAAACAGCGCGGTGTTCTGAAGAAAAAAATAATGCAACTCCAGAAGACTCTTTTGAGTAGATTTTCGTAACTCTTTCAAGGACGGTGTTAAAATTTTGACAAATAGCTGCTTTTCATTTGCATTCTAGATCAGTTCACTTTCAAATGAACTGAACTTGAATGATCTGATCCAAAAAGCATCAACTAAAACAGACATTTTCGTGAAGACGATACTTTATTAATTTTCATTATTTCTAGCCAATAGAATCTTTTTTTTTGGATTAAGGACAAGAGGTATTTTATATTTTTATGTGCTTGGCACAGTTAGGAGCAAAGGAGGAGGTTACCGGATCACATACAAATCAGATCAGTTTGTGAATAAGACATCCTGGATGTCACCCCCTTGCAAGTGTTAGGTCTCCCTGAATAATTACAGGCGGAAATACAAACCAAATACTAAAGAAAATGGAGGGTCTGGTAAATGAATTTCGCAATTTTTTTTTTTTAATAGAAAGCTCTATTGGTAAAGAACAGTTATAGAGACAAAAAATTGCGGATGAAGCACTTTTGTACGATAACAAAACTGTTAAAAGTTTAATGAAATCAAGTGTTCACGGAACGCAGTAGTGGAGGATGCTTTATAACCTGATCCTTTACTTGCAGTGTTGCCAAGCTTCATTTTTACTGACATTATTATATGTTCTCATTTTCGAAAATTGCAAATACAGTTATAAAAAAGCACACGAAAAAACGTTCGACATGATTCAATAAAGTGGAAAGCGTACGTATATTAGAGAACCACGCGGCAAGAGAAACACATACTGAACCAAACTAACCCAATCAAACCCAACAGTAAAATGCACCTACCATTTAGAGAGATGATCAAATTTTTTTGCCAAACACAAACTAACTCAAACTAACCAAAACCAACCCAATCTAACCCAACAGTGAAATGTACCATTCAGTGATGATGTCACTTAACATCAAATTTTTGCATATCACAAGAATAATAAACCAACATGTCAGTAGTATAGTAATTATCCCTAGACTGCATACAAGAACAAGTACAACACCAGTTGTCATCATGTCGTGTTCCATAGTAATAGTCGGCAAAGCTAATTGGCAACGTTGCGTAGCGCACAATAGCTACTGTCATCGCATTGTCAAATTGTCATTATCAATCCAAGACAAATGAAAGCAATGCGTTCGTGTTTAGACCGATTTATTTTGCTAGCCTGAAATATTTATTTATTTTACAAAAATTACTGGTTGTGGTTGCCCAAGGTGCCTTAAAGGGTCTGTATGTGTGTGTTTCAAGTGTGTGTGGCATTTTTTGTTCATAAATTGCCGGAAACAGTTCAAAATTTTTTAGGTTTATTTTGGTATTTGAGGAGGAAAACCAAATGATCCGCCAATTTTTATGTTCCTCTCGCCTCTTTTTAATGTAAGCTTTGTATAAAGTTAAGAAAAACTGTGAAATTTCGTGGGTCGTCAAGTTCACAAGAGCCGAAAATGGGATATCGTAGAAAATTGGATAAAATCTGGAAAATTTGATAAGCTAGAGAAGAATTTCTCAGTACCAGTCCAGTCTCTCTGGCGACGTATGTATCCAGAAGAAAAAAAAATCTCAGGGAACTCACTGGGGTAAGAAAAAGTTAATCAAAAGAACCTTAGAATTTGAGACAATTTCGGATCTGAAATTGGCGAAGTCTTACCTCGTGGACTTGACTTTTATTATAGTGCTCCTGCTCCATAGGAAAATTGAATTCAGGTAGCCGTGGTTCTCTTTGCATTCAGCGACCGGTTGGATAATATAACTATTGTTTTAATCGGCGGACAATTATTGATGTTGTTACGGGAGATATTTAAACGGCAGTTTACGATGCGATAAATAATAAAACAGTGGTTAGAAGAAAAACCAGGTCATTTCGGTGGTTGATTAACAAAATAACGGAATAAAAGGGTAAAACAAAAATTCGTTAAACTCTGGAGCTTCGTTACAGCACATTTATTATGGATAAGTTTCATAAGGCACAATTTGCTGGAAAACAGATTTTTGAAAATCACCCAAAATGTGTTCATTGAACGGCTAAGTGCGGAAACAAGAAGAATGTTCTTTTGTAGAATTTTGGTCCAATTGTTTTGTTGTAGTAGAGACCCTTATCAAAAAAAAAGAACAAGGGGTAAGTTAATCGGAAACTAACTCCAAATACATGAAGAAGTTCTCACTGATAAACGCTGAAAAACTCAACTTTCGGGAACTCTTGATTTTAGTCTCCGGATTATGGTATACAGTGTATGTGAGCACGTTTTGCTGTTCTCATCAAAGTAATGACAGCTGAAAATGTCAAAACGGCAATGGGGATATCGACCTACCTTCTCATTTGATTTTTTCATTCAAAATGGCGGCTGTCACCACTATATCAAAACATTCAGAACATGCCTATACATGGTGTCCGGTAAGTATATGGTATATTTTCGGGAGGTATAGGGGAGGTCAAAATAACCCTAGTTTGTCATAAAACTTCTAAAGTGCCTCCTAACGGAGATACAAAGTCCTTAAGGTACCCATCGATTTTATTTTTTAGCTCTAACTTTTGAACAGGCTTCTATAATTTGATGAAATTTCAGTATGTTGTGAAGGCCATGAAGACTCTTGAAACCATAGTAGAGTCAATATTTTGAATTGTAGGGGGAACCAGGAACGGACTTGTTACCAAACCTTTTGGGCCAAATTTTTGACAGGTGTCATTTTACAGAGTTGAAAACCACTTTTTTAAATACTCTGACCTTTTCTAAACAAAAAAGGTGCTTTTTTGATACTCTAAAAGTGATTGACTGTACTAGAATTAGTAAATTAAAAAAAAAATACTTGATTTTTTTTGGAAATTTTGTTTTTTTTTTATTTTTTTTTCAATTTTTCACTAATTTTAGTACAGTCAATCACTCTAAGAGTATCAAAAAGTTTTTCAATACCAACAATAACAACAACTAGTGTCTTGCCATAGTATTTTATTGTATTAGTGCAATAAGGTGTAAAACAAAAACCTATTTTTCTCTAAAATGGTTATTTTTATCGGAAAAAAAGAAGTGCACCTTTTTTGTTAAGAAAAGGTCAGAGTATTTGAAAGTAGTTTTCAGCTCTGTAAAATGACACCTGTCAAAAATTGGTTCCAAAAGGTTTGGAGGCAAGTCCGTTCCTGGTTCCCTCTACAATTTCAAATATTGACTACTATGGTTTCATGAGCCTTTATGGCCTATACAACATATACTAAAATTTCATCAAATTATACAAGTCGGTTAAAAAGTTTGAGCTAAAAAATTAAATCGATGGGTACCCCTTTAGGGCTCTGTATCTCCGTTAGGAGGCACGGTAAATAAAAAAGCTTTATGACAAACCAGGGCTATTTTGACCTCCCCCAAACGCCTCCGAAATCATGCCATATACTTACCGGACACCCTGTATAATATGTTATAGTCAAATATATCGAAAATTGCGCTTTCATCTGCAGGTGTAATGTTGAACAAAAAGTCGGAATCGAACCTCACTCTGCAACATTGCGCAGGCGTGGTACGGAACGGGGTTTAGTTCTCGCAGTGTAACAAGTCTGGAAGCGGCTTTAAAATGCTCGAACAATCAAAACAATTCAACTTAAACAAATTTCAGAAAATCTAGATGGAGCATCCATATAAGAACCCACACAGGGGAAGCCCCATATCAGTGTCAGTATTGCGAAAAAAAGCTGAAAACCCGACCTTCTCTTATTACACATGAACGTACTCATACCGGCGAAAAACCATACCTTTGTACTGCATGTGGAAAGGTATAATGAATATAATATTTTTGCATCAGAAATGATGATATTATTGAAGGGTTTCGCCCAGAGTAGCGCTTTGAAAACGCATATGTCTTTGCACCTGGGAAAACAAGAACAGTGCAACATATGTGAGAAGAGATTTAGCAGACCGGCAGAGTTGAGGGTGCATTTAAGGAAACATACAGGTAGGATTTAGTTTCGTTTATGTGAAATCTGTTGAAAAGGTTTTAGTAGTAACAGACAACAATAAAAGTTGAAAGCATGAAGACAAATAATTTAATCGATTTCCTCAATCTTTCGTGTTCTAGAGTTTGTTTTATACGGGGTGACACTTTGAAAACTAAAGTAACTGAATAAAAATAAATCGCTGAAACTAATGTCTATAATAATAAGGAGACAATAAAATGATGTGATAACCAACCTGTTTTCACTTACCCAACTTATCATTGAAAAGTAGAGGTATCTCGGGTGTAGGTAAAAACGAGTCAGTTATCACAACACTTTTTCATTCAAAGTTTTCAAACTGTCATTCCGTATATAATTTTTGACATATCTCAGGCGAAATCCCCTACAATTGCGAATACTGCGACCGTGGCTTCAAACAAAAAAGCCATTTGGCTGATCATCTTCGAACACACTCCGATGACAGACCACATAAATGTGAATATTGCGATAAAAGCTTCAAAGATATGGGCACCTACAGAGGTCACATGCTAATTCATAATGGTAACAACTCTCAATGGAAATATTCCTGTTATTGATTTGCTACTTATTGATTTTAAGGGGACAAGCCTTACAAATGTTCTCAATGCACATATGCTTGTAGGAAAGCTTACGTTTTAACACAACATATGCTTATCCACGATAAGGATAGGCCGCAGCCTGATCAACCACATTGTTGTGGTGTTTGCGAGAAGAGATTCAGCACCAATGAAAATTTGAGTTCCCATTATAATTTGTAAGTATTTGCAGCTGGTGAACTATTATAGCATAAGATTTGGACATTTTGCCGTGTGAGGTGGTCCAGGTTAAACGTCATTAATTTTTATAGATGATCGAACAACAAAAAATGGACTCTAATGAGAAAACTTTATTTAACAATGTATACTAACAAATAAATACAGGGTGTTTTGAATAATGATACCTATTATTCCCGAAGATAGTAACATTCCGAGAGAATAGTAGCCATAATTGTTAGTTGTTTATTCACTTCATTATTCAGTCAAATTAAACTTACAAATAGTGGTCAAATAACATGAATTCCGACCGAGCAAAATTTTGTTGGAGACCTTGGCTAAATCATTAAAAGTAGAGTGTCGAAAGTCCCCATCGATCTCATATTATTTCCTAAAAATGTTATTCCACTTAAAATTATCTTGAATGTTTCCTATACTGTTTTTTGGGAGAATCGCCATTCCTGAAATAACGCGATTTCAAAAGTTATGCAGATATTTCCACAATACCTGATGATTATTGATATTGTAATTGGTTATTGACTTGTAGTTCTGATTTCTTCAGCGCAATCAGTCAAATCTTATTTTTCAAATAATTTTCATACTGACGTTTTACCCTTTTTGAAACTTCAAAACATTGATTGTATAGATAAATATACATGATGTTGCGACAAAAAACAACATTTTGATTCACCCTTGTATAATTGTGCTCAAACGAAAAATTCTTCTAAAGAACTTAAAAAAGAATCACCGTTTTTTGTTCCTGACAAAAATTTCTGATTTAATACAAGTCTATCTCCTTTCTTCCGTGACGAGGGAACAATGAATTGTTTCCAGGGTATATTATTCAGATACATTTTGCAATTGGTCTGCAAGAGAGAATTATCTACTATCACCACGTCATTATTCCTCAGAAGAGTGATATATGACGTTATACTGCAAAAACCACAAGTACATTGGTGTGGCAAAACAAACAGTGCAGTTTTGAAGGGCTATCAAAAAAAAACTTGAACAGAAATGGTTTATTCTGCACCCCTTTTTTTAACTCAAGTTTTAAAGTTTTCACCTGTTTTCTGGCACATTGAATTGTGACGACGATGCTTTTCTAACGCTTTCCAAAAAAGTGCGAACGGAGAAGCGGCAATGCTCTCCGCTCCAAACCATAGATACGACTGAAGAAGGGCAGAAGGGACGAGTGACCGGACATAATGAGTCCTTTTCCAGGTTCCCATCCTCACCACAGCGGATAGTGTCGTTCATCGCAACAGCGCTGTCTGTTTTTCCACACCTTGTATAACTCGTGAACAAAATCTTTGATGAAATTTTACGTTGGCGTATACACTGGGGATCGACATTCTCTTCTCTCCCTCTCAAGTCTCGGCGCCACTGGAAATTTCACAAACAAAGTTGGATTTTAGGATTCCCTTTTCATTTCCTTGATCTTCTCCTCCATAGTTTTAGAAGATACTTCCAGCCTGTCTTCCATAGCTCTAGAAGATTGTTCGAACCTGTCTTCCAATTATCTTTGAGGCTCATCAATGCTTCCCGTGTACCGAGTCCGTTCCTAAATCCGAATAGACACAATTCGATATGTTCTTCAAGTATGGGATAATTTAAGAATGTTTTTAGAACGTGGCTCATTAGACCAATGTATCTGTAGTGTTCGCATTTTTTAGCTGTGATTTTCTTTGGTATGGGAATAAATGTTGAAACCAGCCATAATTGAATAATTGTTCTATGAGCATAAGCAAATCTGCACAAACTTCATCGGGTCCTGCAGCTTTGTTGTTTTTAAGCTTCCTGATTGCTGTGGTGATGGAGGGCTCAGTTTCTATGTTTGGTTCCTCCAAAATGTCTCGGTTCTCATAATTAAATAGTGCTTGTATGTACTCCTTCCACCTTTCTATTCATTGGTCATTCTCCAGTAGTGCCCCGCCACTCGTATTTGTAACGAACCATGGGTTTCTAGGTCTTAACATACCTGCGGCTTCTTTAATTTCTTTTAAGTTAATTGAACGAATCATGTTGATTTTCCAGTTATTAGATTTCGGTACAGTTCTCTGCCAACCAAGCCTAATTTGTCTCTTTGCTCTTCCTTTAATCAGGCTATGGATTTGTCGATACCTTTCTTCGTTGTTGTTTTTACATTTTCTTCGCTCCTCCATGAGGTCCAATATTGCCACGGTCACCCATCTGGATCCTTCTCACTCTTGTGACAAGTCTGGATTTTGCCGTCTCGTCTATGGTGTTCTTTGTATCCATCCATCTTTGCTCAATATCGTTTCATAATTTTTTTTATTCAAGCTATATTTCTATTTAGTTCATTTTTTGTTTCGGTTTTAATATTTTGCTCTTTGGGTATATATTCGTTCCGCTCGTTTTGATTTTGTCAGCTTCTTTAATCGTAGTCTTAAAGTGGATAGTAGTAGATTATGGCCAGTATGCACCAGGAAAGTTTTTTATGGATGTTATCGAGTTTCCGAACCTCTTGTTCACCGTTATAAAATCAATCCCATTCCTGACTACATGCCGTCCGTTATCTGCGGGAAGCTTCCAGGTTTAAAGGCGCCAGCGTGGTTGTCCTTTTCTACAGGGTGTCACAGATTCGAGTGCATGCATGGGGATCTCAGTTATTATATGAGATACAAAGTCGATTAAACAGATGCAAAGTTGCGCATTTTTATGCTCAACAAAATGTCATTTTGACACTTGAAAAATTCCCACTACTTCCAAAGATATTTGAAAAAAGCCGAAACTCCGCAAAATCGTTATTATTTCCCGAGTTCACTTGAGAAGATATTTTAAAATGAATTGCACTTTCTCGTTGCCTCTTTTTCTCCTCTACAATATGGCGGTATCAAATTAAAAATCTGACGTTTCGTCTTTGAGCATCATCAAGTTCATTTTTTCAAATACGGACCTGGATTTTTTATTTTATTTTTGATTATCTTTTGACTTCCTCAATGCATTGAGGTATTGCAACCGACGAAAAAAATAGTCATCTAAAAAATAAAACCAGAGAAAATTAGTTAGTCAACCCTTGTCTTTCTTTGGTTCATAAATCCATCTTTCAGCAAAAGTGCTCAAAAATATTGCCATTTCAACAAAATATTGAAAATATTGAGGTTGCCTGTTTGCTAAGGCAACCCATCACACTACACCCCCATCTTATCACCTCAATGCCTCAAGGACGTCCAAAGAAAACTAAAAATAAAATACAAAAATCCAGGTCCTTATTTAAAAAAATAAAGTTGATGATGGAAGCTCGAAGACGAAACGTCAGATTTTCAATCTGGATCTACCGTCTTGTAGAGGAGAAAAAGTGGCAATGACAAAGTGTAATTTTCCAAACGCAGGAAATAATAAAAACGTTTTTGAGAAATTTCGTTTGTTTTTTCGAATATCTTCGGAAGTAGTCGGCATTTTTCAATTTTCAAAATGACATTGTAAACTTTTCCCGCTAAGAAAATCACTTATCCAGTCTTAACCAATTTATTTAAAGTCGATATTTATGTACCTACACTCACTTAACACTAATTTATCTTCACACTTATTTATGTTTTGATACATTTAATTCACGAGTTTTAATACACCACTGACTTCATCTAGCGGAGTCCACTTTAAGCACTTCACTAAAATCACGATAGGTGGCAAACTTTCCTAGACAATAACTGAAGGCTTCCGAATAATCGATAATTCACAGTGGTTCGACGTTGTGCTCAATGGGACACGAGCCGAGATGTTCGAGTGAGTCACAGTATGTACAGGGTGTATATTTCGTCTGCAGATTAACTCGCTTATTATGCAAGATAGATGGGGACTTTAAATGCAAAGTTGGTAGGTATTAACATGAACCGCCAGAAAAAAATATTTTTTTGTATACCGGGTGCACGAGAAAAGTGTGAGAGACACAACTTGCATTTTTTTGAATCTAACACCCTTTATATTATTTTATAATCAAATAGACATTATTTTTCTGATCTCAGAAATATATAACATGTAGGCATTCCTTCCAGCCGTTTTCAAAATATTTGAGTTTTAAAGGTTTTTTGGTATTGCCAAATTTAGTATCTATGACTACAATAATTGTTCGAACATTATTTATAAATTTTTATCTTTCCAATAATCTAAAACAACGAATATAACAAGTGAATACATTATATTATTAATGAATTGATATCAAAAAATGCAATTATTGAATATGCCCGCCATAATATAATGAATTCACTTTTTTTATTCGTTGTTTTCGATTATTGGGAGGATAAAAATCAATAAATAATGTTCAAACAATTATTGTAGTCATAGTTACTACAATTTATAATATAATATAATTTATAATACAATACTACAATACTACAAAAAACCAACTTTAAAACTCAAATATTTTTAAAACGGCTGGAAGGAATGCCTACATGTTGTTTATTTTTGAGATCAGAAATACAATGTCTATTTGAATATAAAATAATATATAGGGTATTCAATTTAAAAAAATGCAAGTTGTGTCTGTCACACTTTTCTCGTGCACCCGGTATACAAAAAAATATTTTTTTTCTGGCGGTTCATGTTAATACTTACCAACTTTGTATTTGAAGTCTCTATCTATCTTGCATAATAAGCAAGTTAGTCTGCAGTTGAAATATACGGAAACACCCTGTACATTTAGACGTTCAGACATTATAATGAGAAACCATTCTTTGTCCAAAACACACACACTGTATCTTTGTTAGGGTACATTATTTAACAAAGTTTTCTCATGAAAGTTGAATTTTTTCTCGATCACCTTTTGAATTTAACGAGGTAAAACTAGGACCATTTATATAGAATTCAGAAGTGCCATGTTCAAAAAATCACATTGATCACTTGACTCTAACACCTATATGCACCGTAGAAATCTAATCCGGATGAAGTCTTTATCGCGATTATATTCCAATTTTTGTATGCACCGCAGCGCTTGAGCCTGAATCGGTCGCTTAACTCTGATCGCCCCATTTTCTAGGCTTAATCGAAGAATTTCAACGAATTCTAACCTAGTCTTTCATTTGTTTATGTTTTTCCTACAGATTTTGAGGTTTTGCGACTGAAGACAAAACTATGAGAGTGAAATATCAACGGGGGATTATTTAGATTTTTAAAAAATCATCGACTGGAGTAGGATTCTTTTCCAATTCCAATAGGTAGTCAATGAATACTTACTATCCAAATAGATCTCAATATCAAGCAATATTGATTGCTCCACAATACACTCATAATAATGCGAATTGCTCAATAGAATATTGGATTGGATAGGTACCTATTTTTGTGGGTAGGTACAAAAAAAAAACAGTATACCTATCACACTCGGATATCTACGGCATATGATTTTTTATCGTTCAATCGATCGACTCAATTTGGATTGGTGTTGAAAGTAGGTAACTACGTATCTATATCCTGTAGAGGTATCTAATGGCTACCTATCTCAAAGTTTTGTCTTATTCTAATTCAATTCGAAATTTTAAGTTTATGGGTAAACCCAGACTCCTTTAAACAAATAGACTTGTTGATTTACTTCTTTATTCAAGCTTTAGATACTAATCATCTCTACAAGATAAACTAAAATAAAAACCTTTGAAACTGATGGTCTCATCACATTTTATTTATTTTCCCAAATGAGATTTTTTCATTCAATTTTCTTGACTTCCAAGTCCCAGTTTATAACAGATATCCCAATAGAAGAAGGTTTGTGTTTTTTTTATCAACTATATAAGAAATTATTTTAATTTGATTTGTTTTTCCTGTTTCCTTGAGTTATCAAACGATGCGTTTTCCAAAGTTTGTACATCGAGTTGTACATATTTGTAATAATTTCAAAGTAGATAATGAGTTTGAGAATTATACAATATTGTCAATTTATCAATGGGCATTCCTCGGGGCATTCCTTAGAAAATCATTTAATTAACCACTTGTTTCTACTAAAATATATTTTCTTGTGTTGTAAAAAGTAATGTTTTTATTTATCATCAGGTTGATGGGATTGTTATTCTTGCTGTACCTATTAGGCTAGGTATACAGTTTATAATAACCACTCACTATCATGAAATCTAAGCCCAAGAAAAGAGGAAAAGCAAATATAAGAATGATTCAAGAATAAAAGTTGATACCTACACCAAATATTATTGAATTTAAAAGAAAAACCCCTTGGCCAATGTTTGCTAAACGTCATATCAGGCTTGCGGATGTTACTGATCCATATAATTGCTCATTTTTCATTAGAACTTGCAAGCAAATAGCAAAACTGAAAACAAATCACTCAACATAAATTCCAAAATTGTTATTCATATGTTTTTCTAGGTTATTTTATGACGTTGTCAAAAGTCTCACCAGGGATTAACGATCCTTGCAGCGAATTCTTTGGTGCATACAAAACACCGCTTAATCTAACTTTGAAAATTAATCGAGATTGGCTAAGCTCACGTAGGGTCATATAGCTGTTGTGATGCGACGAATCTCTATGCGGAAAAAACGGCTCAAAACCCATATAAGCTCATGATCAGATTTTTGTTGAGAATAAAACTTTCATGGGTTCTTGTAAACATTAGGCATCCACGTATTTTTTACTTTTCACAGGCGAATTGGAAAATTATCCTTCGTTTAACTATTCTAAAGAGAAAAAATGCTGGATGAATCACTTTTTTGTAGAAAAAACACTATTGTAGGCACATTGTTTCATACGAACACTTTCCAAAAAAATTTGTTCCAGTTGTGGGTCATTGAAATGGACAATTCCTGTTGTTCTCATGTACTACAGTTCCTCACGTAACCACTAAAGAAGTTAAAACATATAGTTAAGCAGGAAAAATAAATTTTGAAAATTTGATTCACAGAACATCCTGGCGAACTCGATATTATCAATAACAACTGTCAAGATTGTCAAGACACTAGACACTACTAACTAATAGCGTTTTCGATTGGTAAAATCGGGCAGCACTGGTGCAACACTCGGGCAATATTTATGTTCGATTGGTAGAAATCGAGCGGATTTGTATGTTCGATTGGGAAACCGGGTCAATGAGTTTTGCACTCAGTGCAGATTTTTCGGCATAAGGTCTTTGAGCTCGTGCTGGTATAGTGCAATTTCAGTGCATTAGCAAAATTGAAAAAAAAACATGAAAAATGGTGGATTTAAACGTCGCGTGAGGTGATTCTGTGAGTGGACAACAGATTTCGAGTTAGTTATTATTGTTGGAATCTAGTAGTGCCGGAAAAAAAGAAATACTGGCGTTGACGAGTTATGGAAAACTAGTACCTACTCAAAACTGAATGAATTTCATTTAAAATCTGGTGCATATACCTAATTTCTCAAAAAAATGTTTCCTAGTATCTATGATCTATATAATACAAAACTTTTGATTGGTCTCGAGATTTTGTCATTTGGCAATGAGAAATGGACTTCTAATTAGTTTAGTTTTAGAGTCACTTCAGCCGCTACGCAGAGACAACATAATATTAGATTTTCAAGAAGTTTAATGATTCCAATTTCAATTCAATTGGAATTTTACCGTGCAGTATTATAGCACACGATGAAAAATGTATGTTCGATTGGGATTGCCCTAGAGCAAATTTTCATCATAACTGGTTTTGCCCGAGGTCAAACCCAGTGCAACTCTTGTTTTCCCAATCGAAAACACTATAAATAACGACCGAGAGTGAAAAATACGCGCTATTGCCAAGTTTTCCTTTTTCATTTATTTTGCTTTTTCGTTTTGGCGCCATTTTATTGATGTATATTCAGATGTCCATCATGCCGCCATATCTAAAATATCGTTTAGAAAGTAATAACGCTCCTGCCCGAGTAAAAAGGTACGCTCCTGCCCAGCGTAGCCGGTGGATGTTCTCTTGAATATCGTTTAAAAAGTAACGCTCCTGTCCATATGGCTGCTCCTGCCCGAGTAAAAAGGAACGTTCCTGCCCAGCGTAGCCGGTGGATGTTCTCTTAAATATCGTTTAAAAAGTAACGCTCCTGCCCATATGTTTGTTTTTTTTACTGTTTTATTATGTTGGTCATAGTATATTAAAATATACAAACAAAAACGATTGAATTCATTGTTTTTAAGAAGTTTGGTAAGTTTGACAACATTGCCTGTTTGTTCTGTAATATGTAGCTTGTATGGATTGTAACAATGTGACAAAGCTTTCATTTAAGGGAGTTTTTCTCACTGAATCCTGATAAAATTTTAATTTGTTATGGGATTATTTTTTGTTGTTAAAAGCTGTTCATCCAGCATTTTTTTAGTTGAAATTGTTCTATAAAACCAAAACTATGCTCAAAAATTGAAAAAATTCATTAATGTGTGGATGCCTAATCTTTACAAGACCCCTTTCATGGTGTTGGAGGTGTTCAATGGAATGCCATTCAGTTAAGAATGGAATCAAAGGAATGCCATTATTCTGCAAAAGATTCAATTTTTCTCAAGAAATTGAATTGAAAAAGCAACTGATATAAATGACGTACCTACATCTGAAAAAAAACAAATCCTCAGAAATTCTATTGAATCTGTTTGTAATATTCTTCGATATTCCATCAGTCTTGTTAATTTGAACCAGCCAGTAAAGCGAATTCAAGATATTGATTGATACGTTTTTCTTTGCCAGATACCACTCAGATTTAGATATATCAAACTTTACCCAAGAACAAACTGAAGAAGAGGAAATTCCCGATACGGTACAACTTCTAGAGGGTCCTGATAAAGTGGAAATTGAGATTTTGCCACCTTATGATCTGCCTGGAGAATCAAAGTTTGATGATATGTTTTTCACTTCTCAATAACATAACAATATACATAGTTCCTCAAATATAAAGTATTATGTGGAAGTGTGATGGTTTTTTATTGGCCAAGCTTCAATTAGTGTACACTACGGTTATTGAATACTGCTTGATTGAGAATTTTTTTCATCAACTACATGGATCTGTAGTAAATTAATTGGAAATACGTACAAAACTCTATTTTGTGAAGCAAAGTGTTTGGTTCTATCTAAAACCGAATCTAGGCATACAAACGAGGGTTTTAACAAAAATATAGTATATTTGATCATTCCTTTTTATTTCCAGGACAGATATTTGGTGAATTCAAAAATACATTCAAATATAATACAACTTAACTTGATAAATTGCTTTAAAATCACAACTATAAATAATAATATTATTTAATTATTATTATCATCATTTTTTTGAGTATCAGTGATCTATCAGATTATTGGTATCCGAAAATGGCCCTAACTATACTTTTATCATATCATATGCTGAGTAATTTCAATGAATCAAGCATTATACTATACATACATTTTGTCCTAATGTAAAAAAATAACGTATTGCTTTATACGAATCGTGTATTGCAAATTGTTATTTTTCTGATGTAAGTACTTATATTAATATGTATTACCTTATTGTCATAATAATATCTATCCCAACACCTATATTTTAGATTAATCAGATAAATTCTTCAAAGTAATGAATGGTTAGACAATTTGATAAATCACCAATACGTTTTCAAATATACATCGAGATATTGATAAAAATGCTAATCTTGGATTTCATAAAAATATTTATTGTCATGTGTTTGTTATTCGATCCAAATTGGCTTGCAGGTTGTCGTCATTGTTCTTTTATTGATTTGGTGTTTCATTTTTCATTTTCGCTTCACGTTTGACAAAATATTTTCCTTCGGGTCGCCAAGATCTTGACATATCGACGTTTTCTTCTTTTTCCAACTCAGATTCCAAAAGCTGCAAAAGTAGAAATAATCAAGTTTTTTACATTGAATATATGCTTACAGGAAGTTACACACATTTTTTTATGATTTTATAATCATTGTCATGTCTCTTTATACATATTTTGCTATTTTACTGTAGAGATATTGAAAAGGAATTTATGATGATGAAAAAGAAAAAGAAAACAGTAATACGAATAAACTTACATCTATCTGAAGAATTTTATACAGTTGGTAGAGCAGAATAGTAAAAAGTACTGACAGAAAAATCTTTCTCTCTCAATAGAGAGATTCTAAAATTTTTTATTCTATGTTTTTCCAGCTTTGTGATGATAAATACAAAATGAAGTTCATATTAACCAAACAACTACAACCACAATCAGGTCCTTTATATGCTCTGTAGTTTTCTGGCGCAATTTTTTAATACAGAGTGGTGAAATACGCAACAAAAATATGGTAAACTACAAACAGCTAACCTTTAAGCGAAATTTAATAAAACAGATAATATGTGATAGTAATTTACGTTACTAAGGCGGTAAATGACTTCTTAAATTACGAGTCGAGTTTTTGGACGAGGCGACGAAGGAGCCGAGTCTGGAATTTCTAGACGACTACTTTGATGACATTTAACGGCTGTGTACCGTACATTGTTTTGTTTTATACTGTGATAATTGTTTTAATCGGTTTAATGTGCTTTCTTATCAAACCATACACTGAGAGTGGCAGTCTGCCTCACATTCTTAGATAGGTATATTATATGTTATCAACATCCTATGTCAAGTTATTAATCAAAATCATGATAAGGCACCAGCCAAACCATGCTACTAATGCAATTTCACAGTCTTTGATGATGCAAAATGTCACTTTTGGAGTAGTCAAGTAATTTTTTTTACAGTATCTGATGATGTAAAGTGTCATTTACCGGACTAGTTTTGGTCCGGTAAATGATACTTTACGGTACAGTATGAAATAAAACTATTGAATGCGAAAATTTACAGCATAATTCAATAAACCTGTTTCAAAATTACACAAAACTCACGCAAAAGATGTATGAAATTCTTTATCAACTCAACATTACATTATTATGCCATTCATTAATTTTGGCTTGCACAGGTGTTTTGCAAGCTTATTTGAAATGAGATGATGCTTATGGCTGTTCATCAAAGTAAAGAAAGTGTACCAGAATAAACGACACGTGATCAGTCAAGGCGGAACGATGTCATGATTGTCACATAATATGTTTGTTTATTTTACGTTTATGATCACGTGTACTTGTTTGATGTTTTGGTTCACTACCAAAGACTATAAATGCTATTGTGTGTTACATTTTTCGATGTAAAGATTCGTTAAAAAGCTGATTGATTTGTCTACCTACAAAAACTTGAATCTTTTCACTTCCAATGACAAGTGATTGGACATTTGCAAGAGTTAAAATTATTGATTATTGCTCATCGTTGAGTTGGCGTCTTCAACTCTATCTGCAGAGACAACGGTGTTTTATGTCGACTCATAAATATGACTTTATTGTAGGCAAACATCGTTAACCTCCTTTTAATGTTCAATTTAGCGAAATCATTAATTTGAATGAGAAACGAGATTCGTCCCAGAACAACAACCAGATCTTGAGTGATTTCATACCATTCTGCTTGGGTGTCATATTGGATAATTTAGCATCTTCCCAACACCCATAGATTATTTTGCTAGTTTGACCACCCTGTATTGACAATTATTGTTTTTTTTTTATCTATTGAAGTAGGTCCGGGAATTCTTTTCAACAAGAAATTCAGCACAACTTGGAGAACAGTTTTCATTTAAAATACAGCCTACAAACGTAATTTTTGACTTAAAAACTCAAATATTTCAAAGACGCTTATACTTACTTACGTAGAACCCAAATGTAATAATATACAGAGTGGCCCATCGAAAACGAACCGCAATTGATTTTTGGCATTATAAATAAAAAACACGGACACGTACACTTTGTTTTTGAGGGGCATTTATTGGGCGTATAAGCAAACCCTCATCTGCGATATCTTGGGTTGGGTGAAACTCACTCCTGGGATTGAGTGATACTTTATCTTGAAGGCCCTTCGACCCTGATTACAACTGTCGAGTTTCAAACCTCTGCTGCCATTCCTGTTGATATGACAGCTTGTAATTTTTTTTTATTCAATAAATAGTTACCCGCAAAAAACTCATCCAAACTAGGAAGTTATGATGAGACAAGAGACGATCTTCAAAATGAGCTAGTACTTAACTTTTTTGACGAGGATTTATTTCTCCTAAAAAAATGAGGTGGAATAAATCCTCGTTAAAAGTAATAACTCATTTTGAAGATCCTCTGTCCCTCATCATATCCTCTTAGTTTGGAGAAGTTAACTCTTGCGGGTAATTATCTACTAAATAAAAAAAAATGTCAAGCTGTCATATCCACAGAAGAGTTAAGCAGAGGCTTGAAACTCGGCAGGTGTAATAAGTGTCGAAGAGCATTAAAAATAATCACTCGAACCCCCTTTCCATTCAAGATTGTAGCGGTGAGTTTCACCCTGCCCAAGGGATTGCAGATGACGGTTTGCTTCTACGCCTCATAAGTGTCCCCCTCAAAAACAAAGTTGACTTGCTTGACTATTTATTTTTATAAGACATTGCATGCCCATAATCAATGCCAGTTCGTTTTCGATTGGCCAGTATATTTAAATTAAGCAAGTTGACATATTCTGTCTCCGGTATAACCAAAATTGCCAATGTCTTCAAGATGTTTCAGACTGGTCGCCCCATAAATGGTACAGTCAGTGGCGTGCAATGCTGGTTAGGGTAAGGTAGGCAAAAATATATAAAAAAGTGAAAATCATCAAGATCATTGTCATTGTTGAATGTCATCCATCATATTTTCAAATTTTAGAGTGTAAAAGGGTGTAGGCAAGGTAGGCAAAAATATATAAAAAAGTGAAAATCATCAAGATCATTGTCATTGTTGAATGTCATCCATCATATTTTCAAATTTTAGAGTGTAAAAGGGTGTTGTTTTTCCAAATTCGGATACAGTTATTATTATCACTCACACATTCACAAGATACCGACTCACTCATTGACGTCAAACTCAGTCAAAATGTCAGGAAAACTTGATCCTGATATAAAACCAAATTATTTTGTCATAAGTGACGTAGCAACGGTCCAGCGAAGTGCATACTAGAGTATATGGATTACTTTACCTATTTTCCTATTTACTGTTTATGTTTGTCAATTGAACGAACCGTCTTGACTTCTTTTCGGTCAGGCTTACTCAGACTAGGATATCGAGATTACCGTACGAAAAGCAGTGCTTTTGAGCTCCATATGAAACTGTATTGACTAGCTGATATTGCCTGGCTTTCTTTTTACATAGGATGCTTGCTCGCACCGAAATAAAATAACGGAAGGTGCATATGATTTTGTCAAGTCATTATGTTGAATATTGTTCGAATTATTATCATATTTTTCTAGGGTAGGCATTGCTTTTTTGCTTCTATTGGTTGCGCGCTACTATGGTATAGCAGGTACTGCCAAATTTTCGGAATGTTCTTATGTATAGTTTAGGACACCCTGTATCGAGTATTGTACTTTAATATGTATAGCTAATACAAAATGAATCACTTGCACGTCACTGATGACTCAATCAAATAGTGATGTCACTTGAGAAAAAGAAATGTGATGGGATCTTTCCATTGCGGCTTAAATTGCGCGCCCTTCATTAGGTTGGTAGCGCGGTCAATATAATAGGTGTGTTTGTTATGCTCCACTAGTGCACACTTTTTTACACTAAAACACTCAGTGTGGCTTTGTTTGTGAAATGTTTGTCTGTTTTTCAGGATGGAATACCTTTACTAGTTGAGTGAAGCTATTCTATCCTAAAAAACCGACAAACATTTCACAAACAAAGCCACTAGGAGTGTTGTAGTGTAGAAAAGTGTGCACTAGTGGAGCATAACAAACACACCTAATATCGTGTGATATTGAGTTGTGCAGTGTTTATCAGTCTTATGGCCGATTGCACCAACCTATTTGAGGGACATTTTACGGTGAGGAACCCTTCTTAACTTCAAGTTTTGCAATGGCGACGGCAGTTCGAGAAGTAATCAAATCATAGAAATGATGAGATTTGTTGGGTAAAATATATTTTCTAGTGAGTAGGAGCATTTGGAATGTTTCTGTTTATACTTTCATTACAATTTGTCTTGAGTGATGGATTGTAATCGCCATACACTTTCATTTTGTTTGAGCTAAATAAAATTGTGTGCTACATGTTCTCAATCAAAGCATAATATTATATTGGTGAAGACGACATATTATTTTGTGTAATATTTGCCTTCCCAAGTAAATGGAAGACGTCTTTAGATTTCTCGATATTTGTTTACTTTTTTATGTAAAAAATACTATTGACCTAATGAAAAGATCAATAATAATTATGGATATTACTCGAAAATGTGTTCGAAATATTTGACTACTAGTAGGTACCTATATCTAGATTACTACTTACATCTTTCAATAACTCTCGTAATTTGTCGATTCGATCCCCATTCGATCGTGTAGGTAAGTATCTCCCTTCAGTGCCATTTTCCAATGCCAGAAAGATGAATATCATGGTAAGGAAGATTAAAGCGGATTTGCATGACATTTTGATTTGCTGAAAAAAAAACATTTCGGTAACCAGTAGATCCTTTGCAGCTTTCACAAAATGATTTGCCGAATGATGTACCTTAGCATAAAATTGTTTTTAATATTTGGTTTGGTCGTGACGGTGTATTACCTCTTTGGCCGGTGCGTAGCCGGGACCTGATTCATTTGGATCTATTATGCATTTTTTTATAAGTAGGTGAATTTTGGAAGATATAACAACTTTTGACAAGTTCTACAAGCTGTTAAAATGAATGAATCGACTTGAATTGGGGCTAACAAAATTATTAAAAAAAAACAAGGAATTTGACACCCCGAAAACATCATTAATTTTTATATTTCAATTTTCAAAAAAAGCATAAGCTATAGAATCATGAGAATTTCGGGGATAGAATATTTTACTCCCTGTGTTCTATTCACAGGCAACAATGGATATCATTTGATAACAATTGAAGACCCTGGTGCAAGAAGAGGATAAGTGAAGAAAAGTTAATTTTTCAGGAGAAGCAAACCACTTTTTTTTTTCACTTCAAAATGTATGTTGTATGAAGTGTGGCCAAACTAGTACATCAGATCAAAATTATTTAAACATCCTACAGTCAAATTACAATCCTATCGAGAAAATAAAATATGTAGTGCAATAATGGAATAAGTCAAGACAAACCGGCTGGTGCATTGGGACTAAAAAAAGTGATACACACTTTGGTGCAAGAACGGAATAAGTTAAAGATATCTTATCCCGTTATTGCATCAGACCATATCAGGAGATATGCTGTTTGCATTGAGAATTCAATATTTATTAGTCGAACGTATCCCGCACCAAGCAAAAAGAGTATTTTTTTAAACCTACAAAAGCAGCTAACTCACTTGTGCACTTATCCCCTTCTCGCACAAAGGTCTTCAATTGCAAAAAAGTTGATACCTAATTCTCTTGAGCTTCACAGAAAATACGCCGGATGGAATATGGCAATATGACCCTGAAGGGTGATGTTTTCAAAGAAACTCAAGCAAATATAGTACCTATTCACTATTTGGTGAAAAAGTTCTAGGTTGTAAAGTATATGGTAAAAAATAGACTTACTTTGAAAACACGCAAGTATAAAGTATGACAGCAAAAGCACTATCGCAAAGAAACACTAACCAAAACTATCGCAAAACTTACTCACAGCTTGTTTTTAAACCCTTTCTCTGAAGAGCGTGGGAAGCGCTTTGTACAGGAGTCTGGAGATTGGATTAGAGGCAGAGGGGCAGAGCGGAATAGCTCGACTAGAGACGCATGGTGCAACAACAGGGTGTGAACGTCTTTTATCTCATTTCTTATTCATTTCTCCACTCTGCGCTTTTATTTATAAATGTTTGAGATTCATATGAGTAACTGTACATTGTACTACCATAATGTCTACTATTGAATAGAATAAACATAATATCGTGTTTCCATGCCCTCAAATTTCATTGACTTTTTGGAATTAGGCATGACTTAGGTTCACATCCTCCATTTCCTCCTTCATCGGTAACTTCATGCTGTTGTATTTCCTTGGATCATATTTCCACCGAAGAAATAACAACAAGAAGGCTCACTCTATTGTGTGGCAGCATCAAGACAGCCCGCCGAAGCATTCGGGAGCACATCGTTTTCGTAGCACAGAAGATACGTACCCGATATTTGAAAATCACGAGTTAACAGCGCTTCTTATAATAAACTGATAACGTCGGTCGTTGAACACTCTGGCATTCTCGGACTGGGTGGACGGGGTATGGTGTTGGGAACTTCGGTCATGGTCGGTTCGGTTTCGCGCGCTTGCTAGAGTGATCCTTCTAATTGTTATTTGTACGGTGATATTTCCGAGGGTTCTTTTTACTTCGTTTTTGGGAGATAGGACCTTTCGTTGTCATTGTTTATTCTTTACTCTGGTCACATTCTTCACTGATTGGTGGATAGGTTTCATTTTTTGTACGGGTCCTACAGGCTTCTTGGTTTACGTTGGTTAAGCCTTTATCCTATTGTATTAGTTCTATCTCCATCGCTGCTGAGAAGTTTTGAAGCATCTCCAATGAAAGTGATTTCACTGGTTCTGGTCGGAGTGAACACTCCACCAGATATTTTGAGGAGTTGGCACCGTATAACTGTGAAATCAAATCTTGAAGGTGTTTGTCTTCTTACCCACATCTTGGGCTTAATGGATAGTCTGCCATTCCTATATAGATGTTTTTGAAAGTAGCGTGGCCTATAATAAGGTTTGTAACTTTCTTTGGTGATGTCCGGATGCGAGTTTTCCATGTATACACAACAACCCTTGATGCCTAGAAGGTTTTCTGTTTTGATTCATCACACTGAGTCCATATCTGGGCTATGATCCCAGCTTCTCCACCTGATGTTTGATGCTCTGGCTCTGCTTCCTCCTTCTTCCAAGATTAGGTAAGTGGTTTTGTGGTTAGGCTAGAGCCGATACATCTTTCACTTTTTCTTGAACTGCCCCAGGATTGATTTCAAATGCCCTGGATTCCTCTTGAGATTGCTACAAGCTCCCAGTATCAGACTACTGACAACATTGATGTTGATGTTGGAGATCATTTGTGTCTATGGCCTCCCATTAGGGGGTTATAGCCTGGATGATGGCCTTCCCTTGCTCTATTTTCTAGATGAAGACCGCTTGCCTACCAATTGATAAGTGTAATAAAGAAAACAAGAAATAATCATACAAAACAGTAGTTGGAGAAACATTCGCAATGGGTGAGCAGATCGAAATTAACCATGCATGCAGACATGCCTTCCACTATAATCCAGATGATGGAAAGCAAAGAAAAAGAAGAAACATTATTTCATTGACAAAAAAATCGACTCGACTACTACATAAACAGCTTGAGTATTACAGTTTGTTGGGGTAGCCGTACCTTAAACCGTGTTTCCTGGTGCTTTTAATTAGGAAACGATTAATAATGAAGTATGCTCTGTATAGGTTCAATGTGAATCACCAGAAGTTTGATAAAAAAAAAATCACTTTTTCAAATATTTCAATAGATGCAACGCACGCGATGACGTCAATGCGCGAAGCGAACAAATTTGTGACGGCTAGAGGTATCATATAATCATACAGATTTAATTTTGACAATGAATGTTCAGTACTCACGAACTGTATCCACCCTATATTATCAAGGGCAAAAGCATCCCTCCAATAAAACCCGCAATGGGAGATTTGTTGCTCTTCAGTCGTAAAACCTTTTGATGACGTAACATTGTGGCGCCCGGGCGTCTCGACGTTCAGGCGTCACAAATACTAACAACACTCTTTTCGCCTTGGCCCTGTTTTATTCGTGGAGTGGATTTTGGACCCCTAAAATGTTGATAGATTGTTTCCCAAACATGCCCATTCACTGGATGGAACAAAGTCAATAAAGCGTTTCATGAAAGAATGTCAAAGTCAAGCGGCAAATTTACTTTGTCGTGGGAGTTTCGGAGTTTGACATTGATGCTGAGAAGTGGGATTATTTTCGTTTGTGTGGAGAGAAAATAAATTAAGTCTTATGTCTGCTTTTTAGAAGAACAACAAATGATATTTTCTCCTAATGGAATCAATTTTTTATTTAATTGGCTATTTTTATGAACAAGTGAAAACAAGGTTTATAACATACATAAGTGTTGCATACATTAGGAATATTTGAAAAAAAAAATGAATCGTGCATAAATATTGAATGGTAGATTTATCTCTGCTTTAATTATGGAAACTGACCCAGCATTTCGTTTATGGTTGTAGACCGTTGAATAAAGTTGTCAAGAAGGTTTTGGAACAGATTTATTTGAAAATTGATATAATGGTATGGTAACTAAGATTGACTGAGTAAGATTCGGATTCATATTTTTTGTAAATGGTCCTATTATTGAGATAACAAAAATAAGTTATAAGAGGGAAAACGAATAATTAATATCCCCATATGATCAATAATCTTGTTCTGTTCTAGATGGTTTTCGGTACCTAATAATGTTTTTTCGAATTATAATCTTCTTGAGCCTTGAGGGATACCAATTCAAAATGATTGTTGTTCCCCTGATCATCAACATTATTGACAAAAATAGAAACATAAGATAAATACCGAATGCTTTCTGTTTTGTAGAATTTCATAAATTTAAATTTAGTACCATTAGTAGATAATCATTTTATTTTTTGCACTCATTACTTTCACTTCAAAAAAGGAAAACGACCATAGGCTATACAGAGAGGAACAAAATAGGTTCTCATTCACCATATATGGTGAATGAGAACAGAAATGAAACCTGGGAACAAAAGAGTAATGAGGTTCAATGTCATATTGGAGGCAACTAATCAGGTCTTTAGGACAGAATACATTGAACAAAATTGATTACCAACCAATCTCAATAGATCAGTGGAAGCAACATTACACTAGGGAACTTAAGGAAGAAAGAAGAACAATACGTCTTCCAGATCATACAACGTACAGAGACAAGAGATTGAAATTTTGGAAAAAATGATTATAAAGGATCATCAGAACTCTGAAAAATAAAAAAGCAACAGGACCAGAAGGATTACCAGCCGAACTGCTCAAGAATGGTACCGATAAATTAAACACATCTTTAAAAGACATTCTTGGAAGATACATAAATGGAGACCATATCTCAATAACATAGCCTGGATAGCTTCCATTCATAAAAAGGGCAGACGTGACCCATACCAAAACTAACAGATGTTTATCTGTCACAAGTACTACTAGTCGACTATGTGGAAAAATACTACAAAGTTTAGTTGACTCAGAATAAGGACACATGAGATGAAGGAGCAGGCAGGATTTCTAAATGTTCGCTCTTGTGTGGACCCTATTTTCAGTTTAACCCAATTAAATGAAAAAAAAAACGGAAACAAACAGAGAAACGCACCTACTCTTTGTCGATCTCACAAAGGCGTATGACACGGTCCCTGTGCAGAGACTCTGACACGTGCTAGAAAAATCACCAATTAACACCGCAATAGTGGCGATCAAACAACTGTATCAGCAGGCTACACAGCCGCATTAAACTAGGAAGAGAAATATCCGATAGTTTTCCAATGACTAAGGGTCTGAGGCAGGGATGCTGTTTGTCACCAACACTCTTCAAAATCTACCAAAACGAAGCTCTTGAATACTGGAGAAGAAGCTGTAATGGTATGGGTATACGGTATACGGATTACAGAGGAAAGAACAGTGTATACGCTGAACTTCGCTGATGATCCAGTGGTTGTGGCAACGGACAAAGAATTCCTTGAGTTCATGGCCGCACGGCTCTTCAAAGAGTATGAAAAATGGGGACTATCAGTGAACGAGAGTGAAACCAAATACCTTTGTGCTGGGCAGAAAGCAGAAGATTTACTGATAAATGACACTGATCGAAAAAAGATCATGCAGAACCTATACGTATTTTAGGTTTCAGATAGACTATATAATAGCACATTCAAATGCATAGTCCTATAATACGGATGTGATCTAGATGATTTATCATTGAACGGAAAGGTTGGTACAGAACCGTAATAAATGTCTAGAGTTACATACATGTGAGTAGTGCCCTCCTTATACCGGTTTCGTCCCGAAATTGGACTCATCAGTAAGGCAGCTGGCACAACTCTCACCGATGCAACTCTAGCCAATACCCTAATCTGGGTAAATGTAGTGGGTAGTGGCTAGAGTTGCATCGGTGTGAGTTGTGCCAGCTGCCTTACTGATGAGTCCAATTTCGGGACGAAACCGGTATAAGGAGGGCACTACTCACATGGATGTAACTCTAGGCATTTATTACGGTTCTGTACCAACCTTTCCGTTCAACATCGGATAACCGTAAAACAATGTCTCTTTATGATTTATTATGTTACAGGTTTCAAAAATTCTCGTGAATATGAGTGGGAGTGTATTTTTTTTTATTTCTCGCGATCTTCATCAGCATAAAAACAAAAATCAAAGCAGCGATGATAATGGTTTATTGAATAAAGCTGGTTGATTATTTATCAAGCTACTATAGATATTCCATAAAATTTTTAAAAAATAAACAAAAATAGAAAGCCTGGTCGGTCAGTCGGAGCTATCTCTGATGGGTGAACAGCCTAAATCACAATCCGAGAGGTCTTCTTCGTCCCAACTGTCATCCGATGAGCCTGTGTTGACTGTGAATGTCAATTCTTCCATTGCCTTATCTAGAAGATGCTCTTTTCGTATGAGCTCGTCCTCGTATTTTGTCGCGTGTTGACAAATATTGAACCACTCTTGCACTGTCACCTCCTGAATTTTTGCCTCTACATCAGCTAGTTTGAATGTTGTGTTTTGTGTCGAAACCCAATTTTTGACCAAGGCCCAAATTTTCTCAATAGGGTTTAGTTCCAAATGATACGGAGGCAAACGTAATACACGGTGCCCATGTCGTTCTAGTAACTCATCTAACTTGTATTGAGCCGGAAAGCGATGTTTGTTTTCCAAAATCACTTTATATAATTCCGTTTTGGTCAACAATGGGTCTGCTGGTAAACCCTTTTCCCTCAACCAATCCAGCATTTCAGCTTTCTTTGAAGAAGTGGTGATATTTTGTTTAATTGGTAGATTATGATAAGCGGCATTATCAATTACTAGTACACATCTATCAGGTAAATTGGGTAATAGTTGATTTTCAATCCAGTTCATGAAATTTTCGTTGTTGATGCCATCGTGGTGATCTCCTGTTTTTGAATCTAGAAAAGAACATTATTATTAGACGTGATATTATAACTGTGGTTGTTGAATTATGCGTATTAAAAGGATTTGAAATAATATACTCTTACTCACCTGATTTGAAAATAAGTAATCCATTATTGATAAAACCGTTTTCGCCTCCAGCGTGAACTATTATCAAATGTTGCCTTTTAGATATTGGCACCGTTAGACCTTTGCCGCTTGTTCGATCATACGGACTCCTTTCCTGCACGTGGCTGCTTTGAATATAGGTTTCACCCGTATAGATTATTTTTCGGCCGTCATTACGATATTCAATGAGCTTTTTGAAAAATGCGACTCGCTTGGCACGTATGTCAAAAGATTCGCATAACGCTTTTCTTTTGTCATGTAGTTTTTGCCATCTGAATCCATTGTCAATCAGTAGACGACGCAAGCTGCTCAAACTAAGTTTTTCTTTCATGAAACCCAATTCATCGACTTTTTTCCATATCCCTGTAATTCGGATATGTATAAGTGGTACATAGTTTTTGCCATATAGGCCACAGTTTATGAAGAATTGAATAATATATTAAACATGACTCTCACCCTGTATTGTCGGCAGCCTTTTATCCATTATATAGAAATCGTAGACTATATCACGAACTGTTTTTATGTCAGTAGAAGTTACAGAATCCAATTTACTTTTCTTAATTTTCCGACATTTTGGTGGCGTCTTGAAAGTTGCGTTCGGTGTGCTAGGATTTTGCCATTCGACTTCCTTGGCCTCTTTACAAATTTTTTGGTAAGTGCCCCTTGACACACCTGTTGCAGCTAGTATTCTTTCCCTAAAATATGTCATTGTTTTCATTGGTACGGACTTACAGAGATTTGGTGACTAGGACACAACCCTAAAATGAAAATGGCATTCTAAGGTTACATTTTTTATTCTCCCATTACACTGATGGTCAACACACATTTTATTGACGAGGGTGAGTGATTTGTTGGGTTTCAGTATCAGTGAATTAAAGTCCAGTTAGTTTTAAAGTGGACGACGTTTCGCAATATATAATTGCATCATCAGGGCGCTGAAATCACAGTCGTCTACAAAATTGCTGGATCGTTAAATAAACAAAAGTTAAAACATTTTATTTCCAGGAATATTTGAGCCAATTGTAAGTAATTTTATTTCATGCTTTACCGTAAAGTATCATTTACCGGATCCAAAACCAGTCCGGTAAATGACACTTTACATCATCAGAGACTGTAAAAAAAAATTACTTGACTACTCCAAAAATGACATTTTGCATCATCAAAGACTGTGAAATTGCTGGCGCCATCTCATGGTAAAAATGTGAGGCGGATTGCCACTCCAAGTGTATGGTTTGACAAGAAAGCACTTTAAACCGATTAAAAAAATTATCACAGTATGAAACAGAGCAATGTACGATACACAGCCGTTAAATGTCATTAAACTACTCGCCTCGTCCATAAACATCTCGACTCGTAATTTATAAAGTCATTTACCGCCTCAGTAACTATTGTTGTGCTGATCACGAATATGAAAAAATGAAAGTCATTAGTAAAGGCAATAGGCAATGTATTATTCGCTGACTGATGACTGAACTAACGTTGTTTACAAGAAGTAGCCAAATTTGTAAAACCGATCACACGCACGCGAAAAAAAAAAAGGAATCAAGAGTGGAATAGTCGAAAAAAGGAGAGTCTTGGCATATACCTATCATCATAATATTTTGTCAGAACCCCGAAAAAATTGATGGTATAGATTATCTCAAAAACTATAGCCAATCTGAAAAAAACACTTTCATTAATTTCATGAATGTAGCAGGCCTGAATAATTCGTTCTAAAATACGTGGCAACAAAAACCTCGCAAAATTTTGTTGACCGGTGTTATTGATCAAAAATTATATAATAGAAAACGAAAATAAATACTTATTATAGGATACACATACCTGAAATTTTTCAAAGGAATGGTAAGCCCTTCTTCAGCTTCTTTTTTCATAAAAGCACACACATTGCTCACTATTTCCTTGGCTTGACTATGTAAAACAAGACCTTTTCCAAGTTTTTTAGAAGACATTATTTCTATCTTGACTGAAGAGATTTGAAGAAAGTTCAATCTGAGACTGAGACTGAGAACTTTCTTGAGAAGGTACTCCGACAGAACCTATAGACATAAATTCAAAGAAGAATGGGTCAATAAACAATATTTCGTACCTGCTTCAAGTTCCAGGTACCAATATTTGCGGTCTTTGTTTAGTATATGACGCTCCTGGCCCATACTTCTTTGATTCTACATATTTATTTCTACCTGCTTCAAGTTCATTTTCAATTTTGATAAAAACGCATTGTCACAACTGCAGCGTTGCCAACGATTGAGGCGTGATAGACGTACAAACCTGAAATAGTTTCACTTCATTCGCACCAATTATACAGGGTGAGATATCATATGTGGTACATGAAGTCAATCTGGAATTGACTGAGGAACCCAAATATATAATAATATACAGGGGCGCTACTGAAGTGAAGCTATTTTAGGTTCTGTCTATCATGCCTCAGCAGCGGATTTAAGAAATGTGGTTTCAAAAATCGACTATATCCCGTCTACAAACTATTGGCCCACCCTGTATTTATGTGATAAAATCAAAATAAATAAATGCTCGTGTACGCCTTTGACGTGACGCTCCTGGCCCATACATCTTTGAATTTAGCTCTACCATTGACCAAATTTTGAAAACGATCCTTTTTCCGTTGACGTCTAAGGCATAGAGAAAAAATTAACCGTGGCACACCCTGTCTATGCCGTCAATATGGAAACAATCTCGAATGTTGATTGAAAGAATGTTGTGTTCAGTAGATGAAAACGTGATTAAAGCAACCATTTTTTGTTCTTAACAAAATGGCTCTGAATCTCTGAATCCCCCAAATTAATTAAAGAGGAAACTTTTTTTGGTGTGGGTGAAAGGAAAATCCTTTTTGTCTAGTTTCTCCCAAAATTAAACTTCACTGCACGTCCGGCTTCGTTCCTAAGGGAACGAAATATAATTTTTGGAATAACTAGACAAAACGTGAAAAAAAATTGGATCGTTAATTCTTGCAAAACTATAAATACGTCCGACTACTAAAGGTTTTTATGAGATAATAATACATAGGTAATTGTACATTTTGCTTCAGAGTTGAATTTGCACCAAAAAGGTGCTGATTTTCAGTTTTTTTTTTTTTTTCTCAACATTATATTTGTATTGTAGTAAAATCTGTGATTTAGAGGTGAGTTCGAGTATTCGCTCTGAACGCTCCGAGCGCGAAATTTTCCATTTAAGCGCGTACAATTTTTGGCGCTCCGAGTGTTCAGAGCCAATACTCGAACTCACCTTGGTTATAAACCGGAACAGAGATTTTGTTTAATTTTTTTTTGCGACGTCATTGTGTTTAAAACAACAACTAGCTGCTATAATAATAATTATAGATTTTTGTTGTACATACACTTCAATTATTATGTATGTAGGTTTTCATCTACCTACTGAACATGATCCTGCGTTGTTCGTTATCGGGTAGTTTTTAATGCATATAACCGACCTCTTTTCCTGGACTAAATCGTGAAATGCTATGCGGGATGTAAAATTCAAACGGTTGAGTAATGAAAACTTGGGGTAATGACAGAAAGTAAGGTCGAGGAATGCGGAAATGCTTCATAATTATTTCATTTGGCATGGATTATGATTATAATATATTTTGGGTATAAATCGATTAAATTGAAAATAAATGTAAAAAATAATATAAAAATTAGAAATGACTCATTAAGCATGTTGGTCAACTAAAAGGTTGTACTATGTGAGGACAATTTCGGTCGGTATACCGTATTTACTTAGTCTGTTGTGACAAATTGAAATGAAGTAGATGAGTTGCGACGGGTGGGTCGTAAATTTCAGTACCTCGTTTTATTACAAACTTCGCCATTCGAAGTTCAGGTGAATTGAATGCGAACTCATGATAGTTTTCAAAATGTCTTTATTTTAGTTATATGAGGATTTACACACCTTCACTTACCTTCAAATTAAAGAAGTTTTTTTATACAATGATTAAAGTAAGTGGAAACCAACGTGTGTTTCTACTGATATGGAAATATAAAAACATTGTTTGACTGCCTGACAGTAGTGGTCAGACTTTATTTTTCGATTTTTTAATTTCTTTACATTATTAAAAGAAATAGACAGTATCACTACACTTAGTATTTTTGAATGTATGGTCTAGCGAATTTCTGTCATTAAAAAATTTTGTTTTGTAATATTAACTTTTGCAATACATGAAATAGGTCTACAATTTTCTAAAGAATCCAAAAATTAAATAATATACAGGGTATTGTATTTGAAATAACAAAGTTGGTATGATTGAGCCACAGCTACATGACACACCCTGTATAAAATGTCTGCTGGAAAAAATGTACAACTAAAAATATCAGTCGACGTGTCCCAGCGTTTTTTCGAAAGCGTCCCTTATCATTAGTTATCGAATTTATTCCATTTGGCTGTTCCTCACTGTATAAAAGTATTATGATTAAAATAGGTCATCATAGAAATAGACAGACAATTGAAAAATGAATTGAGTGGCTAATGATATGAAAATAGATAAATCAGAATAAATATTAATAATATTTATGAAAATCTATCATCCACAATACATTCTGTCATATTTTGCCAATTTTATATCCTCAATTTAACCTCAGTCAAGATATTCCTTGTTTGCTTTCGTAATTAACTGTCAAGCTTCCCTCAAAATATTATTCCGCCGTGGCCAGTTTTGTCTTTGAAGTTTTCCGTTTTGAATTTTTTTCAGAGCGAAAATTCATCTCCCTCAAAATTTTCCTCACTTTATTTTCACTTTTTCAACCATGTTTGGAATCAGCTCATCCTTTTCAATTTCTGATGACATCATTTTATCCAAGCAGGTAGATATTTCATTGTTTAATCAAGACGAGTGTATGATTCTTCTGCTGACATCTTCATTTTTCATTTAAGCAGTTTTTTTCTTCCTGCTCTACAAATATATGTTGATTAGTTTCGTGCACAAGTCGGTATATTGTTGACTAAACTCCAGTCTATTAGAAATCATTTCTACTATTTTTGTAACCCCGAAAGTTGAGTTTCAGTGTCGAAGAGCATAGAACACATTGAGAACAATATTTTTTGGTTTAAAGAAAGCGCACGTTTCACTTCCTAACTCGTTTATTAGCAACAAATCCAGAAACATCAAGTACCTAGTCATTTTCAAGAGCGAATCTCCCCAACAACTGCCAGGAAATAAAATTTCAAAAGGGTTGAAGAGCTAGAGAAACCGGGTTAGTAAGAAAAGTTGTAGATTTTTTTCCGAACCACAAGGAAGTGTAGATAGGAATAGGAAAACAGTTGAACGTCGCATCGAATCTCACAACTTCGCAAAAACCTCGAAACATTGACTTAAAAATTCTTGAGACTAACCTCCTTCAACATTTTTGAAATTATAATGATTATCGAATATAGTTTCTAAAATATTTCAATTCTATGAAACCTTTCTTTTTATACACTCAAAGAATTAAGTGGGTCAAATCAACAAAAAAAACCATATGAAATCGGGCCTATCTAGTTCAACGTTAAAATCAACCAGAAAAATATTGTTAAGCAAAGATTGTCCCAGTACTTTCTTTTTTGTTTGAATTAAGGTAAAAGCATTAGTTAAACAACTTTTTTTCATTGTTACTCTACAATCTTATTGTTTACTCAATCGCATAAAAGTTTAGTAACAGAATATATTTATGACGGAACATCGAAATAGTACATTTACAATTATTATGTGTTTTAACAATTTTTTTAGTTCACTGAATGTACTTTTAGTAAGATGACATGAGAACGATTCTTCAACAGTATTTTTGTTCGCCAATTTTGTTTTGCTTGATTGACAAAAAGAATTGTCACCTTATCAATTTATTGTTTATTAAACTTATTTTGATTGATAAAAAGGTTGCTAGCAGGCTGAAGCAGAAGTGTGATAAATAAAAAGTGATGAAACTTTTGAACAAAAGTCGTTTTTATTTCATAACAAAAGTAACATTCTCTCAATACATAAACATGAAACAAGACAAATTATTCTTACCGGATGGTTTCTAATAACAATAGATAATTAAACTTAAATTGATAGATTCTGGTACACTTATACTTAATAACTTTGATTATATGGGTAGGTTCTCTTTTCGTGACATGGGTATGATATTATAAAGTGATACATCCAAAATGTTTGCAACAAATGGGATTTTTTTTTAAATGAACCACAAATTTAAAAAAACCCATTTGTTGTAAATTCTTTGGATGGCACTGTATATCTTATTATTACCTATCCGGTTAGACCCTGCACCTACCTATACGACCTACTACTAAAACTATACTACTTATAAGTATTAATAATATGAGAATGTATTGTTAATTTCACCTCATAGCTACATTCTTCATCATCAAAAGAGGTAAAACCAATTGTGGGGGAAGTCGGTGGGCTAGACACAGTAAATAGAATTCCCAGTTTACGTAGTCTTTTGGTGTGGTTTTGGTATCTGTCATATAGTCGACCAGATGGAATATTTCCAATTTTTTTATAGTAAATATACTGAAAAGAATAAAATATACATAGATCAATTTGTTCAAATCTGTTTAGTCAAATACCCACCTTTCTATCGTTAAAATATTTTTCTATGTCAGCAGCTACACATTCGAACATAGGTCTGGAAATTTTAACAGAATTTTGCATATACCAACTTATAACAGCTTCAATAACTATTTTTCTACTAGCATCACTAGTTGGTACTGTTTTTAATAACATCTCGAAGATTCTAAAAGTTTTTATGCTATTCAATAAATTTGTTGATATATCTATCGTTCACTTACAAAATTGTTATTGACCATAGATCCCGTCGTAGTGCTCACACTGATAGAGCTATAGAATGTGAGGTATCCAATAAACTTCGATCTGAAGTCTCCCCTTCACTTTGTGTATTCGTTGTGCAAGTTGACCATGTAGTGACATTCTAAGATAAGATTTTATCGGTAAAATACCCATTTTTCTTTGTCGGGTAATCATATCTCCAGCATGCATAAGATTTGAAATTTAATGTCGTTATTGCACATATCCAGCTAAAGTTATCCCCAAATAACGGACACTCAAGAAAAAAAAACGAAAAACACTCGGACCCGTCGATTTTTGTCTTGAGAGAGAAATATTTTGCGTCTTTCTTCAACTTCGCAACTTTACCCCCTAAGCGGTGGTGAGATTAACCCCCAAAATGTTAAATGGAAAGAGGGGTTGAGTGATACCTCATTTTAAAGGCCCTTTGGCCCTGAGTACAACTGCCGAGTTTCAAGTCTCTGCTGTCATTTCTGTTGATATGAGCTTATCAAAATGTTCTTTTTTTTGGATAATAGATTAATCACAAGAGATATAGCTTCTCCATCATATCCCCTTAGCTTGGAGAAGTTAATTCTTGCGATTGATGTATTATCCAAAAAAAACATTTTGACAATCTGTCTGGGTGACTTGAAACTCGGCATTTATAATCTGGGCCATTCAACATTTTGGGGGTGAATCTTACCAACGCTCCGTTATTTTAGGTGGATACTTTTAGTTGGGACGCCCTGCGTATATCTGAATTAATTCTTCTGTCTCGAATTATCATAACAAGTTATCAACAAATCGGGTCTTGATACAAAAAAAAATATATTAGAAATGATAAAGTGGGAATTCATCATTATCGCATAAAATGATATCATATACTTACGTTTTCAATTGTTAATTTATGTCGGAATTCAATCCTGACTCCTAACTTATAACCTCGTAGTAGGTCCTTGAGTTCATCCCCACTCATGTTCAAAAGTCTCTGTCTTGTTATTTCTTCTGCTGTAAAATCAAATACATAATAATATGTAATACAATATTTCTAGATTTGATATTCAAATTCTGCTATATTGTTCAATGCATATGTCGCTATTATTATATAGTTGCCACCAATGATATTGCATGTTATTTTTCACATTATAAAAAAATGATAAAAACTCCTCAGATGCACGCTATTCTATCTCCCAATATTAAAGCGAAAAACCCCAGTCTATCTATACAGGGTGTTACAAATTCGATGGAATAGCATCACTATCTTGATGACTATAAGAAATAGAGAGTTGTTTAAATTAAAGCAAAGTTGCACATTTTTTTGCTCACCAATATTCCCTTTTTGAAAATTCAAGAAATTTAAAACCATTCCAAAAAAATCCTTTTTTTTACATATTTCTAAATGAATGTCACATCCTCGTTGCTACTTTTTTCCCTCTACAAAATGACACTACTAGTTTTAAGATCAGACGTTTCGTGTTAGAGTAGCCATCATCAACTTTTTTTTTTAAATTGTCGAAATTCTTGTTTCTAGCGTAGTGACGTTAAATGTCGATTTTGAAGAATTAAACAATAATTATTAAAGAATAAAGATCCCAATTACTTTTTGATAGGATTACAAATCATCTAGATGTATTGTAGGTAAATCAATCTGATTAGATAGGTATAGGTGGTACTTACACTTTAGTAAATCAAATAAATATTCGAAACCTCATTGTCTCAATAAATTCCTCAATTCCAAATCGTCTTCACTACGGATCCAACATGGGCAGATAAATTTGAGCATGTTGGAACAACTACTGAAGACGATCCAGCACAGTCACTTGAGGTTGCAGCAGGTGTTCCAGTAATAGAACTGACTAGTAAGTCAGTATAGTCCAAATCCAAACCAGCTTCCATTTCTTACCACAATCAAAAAGTAAATTTACTCTTTGCCACAACTTTAAATGCACTTGAACAACAATCGATCACTAATCTAAAAAATATAAAGTAGCCAACCAAACGCATCTGCCTTCAGAACGAAACTAAAAACTGAAAAAGTGAAAAATTCAAATAGAAAAAGAATGCAAACCAAACACTAGGCCGCCGATGGGCAAAAAGTTGATTGTAGCCCGGTTTACGAGATAGATTTGAAACACATTTGTATTTACGCAAACAAACCATGGTTGATTCCACTTCACATTTGAAGAAGGACAATAGTTAATAGTTCTTGCACTTGTCATAGTTGATATAAATTACAATTTCAAAGTTACACATACTATTTTTAGATTGCCGTAACGAAACTTGACAAAATCAAAGTTAAATTGACAAAATAATGATAAAATTTACTTACTTCATAGGTTATTGTTGAAAATGTTTCTCAACAACAATTTAGAAGTTGAGTTGACAATTCTATTTTGTTAAAAAATACTATAAAATCATTCAATTTAACAATTTTCTCTATTTTGTTCATGAAACACATTTTATTGTCGAATTAACCAATATTATTTCTTTGAGTGTAGATATAGATAGGGTGAGTGTGAAAAAATACTTGGGTATTATGTTGGATGCAAATCTTAATTTTAATAATCATGCTGATTATATTAGTTCTAAGATGGCAAAGAAAAGCTACTTTCTTCAGAGAATTGGTAAAAATTTATCTGTTTATGTAAAAGTGTTGTTATATAAGACCATCATATAGCTCCGCATTTGGATTTTTGTTCAACAATTATGTATTCATTGTCAAAAGGGAAGATTGAACAACTACAAAAAAATTCAAAATCGATGTATGCGTACTATACTCTTCTGTGATAAATATACACCAATACAATGTATGCTTGATACTTTAGACTTTATGAATGTAGAACAAACAATTTTATTTAAAACGTATGTATTTATATATAAGATGAAGAATGGAATGGTGCCTGAATACCTATCTAAAGATTAAGTTTTTGTTAGTGATGTGCATAATTATAATACTAGGAATACTGAACACTTTTATGTAACTACACCAAGACTGTCTAGAACAAATAATAGTTTATTTTATAAGGGTCTTGTACAATATAATCATCTACCACTTAGTGTAAAAAAATCCTCCAGTCTCGGTAATTTTAAAAACAGCCTAAAAGTTCATCTCAGGCGTAACATGTGATAAAATATGTAGGTAAATAGTATGGTTTATAACTTTTGTATGTATGTGAACATTTATGTAGTGATTAACGATGTTCAGTTCATCATAATATCACTTGATTTGTGTACAGCTGTGCTTAATAAAGATTATCATTAAAGATTATTATATTATTTTTTTTTCGTTCCGGGTAGTGGAATTTTGCCAACGTGGGAGTTATCGAATGAGTATCTAAACACTACCCACTGGTACCCACTTTCACTTGATACAGGAAGTTGATATTTGACTGTTATTACTGGGAATAATATAATTCAACAAAATATGGTATTGAGTGTTTTTGAAACAAACCCACGAAACGCACCAAAATTATCTATGTATGTATGTATATATAGCTAATCAGATTCCGCAATCTTTCTTCAATAATCCCTCATTTTCGGAATCACTTGCCCGGATTAGAATCCAAGTACCTATTCTTGAAGAGATTGGTATAATAAAGACAAATATTCCAAACTTCCTTAATGGTTCTCAGAAGGAACCAGGTAATGAAATTGATTTACTTAATGTAGCTTTGTTGCTTCAGAGTAATGCCAAAAACGCCTCTATTGTAACGTTGTGTCATGTAGATGCCATTTATGGAGTCGGTATTCCAAATAATATTGATTTGATGATTTAACTACCTAGTTCCTGATGGTCAGACGGTTAACTGACCATTTTGGACACAAATAATAATTAATCTAGGTGATGGTTTTTCGAAATACTCCTGACTTGATAAAATAACCCCAGTTCTTTTATGCACTGGAAAAATTCCAAGCTATCCAAGATGTTCGACAAAAACATGAACAATTGCGTGATTCTCGCGTTTTATTTGTTTTTTTGGGAAAAGTAAGATTTATGATTTTAATCTAACTGGCTCTTTTTAAATAAATCCAATTTCAACACAGCCAAATCAGCTTCAGCCTCTGCTTTTTTTCGTTCTGCATATGCTGTCAGCAGCTGTTCCATCTCTATCTTCATACGAATGCCATGAAGTTCTTTTTGCTGCTTGATGCTGTCTGTCATTTTTTCTATTCTTAAATCTTCTTGTTCTGAATTGAATTGATGATTATAATGAGAAATATCCATGTTATAGACAATACTCACGGTTTTCAGGTGACGTCGATGAAGGGGAAGGCTCATTTACAATACCAACTGGAGAATTGTTGACCCGGTCTATTAAACATTAAATTAAAATTGGGCTACAATTAGATTTATTATAAATTACCAGACGATGATGGAGAAAATACATTGTTTGGGTCTTCCTCCGCATCAATTCTCTCTATTTCGGATGTTTCTGAGAAAAAAAAATGATTTAGAAAATTGCATGCGCTAGGTTGAGAAAAGTGAAACAATTGTTATACCAAAGCAAAGTTTACTATCTTTTCGAAAACGCCGTCGTTTTTTGCGTGAGGCCATAAATCATAGTCATTGCTGGTTCACGAGCAAATACGAGGGGTCGGGCGACGAATTTATTTCGAATGAGTTTACAAGGTGCACTCGAAATGAATAGAATAATGCAATAGCAAATGTATGTATTTTGGTTTTGAAAAAACAAACATTTTTTTTAATTTGTTTCTTTTTTTCCATTTATATTGTCAAACATAAAATAATCCTAACATTCTATATTCAATATTTCATCTCATTTTATTTTGAATAATTTCACAATATGGAGGAAAATGTGCTTGATAGAATTTTCTCGATGTCGAAAATTGAATTAAGTACAATCTATAAGTAATCTATTTAAATATTGCAACAATTGCGAGCAACGATCTAGCCTATGAGCCAAAGTTGTTTTTTAAAATATGATTTCCGGAATAATTTGATTGACCATATCATAATATAATCGTTTTTATAATTAAATGTTGACTTGAAAAAGAAATTGCTAAAATTTGGGATGAACGATTAGATTAGCTGAGTTACCTTTACGAAAATGAAAGAAGGGAAAATTGGGAATCAAATGAAAAATACAAATAGTGTTTATTTACATACAAATTTAATTCTAAATAATAATAATTAGGTACTACATATTTTGCAAAATTTTCAGTTTTGGATTTTGCTTATCCCTTTTTTGGGTCCTTAATGAAGTGTTTGCAAATTTTAAGGAGTAATAAATTCGTACCCTTGTATATAGCGACAACAAATAGTCATGTGGGAAACTGGGACAAGGATGAGTATATGGTATAGTAGAAAACATTTCTTTCAACTTAAATCCTACACTATCCTGCATTGAATCTATATGTATTATATACAATATAATGAAAACATCATACCTTCATGTCGTAGAAGTAACTTTGTAGGAACGGCAGTACTCAATAAACGTTTCCCAGACAAAGTGATTGAATTTTCATCAAAATGAATGCTACATATTCTGATGTTGAAAGCTTCTTTAGGTGTTACGTTTGCATACTTATGCTCTTCAACAAATCCTAGGACGTCTTTCCATTGCTGACACCTTAAAATAACGAAGATTTCAATAAATGTCACAATTTATCCAGCAATTTATACATTTAATACTTGAACAAAAAATAATTTTGAGTTTCAGATTCTCATAGGCTTTAATTAAGTTTATAGCTTACCTGACAGGATCCTTGGGAAAACGAAAAAACGAAAATTGTCTATTAATCACACTATGATTGTTACATGAATCCACACAACAATAACTTCCATGAGGAGCCATCGCACACAAATAAAAACACCACAAATAAGTTCCACAAAATAAAATTTAGGGACACTATTTTTTGACGCACTCGATACAACGCTTGGCTGAGCCACCGTGTAACAGCCAACTGATAAAATGACCAGCCCGGCTGGGAGAACGCCGGGCGAGATGAGGTGGGAAGGCAGGGGGCGGAATTTCGGGCTGGTCGAGAGAGTATGAGCAGACTTATTGGAATATAATATAGACTTTGGTTATACCTTGCCCACATGTATTCACTTGGGTCCTTTGTTCATAGACTCTTGTTGAGTTCCATGGGCCAGTAAATTTCAAGTCTGTAGTCGCCTTTCTTATTCTACAAAAAAAGATGAAACTCACACAAAATTTATATTTTCTGGCATTTCGAGAAAGTACATTCAGGCAAGACGTGATTATTATTCATAATTATAATATTATAATATACCTATACTTATAGAGAAATTTAAATTAGGAAGCCTTCCTGAATCTTCTCATACCTAATTAACCAATCATAATCATTTCTACCTGTGTTTTAAATTGGTCCATAATTTTTTGAGTTGTCTCGCATTCCTCGGTGTATTTATTGAGGCGTGGGCATTATACTCTGTGGCAATCTCTTCCCATCCTCTCTGCTTTTCGAAAGTACTTGTGATGTCCGATCTTTTGTTTTCAACTACATTTTCGTATTTGTCAACTAGAGACGTCAACAGTAATTTCTCATCACGGGTAAATGGTTTTCTTTCCCTGTCTAGATAATTGAAAATTTGAGTGAAAGTTTCAATGAAAAAACGTACGTAGGTACTTACCTAAGTTCATATTATTCAACTAGGAACTTTCAAAAGTCTCACTAAACAATGCCAACTGGCAACTGCCAACCAAAGTACAAAATGATATAATAACCTCTTTTAGTCCCAAGCATTGCTTAAGTAGAGAGCGAGAATAAACTTGAGTACGTCTCAGTCAACGCATGCGCAGTTGCATATCTGGTCAAGTTATGTCTAGGCATTTATTATTATCTTATTCCAATCTAAGATGTTTTTAAGCCTGAGGTCATCTCAACTGATCCTTCATGTAGATAATGAAAATAATGGAAAAATGTATATTAAAAATTGTTCAACATTCTTAGCTGTCATATATCGAGACCAAGGATTTTAATTCTTAGTTGAAACTAATCCTACTCTCCCGTTTTATAATTTTATCATTTTTAAAACAAACATCAAACACAACAAAATAATTTGAACTTAAAATACAAAATTTTGTTTTTTCACGACTATCACATAAATGAACGAAAATGAAAGCATACCCTACTAGTTGCTAGGCAACGAGTGGGAAATGAGCATCTGACACCTCCAAAAAAAAAATACAAATCGATATAGATTATACAATAGTGATTTTAATTAACAATCGTGGAAAAAGTAAAGTGTAAAACTTGCATGGAATGGCCATTTCATATACTCGTGAGAAATGAGTGTCATTCCATGTGCTTGTTGAAGTTATTCATTATATTTTGACCCCCACCTACAGCTCTTATTATGAGTGGTGGAACGTAGTATCTTTTGATGATGGCGGAAATAAAAAATGAACTTTACAACATTGAAAACAACATTCTAATGGAACACGCGGTATTTTATTGGCTAGAAGTAAAAGGATAGATCTTTTTCTTTTGATTCCAAATATCCCTGCCCCCTGGACTAATACGGTAGAATCCAGATCAACGTATTGTAATTTTCATGAGACTTGGAACTTGAATAGGGCAAAAACGACTGAACCAAATACCAACATACATATGTGATATATTTGGAATCAGAAAAAAAGATCGATCATTTTGGCCATCAACATACAGGCGTGTTCCATTAAAAAAATATAACTTCATCAGTTTTTTCAATGTTGTGAAGTCGATTTTTTATCCCCGCTATTATCGAAAGATACTACGTGAAAAAACCTGAAACTTTTGTATTTGAAGTTTCTTTCTACCACTCATAATAAGAGCTGTAGGTGAGGGTCAAAATATAATGAATAACCCTGTACAATAGGTATACTATTTTTTTGTCCAAATCTATTTTATTTTCATAATTTCCTTGGACATTAAAAATAAATAAATGTCGTTGTTTTAAAAACAAGAGTTAAATAAGAATAACTAGATATATGCGTGATTAAAACATGTCTAATCTCGATACACCCTGTATACCACATAATAAGGTAACTTACCTTTCCAAAAGAATTATTCTGCTGTCGCCTCTATGGCACCCTATTAAAGGATAAGGTAATGATACCATAAACCCTAACAGTAATTTGCAAATTATGCTTCTTGGTATTATACCTATCTTTTGTAACAGGTTGTTTTAAAACATAATGCAGGTAATGAGATTTAACAGAGGATTTAGTTTACTTGTGGACTTCTTACTAAAAGTTCAACATTCGATTTGGGGGTGCGATTGAAAACACATCTCTCAGTAATATTGTGATAAGTTGCTTATGAAGCTATAGTGTGATTACCTGACAGAAATGGATTGGTTCAAGGTAAGTTTAGACATTTATTTGAATGAATTTGGTTTTGATTTTTTTTTAAATAGCACCATTTTATAATAAGACTAATGGAATGCCTTGTATATTATTGGATATTTATAGATTCTACTCAAAATTCTAAGTATATTTTATAGAGCACATAGCACATCAAACATGCAACAGACCAAAATTTAGTAGTCTATTATAGGTATGATCGCAATAATAAAAATGGTTTACATTTTGACATAACGTCTTGAAAATACTTTGACACATCACAGAGTTAAGTATACAATTCATGTCTTTGATTGTCGGTATGAGAACTTTTTAATTTTTGCAATATGTTTCCACGTCATTTTCTCACAAACCATCGAAGATAGGTATATGATATGCCAAATCATATACAGGGTGCGACAGATTATTCCAGTTCATGCATGGGCATCTCAGTTATTATAAGAGATACAGGGTCGATTAAATAGATGCAAAGCTGCGCATTTTCAAGCTCAACAAAATGCCATTTTGAAATTTGAAAAATTCCGACCAATTCCAAAGATATTCGAAAAAAACCGAAATTTCGCAAAAACGTCATTATTTCCTGAGTTTATTCGGGAAGATATTTCAAAATGAATTGCACTTTCTCATTACCACTTTTTCTCCTCTACAATATGGCGCTATCAAATTGAAAACCTGTCGTTTCGTCTTTGAGCGGCCATCATCAAGTTCATTTTTTCAAATACGGACCTGGATTTTTATTTTATTTTTAGTTATATTTTGATGTCCTTAATGCATTGAGGTATAGCGACCGTCGAAAAACATAATCATCTAAAAAATAATACAAGACAAAATCAGCTAGGCAACTCTTGTCTCCCTAGCTCATAGTTTGGTTTATAAATTCATCTTTATTCGACACGTTATTATGAGAAAACATGCACAACTAACCAAAACTAATTGACTTAACCAAAATCGAAATAACATCCACTAACGATACATTTGATGAAATTAAATTAAATCCACAAATGACATGAAAAAAAGTACATGTAAAAACTGAATCAATGTTTGCAAAAGTGTTCAAAAATATTGCCATTTTAACAAAATATTCAAAATAACAATAATTATAGGTGAATAATAATTGAAAATATCGAGGTTGCTAGGGCAACCTATTACTCAACACCCTCATCTAATCACCTCAATGCCTCAAGCCCTCATGGACTTCAAAAGATACCTAAAAATAAAATAAAAAAATCTAGGTCCGTATTTGAAAAAATAAAGTTGATTTTCAATTTGATACCACCATCTTGTAGAGGAGAAAAAGTGGCAATGACAAAGTGTAATTTATTTTAAAATGTCTTTTCCATCAAATGCAGGAAATAATGAAGACTTTTTTGCGAAGTTTCGGTTTTTTTCGAATATCTTCGGAAGTAGTCGGATTTTTTTCAATTTCAAAATGGCATTTCCGTCCACACGCAATTTCGTCATATTTCGCTGACTAGTTTTCGTGATGTTGGGGTTTTTGTTTTTAGAGTCATGATGAGGTATTATAGTAAATAATCATAACGGAAATCCTTGAATGCAACATAAAACGAGGACAGACAAATCAGTGAAGTGAGAAGATCTTATATTCTAGAGTCGACGCTGAGAAAAATCTTTTTAAAAATGAGTCGAGAACTCAACGACCAAATCGGTGGATTTTAATCTCTACATATCCTGGCTTTTTTCTTTTTTCAATGTCCAGAGCACTATTATTTTTCAATGCGCACGATTCCCTACGCCCATGCGCACTATTGCTCCATAGGTTGGGGAATTGTGCGCGAATGAACTTTCGTACTTTTGATATTTTTTGTCATTAGAGGTAATTGGTAAGTCAATTCTGACATACTCATTGATAGTACAATATGTTAGGCGTCTATTACTGTATACCTTCTTTTTATATCATTTCTGAAGCAGCAATCAAGTCAATCTTCCCTTAGATGCGCACCATTCCCCCACTCTCCCCTACATAGTTCATGATATCCGGACATAACCGATTTTTCCAAAGTCCTTTTTCATTTTGTTCTGAATTATTTATTTGAAGAGATCATTTATCAAAAACGAACGAAACATTTCCATGGCCATTCTTTCTCCCCTTCAAGAAAGTGCAGTCAAAATTGATATTTGACGTTTCAAATATTCACTGCCATCATCAACTCTTTTCCTCAAATACGAACTAAATTTTTCCAATTTATTTTTGAATAACTCTTCTTCCTAAAAAAAAATATGTAACACACCACACTTGAAACTTTACCTATAATTATTTCGAGTGAGAAGAAAATTGGTGGGAAAGCAGTCAGTAATAGAGTTGGGCAGTTAGATGCTCAGTTTATTGCAAAGTCAAGCTTTCGGGAGACGATTTCCTCCATCAGGACAACTAGTGAGAAATGGACAATAATAAATACAACGCATAAACAATAATTAAATATACCAATTATGAGTGAATAAAAAACACTTATCACTCATGTGAGGAAGATATACAGAAACATTGAATGTTGTACATATAGTGTGAATAAAATGAATTAGACGTAGCACTAGACATAACTAACTTAATTGGTGGTTGAAAGATAAGAGATGAAATGTGAAATGATAGAGTGTTTGATTGTTAAAGAAGTTAAAATTGTAGTTTGAAATGAATAAAAAGAATAAGTTTTGGAATAAAATGTGATTAAAATAGATAAAACTGATAAATAGGACAATGTACAGACAGACATTTTGGCACTAGTGGACACAAAGAGAATAAAACCAATATATAAAAAACTGAAAACTACAACCTGTATTTATTATTGTCCATTTATCACTAGTTGTCCTGATGAAGGGACGAAATTGTCTTCCGAAAGCTTGACTAGCAATAATCTAACTGCCCAACTCTATTACTAACTGCTTTCCCACTAATTTTCTTCTCACCGTAACCGTACCAGTAACCAATTCATTCACTGTATAATTATTTCAACATTTAAAACATCAAATTTTTATTGAACATTTTCAAAACTGGTTCAGCAATATAGCGTCACAATAATTAAATAATTAAATTGATTAAGTAAGATGAAGAAGAGAAAAAACTCACTGTGCAAAGTCAAATGAACACAGGAGAAAAATAAGATCATATGAACCTGAACTCCTCATCGTAAACTTCGCTCATGGCAATTTTGTTTGAGTCCATATAACTGAAATATCCTTCGATCGATTTTGTCTATTTTTTTAGGGTTTGAAGCACTTGAGAAGGATGCATCGAAATAGACTCTACATTTACCTTGTAATTTTCTTTTCCTCCAAAAGATAACACCATCAGATTTTTGATCCGACGTTTCGTCCGTTTCCAATTATCATAAATTTACATTGTGTCTATAAGCTCGAAACGTCGAATGAATGTCAAGTCAAAATTAGAATCCAATAACAGCAGAGCGAAATTGTTCGACCATCGAGAAAAAAATTATGATATTTCCTCGAAAAAAAAAAAACATAGTTTATCAACATATTCGTTTTTTGAATAATTTAAACGGCATTTAATTGAGTTCCAAGAAGCGCAACTTTCCCTTGATCAAAGCTTTCCCGGTACGTCGATCCTTCTCCGCTACCGTTTCCAAGATACCTATATTTAATATAAAAAAAAACCTATTTTAACAAAATGTAGTCAATAATTATTCAAATTTTATGGCAGATGTATACTTTAACTTATTGGGATACTTGATCGATGGGTGGCAAGTCAAATTATTGATATTCGCCATTTTGACTATTTACAGGACTGATGGGTTGTTAAAAATAAAAAGTAACGAATATGATGACAAACGATTTTGAAGTCGGGCATGGGAATTCGTTGGTCGGGCACCCAAATGCCCCTCTCTAGCTACGGCCCTGTGCCCACAACACCCAACTATTGGACACCCTGTATTTTATTTGATTCGAAGCTAGTCTCGTTCGCACGCCACTTTGGAAGCCATTTTTTTTTCTCAGTAGGTACAGCAAATTATGACTACTAATCCTCACCCCAATTTGACTTGATTATCTATCATTTTTTTAATCTACAGAGTGACCCATTTGATAGCATGCCACCTCCATGACATTTTTATCTATGAAGCGATGATATTATCATAAAGTATTCTAATATCAATTCCTTGCTTAAAACATTTTATTACCTACTTATGTTAATTCAAAAACTATATTCAGTATGCGGCACTTTGAGTCAGAATCACCAAATAAAAGCCAAACCAACTCAAACATCTGTTTGATACGAGACTTACGGGGGCGACAGTCACAGAAACAGTTTGAGCGTCAAGGGTATTTTATACTTTGTCTGTCGCCCTAATAAGTCTCGTAGCAAAAATATCTTCGCGCGGCTACGAAAACGATTGGCAATCGACCGGCTCTCATTTGATGATGTGTTCAAAGTGCCGCGCTGCAGTGACCCGGCCTTCTATATTTCCAAATAGCATTTTGACTTCATATTACGTAATATTACGTTAACCTTCCATCACTTGACGTTGCACGTGACCTCCGCTCGACGACTAAAGACCGCAATTTGCATCTAAACGGGGCCGGGGGTATAAAAATCCTGGTCGTGCCGACGACGGCACCTGAATTCTCATGTACAAGTCTTTGACTGTAAAATTACGTCGCGAAGACGACTTAGATTTGACTTGGATCGTGTTTGACAGATTTAGTTGCAACAAGAATTAATGTTACTTGGGTTGTTATATGTTCGGTGGTATTACGAAGAGGTACCAAACATCGATTGAAACGAAATATGAATAATAATTGGTGTTTCCGATATCTGGTCTTTTCTTTATGAAAATCAGGTTTCGAACTATATTTTATCATCACAAATGTATCGATTCTGTAATGCTATTGGAATATTTCCATGAACGCTTTTCATGATAATTTGACGATTCAAGGATAGTTTACAGTAAAAGTAAGAAAGTAACACTCCCAGCTATTCACTTCACTTCAGTAGTTACCTAGTATCTTTCTAGTACTACTCAAAGAAAATTTTGAAAATCAACCTTGACAATGAAAACAAAAAACTGCAGCTGCCAAATTACTGATTGATTTTTTTTTTAATTTCCAGATCCTGTTTTTAATTTTATTGGCGACAAGCTGTAGCGGCACCCCATCCCCGCTAGAAAATGTCATTATCAATTTCACGGAAGCAATTCCATCAACAGGCCATGATGCCACATCTTACACGATGGAAGTTTATCCTGACAAGATAAGACAAATAATAACATTCACTGACTACATCAACATCTTCAAGCTGATTGGTATCCGAAAAGATGGCTCCATCAACCGCTCAAACGATGACTCCAACGATATTAACAAGATTTTTATGAACGTTGAATCTTCTCTGTCAAGATCAAGTATTCAAAACGATCTGGACACTGAAACAAATTCTTTGTCGCCGAAGGCTAAACATGATAGAAGAACCCCACATGTCAAACCTGAAGAGCTGCATGATAATCACCTTCCTAAAGTTAAAAATCCTGAGCTGTTAAATCGTTCCAGAAGATCACTGGGTGTGAGAAATTTGATACGAGGAGGGTGGATCGGGGTTGCTCCGCCATGTGGACATCAGCATCAGGAAGTACTACCTCATCACCGGGTACAAACTCATATCAAATATGCCAATCAAGCTCCGGCAGTATATGGTGTTCCTTATGGGACTTTACCAAGAGTACCATTTAAAGTCCACGATACGTATGGCGTTCCTGTACCCCCAAAGGCAAAACAACAGTTGCCCAAAGTTTCCAGCTACTACAATCTTCCCAAGTATTTTGTACCAGTTGTTTCGTCACATCCTGTTATCAATAGTTATGGCATTCCTATTGTTGAAGTTCATGCCCATGCGGCCAAGACATCAAGTCCTTGCTTATCGTCTGGAGTTACTAGTTGCGGACAAACTGCGCAGCAATCACAAAATTCACACAATACTCAACATGTTGCACCAAAGCCTATTGAATACAACATAGGTCAACATGCACTAATTGTAACACCTCCTGTGAAGAAGCCCTGCACTCTTTATGGAACAAGATCAAATTGTGCAGAGAATAAGGACCAACAATCACAGATCGGTACTGTTGATTTCAATAGCTATCAACAGCAAGCTGCGCCAGGGCTTTTAAAATCGCACGCTTTAGAGTCATCTGCGAAGACCCTACCAAAACCAGTTTATTCGGTGCCATTTGCAGTTACCACGTCACATTCACAAAATGTGTCACAGGCGAATCCTATTAAAAAATCACCAACATCGCCTCCAACTTACATTAAACAAGAGCTACCAATCAAGACGTCACCTTCTGTTTCCATCCCCTGCTCAGCTGATGGTGATTGTGAACAAACTGTGAAGCACCAAGCCAGCACTGTTGCACCCACTACCCATCAAGGACAAGGACAAAATTCACTAAAACCGGTAGAATGGTCTTATTCCTACTACATTGGTCAAAATGCACAGAACGTGGCACGTCCTGTTACTTCTCCCTGCACGACTTATGGAACAAGTAAACCACAAACGGCTACAGATTGTAGAGAGAATGCGAAGCAACAAAATGTGCCTACCAATACTTATCATGTGCAAGCGGCGCCGGAACCCAATAAGTCTTCTTATTTATTTAATGTGGCATCAGTCGTGACAACACCAAAACCAGCTCACTTGGTTACATTCGCTCCAGCCAATAGTCCAGTGACCGTTTCAAATACTCCGGCTGCACCAAATGCGGTGTATCAACAAAATCATTTCTTTCACGTCAGCACCAATAACCCTCCTGTGGCGGAAACTTTGGTTCCTGTCACTGAAAATCAGCAGCAATCATATTCCTACTCCATACCCAGTAAATCAGCATATCTAACCAATATTGCTATCCCAATGATCAAGTCCAAAACCTCAGGTAGTTCAACTTCAACTCATCAGTACTCACTCAGCATTCACCAGACATCTCCACACATGAGCCTACCAAATACAACCAGACGTTACATGTTCAAGCAAAACGGAATTATTTCATCCATGATTCCACCCACAGACCCTGGCTATGCGTCAGAGTATAACTTAGTATATGTCAATCCTCCTATCGGTGGTGAAAGACCTAGATCATCACTTTTAGAAAACGTCGATTATAATAAGCTGATTGCATCGATCCTGGATTCCAGGGGACACTTTCAAGGTAATCCGCCGAGACAAACAACAACAGTTCACCCAGTGTTACCAATCACTGAAGCTAACCAACCCACCAGATTGCCATCTTTTGATTCTATTGGCCAAAGATTTGGGACTAAAGGTGCAGCCTTTGGTTCCAGAGATAACCATTATGTAGTAAAAACATCAAATTATCAACAACTTCCACCAAGAACATCATCTGAATTAGATGTATTCAACAATAATCAGCCAATCCAAACCAAGTTCTTTGAGGTTACAACTACAAGAAGACCACAAACAATTCCTTTTAGGATAGAGAAACCAAAATCAACAGCACCTGTTAACCTACCTCTCACAAAAACATCAAATTTTCAACAACTTCCAGCAAGAACATCATCTGAATTAGATGTATTCAACAATAATCAGCCAATCCAAACCAAGTTCTTTGAGGTTACAACTACAAGAAGACCACAAACAATTCCTTTTAGGATAGAGAAATCAAAATCAACAGCACCAGTTAACCTACCTATCACATTGCAGGAAACCTTGGCATACAACGCTCAGTTTGTTTCACAGTCACAGGCTCAAAGAAAACAGACCAACACTGGAAATCATGCCATCACTATCTCTAATCCTGCGGTTCATGAAGTTGAAAACAATGAAAGGCAGCACATTTCGGAGACACCACTCCTCTTGTCCACAGTCCAAACAATACAGGCGACCCAGCCTAAGGTTCTTCAACCAACCAGAAGTCAACCATCTAGATTCATATTTAACAGAAACAGATCAGGACCTGCAACTGGTGACAATGAATATAACAAAGACTCCTCATATATCATCAAGTTAAATGAAGATTCCGCTGTGGTAGATGCAACTCAGCCTGATGCTCCCCAATCAACCAGGATCCCACCATCCAGATTCAAGTTGAACAGAATTCATGTTTCCACAACAGTCAAACCAGCAACTGTTTTGGTCTGGGAGAAGTTACCATCTGTTTCTACACAATCCCCTGATGTTGAAACTGCCCGACCAACTAGAATTTCATCAAGATTCAAAATGAGTAGAAAACATTCCACAACTTTTAGAACTACAACTGATGCAGAGGTAGTTAAGAACGAAGCGATTGATAAACAAGAAAATTCTACAGTCACCACAACAAATCAACATGTGGGTTTCAATCGAGTCATAAATACAACTGCCACAGATGCTGTTCCTGTTATACCAGCCAATATTCCTCCACCTCTACAAGAGACCATCAACTACAATGCACTATTCACAACCAAGAAAAACATGTCAATGCCCAGTCCAACGAAACAATTTGATTTCAAGATGAACGCCATTAAAACTTCTTTGGAGGACCATAGTAAATTCATGAGGAGGATCAAGTTGAACAGAAGCCGCCCTCAAAAAAATCTCTTCAATAGAAAAGTGTTGGATGTAGAGGATCGCAACATTGTTTTGGCCACCAGTAACTTCGAAGAGGTGTATGTGACAACATCGAGAGTGGAGGAAGTGCCGGAAACCTCAACAGTTGCACATAGAAGAAGAATAGTGAAGAGGCCCATTGGAAATGGTTCTGCTGTTACAGCACAAGCAACAGCTCCGAACTTTGATGAAGGTGCAGCACAGAATATAAGTACATCCACAACAGAAAAAATTGTGACAATACCAACTACCAGCAGTCAGAGTCCAATAATAGAGACTTCTCTTGACTCCCTTTACACAAGAAGAAGAGGTAATAGAACTTACACTACAGAAAGGTCTGGCTCATTGTTGGTTCCAAGCACCCCCAACCCAATTGAAGAGATAACTGTCTCTCTCAACAAACCCGAATCTATTCCTGATGCTGATGAGAGTAGTACCATCAGCCAAGCCTCAGTGGCAAAACCCACGAAAAAAGTCACTAAAAACTTGGTTGCAAATTGGTTAAAGACTCGTCGTAACCAGACTACCACCAAAAACATAGAAATCGCTGGTAGATCGGACATTCCCATAGTTCAACCTGTTAAACTAATCAGAAAGAGACCAATTGGCTTCAGAACGTTTAGCTTGTCGAATAGAACATCTACGGCAGTGAACGATAAGGCAAATGTGGTGAATATCAGGAAGAATTTGCTGAGAAGAAATGATGACCAGCCTACCAAAGTCAGTATAGCTGTGGAAAAGGAGGATGATGTTTCTACGGAAAATTATCCCAAGCAGTTTGTCACAACGTCCAATAGGAGAATGACGGAGGATTTGATCAACAATGAAAAAATTTAACAGTCTGATGAATAGAATACTATAATTAGCATTATTGATTGTAAAACTTCTTGTACAGATTTTACTAGTTGATAAGTAGTGTATGTACATATCAAGTGCTCAAGGTTAATGTTACCACTGTAAAAAGATTAAGGTTGTAGAAGTCCTGGAAAACCTTGGCAATATATTTTGTAATTATATTATATGCATTGAAGGATTTTTGTACACATTTTTGTTGATTTTCATTTTGGTGAATAGACAATTAAATGACTTGACCTAGTTCAAACTAATTCTGAATGCATATCATGTGTCCTGATGTCCACCTGTCGTCCTTCCATGCCATGTGCTTGCGATCAACGCGTTTGGTGCACTTTGTTTCTTTCACGGAAGATGTACTTGGTGTTAGAGATGCATAATTTTGGTCTTCCATGCCATCCTATTGATTATATTTTTTCACGCAGTTTCGATCAGTAAAAGATAGGACTTTTTTGATATCGAATGCAGTCTGGCTACAAAAAAATGTAAGATTTTGTGGGTCAAACTACTACAAAACAACAGAAATCTGGACCATTCAACCTCATAAAAACGTTGCGAAATTAATTACATAAATTTATTATCATAGCTTGGCATCGATTATGTGCAAGTAAACAAACAATTCGTAATGTTTTGGATGATTAATCGAGTTCACATAGTTGGATGGTCTTTGAAAAAATCGAAAATGTAATGATTATTCTTATCACAGATCTTGTCCCGTCTAGTCTTCTCATGAGAAGTTTTGATGTGGAGGCTGCGATGCTGTAACATGGTTAGTTGGTTGTTTATCAGAATCGTCAGGACTTTCCGTGAGGCCCAATGACACTTTTTATTGTTGGCAGAAGGTTTCACGTTCCTTGGTCTCTATGATCTCCTCATCGTATTCAATGACCAGGACTTCGGTAAAACGATGGCAGCTCGGACATCAGCTTGGCATCTCGAGTGGTTGTTGGTTTAGGTCCACGCAGGGTGGCTTGCAGAGTTGACCTTTGCATCGGGTTTTTTTTTCTGCTTCTCCTAATTTCGTCAACTCTGAATGTGAGATACTGCCAGTTCAATAACAAGGATCTTGCCAAGGTTTCTTAAAATGTCCAGCTTGTTATAAAGAGCCTCTTCTCGGTTGGAGGTTGCAACTTGCTTTCCCAAACTGAAGATTTTCCGGATTAGTCCGGAACGCCTGAGACTTTTTAAAAACATCATAATTGTGTTGTCTAGTTGTCTGGATGCGTTCCTAGGCAATGCTGCGGCTACGTGGTAGGCGATTTGTGGCTTGTCGTTTCTTCCAGTATAGATGTTACGAACCAAAAAGAAAAAGGTCGAGTGTCTGGTGTTTCTCCAGACTTTTTCGAAGACTTTCTTCCGTAAAAAATTCACGAGTTGTTGTATCGTTGCCTACCGTTTACTTTGACATACATTGTCCGATCTCGCAGAAAGCTGTCTATACGATCTCTTTGATCAGGTTCACTAAGCCGTCGTGTCAACGCTCTTTCGACATCCACAAGTACCAACTCCGTACATTGGTTGAAGAAACTGTTGAAAGAGATCCTCTCTGTCACGTTTGTAGTTGTCTCAAGTTTCGCATACCTAAGTCTTTTAGGCGATTAAGCTTTTTTTTAACTTTTTCCGGTCAATCACAACTCGCAATTTTTGTGTGCACCGGCTTATTGCATCCCCTTCTGCAGTTTCTCCAATTGGGATTCGCTCCCAATCAATAAAGCTGTTCTTCAGAAGTACTTTCCCTCGCCAGGTGTCAAGAATTTTAGGGATTTATGGGCTGGGAAGCTGTTCAATTTACTGCTCTAGGAACCTCCCGTAATGCATATTCTTTGACCACTCTGCTCGGACACTCAGGATAGGCCTTGTTTACTTTTGCCCTCACTTGCTTACAATTCCTTATTGCTGGTGTCGTCCGGACGTCGGCACGTACTTTTGCAGTACGAACTCGATATCCGACACCGGGTTCCTTTGTTGGAGGTGACGTAAGTGAATGCTGGTAGCAAAGTCGAGTTAGGTTAGGTTGGGTTAGGTTATAAGGGTATTCCGTCTGTAGATAGGGCGTGGCATACGAAGCTGCATGAACGCAATTATGATGTGTTTTCTCCTGGTGACTTTATTCACTTCCGGCCTGCTCTGAATGTGGAAGACCACTGGTGCAGGATGGTGATGGAATCCTTCTGGATCAGTCATTTTCTCACGGGCACAGTGGTCTTCGTTTTATTAAGCTGAACTCACAGGGACCAGAGCTGGATGGCAGATTTCGAATCGGGTGGCAGGCTGTCCACAAATTTCTTGAGGCATCCATGGTAGACTCGTATTCCTTCGCACAGTCGAATGATGATGAAAAGATGCTTTTGTCCAGCATTAATCCATATGTCCTTCCTCAAACACCATCTCTTATGCCAGTAGTTCGAACCGACAGCCCAGTCTGATAAGGTTTTCTTCAATAGACTTGTCAAGCATGTCGTTGGAGTTTCAAAGTTTATGCGTTAAAGAGTTGGCAGGAATTTTCAGTTGTCTTCCTTCTTCTGCATCAATTCGCTCAGGTTCGCTCTGACATCTGCCTCAGTCAATTTGTGTTCGTTGGTCATCACATTTTTGATTTGCTTCATCAGATGAGCAAATTATATGTTCCACACAAAAACCTTGACATTTTGGGGTGAAACACGTCTTCGCGAAAGGGATTTGGTCATCATATCCCCTTAATTTGAAAAACTCTTGCGGTTAACAATGCTATGAAATCTATTTTGGTTAAGGACAAGAACTTACACCTCATTTGAAATATTTCATATTTGACAAATGAAGAAAAAAGTAAATGTCGCAATATGTTGGTTGACTTCACTTCACTTCAATAATGTATTCCAAATGCCAAATATGCAGTTGGTTAGTTGAGGCGTTCGGAAGCTAGAACGCCAGCAAACATACACACAGAGTACACAGACGGATAGGCATATCTATGTTAGTGAGATTTTCGAGCCCTTGACTTCTTGAAATTTTTGGAAAACAATATTCTAGAATGGTTATTTTTTCATCATTACAATAAGTAGTTAGTAGGCTACTTGTACACGGAAAGAAAAAAGAGATTTTCATCTGCTGTGGAAACATTCTTATACATCGACAAATACATAAAATGATTCTATTCTCAGACTCAGTCTTATTTTTTTTTTTGATCAAATCAAATGAAACGAACAAAATCTGCTTGAACTAATTTATCTTGGATATCTGTGAGGAAGGAAAATATTCATCATGATCGCAGTCATCATCAAGACTACGTAAGTGACCATAGCTGCCCACCATAGGTATTTCTCAAATTTTGTTACATTCAAGTTTTTGAGAAGGTAGATGCCCACCAGAAGTCCTGCCACAGCACCTGAAAAAAAAGTTCTTGAGCATATTTTACTTATTGTTACTTGATATACTTATGCGATGCTTGAGCATTGACTATAGTCAATGTGACTGAGTTACATTGAATTTCATTTTGAAGTGGAAGTGACAAATTTCCGCTTGCCAAATGGGAATCATATTTGACGTAAGCGTGACTTTGAACCCAAATTTAATGTAGATGCGTTGCATATGATTCCCGATTGCCAAGCGAAAATCTGTCACTTCCACTTCGAAGTGAAATTGCATATAAACCTTACATTATTTTTGCAAATTTTCCAGGCAATTAATAAAAATTACCTACCTCCAAAATGAGCAGCATAACCGATTTGATCATTGGTGTTAAGGAAGTACCGGTCGTAAATTGAACTGCCCAAGTCGACACAAACTATAATTCCAAAGATGAAGATCTGGACGAATGGAAGTGTCATCTCACTCCAATTCTAAAGAAAAATCTTCTGTATTGAACTATATTTTTTGTAAAAAACTACTAGAATCTAACCAAATAATGGCGAATGCGTCATGATATACCTATACTCTTATTTTTCTTCTTAAATAATCCAACACCAGAGATGATTTCTCATCCATTTTTTTATTTTTAACTACTGAGCAATCGATCACAATACTGTTACTGTTTGTTTGAGTTAGTTTGGATTAAAGTTGTTTGGGAGAGTTTGGGTTAGTTTTGGTTCAGATTAGGTTTGTTCAATTTTGATTAGTTGGAGTAAGTTTTAGCTACTTTTTCTTCCTTTTATTTCAACAGGGTTGGGTTTGTTTTGATTAGTTTTGGTTTATCTTGTTATCTTTTTGGTTGCATCTTAAAGTAATCGCATGATAATGTTATATAAACTTTGACAGCAGCTAGATTTTGCAAAAGAAAAGGTTTTTTTGGGATGAAAAATTATAATCTGATTTAACTTTTTAAGTAGGGTTCAGACGGCGCTGTGAACGCTATCATTATTCGCTGGATTTTCCAGATATTTGCAAATATCCACTTATAGCCCCATAAGCTCTATACTTGTTCATGGTAACTTTATTTCTTTTCTTTGCAACATCTAGCTGCTAACACTATTTCCGAGTCACCCTGTATTTTACCATAATAATAGTAGCAATATGGGCGGTCAACAAACAATAAACTCCTCCACTAGCTCCAGCCAGGCGCACCCATGGATCGGTAATAGATGTTGCCAAAGATCCAGCAATCACTCCAGAAAAGTACAACAAAGTCACTCTCCACCATTTGTGTACCATTTCGAGAGGAAGTCCAAGCAAAAGCTGGAAGGCGAGATTCACAACTATATGGACATATCTATGAAGACAGTTCTTGTATTTTGTAAAGTTTTTTTGTCAAAAATATACCCTATATGAACAAACATGTATGTCAAGAATCTCCAGGCTTCATGTCGTTTGTTGGGCTCGTATATGAATATTTGTGCAGTCACTCCTGTGCCGGATAATGTGGAGTTTTTCTCGGTAAATTCGTCTAAAAAAATAATTATTGAAATTATTGTTGTCACTTTTATCGATAATTTCATGAACGTAATTTGTAGTTTTGATGTTACCATGATTCAAAAACAAAAAAACTAGAGACATGAACTGATTTGGTTCAAAATAGAGTTAGAAGTCATTAGCTACAAATATTCTGTCACCGAAAAGAATCCTTACCTGTTAAGAAGAATGCTAATTCCAATAGCGTTATGAGAACCATCGCAAAAGGTGGCGGACAACATGTGGAACTATCACTATAAGCAATATCTTCTTCATCTTCTTTCACGAATAATCTAACTTGAGCGGAATCGTCCTCTTGTTTATAATCAGCTGTGTCTCGACGAATCGGAACACTTCGGCCTATTGGAGTGAATTTGACAGGAACTGGTTTCGGTTTTTGTTTTGGGATCAGGAACTCCACATATCTGTAAGATAGAACCTACATCACATCCTAAAAACGAGTCCAATCCAATATTAAGAGCACGGTTGTTAAACACTTCATTAGCTGATAATGCTTGTGAAAAGTTGGTTTGCGAGCAATAATAATTATTGTTTATACAATATTGTAACGTAATTATCGCCAAAGAAATAACTTTTACGGTTCAAACTATTTTTTTACAGTCACTATTTATGTGCATACAATTGAAAGTAACTATTTATATTCACACTTATTTATGTTTTGAACTAATTTGGAAAGTTAATTCACAATTCATCACAGAAGGCCCACTCTAGCGCGACTCTTTCGTTTTCGTAGCCGCGCGAACATGTCTTTGATACGCGACTAACGAGAGTGAGAGACAAAATATAAAACATCCTTAACGCTTAGATTGCTAACTGGTAATTAGGTCGTTTAACATTTCCGCATCAGATCTGAATCTTTCTCCTAGTTCTCACGAAGTGCATTAAACTGCCAGAAATTAACTAAATAAAAAGTTCTGACACCTACTGGCTTGGCTCTAAACTTTTATAATGAAATCGATATTTCACAGCGGTGGAAATTCCCGCATCGGATGGACAAGTCTCGCGACTTCCGATCAATCGGCGATGACTTGTTCGTTAAGTTTGTCCCGGAAGCCTCGATGGGTTCGGACATATGTCTCGTCACAGTATGCTCACTAGCATGCTTCCTCCATCAACTTTTTTTGTAAGTTGAATGTTCGCCAAAAGCAGATCATTGGGACATACCAGTGAGGTGAGAACGACCTTTTCAGGGCCATAATAGCTGATGTGATGAATTCTCAAACAAATAAATACAAACAAAGATACGATAGGTAATTATCAAGATGCTTTTGAAGACCAGATCAGATCCACTTTTGATGGATTTGAGAACAGGTAGTTTCAGTATTTCTCAAAAATTCAAGGGATCTTTTTCTTCGCCACCTTCTGTATTTACGTGGCAGAGGGCCCACACTGCCCATCGGGTAAGCTTTGGAGCAGTAAAGAAAGTCTCAACGTTCTTTGTTTTCAGAATTTCGCAAATTTCCGCTATGAAATGGATTTCTGAATTTTTTTAACAAAAACACGGGTGTTGGTAAAATATAAATTGATCACTCTACTGTCCTACTGTCTCAGATTAGTACAGTAATTGGTCTCCAACCAGTAGTCAAATAACATGTCGGAAAAACCGACAACCGACGTGACAGGGTCAGTTTTCGCACTGATAAATTAGATAGAAAGATCCTCAAGAAACTTTAAAAGAAAAACTCGCTCAGTCCTCGGCTGTCTAGTTGCCGGCTACGAGAGAAAATGAATTAGTAAAAAAAACGTTACAAGCACGTCCAGTAACTCCAGAAGCCTCCCGGAACTCAAGAATGTTTGATGAAAAAAACTATTTTGGTAGAAAAACGCAGTTTTGAATGGTTAATGAAAATGAAAACACCAAAACAAAAGAATTCTGAAACGATCCGTGAGACGAGTCTTGATCCCAAGAAATCTTTCTGGCTGCTAAAACAAGCCCACCAAATTTTCCCAGTAATAACAGACTTGCTTTCCTATAGACAATCTTCCCGGAGAAAACAACGACTGCCTTTAAGAAAATTCATCTGAAACTTATGACTCTGAAAATCATATTTTATCCCATCCGGTTAATTAACACGTCTCTCGCGCCACGAAAGAGATCTGGTGAGGAATTGGTTCTGTTGAATTGCGCACGATTCCTTGCTGTCGAGTGGCTAGGAAAATCAAATAATTGTATTGACTAGTGAAAACCAAGATTGTCCGTTCCAAGTAGCAATTGAGCAACGGATTATTAACTGTTACACGGCAAACATCATTTTAGAGAAAACACGGAGTTTTTTGATATATGATTGAACGAGTTACGGGAAAAAGTGAATTACTCGATTAATAACCGTAAAATGAATTAGAAAACTCCGAAATAACGGTAAAGTGATTCCAAAAGTTCTGTAACTTTGTTACAATTGGCGAACATTTTATTGGAATTTGTAACATAGCAAAAATTTCAGCTAACATTGTTAACGAACACTGTAACCTTATAACGTACGCGGGTAAAAAAAAATCAATAATAAGAATAATAGTAATAAAGAATGCCAAAGTATAAAACTATCACCGCGATGCTTCAATTATGTCAAGCTGTTATCAGTTTCTCTAGGATTTAGATAAAATAATAAAAAAAGATTTGAGGTCATAATAATTATCTGGTGCAGGGTGCAGCTAGTTGTAACACACAACACACTTTTTTATTTGTTTTATGGTACCTATTCTATTGAAAAAAGCTCAGTATAACTTATTTTAAAACATGAGGGAGAGCGGGATCAATAATCTTAGATACGTTGAAGTATAATTTTTAGATCGCATTTCATTTGTATTTTTTTTTCTGTCATATTTGACCATAAAGTAACAAGGAACTTAAACAAAAAAATGCATACGCTTTAGGTGCTCAGTAGATACCAATAAGCTAAACATTTTTCCTTGAGGGTATTGGTGCGGAGGACAGTGTTATGAAAAAGATTAATTTGATTTAGAATTATTGCCTTTTGATCTTTTTCAAATACTTACCGATTCACATATTCTCCAAAAAGATGCTGCAAATCCGGATTCTCCAACACATCAACAAACTCATCAAAATTCATAACCTTATCCCCATCTTTATCGGCCAGTCTGAATATATACCGTGTTTTTTCTCTGGATAAGTCATTACTATGGCCTTTTGATCTAAGAAACGTTTTTAGTTCTTTGAAACATATCAAGTTGTTTCTGTCTGTGTCGCACTAAAACATGTATTTTCAAAGAGATCAAATTCTAAAGTTTCAGCTACCTGTTCAAATATGGTTCTATACTCATTTATTGTCGACTCAGAAAGTGGCATTATCACTATTCAGTACTTTTACACTAGCACAAAATAATATTTGGTTCTGAAAAGAAATTCGAATGACTTCGTATGACAATAATAGTAAACTGAGCCGTGTCAATAAGTGAGTCGTCCCTTGATAAAAAGATTATATGTTATCTGACAGATAAAATCGAAGTTACATCAATCATGGGGTCTTAGTCATTTGGAGATACATAGGCATAAATGCCTATGAACTGTTTCATGGAATTAATTGATTAATTTCTAAAAATAAATAGGTGAAGCAGTCTGGTGTTCATTTTTTTGAGACTTACACATAAATATTTTGAATTTTGCAAGTAGATCCCTAAATTATTGTGTCAAGTTGACAATTAATGTGTCAAGGAAGTACCTTTATGACATTGGTTTTTTGATACTCGACACGATTTTGTAGATAATGAATATATATTTTTTTTGCATCTGAAGATCATCCCACGTATGTTCTGCCGGCACCTTTAAAACCTCGATATTGTATTCTTGAAGATAATGTGTAACCAAAAGAGGGTGAGTGTCCCGCACTTTCGAATATAAGGACAAACATTGGTATTTTTCTAAAAAGAATACTCTAGCTCTCATTATACAATTATACAGGGTGTCCCAGCAAGGTATCTCAGAAACTACTGGACCTAAAAGTTCAGGAAAAAAAAAATATCACTTAAGTGGCCACGAGAAAATGCTGGGAAATATTTATAACTTCGAAATTTTTCCGCTAGGGGGCGCAATCAAAGCTTAAATATTAAAATTCGAAATTTCTCTGGAAATTCTCAGATTCTCAGGTATAACATGGTTGGAAAACCTAGACAATTTCACGTCTTTTTGGTACAGGGCTCATTGGCGTACCGATCTTCGTGTGAGTAGGGGAAGGTAGTGAAAGTGTAAATGGTACGGTATAATTCTGATAACAGAATCGAAATGAAGATTAAAGATTAAATTTACAAGAAAAAACCTTGAAAAAAAAAAAAAAAAAAAAAAAAAACTTAAAAACCTTAAAACATTAAATTTTACATAATTTGGACTAGTTATTATTATCAGAATTATACCATACCATTTAAATTTTTGCGGTAAAATGAAAAACACTGTTTTTAATTCAAGTTACCCCTTCTAGCAACTTTTCTGGAGACAATCACGCATCACTGGATACGATATACGAAATTACTCACATTTATCTTCCAAACAAGCCTATACACAACAAAATCGGACAAGTCGTTTATAAGTTACAGCCACTTGAACAATTACACTTTCACTACCTTCCCCTACTCACACGAAGATCGGTACGCCAATGAGCCCTGTACCAAAAAGACGTGAAATTGTCTAGGTTTTCTAACCATGTTGATAAAGATATACCTCAATCTGAGAATTTCCGGAGAAATTTCGAATTTTAATATTTAAGCTTTGATTGCGCCCCCTAGCGGCAAAATTTCGAAGTTAAAAATATTTTCCAGCATTTTCTCGTGGCCACTTTAGTCATCATATTTTTTTTCCTGAACTTTTGGGTTCAGTAGTTTCCGAGATATGGCCGGTGGCCACCCTTGCTGGGACACCCTGTATACTCAAAACAAAAGCAAAATTCAATTTGCGTCATATCATTTACTTTGATCCAGTTTTACACGGTAAAAAAAGACTTTCAAACACCCAAGAATAATTTATGCGACTTTCGTATATTTTCATTCCAAAAGTTTACATTGTAAATTACCTAAATCCTTTGTGTTCTTGAGTAATAGAAATAGTCATGCTATGCTTCATCTTCTACTTTCGAAGCAAAAAACGACACGAGTGATAGGACCGTTTTTTACAAGTGTCTTGAATAAATACTATTCAAAATCCAGACCTGTCTATAAAAAAAATTGGAACCCCATTATATCATCCATCATAACAATGTCTATTGTTTAAAATTGAAATGACTGAAAGCGAATCTCCAAATTGCATTGCACAATAGCATCCATCCTATATTGTTGACTTATATAATCTATAAAGGAGCATTTTTGCCAAGTTCACAGTCTGTCATGTGAATTAGTGAATTCAAAGGTGAACATAATTACCTTCAAATTTATGAATGATGATTCTCAAGATTGTTTGGTGAAAGTCACGTAAAAGGATGTCGGTTCATGGGATTTGGATTTTCCAAATTAAAAACTTTAGTCTATTGTTTGAAGATCTATCCTAACGACTTTTTGTTAATGACCGTTCTCATCACTTTTGTGCAAAAAGGATTTATTTACATGCCTATTTAGCCTGACGTTTCCATCTATCAATGACTGGGAATTAGGACAAATCAATTTAAAACTTTTCCAATATACTGCGTTTACTTGCGGCTTAAAGTCATCACAAAAATACAACATCCGGAGATATATTCAAAATCAGCAAGATTCGAGATGCCATTCTTTGGAAAGTCTAAATACCCAAGATGAACGCATTGAATCATTATAAAATCAAACCAATTTTCTCAGTCTATTGTATGTAGTAGGATATCCTAGAAGAAGTCTTCATTCCCCTCCATCCTCAACCTGTTTCAGGATGGTGATTTCCAAAAGATGAATCACATCCATGGGACGAGGTCAGGGAAATTCTAAATAAAGTAAAGATCATGTTCGAATAATGCAGCTTCAACGATTACGCTCTAAGAATAGATGTGCGAAAAAGCGTGGGTTTTGGCAATGCGGAACCGGTATTTACAAGGAACAATATTCGGAAACCACCAAAAACGTTTTTGGAAGGAATTTATATGACTTTATTAGTCTTGTCATGATGACCAGAATAGAAATCTTGAAAGCTACTGATTTTTTGTGTTACATTTTTTTACAGATTAAGTTGAATTTAACCAGGCAGATCACCATAATATCATCCAAATCATCCTAGACCATGCTATATATAGATTCCGTGCATATGCTAGGTTTTCGTTGATGAGATGAAAACCAGCTTGTGATAATAGTTTTTCAGCCAGCCCAGGACCAGGCTGATAAAGAGAAACTTGAACGTTGATGAACATCTAACACAAGAAGAAATCCAAATAAATTTTATCTATACGCCTATGTGGTTCTGCTTGAGTAGACTGAACATCCCGAGCCTACGGGTAAAGGAGAACCTAAAAACTAATGAGATCACTCAAAACCTGATATGAAATGATGACAGCCTGGGCAAAATAGAATAAAGACATGAAAATGTGTGGTCCTGATAAAAAAAAAAGCTAACCAGAATTCTCTAGCCACCCCTCTCAACTCTATAAAAAACAAGGAAAATACATATGGGAAACAATCAGATTATTAATAAATAGTTCAGAGCTTCAGCAACATCATAGAGATTGAAAGGACCAGGAAGACAGGTTTGACCATGGGGGTTTGACTCAGGACGATTGTTTCAAATCCCAACAAAACGTGTTAAAGGCTCGAGATGGAACAAGAATGGCCATAGAACCATGATGTATAAAAAGCGGATACACGAAATGAAAAAAAGCTAGAGTTTAAGTTCTAGAAGAGGAGATAATGATCAGGAAAAACCTAAGGAAAAGATATAGTAATGATGACCTTCTTCTGAAGAAGATACACAGCTGAGGTTGAAGCACCAACAGTCAATCAAGATGAAACGGCAATCGTTTTGTTGAAGAATCACAAAGTACACCCAGTGTTGTGTCATGAATAAAAAAAACAATAATTTTGAGTTAGTTTGGTGATTTTGATTTAGTCTGGTTGGTTCGGATCAATTTGAGTTAGTTCAGTTATTAAGGTTAGGTCGAGTAAGTTTGATTAGCTTGGGTTAATTTAGGTTCGTTTCATTATTTTGAGTTGATTTGTCCAATTTTGGTACGTTTGAGTTATTTTGAGTGGATTTTACACCCTGTTCAAAACGGAGATTCATCGAAGAAAACAAATTATACGTGATCAGACAGAGCGGAACGATTGAAAAGTCACGTGAAATACACACCAAGACGCGATCTTTTCAATGTTTAGCAAATTTCTGCTCGCCATCCACTAGTTTAGATCGAGTAAAACGTTTTTTTTTGTGTTATTGCATATTTACTTACTCGATTTTTTGACTTTGAACAATGATAATTATGAAACTCAATAAAAGTGAGGAAGCTTGGCAACACTGTGACGATTGAACATTTCTATGACAGAGCTTTCTACTAAAAAAAAAATGTGAAATTCCGTTTGTCAGCTTGGCCATACTATAATACAAGTGTATTTCAAGTTGGGGTTTTCCTTTCAGCATGAGACAGGACTTGATAAAAGAAGCATATTTCTCAAATAACATTTTCTTTTAAACTCAAAAGAAAAATACTTACACCTTATCAGATTTTGCCAAGTATCAAAATGGCTTTTATTTCTTTAAACGAAAACCGTTAGTCGTATGAAAAAAAAAAGGCATTTTTGTCTTAAAACTTTAAAACCCTGTATCTTGGAAACGAAGCATTTTTGGACATAATTGTATCTGTTTTTTTTTTCATTTTCTTGTATGTGTGAACAGAAAAGCCCAACTTCATATACACCCTGTATATTAGTATACTATGCACTGTGGGCCGAATTAGCTACAAAATATTTGACGCTTGATAACTTTTTTGTTTGTTCATGGATTTTGATAATTTTTGTATATGATATTAGTCAATATGTTCTGAACCCTAAAATTGAGGTTTCGGATTTTAGCCAGGACCGGACTTGCAACTGCATTTAGGCTCGTTGCAAAGACAAACTGCACTACTCACAGACCAGCTGATATATTTTTAAAGAAGGTCATTTATGGGAAAAGTTATCTTGAAAATTTGAAATTTTTAGAACCATAACCTATGAAACGATGTTTTTTTTTGTACGATGATGCTTGTCGGCATTTAAACCATTTCACTTCACTTTGGTCAAGGTTTTGTGAGATTCCAAAGCAACGTTGTCCGTTTGTTGAAGATTTGTCGAATTTTTGATATTTTAGAATTTTTAAATCGAGTTTAAAAAAAAGTTTGATTGATTTTTCTTTTCGTTGAATAGACTTAGTTGAATTTGTCTAGAAAATTTGAGGTGGGGCGACATTTTCGTGCACACATATTCTTTTCCATTAATTCTTTAATCAAGATTTTAGTTTTTAAGGATAGCAAGATTTCTCAATCCTTTTGGCGAGGATATATTTAACAAAAGAAAAATGGAGTGAGATAAATCATTGCCAAAAAAACTGAGTAAATTTAAAGTCAATGGTAATAGCTCATTTTTAAGATCTTCTGTCCCACATCATATCCTCTTAGTTTGAAGAAGTTGACTTTTGCGGATAATTATTATTTATAGAATTAAAAAAAAACAACACATTTTTGACAAGCTGACCAGGAATGACAGCAGAGACCGGAAGCTCGGCAGTTGTAATCAGGGTTGAGGGGACTTCAAAATAAAGCAGCCCTCGACACCCCTCTCCATTTAACAGTTTGTGAGTGAATATCACCATCGCGGAGGGGGTGATGTTAAAAAGTTGAAAATAGGCGCAATTTGTTTCCCTCTTGAAACAAAAATCGACGGGTCCGAGCGTTTTTCATTCTATTTTCTTGGGGGACACCCTGTATGTCCTTAGGACCTGAGAAATTGTAATGTTCAAGTAGCAATGTGCTTTTTTGAAAAAACTTCTCATTTTATTATTGTATGCACAGATGTATCGCTCGCATCAACAGGCTTGAAATAAACCCCTGGAAAAAAATCAATCTCCCGCCAACAATCTCACATTTCAACGAAAGGTTAGAATGTGATTACTTAATAAATGTTTTCAGAAGCAAATATCGCTGACCTTCAAACCAGGAAGACAACCTTGTTCGAGCTACTGTTACCGTTTCAGCTAAAAAAACTGTGTATGATGTATTAAAACAAAGAAATCAGATTGTCATTAAACTGATACGGTTCACGCTTCATTTTCGATCGAAGCGTCCTGTTAATAATTTAATGGTGAGATTCCACTGCTGAAGTAACTTTTGTAAAATAAATATACAGGGTGGCCCATCGAAAACATCGAATGTCATATAGATATAGAACCCTCAGACACGTCAACTTTGTTTTCGAGGGGGACAATTATTAGGCGTATAAGCGAACCCCCATCTGCAATCCCTTGGGCAGGGTGTTACGACTCACCCCTAAAATTTCAAATGAAAAGGGGTTCGAGTGATATCTTATTTTGAAGTCCCCTGTATCTTGATTACAACTGCCGAGTTTCAAACCCAAAAAAAGGTTGAAATAAATCTCCGTCAAACAGATTGAGAGATACATCATTTTGAAAATCTTCTGTTCGTCATCATATTCTCATAGTTTGGGGTAGTTATCTCTTGCGGGTAGGGTTGAATGAATAAATTGAAAAAATAAAGTTTTGACGAGCTGTCTTATCTACAGAAATGACTGAAGAGGCTTGAAACTCGGCAGTTGTAATCAGGGTAGAAGGCGCTTCAAAATAACGTGTCACTCGACCCCTCTTTCCATTTAAGATTTAAGCGGTGAGTTTCCCTCGGCCCAAGAAACTGCAGATGAGGGTCTGCTTATATGCCTAATGAGTGTCCCCCTCAATATTTTTTATATGACATTGAATGCCCAATATCAATGCCGGAATGTTTTTGATGGGCCACCCTGTATGTATAAGTACATACATACAGGGTGCTCCGGAAAATCTTTAGTACAGGCACGGCGAATTTGGTAAAACAGGGATCAAAATTTTAGGCACCCCTAAATTTTAAATGGAGCCCTATACCTAGATAATATGTATACCATTCTGCTATGGACTTCTTGACAATAATGTAGTCTGTTTTCGAATCCTGCCCGAACGTTCGTTAGGATTTCTGGTGCTATTGTTGCATTCAAACGGAAATAGCAGGATTGAATTATTATTACTAGAAAGAATTCATGAAAAATCGCGTTAACATTATTTTTTGAAGAACGTGATAAAGAAAATTATTTATTTTCCGTCAAATTTAGTTTATCATGTTCTTTTGACCGTAGAGAGATTTAGTTTCTGCCGAAAAGTTGTGAATACGCCCAGAAGTGGATTTGTGATCGCCAAAACTTGGTTTCTCTACCTTTACTAAGTTTGGGAATGTTGGCATGTACTAAGACTTTCCGGACACCCTGTATAAATCCTTCATCACCATTGGATTCTAACAAGTATATTTAATTAATCTTCATGGGCTTTCTTGCTTTCTCTAAAAATTTACGTGTCAACATGCACATAATGTTTTCATTTCGAAACAATGGCTTGGAGTCTGTTTTGCACTACACAATCTACCTTGAACACTACTTGTCCTTTGGGAAAATCCATAATCAGTACAAAAAAGTTATCTGTTCCCATCTCTTGGTCAACATTGACGTCGTACCGAAACGCAAGTACACGATTTGATAAAGATATAAATCTAAAATGCGTCAAATTCGTTAAAACTAATTTGACAGCCATAAGATATATCGTATGATAATACCAGCAACATGATTTGCAAAAAAATGCGTGATGACAAACGCGTATCGAGTATATGAGTGATTCGAATTGTTCTATGTAAAAAACGTAATGAAACGATATTCTATGAAATGGCAAGTTCCTCCTTTAAAATTTTCGCTATTTATTCATGCTAATAGTATTTGGTAACACCTAAAACCAACGACCCACTTATGTAATCCAGGAACCTAGGATGTTCTACAATATAATTAACACTACATTTTTACGCAAATTGAAAGAACATAAAATCATTTTGTCAAAAACCTATACTGAATTCCATCAGTATTTTTATATAAGCTTGAAATTTGAAAGGCGAATGACTACTTTATCGCCGTTGTTGCTCTCAATCAATTTTGTAGATTTCAATGATATTATTATTTTATTTTTCTCGAGATAACTGATGATAATTAATGTCACACCATCAAAATGTTTTTCCTTTTACAAAATGGCAACACCCAATTTATGATCCGTCGTTTCGTCCCCGAACAACTCTCATCAGCTCGAAATAGAAAACCCGGAATTTGTTGATTGTTCAAAAGGCATTTTATTGAGTACCAGAATGTGCAGATTTGCCATTATTTAAACTTCGCTGTATCTTCCTATCGTCTACCGTTTTCAAGATACCTACCAATGGTGAACATCAAATTTGTAACACCATCATTTTCAAAAATATTGTTATTGATACCTAAGCACAGTAAGTAGGTGATGAAAAATAGAACTGATCCTATCTGTAGATTCAGTGAGAATTTATGTAGGTAGCTCATAAAATACTATACTACTGGATTTGTCCCATTTCACAATCTCTCTCCACAACCGTGCCTCCACTCATCACAGTCATCCCATTCACCACAACTTTCTTTATAAATAGACTACAATAGCGAATTTCAATTCGGACTAAGTCACACCCTGTGTTGAAAGATTTTTTATTTCAACAGTCATTATCTTGAAACATTGAAAGATTCTTTTCGTGCACATTCACGCGGGAACCGTCGCGAGTACCATTGTTAGCCGACTTCGAAGTTGTTCGTTAAGTTTTGTTTTGATTTCCAAATTATCGTTTTGTTTTATTTTCGAAATGGGTGCAGGACGGCACCTTACTAATGATAGTGTTATTTTGCATTATAGGAGTGTTTTTGAACTGGTAAGTAATTTCCCAATTATCTTGAATTTGTGTTGTTATAAGGTAATTTTTCAAATATTCATAATTTTTTTTTCAAGTTTTGAGAAGCCCGAGTATTATTTTTTTTCCTAATAATTATTGGACACATCAAACCCATAAATGTAAACAAAATGTACAAAACAGATAAAGTTTATCGAGAATTTTATACTTACATTTATCAAATTCAGATAAAGGTAATTTTCTGCAGAGGCAGATTGTTATTTAATAATAAGTAGGTAAGTCATCTATACAATTTTCGAAAAAAATTGGATGCAAAGATTTTGCTGAATTCTTAGTAAAAAACATAAGTATATTTTCTTTTTCATTCTTTGATCAAGTCAATTGAAATAATTATTATTTAACTCATGACTTGACTAATAAATAATAGGCTCTCAATTATAGGAAAATTTAAATTTGGTGTGAATTTCTCTTATAATTTTTGAGGCTCTTCAACTTTTCTCCATTTGCATTTTTTTTTAACAATTTATGCCTGTAATTCTCACCTGGACGTTATGGACAATTATCCATTATTCAGGGATTAGGGATTCAAAAATAGATTGAAAAAATTGTCCCCGGAGTACTTTTGAATCACTCGCTTTAAAATATGTTTATTTATTTCGTCTGACACGTGATGCTGTAGAGAAGATCTAACATTCACGATAAAAACTTTTTTTATAAGTATGGTCCTGAGTAATGAAGTGATTTAATAATTAACTTTGCTTCTGTAAGTTGTCCTTTGATCTTTAAATTATTTGCCAATGTTTATGAAAGTTGATATGAATTATTATGCATGTAAGTCATTCGAACTCATTGTCAAAGTCGATACAGTATATGAAATTGAAATAGTTATTTGGAGGAAAACGCTGATTCATTCACATTCCATATTCTGTGTCTGTCATCTGCATTACTAATGCAAGAATTTGATGGATAATAATTATAATCGTATATATTGAAATAATCGGTTGAATCATCACACAAAAATCTCTGAATCTTGTTTAATTATTGCCACACTCACAAAGGGTGACAAAAGCTGAGCTTTGAGAGTAATTTCGAAAAATTGATTTTATCAATGCTATTAGGCTCATGTTCCAGGATAACTCCAATCATATTTCTTACATCTAAGAACCATTCTACCCAATTATTTTATCATTTTGATGACATCATTATTTTCCGGTGGGATATTGAATAGGACTTTTTTTATTTTATTATATAGTGTGTTAATAATGATCTCATATCCTGAAACAAAAATTTTTAGTGTTTGGTTCTTTCTGATGTTTGTTTATGCATCAATTTTTTTATTTTTTTCTCAAATTTGCTAAAATGAAAAAAGAAATAGTCTTTCACACAATCTTTTTCAACATGTGTATTGGTTGCGTATTTGCATCATTCTCAAGAGTTTGAACCTTCCCGTAACAGATGGCGATAAATAGGTCAGTAAGGGATTTTTTAAAATATTTTTGACGTTTTTAGCCTTATTACCCGAGAGTACCTTGGGGAATGTTTATTGGATAACAATATTACCGAAAATTAAAGTTGCGACAAAGAGTGCCTTCTTAAAACGAACGTCTGGTTTTTATATTTCAGTCCTGATTGGAGTTTAATGATTCTGATTCTGTAGCTCTTTTTTTCGCTTCTTGTAAAATTTTTACAAAGTTTGCTGAACGTTTTTGTGGAGATTCTTTTTCCCTCACCATTAGCCCCTGGTGGACCATAGGAAAGGGTATATGTCGCTTTCCCGTGCTATCCGGATTTCTTCAATCTGGGTAAGCATTGGAGTATCTACAACCCTACAAGCCAACTCTTAGTACAAGGTATATGACCGTTTTGCTCCACCTTGTTTATGGCGCAATGGCGTCTTTCCTGCATTTTTAAGAATGACCTAACTATATCATTGAGCGCTTGCTAAAGCCTGGGGTTTACGTTCAACGTACGCGATTAGAGCAGTGCAATTCCTAGCATATCGCGCTGAACCTTATACCTTTATCACTGGTTTGACTATGGACGTAGATTCCAAAAACCAAGATGATGAAAGTCCTCAATTCTGCATCTTTGTCATTATTTATTCCATCAAAAACTTCAAATCACATGTGATTTAATATAGAGCAACATCAATCACTACATACTTTCTCCGCTAAATGAATCATCAAAAAATTACAATGTATCACTTATTGTTCCATTTATGCACAACCTACAACATGTCTGACCTTCATTTTTTCCATAGATTCATCTCGTAATTATTTCTCGGAACTATTGAAAACCCATTATAGCTTTTTCTATGAAATAGCTCGTCTGCCAATGACCTCAAAATGTACTAAGAAAGTGTTAAATTCAACTGTTCTAATTGATAAGTTTTGTAAATGCAACCTCCAAGTTGGTACTCTGGGGAGTCCCTTTGACTTTAAATACTTGGATGATGGTGCCATTATTTTTGAAGGTTTCCTTTTCTAAAGCCTTATAAAACTCAATGGGGAGTCCCTAAAAGCACCGTATCAAATTATTATAAGAACCAGATCTACTACATAATAATATAATTGCGTGTAATGATAAATTTTTTTGAATGATGGTATTGTCTATAGTTCTGGATATAAGCAGGAGATTGCTGGTTAAAGAGACACATAATGATATTTTTTGTTACAAAATTATGTCATGGGTTTATTCAAATTTCTAATCCGGTTGGACAGTCAAGATTTGATGTACCACAGCAGTTACATACCAATGGTAGATCTCAATAGTGCAGCTAGACAGAGAACCTCGTCTCTATAAGCTCTTTTGGTGATTGTTTTAAACCCATAAAACGTATAAGTATGAATCACGAGATTATTTTAAAATGCATAATAACAAACTCTCCTGAATTCATATTGAACAAACCAAATTGAACCGTCGTGTTTTATAGATCAATTATGAATTATGATTATACATAATACACCATAATAAGTATCATCATTTTTTTAACACGATTATCCGTAATTTCCAAACAGACTACTAAAAATAAACCGAATTTCCCAGATTAGAAACAGCACGCAACCAATTGCTTTTTTTCAAATATCAATAATTAAAGTCGTGATTTTAGTTGAGCATCTCATCAAATAAACAATAGCAACATTCAATTAAAAAAAAAGAAAAAAATTATATGGGTTTGAGCCCCTATAGTATTATTATGTAAGGAGCACGATGAATCGCGAGGTTACGATAACATGTCGTTTAACGGCAGAAAATCCCAGAATAAATACATATCAAGAGGTATGCAGTTTTCCAATGTAATAATGATACGTTTTGAGTCCTTTAATGATGTGATCTGACCTTTATTACTGATTTTACAAAATCCTGATTATTCACAACTTTAATTGGTTGGGAAAAAATGCTGAGCTGGTCAAAAAAGAACCCATGATTATTTGATAAGTCCATAACTTTTATGAAGAACTGAAGCTTATATTAGTAGTACCTGTTCTGAGTCCTATGTCCTATGAAGTCCCTGAGCGATCTTTTCATGGGTCCTTTTTCCAGCATTCAATCATCTCCATTATTTTACTTTCATCCCTTGTGAAACCGGGGATAGCAGCATTTCATAATAATCTTATTATAAAATGATATCAGCAACTTCTTAAGGAATCTCGGAATAGATTCACAAAATATGTTCCTCTGCCAAAGTAAATGCTTTATTCATGCCAGATCAATTTGAACTGAGCTCTCGACTGGTTCCTTTGAAAACCTGCATTCATCGCTGATTCTAATGCATTTTCTACTCACTACTATACTACCCAAGGAAGAGTACCAGAGCATGGTATGCTAACGATTGCTTACGATCAAGGCCAAGATTTGTTTTGTACCGAACAAGCATTTCCTGGACAAAATCAACAAATCCCTTTGACATGCCATAAGCCATCATGGGAGCTTACTCACTACCCCTGGCGGAGAAGCTGATTTTACATTTTACACTCCCTATTCTGTTACTCCAGACTCTTGAGTATCAATGATGTTGTGCCAGGTGTTATTACAATATTTTAGAAGATTTGCTCCATCCTCGTATCACTTCTTTTCATATATTTCAGCGATGTTTTGGCAATGACTTCATTTCATCAATGTACAAGAGACACGTCGTTATATGAGATGGTTTCTTTAGTGGAAGCTCTATTTCAACGTGTATCACAATATCATCTTCACTATAATAAGAGATAGATATGTTGTAGTTATTTGCCATACTTCCACCCTGAATAACGGACCCCCAATAAAATACAATGAAAAACGCTTGGACCCGTCGATTTTTGTTCCGAAGGGGATATCATTTGCGCCCATTTTCAATTTTGCAACATCACTCCCTGAGCGAGGGTGATGTCCACCCCCGAAATGTTGAATGGAAAAGGAGGTCGAGTGATAGGGAAGTCGAGGGAAGTTTTCAAATTGACGAACTATTGGTTTCATGAATCTTAGAAATGTCGATTCTAACACGTTCCTGGGCTGGAACTCTGTAACTCGACATTTCGAAAGAGAATGATTTATCTCCCTTATAATATCACTAATCTGTAGACATTCGGCTGTGACCGTATTGATTTTGTATAGTTCATTTACATTGCCTGGATTCATTAGATGTACGAAACTTAACGCAGCCCCCACGTATAACATTGCACCGTTATTTTGATTTTTCTTACGTATTAGCCAGTTTTGACTTTTGGTTTATGGCTGCTATAAATAAGGAAGGGAATTATGATTCATTTGACATTTGGTGATATTTTGTGAGTAGTTTGGGAGTATTTTGGAGAAAAAAATGGTGGATGCGCAGCCCAAAAATTTCTCGCCAGCCAGCGGTGCTTTTCTACGACATAGGCCTATCTGCTTCGCCCGTGCTTCGGTGTACGGGATGGCACGCGGCTGAAGCATGGATTTTAAAATTAAATAAAACGAAAACTGTTACAAAATATCCAATCTTTTATTATTCTTTATTCACTAACATGGGGAATTTAAGTCTACAGCGTTTTGGACATTGTATCGGCACAGTTTATATAATATACAGTTGGTTCACTCCCTGTCGGTATCATTGAACTTCAAAGCGATTTGCCTAATTCTTAAAATCATAAACAAAATCCGGCCGAAAACCGGCCCGGAATAAGTTTTACGAGGGAGACAAGTTGGAAAAAGGTGATCGTTTTACAAGCGGTGTACGAAACTCCAACGACGAATCTCTGCCGGAATTTCCGATGGGCGACACCCTTGTATGCTTTTGGGACCAGAGCGGGACTGGGAATGCGGCGAGCCAGAGCCACTTTTGACGACGAGTGAACCTTTTTGTCTTTAGTTAAGATTTGGTGGTATCGGTCAAATGGCGCCCCTCACACTCCAAACACTGAGAAGGCCTTTTTTTGAAGTTTTCGTGTACACTGAATTTCGGCGATTCGAGCCCGTATGTGGTTTATGGTGGCTTTGAAGATCCTCGCATGATCGTTATGAACCAACAATTTGAGAAATCCCCACAGAAAAAAAAACGGGAGAGGCCAAATCAGGAGAGCGCGCTGGCCAACTCAAGTCGCCTCTCAGGATGATAAGGCGCCCGGGGAATCTCTTTCGCAAGAAGTTCATACAAACTCTTGCTGTGTTGGCTGTGTCCCCATCCTGCTGAAACCAGACCTCTTCCAGCTCCATCCCATCCAACAGAGGCAAGAATAAATCATGGATCATAGCCTGGTAACGTGCAAAATTTACTGTAACCCTTCGGTCATTCTCTTAAAAAAAAAGGTCCAATTTTTAAAATTGCATAAACATCAACTTCCTTTCCCACTCTCTCTCACTTTCAACCGTCTTGGACCGTTAGGAAGGAAGCAATGCTCATGCAATGCTCTCTTCAAATCCATGCGCCAGCCTCGCGCCACCCTGTATATTCGACGATATGTGAATACGGCTGTTAGCCAAAATATACCAAACCTCACATTCTCACATAATTTTGTTTTTGTTTATGTTTTGGTGCTGGGTTTAGCATAAGCACTGGAAAAAATGGGTGTCAATGATTAAAGCTTAATCATAAAGTTCCCAACATTCAACTTTTATGCACTAAATTAAATCATGAAACAATTGACCATGAGAAAAAAGTGAATTCGTGGTGTTATGAAATTTCTACTGTGTTTGTGTGTTTTCCATAAAAAAAAGTGGCTTGTTGAACCTAGTCCAAATGCTCCAGGCTGCTTCACAGCACACTTGGACTCTAGTAAAAGTTCACAAACTATTGCCGATAATTTCACAACAATCTCGTTTTATCTGGAACGTGTTTAAAAACATGCTAATTATTGATATGACGATTTATTAAACATTGCTACTGTGTCAAAGTATGTTATATCAATCCAAGGATGTGTATTCATTATTCAAATTCATTAACAAATATACACGTTTCGTCCGAATCGTACCATTGATAAAACGTAACTTGTTTTATCAGATTGTTTGATGAGAGAAAATCAGTTTCATGAGATCAGTTGATTTGAGATCGTCGCGACGAGTGGCTATTGTACATTTTCAAGCGGTACTTGAGTTATAGTGCATATTCAATGTAAATTTGTTTGTGACTGTAATTCAGGTATAATGGTGGAAATTGTCGAGATACCCAAACTTAGGATTCAGCCTATTATAATTTATTATGATTGTCCCGATGGTGTTAATGTTATGGTAAGTTTTTGAAGATATCTGTTACCTTGGAATTTTACCGTCATTACCGAAAAAATGATGAAAGTAGTTGGCATTTGATTTTTATAATTTCTTTATTGCGTGACACTTAATTTTTGGTTTTGCTCAACATTTCACTCTATTTCAATTATTTTTTACGGCTTCATTTCACTTTTTTCATTCTTCAATTAGTGTTTTTTTTTGTTGTACCTAAAACTGATGTATTAAAGCTTTTTCAATCTGAAATGATTTTTGTAACTTTTATTACAATCTAATTAGTAATTTTCTCATCTTTTGTTGTTGATAATATGTTCAATAATTTGTTTTTCAACATGAGGTGTGATTCCTGGACACACACACTTCGTATATCCTTCAAATTATTTTGCTTCTTAGTTGAAATTATCAATCTCACTATTTCATTGTTTGTCTGGCAACTTTGTGTTCCTCTTAGAGCATTATGTTTGAAGCATGATGCCTTAGTTAATTCATTTTTATTTAGTTGAATTATTTATTAAAATTATTATTTGACGCAACCATTGTCTCAACTTTTCTCAAAAGCCTCTTTATATTTTATATTTTATGATGATTGACCCTGACAATAAGTGAAAAAAAAGCTTGAAAAGTGGGACGGTAAATATAATCCTTTTTACATTTCCGGAAAGTAGAAAATAAGAAAACAGGATGGTTTAAAAAGTGAAGATTTTTAGAAAAAACAACCACAAAAAAGTTTATGACTTAAGAACTAAAAGAATCGTTTATTGAGATTGAGAAAGAAGAAAAAACAAGTGAAAAACTGAAAAATACATTTGAAATTTCATATATGTATGCTACCCAATTACATACATTCTGTCCAGAAAAGTCTGGAAACACAACCAAACTCCACAAAGTTTTCATAGGGTTCTAGGCAGAAAAATCAGCTGATTCAAAAAAAACGACAAAAAGCCACATGGCTTCATCCACCGGGATTTGGAAGTCATCAGCAAAAGTTTCTCTTCAAAATACCTAAAAATAAACTAATGTCCTGGACATTGCTTTGCATCATGGAAATTTTTACCCAAAATAAAATCTCGATATTTTCGAAACGGAAAGATATAGAGTTGCGGTCTTCGGGAAGTCCTTGAAAACACGTACATGGTTGAAGCGATGAATTTCTTTTTTTAATCAACCTACCACCCAGATAGAGTGGAGAAAATGAGTCATGTTTTATTAGCAGATTTTATGGTGCTATCTATACAGGGTCCTTCATTAGTGCGTCGGGCAATCCTAGCGTGGTTATTTACAAAAGTAGAAAAAAAAGTTTTATACAAAAGTTGTAGAATGTGACTTTATACATATTTTAAAAATATTTTCAAACATACAGGGTGCGTCACAAAAGTATGGCACGAAAAAGTATGATTTTTTTAAATGGAACCCCCTGTATATTAATTGATATTTCAATTCTTTCTTCAATTTGGAACAAAAATTGTGCTACAACTAATGTTCCTAAATTCAACCGTTATCGAGATATCGCGTTTTGAAAATGGCATTTTTGCAACTTTGACATGCTATAAAACTCAAACTATTCAAGTTAGAGAAAAATGGATTGCACATTCCTATCTTAACTTTTCAAGAGCTATTCAAGGAGATTGAATCCATTATTGTGAAAAAATGTCAAAATGTGCCGAAAAAAGTTGACAGTTGACGTTACCTTCTATCCAAATGACAGAAGAGCTCTTGAAAAGTTAAGATAAAAAAGTGCAAACCATTTTCCTCTAACTTGAATAGTTTGAGTTTTATAGCATGCCAAAGTTGCAAAAAAGCCATTTTTAAAACGCGATATCTCGATAACGGTTGAATTTAGGAACATTAGTTGTAGCACAATTTTTGTTCCAAATTGAAGAAAGAATTGAAATATCAATTAATATACAGGGGGTTCCATTTAAAAAAATCAAACTTTTCCGTGCCATACTTTTGTGACGCACCCTGTATGTTTGAAAATATTTTTAAAATATGCATAAAGTCACATTCTACAACTTTTGTATAAAACTTTTTTTTCTACTTTTGTAAATAACCACGCTAGGATTGCCCGACGCACTAATGAAGGACCCTGTATGTCAGATTCCCAATTATATTGATCTTGAAAATTTTCCTATCCATCTTTGAATTATCCTAAAAAGAGTTATTTCTCAATTTTTTCAAAAGTTGGCTTTAACTCGATTATTGGAATTTTTAAAAAAGTGTGTCATTTTTTTACTTTTTCTTTTATTTTTTCCTTAGAGCATTGAACCACTAGAACAAGCATAGCACCTCGAACATACATGATTTGTTTGAGTCGATAACATTCTGTTTTTGTTTATATTCATTTAATGTTATTTTGACACATTTGTGATATGATCTCTACAATCCAATTAAATGGAAAGCTCCACAAACACAGCACCCTTTTGGTATAATTGCCACAGTAAATCCTCTTCTCGAGCACAAATAAATCATTTTCAACTGGAAAATGACAAGAACCGTCACTTTGAAGCATCTATTCTATTACCGTCATGGCAACGCATTTCAAATAGCTCGATTGATGCCCAACGTTGCCGTTTCTGAGAAAAAATCCTCTTATCAACTTTTTAGTGTAAAAGATCAAGAAAAATCGTTCGATTATTCAACGACAAGTAGCAATAGCGATGAAAAAAAGGCTACACACTCCTTGAATATTGAAGAGAAATACATTTATTTGATGATAGTGAACTTCAAGTCATTGTTATTAAATTGTTGACAGAAAATCTAGTGAAAGGTATTTCAAGAAAGTAAATATGGCAAACAAGGAGCTTGCTTTTCCCCTTGCCCCCCATGTTTACATTGACATGTTCGACTCACACAATATTGTCTGTTTATGCTTCTAGCTAGCGGTTCAATATTCGGAGTTTTTTCCACACTTTTGCATAGAGTGGATTGATTTTGGACCAGAGAAAAGATTTAGCCACAAATTGGACGTTATTGATTCCAGTATGGCGTGTAGTAAAGATGTTAAAACACTTTTCCAGTCAAACCAAAAAAAAACTCTATTGTAACGTCACTGAATTACACCCCTGAAGTCTAGAGTAAAGAATTGTAACTTGGATTTGCCCATTAAGCTGATAACTTGCTTAAAAATTTGGTTTTTGTTATGGCACCAAACTAAGCTAAAAACATGACTTCCCTGCTTGTCTACCCTACCATGTCGTGTTTTTTTTTTTTTTAATAATAATATTCCACAAAGAGTTATTTTGCACATAATATTTTATTTCAAGTTTTGAAACATAACACAACGCAACTTAACTTGGGTCATTTTGAACAACATTTATGAAACATGATAACTGAATACCAACTCGACTGATATTCAATCATTTTTTAAAAACAAAACCAATAAATAAAGAATCGAAAAGTCTAAATAATTGTATTTTGATGACTTAATTTAATTTTACTCTTCAAAAAAGGAAGCAGAGGAGAGAAAATATTTGTTTTTAATCATGTGATTTAAATCAACGATTTTTTTTAAATTATGTAATTAACTGATTTAAATCAACGCAGCCCTGCCCTGTACATTGTGTCCCCGATTAAGTCGGCACTATTACTAACTCCGTTATTATTGCAGCTACGATGTTTAAATCAGCAAAATACACTCTATTCACAACCGAAAGTCACCAATGTAAACAAACTACACGTGATCAAACAAAGGGAAACGATTGAAAGGTGACGTGAGATAAACTAACACACGCGATTAGTTCAATCGTTTTTCTATGTCTAGTCACGTGTAGTTTGTTTACTTTTGGTGACTTTTGGTTGTGAATAGAGTGTATATAGTAGGGTTTTTTCTGCTGATAGAAATGATGAAAATAGAAAAAAAATGAACATCGGGTTCCCGATTTATCTCAATAAATGTATTTTTTTTTTAATGAGATGTATTATATTTTTGCACAGATCGATAGTGAATGATTTTTTTACTAAAAAAGTTCGTTTGCACCACCCGCCTTATCTAAAAATAGAGAAGTTATGACCACAAATCATTTACAAACAGATTCTTTATAAAATCCCAAATAAAGAAACAATTGAATAGTTGCTATTGAATATCAATCAGCAGAAAAAATCCTACTAGTTTGCTGATTTAAACATCATCATCTCGATATCTCTTTCTGTTTCGAAAATATCAAGATTTGAATTTGGGATAAAATTTCCATGTTGCAAACTTGCAAAGCAACTATCCAGCACTTTATATGAATAAAAAAGAAAACGCAAATTTTGCTACATGACTTTCTCATTCAGGGTCCTATATTATTTTTCATAAAAATTAATCATTGTAGAATGACCAAAAAAAAAAATATAACATGGCTTGAAAATGCAAGAAGACTAAAGACTAACAGAGTGACAAGAATTAAGCAACGGAAACCGAACACAAAAATCTGAAAAAAAATACCCACCTCAAAAAGTGGAGCAACAACTATTAAAAAATCATTAAAAACTGAAAAAAATCGTAAAATCATCGAACAAGTCTTCATTTTTTCAGGGAAAAGTCCGTTCATTGAAAATTGAGTAGAGAATAAGATGCATGATAAAATCATCTCAAGTGAATTATTATATTTGTAAATTAATATTAATATTCTTAGTAATCATACTAAAGGTCTTCGGAAACACAACTCCAGTCTCCTGTTATTTAAAAAAAAAACAGCTCATCCAGAAGCCCATCACCATGACATAAATAGTTCAATGCCCACAACATTTTCAATGATAGAAAAATAATCAATAATTCAACAAATCTAATTAAAATCACTTACCAACCCACAACCCACAACTATCTTCTAATCTGCATAATCAATCAGGAATTCCAAACTCAAGATGTGGGAAATTTGAGACTATACTTACGCAAAACCTGTTCTGATAAACGATTGCCGGTATACTCTGTGCAAGCTAAGAAATTAATTAGTAAATGATTTCAGTAGTCTATGTGGTGTTGATTTCTTCAGTTGTGTTGAGTCTTGGAGTTGAAATGAGTGAGAAGATTGAAAATAGGAAGAAATTTGGATTTTTATGTTATCGTCATTCACTACCTGTGGATGATCTTGTGCGGATTCAGGCAACTAATGACTTTTCTCTGGTATGTACAAATTTGAAATTTTACTATAACAGAAACTTCTATGAGACTCTTCTGGAAAAGTAAACTTCAAGTTCACTTTGCTTGTTGTATTACACAGCAATTTTTTGCCTACCTTCAATAAAATATTGTCGTCACTTTTTGTCTATCACGTCATGAAAAGACCATACAAAGGAAATAAATGGAGAATTTAGCAAATCCCTACCAGAATATTTTTAGTCACACATTGTTTATTATACCATGATACGTTGAATTGTTGATACAAATAATTAAAAAAATCTTTTATGGTAGATTTTTTCGCTTATAGCTTTTCCTGGAGTGTTCAATATGTGGACATCTCGCGTGAGGCTCCAAAACATCCCATCTTCTATCGTGCCTTCTTCTCTTTTGATTTTTTGTGGAAACACCCGCCGTATCCAGCTCTTACAGCACCAAGATTTTCCCGGGAGTCAGCAAGAAATGCATACACGTTAAATGTAGAGAAAAAACTTCAAATGATAAAAAAAAAACTAACTACAGTTTTGAAATAAGCAAGTCAATTCACCTCGAAATAATCTCAAAAATCGAAGTCAATAGAAATTATTTTACAATAATATTTTCCCAGTGTTATTTTTCTCAGTCTGCATGCTGCATTCCAATTCTAATCATGACATTGTATGACTTTGAACGAAGCGTGAGTCCAGAAGTTTGTTTTTTTGGAAAGTTAGCAACCTATAAGGTTCAGGTGTTACTGTTGCTACTCGAAGGTCATCAATTTTACCCCAAAAATAAAAAAAACTTCATCTTCCTCATTATCTTCTTCAAACAAAACTTGATCTATCGGAAATAGTCTAAAGGTGCACCTTTGATTCTTGGTCCATCGCACATTGCTTTGTTGTTATGATGAATAAAGTAGACATGTCAATAATCCTACAGCAAATAATTATACTATAATCACATAATATATTAGCAAATTATCAACTGCAACAGAAATAAATAAGCAAATCGTGAACCAAACATTATACATATTTAATTAGTTTGTACACGAGTCAAAACGAACTCACACTTACATAATAGTCACATTTTTGTATCCAGCGAGAAGAATACTAGTAGATACAATAGTTTTAGATTCCAATATGATGAGGTTTAGTAGAGTTAGAACAGTTTTTCTGGTTTTAAACTATTAAGCGATTATCCTTGGAAAAAACGCAGAGTAGATTTGAAACTAGGCCACGATCACAAGGACTATACAAAACCCTTGAATCAGTTTTTGGAGAAGGAATTCAGAAAAATATTGAAATGATGAATTCTGGCTTAAAGACTAGACCCCACTAGACATCGTCCAGCCCAGTCAGTATTTCACTAACTATCTAAAAGATAATCTTGCAAACCTGCATTTGAGGGCCCTTTTCAAGAAGATATGCCTTAAAAATTAGAAATCATCTCTTGTCTATAATCATCATGTTTTTAATCACCACAAAGCACCAATTCAACTAACATAAAAGTAGGCTGAAAACAAAACCATTATGGATTAAAATTTTGTGCAAACTGATCGAGTGTTTTCTTTTCTTATGACGTCAAAAGCCCAAAATCAATGCCGTTTCGTTTTCGATGGGCCACCCTGTATTTGCAAAAAGAAGGTGGTCAGTTTTGTTTTATGTTATTTTTTTTTCTATTTAAAGCGTTATTGCCCAACTCCATCTTCTCCAACTATACAAGATTGAGTGAATAAAGTTGACTAGAGCATGTTGAAGAAAGAATTGAATTGAATTGAATTGAAATTGATTTTTAAAGTGTTTTATCTTGATTTCAATCCCAGTATTATTTTACTAATTAAATTATGCATGAGCTTGCTGTCAACTACTAATGTATACAGGGTGTTTGAGAAAGGTCTTGCTTACTAACGCTTATACACCGATTGACCGTTATTTATACAGGGTGGGTTTTTTTTTCAATTTTTAGAACAGAAATCTTGGAAACCATATCAGATACGGGATAGTTTAAACGGGCAAAGACTAACAGTTTTGTAAGGTCTACTCAAAACAATTTGAGTTTTAAAAAATTCGTCAGCTGTCAAAAGATATTTTTGGCGATTTTTTAAAACGCCCGCGAATATCATTGGTACGAGGAAATATTGAATACAAAAGTTTGAGAATTTCTAATCTAAATAAAATGACGTTATTTGTCACACACATTTTGACATTTTATGACATGGACTTGTGTTTTAAAAAAAAAAATAAAACCATATTAAATTTTATCCTTATTCAATACAGAATTTTATAACGATTCAAACGATATATGATTTGATAGGGTTAATTTAAAAAAATAAAGTTTTCATTTGCGTTTTTTGTTTTTTTTTATTCACAGTTACCTATGAAAAAAGATTAATAAATGAAATAATGTATTGATGGTACGGTTACCATAGTTATTTATTTAGTTTTTCTTATTCTTTTGGCAACGTCTCGGGGATTTTTTTATGGTTTCTGACCCTCTTTAGAAGTTTTCGTCCTCTTTTTTTTTTCACCCCACTGCCAACTTTCCCATTACTTTTTAGGTTTTTGAAACTTCTAGAAACCTTTTTATCTTCTTTTGGCAATGCTTAAGGGACTGTTTTTTAACTTTTTCATAGTTTTTGAATCATTTTTGAAAGCTTTCATCCTCTTTAAGTTATGTATTTGTTTCAACCTTGTCAAGTATCGTTTTTTCAATTTTTAGAGTTCTTTTTTCTTCTATAAAGTTTGTATCTTCCTTTAATTTTTCAGGTTTTTAGTTTTTCGATCTTTATTCAGAAGTTTTTATCCTCTCTTAGTTGTTTGTTTTAACCTTATCACGTATCTTTTTCCACCTTTTGGGAATTTTCCATCTTCTAGAGTCGATTTTAGCTTCTTTTATAGAATTTCGAGGATCACTTTTTTAAGTTTTTGACACTTCTGTAAAAGTTTTTATCCTCTTTAACTAGATATTTGTTTTATCTTTTTCTTGATTGGTAATTTTTCCATTAAAGGTGATTTTTTTCGTTTTTTACGGGTTTTTAACCTTCTAGAGACGTTATTATCCACTTTGGAGTTGATTTTTCAGTTATTAAAATCCCTGCCCGTTTCAAGAAGGATCTTTTTCTACTTTTCAGTGCCAATCTATATGTTCGAGCATATTTCTGATTGACTTCTCTGACATATGACTGAATTTATTTCAAGTTAAGAGACTCACCCTGTATCTACCACATTTTTGATATCCTTTTCGTTTTAAATCAATACAAGGTATTACACAATGTTGTGCGGTAAATTCTACGACAAAAAAGATGAAAAAGTCCACATAAACATGGGTCCAAAAATGATCCGTTTTTATAATACGGGGTGGGGTGTTCGGGTTTCGTATTTGAGTTTTATTGCACACTTCTCGAGAACCCGTTGGGATATTGAGATGAGGAACACGCAAAAGACATCATTTGCGAATAGTTTTTCAAAGCACATAGCTCAGTGACGCTCGTTCCGGCAAGTCTCTATGTTTGGCGAAAAAACTATACGCCCATGGGTGCACGCCACTGGTTTTTGCCAGATTAACTGTATTACAAAAGTGTCTCTTGGTCTTTTGGTTCTGACGCACTGTTTTTAAGATAATCATTATTTTAATAATAAGCCGTTCGAAATGTTCCATTTCAATTTTATTATTGTATAAACTCCGTATCATCATTTATTTTGCGGATCCACGTTTATATGGACTATTTGTTCATATTTCACATGCTGAATCCTGAATCTGCTTAAACGTTCCTCACAACACCGTATATAGCGTATAGGATTATGCTCAAAATTAGAAAGTTGGCTCTTTATACTGCGTGAACGTGAACCCCATATTAAAATTCAAAATGAAATCAATCCATGGGCGTAGAATTTGATCATGATCTCAATTGATGCGAAATTTTGAATGATTCGCGATATTTTTCACAGGAAAAAATTAAGAATATCAATATTTTAAAAACAGGTTGTCCCAGCTAAAAGTATCCACCTCAAACTACTAAGAAAATGAAATAAATAACGCTTGAATCGGTAGGTATAATTTTTGTCTTGAGGGCCCGTTATTTGGGGTGGATACTATTCTAGCTGGGATACCCTGTATATAATCCTTAGATGAGAATACGACTTTACAAACAATCATTTTTATATTTGTTTCGATTCATTCCGAATAATTTTTATTTATGTTTTCCTTTTGTGTGTTCTTTGCATTTCTACGAAAAATTTTATTCCTCTGGAGTGCTTGAATTTCTGGATCACTCAGATTCTCATTCTGCTACAAAATCCACATTTTTTCACTGAACGAATAAAAAAACTATGTTGATTACGTAATTACCATGCATATATTCCTATTTAAATCAATAGGATTATTTTCTATTTGGGTATCAAGAGGATATGAAAAAATCCCCTTAATCCATATTGCTACAAAAATTTAAGAAATTACGAGAAAATCCAATTCTACGCTAATGGATTGGTATTAATTTCAATTTTAATATAGGCTACTTGATTCAAATTTTTGTTTAAAACTGATAATTTCATGGTCTCGCATAGCGCCCATATAACCAACTTATAGTATTAAGGTAACTAATTTCAAAATCACCAATTAATCAAGCTTACAAATGAGCAAATTTCAAGAAATTCCCCACAACAACCTTTTTTATTTACAAGCACGATTTTATGCAACAACTCTTCAGTATTTCCATGTGTTTATATAAAGACTTGAGGTTTTCCCGATAATCTCTGCCAATTATGGGGACTGTCACTTTTAACAGCATGTAAGACCGCATTCGCATGTTCTTTTATAACTTGGAAGTCTTCGCGGCTTACAGATTATTTTTGTCATGTCGGTTAAAAGTGAAGTGTGTGATTTATGTGAATGTATCAAAAATACTGAAATTTTGGTAACATGCAGTAATTGTGAAGTGGAAGAAGTTTTTATTATGCCCTCTAGTGTTTTGGTTTACTTCAAAAGTCTATTTGAGAAGGTTAGCCGTTGAATAATACATATTACCTAGTATTTAATAATGAATAAATTGATGTAATTATTATTCGAATAATTGCCATTAACATTCGGAAAACCGATTAAAGAAAATTGATGATTCTCAGGAATCTCAGGTCAGTAACATTTTTGTTATGGTTTCTAAAGAAATATAATGTGACTTTCTAACTGGAGCTTCGAGTTTTTTTTTTCAGGAATTATGCGAATTTGACAACAAAATTTTCGGTTTCAAAACACTTCAATTTTTTTAAAAACTGAATAAAATCAATAATCAATTCAAGTGGTTGGCTTTTTTAAACATGCAGCTGAGTATATATCAAAATTTGTAAATCTGTTAAAAATTATCAAAAAACAAAATTTTAGAAATAATATACAAAATTTAAAGAAATGTTATTAAGTTAAAGACATATAGCATGCATGAGGACATTGGTCACCCTTTTTCATGTTTTAAGCCTGATTAATTGCACAACTCACTTATTGGCAACATAGGTACAAAAAAAAACTAGATAATTTTCCTAATTCAAATTTATATTATGCACTTTTCCTACGTGTGCACTGAACAAACAAACCATTGCTAATACCCCTGTGAAATTTTTCAACATCCCTTTTAACCAAAACCAATATTTTTAGACTATACAATAACAAATCGGTTTAATGACGTTATTTTCAACGCGTGAGTATTTACAGTTCAAAATACGTCTCTGTACAACTTAAGAAAATCCACAATTTAATTTTTTCACAAATAGAATCAGTCGGTGTTCCGTTCAAATAACACGCGCACTTCTGTTTAATCAAGAAATTTACAGTTTTTGTAATTTTGATACTGTTGTGTGGTATTTTAGTAATGGGAGAGAATAGAGTACTTAGGAGAGCTATTAGTAATAATATTTTTGCCAAGAGTTTCGTTGAGGTGAGTACTTAGTAAAAGTTTAATATAAAATCATATCTGAACATCCGATTGTCACCTTATCTCAAATTAATCTTTCATTTGCAGGAAATTTACTAATTAATAAGATTTTTGCCTAGATTAAAACATAATGAACATAGTAGTTTTTTTTTTTCAAAAGTTATTTTTTTTACTTTCTGAGCTTCGCTGTGCTTTCACTGCTCTCATGAATGTTTTTTTAATTTTTCTATTTGTATTTTTCATGCAATTGGATAAATACTATCGCGTATGTATGTGTGTATTATGCCATATACTTTTGGATCTACCTTTGTGATTGATCAAAAATACTTTTTCTATATGACTATTCCATAATGGATGTACTATACATCCACTTTCTATTGGTTAATGTGGCTCGTTACTGGCTACTCATACCAGTGACTTTTTCTCATCACTCAATTGTTTTCATTACTTCAGGTAGAGTTGTCAAAAAGTGCCGTCTAAATGAAATTAAATATTGCAAAGTTCGCTTCAATTATTGAATAATCATAGAAAAAGTATAGTATTCTACTCGCGGGAAATGGCTATTACTCACCTCCATTTTCCCACTTGTTGAATAATATACTATTATTTTTGAAAAAATACATTTTGATGGATACGTTAAAAACTATCCAATATTTTTTTTTACGATAACTCGAATGTCTGCATTGATTATTACTATGGTGAGAACAATGTAAATGTTTTCTAAAATCAAACAACACATGAATTATTGCAGCGGGATATAAAACGTGCTTAGATACTGCTTGATATCCTCTTATCATTTATTGTTTGTTCTAGTTCACTATCATACTACGTTTTCACTGTCACTAAATGTTCTTTGTTTTAGCTATAATTGTCAACCCTTTTAGTTACCGATTTTTATTTTGATCATATTTCTTGGTCTTCTTTTTAGATATTTTTTGGATTCTTGATAAGGTGGAACAAGACAGAAAACAGTTCTTTCAATCAACGCTTCTATTTGCTGGTGGTTCAATTGGGTACTACATACTCCGAATCTTGATTCTTCGCCATTAATCTTGCATTTGAATGCAAGAAGTGTTTAATGGTTGGTTTAACCATCCTACCTACATACCAGTGGGATTCCCCATCACCATATTTTTTCCGCAATTTGTATATGCGGCAGTTTTTTCGAGAGAAACTAAGAACCATCTATGTGATTAAAGTTAAAAAAACTCAACTACACAGACCTCGCAATAAATTAACGAAAGCATAAAAATGAGACGGTGAAAACTTTCATAAATTTCATGACAATATAAATTTATAAAATTCGAATTAAGAGAAATGTAACCAATTTTACGCAATGTGGATATGATTTTGATGGGTGAAATAATAATCAATACCATTATATTTGGTATTTTCTTTTTTATGTGCTTGTTGGGATTATTGTATTTGGCCATGTTCCATTGTTCAAGAGCAGCAACTGTACAAAAAAAGTTTTAAACGAAAAAATCGAGGAAAAACACTTTCCCATCAAAAACTGTTGGAATAATTGAAAAATCAATTTGAATCACCTGAATCATTTATCTGTCAATGTTCAACTTCATAAAATGCCAGAATTGAAATTTCAAAATAACTTGAGGTGATTAAATCGAAAATAGATTACTACGTTGATCGGATTCCTGATTGACCGTTTTCCATCAATTCGCTTTTGAGGATCGAGAACATGTATTGGCAGGTGTTTTTATAGTGAAAATTAAACTTTTAACAGCTTGATGAGATCCAATTTTCAAGAAGCATGATAGTGAAATCGAAATCTAAAACCAGATTTATCAAATGAGCAATGACTCAGATCACCGGTCTCCACCGGGATATATGATTACATTTCTTAATCAAAGGCCATCATGATGCAAAATTCCAAAAATCTTAGCGAGCTTTTCGCACTTCAATAAAACGTTGCGGTCAAATTCGAATAGCGATTGACCGTATCCGTTCATGAATCAATGATTATTCAAATTATTAGCAGGACAATAATAATTAATAAACGGATTTGTTTCGCAGGGGAATTTGGAGGTGTGTCAATTGCATGCTGTTGAAAGTGACGGTAATTCCGCTGAATGAATTGAACTGAACCAACTAAACAAACCTAGAAAAACACTTTTCACATAAATTAAGGGTTGTCTGGCGTAATTAATTGAAGACATATCAATAGTATAATGGCATTCAAATACCCATTTCAGCACACTAATTAATGCCGACTTGTGATATAGTTCTCACTTAGACGTGCTTGATCCAAATATTTATCCTGGACAGATTGAGAGATATGAGTATTTTCGGATCTGGAATTTTTGAATTTTCCAAGTGGATTGAGCAACAGAACTTTAGTCATTGCTACGTTTTGACTGTGCAAGCGCTTTCTTTCCTTAAAAAATATTTATAGGCACCACATAATGTTTTGTTTGGCTTAACGCATCCTTGGACGATCCACAAAAAGATTTTAACAGCTCTAATCCGAATCAACAAAAAGTTTCAATTGTATTATTGCAAAAGTGTTTGAGACAAAATTGAAGCAAGATTTGAAATACCCACATTTGGGTTCTATTGCACTCATTATTAAAAGTGTTTTTCGTAGTAGAAATTTTGAAACATGAAACCTAAAGTCAGAAAGGGAGACCATTAATAGTCGATGGATGCATACAATTATTTCGCAAATAAAAAATAGCGATGAAAATCTCAATTGAGCTTAAGCAAATAAATCCACATCACATTATCCGTTAAGTGATTGAGTAATCAAATTCCCTAATTTTATGATGAAATTGCATGAACTTGTCAATAAATCGGCCGTTTAATATTCTCATTCAATAGGGAAGAAGGTGGGGATGGCGCTCACTATATTTCTATCTAACCCATCAGTCGAATTTACTATCTTCCGTCTAATGACTCTAATGTCATCCCTTCTAACTAGTCTTTAAGTAGTTCAGGGTAGCTAAAAAAAGTTTGTCGTCATTGTTATGAGATATTTCAGTTTGGATGTTTCCTTTAGCACTTTACTGAGTTACTTTTGAGCTTATTCTTATCAGCTCTTGAGTATATTTATCCAATATATATTTGAATATTAATTTAGACCATTACCAGACTTTTTAATTTGAGTTGAGTCGCTAAAACGATTGAGCGCCTTATCCCACTAGTGTGGGTATAATTGCGCTCAAAACACTAAATAAATTTGTTTGCTTTAAATGGCAAAACAAGTTGATTTGAATCACTATTCTTCATCTAAATCAACATTGTTTCATACCTAGCTAATTGAAACTCAGAAAAAAAATGTTCCAATTAAAATTCCAATGATATCACCACCCACTAAATATACTACGAAGTATGTTTAGCATTGTCAAATGGCACGTTGATATACAGAGCAGAAATATTAATGGTGGAAATATGATACTTTTCCAACTGGTTCCAAGGAATAAGGATCATCAGCACATAGACGATGATCCTTATACTGTCGAGATAGCACCAATCAAACAAAATATCCATTCACAGACTTCCGTTTGAGTTTGAGATCGGATAGCCGTAAAACAACGTCTGTTTATATTTAGCATTGTTCTGACATAAATCCTGTGCGCCATTTGATTATTGTACGTTTGATCTCTATCCATCAAGATAATTGATTTTATGATACTTGTAGATGCAGATAAATGAACGTTTGTTTGCATTTCATAAGGATTTGTTTTGGGACTACGTTACATATTATGATTAATGTTCTCCTCCCTATCCTTTAACTCTGTTTATTTATTATTTTTTCACAAAATTGCGTATCTGCATTTGTCATAGGCAAAGAGGTGGAGGTGGTCTCTTCCGATGAAAAAGTTCCTCCAACATATTCCGATTCTGCAAGAAACTTCAAACTCGTCTAATTCGTGACATACAAAATAACACAAATTCAAATGAAAAGGAGAATAGATGAAGTTATTGCTGTTTTCTGATGGGGTGATGATGGTGCATCTCCCACTATTTGAATTCCGATATTTAATTCCATAAATATAAATAGACGTTAGACCATAACCAGTAAATATTATAAAATTCTTGTTTTGGTTTCGATTTATAGCCATTTCCAACACAGTTCTAGAACTTAGTAAACATACCTATGCGCACGTGAATATTACCATTGCGCATGTGTAGACGGTTCTAGAACAATTTGGAACTGGCTGTAACTTTGAACCTAAACAAAGCTATAGAGATCAGACCCAGATAGCTTTGTGTGTTAAACAAAAGACTGTCACAATACAGATTTTGCGTAATTTAATCTGTTCTGATCTTGGAACTTAGCGCAACAAGAGCACGTTCTGTCTGGCACCAACAATCCGCAGAAAAAGCTATTTATTTACGAACACGTTTCTGAGGAACATTCCAGAAATAATTATTGATGCATAGCATAGCACACGATCTCATTCCAAAACCACTATTTTTCTTATGACTTATTTTCTCAAAATATACCTCCAAAAAATAATAAACGTTTTACAAAATGTATTTCCAGTTTTTTTGCAGACGTCATTGCCAAGTTCAATAATATTTGATGACTGCTGTGTGAGTGGAATATTCAATAAGAACGAATCTTGGAATGAATAAGGATCAGTTCCAATTACATCAATAAAGTTTAAAACAGTGTGTATGTCTATAGAAAATAATGAGTCACCCCAACACATAAATCTTCATTTAATGTTTCTCAAAAATATTCATCAAGCCCAATTTGAAGATCATTAATCAAAAGTGGTCATTTTACCAAATTTATCATCATTAAGTTAATAATTCCAGAGCGATTCCTACTATGTACGAGTTTAAATTTTTACAGGAACGGACTTATCGCCTTGTAAAATTAATTAATTTCCAATTTGTCCGGACTTCCTCTACTTGCCAACAATTTACCAAACCACCAGCAATCTTCACATGTCAACTGATTTTACATAAACACAACTACTGATGATTGATCGGTAATTTAAAACTATTTTCGTCTACTTGACCCTGGTCATGAACTTGATGTTATCGGAAGTGTGCGATGATCGATTTTATTTTCGTCCAAAATTAATTATTAATAACCAAATGATTCCACTCATTGAACACGTTATCAGTTCAATAAAATGACACACTTTTGAGGCATCCATATCATAAAAGACGATTCTGATTAATTCGTGAGAGTTGTTTGAATAGTATTTGCCTTAATCACTTTATGACAAATAAACACAGATAGGCGCCGATAATATTGCCGCAACAAAAAAAAAGTTCAATATAAATGAATCATTTGTATATTATGCAATATAAGTTTGGTGTTCGGTACTGTTTCATATAAGAAAGAAATGGTATTTTATTTTCTTTTTTTTTCGTAGGAATAAGTCCATGAATATAATAAGCAGAGTTCAAATACATATTGTTAAAATAATGTTTTTTTTTTTTTTAAATAAATGTGGAATTGATGGTTCATCAGAATTTCAACAACTTGATCCTCTAGATTTTTTTAGGTATTATTTTCCTCTAAAAAAACAATTTTATCATCAAAGTCATCTCATCAATTGAAATATATAGGACAGGTCTTCAAATTGAACTATTTTTTTCATTGCAGTGCGACAAAGACCAAGATGGATTTGTCAGTCTGGAAGAACTCACTGCCTTTATCAAAAGTAACGAACAAGTCAACCCTAATTCTGGACCCTTGACGCCCATCATTGTCAACAATTACGAAAGATTCGACAAAAACCACGACAACAAACTAGATTTTGACGAATTTGTAAATATGATCACCAACGACGGTTTTTTGAAGGATTTCACCAATCTGGGAAACAGGTAGGTGACACCAAATAACATGTAACAAAACACATGTTAACAAAACAATTATTATTCTCAGAAAGCTAAAAGTGCAAAATTTGCTTTAAAACATAAACTTGTGGTTTCAGATATGTAAAGTTCTTGGTAGTGCCAGTATGCAGAAAAAATAGAATAACGACAGTCAAGCTACAACGGATGCACACCATCACGGGCATGTACGAGAACGAAGTTAAATTTAAGAAGACTGACGTTGGGATGATCATTTTATCACTTATCCAGATCATTTTGTTCTATACTAAGTTCCATGAGTCCTCATTGGTGTTCAATCATGAAAAGCGGCACGAAGTTTGGAGGTATATGACCTACATGTTCACCCACAACGAGTAAGTTTTATCATTTTTTTCACCACTGAATATTAACAAATCTTGTTCTAGTCACGTCCACTTGTTCACCAACATTGCCATTCAACTCTTGGTAGGACTACCACTGGAAATGGTTCACAGTTGGAGGGTTCTTATAATATACTGTGCAGGAATTTTGGGAGGATCCCTATTTCAATCTGTGATTTATCCCGAGGAAAACTTGGCAGGAGGTAGTCCAGGAGTACATTCTGTGTTCACCGCTCATATAGCTACAGTAATCATGGTAAGTTATAAACCTATTCTTTCATCCTTTTTCAACTTATCTAATCCTGCTACAAAATAGCTCCAGTCAGCAACACATATTCACCCTAGCGCTGCAATATATTGCTTATTAGCCAACAGTTTCTCATGCCCTGCTACAAAATAGCTCCACTCAGCAACCCTTATTTCCACCCCGACCGTATTTTTCACTCGCAGCGATTTCTGCGTTCCTGCATAGAATTCTCCCGTTTCTCCACCTTAGCCTCAATTTTGAGTGACACGTGTTGTTATTTCTTGGAGGAGGTGAATGTAGAGATATTTTCCTTCATAAAGGTATGCGATCCTGCTACAAAAGGTCTTGATAATTCCGCCTGTTGTTTTGGAATAGAATGTGCAGGTGCGGAATTGGGGTGCTATGTTGTCATTTTTTGTATTCAAGTAGATTATAAAAACATTACAAAGATATTGGAAATAGTCAATCGGTCTTAACTCAACTTGCTTTATCTATATTTTTAGTTTTTGGAGATACAATCCAATTTCTTAGTTCACTCTCGACAAGCAGAATCTGTATTTTTGTATTTTGCTGGAATGGATAATCAATTTTTTTGTTGATAAAGGCTTTGCTGTATCTGTAAATCGCTCACCAAACAAGATAAAATGAAAATTCCAGTCTTTTCTTGAAAATTATTGTTAATAAATCAATAATAATTGTTGATTTTGCATCAATTCCGATTGTATTTTTTAGAGAAAGTAGATTTGGCAATTTTGGAATGTTCCATAATCCTCAACATATGGATAAATAAAAACATGGCAAGAGTTGTTACATTTTCATTGAAATCATCAGGTCACAAATTAATATTTTTTATTTTCGCTCTGATTTGTTTAATAAGTTTAAGAATGTTTAAAATTGAATTTTATTATAAAAAATTTCAATTTGATAATCAACAAGACAGTAACAAGTGAAATCACGCATGAATATAAATTGCCTGGATTAAAAAAAATAGTCATAACGATAATATTATAAATTCAGAACGTTTCAGCATACATATAGATTAATAAAAATGTAGGATCGAAAACTTGAAAAAAAATAGTACCTTCAGAAATCGACAATTAATATAAAAAAAATTGAATCAAAATGTTGGCCCCTGTACCTACTGGTTTTTATCAAAACAATTTTGAAAAATGAAAAACAAATTTGAAAAATTGAAAAATACTGAAATAACGATATTAAAATTGAAAAAAACATAAATTGACTGATCCAAATTGCCGCTTTGTTATAATAATAATAATTATTGTAAATTAAGTAGGTTGAGCTACATCAAATCTATATCACTAAACATGAGAAATAAAAAATCTTTTCAGTAAAAAAAATCAAACACAAATATTTTCGAGATCTAATGGTTGGTTTGAATTAGCGATAAATAAATAGGTAAATTCAAAAATATTTTCATCTGAAAACTAACGATGCTGCTCTAGAAAGCTTGATAAAGTTATGCACAGTTTCGAATGAAAAAAAATAATAAAATTAGTGTGGAGAAACACAAAAAAAAGTGATGTTTATATGAAAAAAATCTTTTGTTAATGATTTTTCTTCAAAGACTGTGATATTTGATCAGCTGCGCTTGTGCATTGGTTCTGAACTGAATCAATATCGACTCAAGAACATAGCTTTATAACTTTTAAAATAAAAAGTTCAGCTCGGTTATGGTGTTGAGAAATGTGAAACTGTAGTGTTGATTTTTTTAATCATTTTTGCGATTGAACATTTGCGGCCAAGACATTTTTTGAGGTCTTCCACAGTACACTCTGTACAAAAATAGATTGGAATTAACATAAAACTTGGAATTCTTGCTTATCAGCTCCCATCTTCATTATAGAGCTTCTTCAGTTCCACTACTACATATTAGTATTAGATTGCTTCATACAATCAACGTTTTATTTGTTTTGTTACATGGATTTCTAGTTTGTTGAACATAAAATTATATGAACTTATCTATTTCAGAACTGGCGCGAAATGAGCCAACCGGTAGTCCAACTTATCCTCTTTGGCACCTTCACCGTCTTCGATACAATCTACAAATACGTCACCATACGAAATTCAGAAGACATCAGCTATATCTCCCATTTGGGAGGAGCTGTTTGCGGTCTTCTAGTCGGAGTGAACGTTCTCCGAAATCTCAGGGAAACCAGAACAGAAAAAATCATATGGTGGATCAGCATAGTAATCTATACCATCACCATGGGTACTTTTATTTGCTTGGAAATAGTGTTCAATGTGTTCAAAGCTCCAAGATAGACTGACATTGATTTGACTTAATATGTACATAGTGCGCGAATATTATTTATTATTAATTTAGGTTTTGACGAATATTGGAATCTCCGTAATTCAATGACTGATGACTTACTTTTGTACGTGAGTCTTTCTGCCTTATTTCTTATTCAGTTAACATGGGAGTTGTGTTTGGATCTTTAATCGTTTTGTTGAGTAAAACGAATTTGATAGATCAATAATAATTAGTCGTGATTGATGGTTGAATCTCACACGCTCAATTATGTGATGATGAATATAAACACATGAACGTCCCATGTTAACTGTGTTGTGTTCTCAAGCAGGTGTGAGTCCTTTAGGCTATTGTCAATCCTAAGGGGACTTGAACCTCTACTGATTGTGATATTTGCTGTACTTTCTATACGTCTTTTTAGTTTTAAATTTATTTATTGTATTTCTTCAATAAAATCTTTCCATAGCCAGAGTGTATTCGTCATTATCATTTTTACCGCCTTATAATCAACCAGATAAATGTCCAATTGATGATTTCCGATTGCGATAGCTAAGGAACACAACGATCTGATTTCCTGATAGAAGAACATTCCAATTTCCAAAACAACTTAGCATTCGTTTGACCTCTTTCACTCAAGACCGTCAGGACTATAAGCTGTTTTCCTGATATTGGTAAGCTGGGAAATAACGCCCTTTGTCCCTAGTGGATATATGAAATATGGACGGGTTTAGCAGAGCAAGAGATAGTTTTGTTTGCCTTCCCCCATCAAACCTGATCATGTTATTGACATTACGATAGTAGGTAGGACAATTTTTTCTCCCTCAATGACAACTTCACGGTCTTCACGTCATCTGTCTCAAATAATATTGGATTATAAAAAAGCGGAAGAGAGTTTAGAGCGTTATTTTCTCTTAGCGTGATCGCCTCGATTTAACAATGCCTTCAGCGTTTTCGTCAGAAGGCCCTACCGTCCGGTGAGAGAACAGTTTTTGCTGTTCTCCATGTCTTGCGAACCTAGTGGAACACGGTCTGTTGCATAAACGCAAAGGAGATTCCGTCCGGTATGGACTTCAAATATACAGTTTGTTCATTTGACTTTATATAACTGACTGCACGAGATGCTTTCCTCCAATCAGTTCTTTTCGTCTTAAGAGAGTAGCAATCTCAATAAGGTCGACTTTTTTTTCGAGAGAGTTTCTCCAGGATCGGATGTAGCTGTGTCCCTGTTAACTGATTCTCATAAGATATGCCCTCAATAGATTTCCGTTTTTTTTCTTATTTTGCCAAAGTACCAACTCCTCCATGTTGGTACATTGTCGCTCCTCATGGTTATAGTGACTGTTATCTTCATAGGTTTTGATTACTTCCCAATTTATTGACCACGAACATTGATGTCCGTTATGCCTTTAGGTTAGTTCTGACCTCTGTGAGTACCCATCACAGTTGATACGGGTTGAAATCTATGTAGGTGGGTACCTGACGACAGATACATAGTGTTCTTCCAAATCTCGTCAATCTTTAGCTCATCGTGTATGAGGGAATGTGATGTTCGACTTGCTTTCTGCGAAGATAAATTATTGATGCTGCCTGAGACTCTGTTGTGCTAGCCGGCATCATACCCTACTAGTATTTGGTGGCAGTAGACCCCACAAGCTTCACCGGTACATCGGAATCATTCGGAAAGTAGACCAATAAGGCTTCGAGAAATCTTTTCGGTCTCCATTTGGCCTATTCCAAGCATGACAAATAGTTCCAGATCCCCTCGATTTTGGACTCGTCACTGAAACACATTTCGTATGTACACCCTGTTACCCACAGAACACATTTACAAGGTTAAGAAGACAAACTGACGTATAAAAATGTAACGGAACAATACGCCACGGAATGCAGTGGATGCGAATCAAACTATCAAACTTGGATAATGTATGCAGTATATTATACAGATTTCTATACATAAAAGCACACACTGTTTTTATTTGTTAAATAAAGACAAAAACTATGAATGAATGTGTTTTTTTCGGTTTTCTCTTGAATGTCCGGTACAATATGGGGATGGGGATGAGGTCAGTGGGGGCTTCCCAAGTTGATATGTGTTCTGTGCTGCGGGGACCTGAGACCTAACCCTGTGTGATGGTGACTATGACAAAATGCCACTCACTTCGAAGTTCTGGGAAAGCGGTGCATGGCTCTGTGGGGGTAGGACCATAGTCTAATACTATATACCCGGGATAGGACGGCTGTTACAAACCTCCTCAAGGAACACTTCTTCTGTTTCTTCCCCTTCGTTTGCCCCTTTCAGGATGGTGTTAGTTGGCCTCACTGTTTGTGTGTTTGTGGAGTGCCTTGGGCGAAATTCCATTGTTCATCTGGCAGAAAAATTTGCTTTTGTGACTTCCCTTATTTTGTGGATGATGCATTTCTCCGCCACTCTTCCGAAAGCGACTAGAAGACTGATGAGCCTACAGTATTCCGGGTTAGATTTCACTTAGTACCCGCCCTCCATTCACGTTTTTGTTCTTGACTTTGTATTTGTGTTCTATGCTGTTACCTGATTTGTCTGGTGATTTTTGGGTAGTATTCTGTTACCCCTCTGTACAAAACATTTGGAATTTGAACACCCAAAATAATTGAAGTAGCAAATGAGTTGTTATGTCTAATAAATACATTGAAATGAATCCTATCGTATCTGGAAGGGACTCGTTAATTGCTGACACGATACAGAAGTGAGGCAAATTAGATTGATGAATAACAGCGCGGGTTGCATAACTAGGTGGGGTATTCCTTCATCTCGAATAAGCAATAACTGGTTGCATAAGTTCTCACAATTATTATGATCATTTTGATTTATATTTAAGCATTGAAATGCATACTATTGCATACTATCGTACCTGGAAGGGACTCGTCAATTGCCAAATTACTGTAAATTTGAGGCAAGTGCGACAGAAAGAGATGTAAGGGGAGTCCCTTTCTCTGTTTTCTGTCTCATCTTCTATCTTTTGTTTCTTTTTATTTACGTAATTGGATCACCAATTCCTTGTGTCAAATGAATATTATTAAATGGCGCATTCTGTTTTGAACATAATAGGTGTGTTTGTTATGCTCCACTGGTGCACCCCACTAAGTTATGCAACCAGCACTGTCATTCATCAATCTAATTTGCCTCACTTTTGTATCGTGTCAGGGCCTTTCCAGGTCGTATTCATTTCAATGAGTTAATATGACTACGCACATTATCCTTTCTTTGTGACCTGATAACCGTTGAAACATGTTCGAAGTATGTAGACCGTATCTCCCTCTATTGGTGGTAGGGATATTAAACTGGCTTTCAAGACCACTAAACGTATCACAACTTGAAGCAAAGATATTGGGAAGGAAATCCGCCACAATTTCAGAGTAGCTGTTTCTAATCTAACCAAAAGTAACGTCAGTTGGGAAACTGAAAACGCTTTAAGCCTATCCCACTTTGCGTTTTCATTCGGAGATATGACAGACAAACAGCACCTTTTTAGAAATAGATCTGTACTAGATAGAGCCTTTCTGTTAATGCGAGTTTAAATATATGGTCGAGATGTCATCCGTTTTCTTTATGAACTGACTATTGATTATAACACATTGCTAGAAAAAAAAAGGAATAAACAAGGCTAAGGGTATAATCTACGTCTTAGTCGATTTAACTGAAAAACAAATTAAAACATATCAATTTCAATGTGTAATTACTCAAATAACAGACTTTAAAACTCGAATCAACTAGTCTCATAATCTATTCATATGAATATGACTTGATCAATCAAGTCTTTATTTCTTCAGTTTCACTGATAATTTTATCAAGAACTACAAGATGTATCATCCGAAGAAAGGAGAATCTTTCTATCTACTGCTTCATTACTTGTATTATCTAAAATTTTACACATTTTCGGATGAACCTCCATCCTTTCGGAACATCATGGTAGTGGTCCTGATTCGAGCATCCGGTATTGTTGCGATCATATTGAATGCCTTGCACGTCGTATTTGTTTTGAAAGGTAAAATTGAAATTGACTTTAATGAAGCATATCTACTCAATTTTATGTAAAACCATTTTATAATAATGGTGAAACGGAAGGTTGGAAACGGGTTTTTCCTTCTTCTTTCTTTTTCTTTCCTTTCCTTTCCTTTCCGGAGTATTTTCTTTCTTTCATCCGCTATCAATGTGGAAAAATGAAGTCACTTTTTTCGAACAAACCTTGGCAAAATGGCTTGATTTTTCTCAGGCCATGTAAATATCAATGTAACTGAAGACTTCGTGGCCGTCGTTGGATGCGCAAGCTACGCATGGAGCTTAATATCTTTCCATGTAAACAACAAAAAATGGTCAACTTTAATGGAACGAATAGTGAGTACAACCAGATTTGGAGAGCCCCCATCCTGGAAAACATCTCAAAATTTATCAGACAAGATCACGACTGGGTACTGCGCCTATTTAGTTATTGGTTCTGTATTGTATCAGATCACAAATGTGATGTTCAATCCTGGTAAATATTCATCACAATGACTTATTATAAATTATCTTGTTCTCTCTCTAGCAAAGTGCAGACAAATGAATGAAGAGAAAGGCCTTCATGAAATTTGCGGAACTATATTACCATTTTGGTGGCCGCACCCTACAATAAACCCCTATTTGAAAGTTATTATCAGTTTGGGGCAGCTCAATGGCATATGTATGTACTAAGCAGGAAGCAACAGGGCATTAATACCAATCTTTCTTGTAGTTATGTATTTTGTATCAGGAAACACATCATACGGCGTTCCTTGGGAATGTGCCATAATGATAAAATCAAAAATAGAGCATCTTTCGGAAATGCTCACTAAATGCTTAAAATCTGATCAACCTGAGAGGGGATTTAAAACATGCGTTCAGTACCATCAGGATATAATAGAGTGAGTAGAGTATATTTCAGTATTAAGTAAATAAAGTTCTTTTTTCAGAATCGGGGATATGTTTAATGAAATCAATAGACAATTTGTTGGTCACTTATCTATTTTAGCTGCGGTAGTTATCAGCTTCATTGGTGCGCAGTTGATAGAGGTAAATGGGATACTCTGATCAAATCGGTGAAGTTTCACAGCTTTGAGTTTACTGCATGTAATATTATTATTAATTTGGCTAAGCTAAGCTCGTTATTAATTTTCAGGAACATTCAGTAAGCTCTCTTGTGCACATCCTTGCATATACAGTTGGCATTTTTATAGTATGTCGAAGTGGACAAATTGTTTCTCATGCGGTAAGATTAGACATGTTTATTTTCTCTCTTTTGTAGATCTGCAAATTAAATCAAGAAACAAAAATAATCCAAATACTAAACTGATTTGATATACATATTTTGTGTTTTTTATTATACAGGGTTAGGAGAAATTACCAGAACGGTGGATTATTTCAATAGATACATGAGTTAAAAAAAATGTCTCATATTAAAGTTGTGAGGCTTTGATAAATCTACATATCCGTGATGAATTGGAATATACAGGGTCGGCCAGAAGGTTATGGCAGATGAGAGTTGCATTTTTTTAAATGGAACTCCCTTTTATATTAATGAATACCGTAGAACGGGGTTATTTTGTAATTGCGGGGATATTTTGGAAATCACTTATTTTCGCACAATCCCCCAACCCCGCATGTACCACCAAATGCAAGCGTCGCGAACTCGCCCGATTTTGTTCGTGTGATCATTGCTACTGGACCGGGAGCCATTAGATCGCTCAACAAGTGTATTGTGTTGGGGTTATACGGCCGTGAAAAAAGTACCGAAAACTCGCTTAAATTGAGGGTGGTCAAACTTTTAGTGCTGGGGCCCATTGGGTGAGACTTAGAAAAGGTAGGTCATTCGTACAAAATGGTGGGAGTATTGTTATCATTTTCTTGAATGGACGACTGGGTTAGGTTACTACAAAACATTTAACGTCTTTTTTTCTAAACCGGGGCTAATTTGGATGCCTAATTTTTTTTTTTTTATTAGGTACAGGCACCTTATACCTGCCCTTTAAGGTAGGTAAGAATTATTGTTTTGTTGCTTTTGAATTTTCTTTTATATTTTCATAAAATGTATTTGTTCTTTTGTTTGGATAATAAAACCACTAAAAACTGAAATTAGCTGTTTTAAATGTTTTTGTTTGGGTTGGTAAGTTTTTAAAAAAATGTTTGAGCATTAATATATAAAAAAAACGATGCTTGTGTTTCTAATTTAGCCCCCATAACAGTTAGTATTTAGATAATGCGATATTTATAGGAATTCCAAAATATCCCCGACCAATGGGGCTATTTTGGACGACACTTAAAAAAAAATTTTTGGCCCCCCTATATATAGGGGGGCCATCCTGTAAATCAAAATATTCACTTACACTATAGACCATTCCAAAGCGGTGCTCATATTATTTTATCCACCACTATTGTTTATAGTATTGACAAAAATGTAAAAAAAAAGTCTAGAATGACCCCTACGGTATTTCAATTCTTCCTCCAATTTAAAAAAAAATATATTTTACATAATGCTCCTAAATCTAGCCGTTTTCGAGTTATCGCGTTTTATCAATGACATTTTTGCATGTTTGACATGCTATAAAACCCAAACGGTTTGAGAAAGAGAAAAACGGTCTGCACTTTCAAGTCTTAACTTTTGAAGAGCTTTTCAAGGACATTCAATCAATTCTTGTCAAATAATGCGAAAATGTATAAAAAAAATTGACAGTCGACAGTACCTTCTTTTCAAATAACAGAATAGAATTTGAAAAGTTACGGTGAAAGAGTGTATACCATTTTTCTCTATCTTGAACAGTTTGAGTTTTATAGCATTTCAAAAGTTCAAAAATGTCATTTTCAAATCGCGATATCTTGATAACAGTTAAATCTAGGAACAAAATGTGTATCACAATTGTTGCTCAAAATTGAAGGGAGAATCAAAATCTTCATCAATATACAGGGGGTTGCATTTGAAAAAACGCAACTTTGATCTGCAATGCCTTTATGCCAGACCCTGCATATTCCAAATCATGACAGATATGTGGATTTTTGAAAGTCCAACAACTTTTATATGAGACAGTTTTTTCTAACTCATGTATCTTGTGAAATAATCGACCGTTCTGGTAATTTCTCCTAACCCTCTCTGTTCATCTAGGGAGACATGACTTTAGAAAACTCAATTTCACCCATTATCTTGGTAGAGGCAGAAAAAAGTGATTTGGACATTTTGTGATTAAGATGAATAAAGATAATAATATTTTATCAACCATCGCATCGTGTATTTCCGAAATTCCTCTAGTTTCCGAACTCGGAACTATTCTAATTTTTTGAAATATTACTTTATCTAGCCTCTGCTTATATTAAAATTATTACAGACAGAGAAATTAGAAAATGTAGTCTACGAAATGGATTGGTATTTGGTAAGTCCTCAACTCACCAGGGACGTGAAATTCATGTTAATGCGTTGCCAGAGTCCAATGTTACTATATTCCCGTTTGATGGGGCCATTTGATTACAGAATGTTTTTAAATGTGAGTATAGAAATTAATACAACTTTTGATATATAAACAAAAAAAAATTGGTTTTTCTGTTGGTGAGGGACATGCATGGGTTGACGCAGCAAGAGTTTTCTTCAGTCTTGATCGTTCGTTTATTACATAAAAGAAGTGACCAATAAATTGGTACCTCAAAAAGAAAAAGAATTAGTTTTTCTGTAACCGGGGTAGCTAAAATAAAAAATTAATTGGGATCTGACTATATTTCATTCGAGATTTCATTGGAGACCATTGACTATTTATTTTGATTTGTTAGTCAAATATTTTTGGTGTATTACGACATTGTCCAAACGACTATGCTAAATTATTGAGTTAACTCTACCTACTTTTTATTGATTCAGTGTGTCATAGTTTTTTGGATGTCAACAGAATATACACTAAACCAACTGCATGTTTAAAAATGTTTGATCTATGAAATTTTATATTTTCTATGTGTGTGTTTTATGGTCGTCAATGATTTCTTCAATAATAACGGCAGTGAAGTCGTCAATACATAAAATTTATTACATTCACGAGAAATCTTGTGATCGGTAAATTTGAGCAAAGTGTAGGTACCCATTATTAATTAGCATTTTTATGTTTTATGATTTTTTTACAAAGTCTTGAAGATAAAAAATTTCTATAAATTTTAACGAGAAGTGTTTTTTTTGTAGATTATACAAACCGCTTACTCCTATTTGGCAATCGCAAGTAATGCTGGTACTTAAACGATTCAATTGGTGATGAGATGGTGAAGCTAGCTACCCCACTTGGTATACTCAATAATCACAATAGTTGAAAAATAAAGTAAATGAGCAGATAAGTCTGATTGTTTGTATTTTTAGTTGAAAAAAGTTGGTGAGAAAATGAAATAATGAGTGCCGCGATACGGTACAAATTGATATAATGTCGCTTGTGCATTTTTGAATTTTGAACTTGGCAAAGATGACATTTTCCATGATTTCTTCAAAAATGGGTCAAACATTTATGAAATGTTTTTAAATTTCCCATGGGTTTATTCAAAGAAATATCTTGGAATAAATGTCACATCTTTACAGCTAATTTTTTCCTTCCTCTTACATGGCGTAAACATCATCAACTGTTTTTTTTGAATAATTGAACAATTATTTGTATACACAAAATATTTTTGATTCTAAATCCAATGACATATTACACTCGGAATGTATTTGAGGTTTCGAACTATGTACGATCATGTTAAGGAAGGAACAAAAGTTCGGATTCAAATCCGGATTGCGTCATCTAACCGAAAAGAGAAAATACGACATAATGTAAAACCTATTTTTAACCATCTTTTTAAGTAAAGTCAGGAAAGGACAATTTCAAAAATTCATACTTGCAATAATTCCAAAAATTGTTTGTTTGCAAATAGGTATTTTTGAGAATTATGCCTTCCTGCGTTTATTTGACTTGCATTTGGAATGAATTTTCTCTCCTTGACGTTCAAAACACTTCAAATTCAACAATTTTATTCCAAATGACAAAAAAGCACTGTGAGGTCACAGTTTATTTTGTTTATATTCGATGGTGAAAGTGTTCCACTGTTTTCATAATGGCTTGAATAATATTTGCACAAGTCCTTTTGAAATAACGAGACAGATGAGAATGAGACTTGGAAGTGTGAGTGGGTTGATTATTAGTTCTTGTCGACCGTGAATGTGAATGAACCACAATCATTTCACATCGCAACAAATTGAATCTCTAAATATAATAGGCTATTCAAAACAGCACCTATATGTGTTACTATGTTACGCTACCTACCAAAAATAACGGACCAGTATTTATTTGTAAATAAATGATTAAAACTACATATTTTTGTAATTTCGAATATTAGCAAAATCAACTTGCCTATTATGTAGTGTTGTGGCGCATCCATGCATGATTTGGCACGATATTTCGTCACAAGCTATGAAAAGTTCTCACTAAAGGAACCGACGCGACGTTTGGAGACAGCATCCCATTTATTGGTGGTATGAATAATAAGAAACCTACTTACAAGAACCATCTTATGTAGTATTCCCTTGAAGTGGAGAACTTCAATAGTTCTAATCTAAAAATCTAAGATTCAATAGGTGACTGTTAACTTACAAAATTACTCAGACCAGTGCCTAGATGAAACTAATCGTCATTATTTGTTACCTACTTAAAAAAGAGCCTATAAGGAAGGAACAAGTGGAACCAAAAAAAGAATAATAATAGTGCAAATTCAAAAAAAAAAATCCTGTGAATGTTTTTTGGAATAAGTGAATAAGTAATCAGCAAAAATGGTTCTGTATGTATTAGCTCAGGAAACAAAAACTTCTCAGTCGAAAAAATATTGGCAAAAGATAATTTTTTATCGAAACCTTGCCCTATGTACAACATTCTGGAAAGTGGATTTTGAGCCAGGGGTTTGGTTTTTCTCTTGGTTGTTTATGAGCCAAATTTCAATTTCTTGCAATTTTCTTCAAAAATAACTTTTCTAAAAAAATACCTTATTAACATAAATACTGCTCGTGAAATTCCTACATCAAAAAACTCATAACACTTTTTTTCCTAAAACCAATAGTTTTTTGTGTAGAGTTTGATGAGCAATATTTTTGTTAATAGTATTGGAAGTTGGCTTCAAGAAATAAAACTATAACTGCGTAACTTTCAGTCTATCTATTTACTTATAGACCACTCGGAAAGCAAGCTCATACGCTACTAACTATACCATTATTTGAATTCTCCAAAAGAATATATGAGACGCATTTTCAACATCATAAATCTATCAAACAGGTATAAGGGTACATTTGTGAGGCTTTTAGTTCTCAAAATCCATTAAAGTAATAAACCAACTACTATGGACATTTATCCTTATGTTAATATTGATTGAGTGTTTTGATGATATTCACAATACCATTTCGTTAACTCAACACGCCCTCTCAAAAAATCAATCATATTATATACAAAAAAAATATAAGCATGTTTGTATAATATTATTACCTATATACTTATTGCTAAACTAAAAGAACAACCTTAACTTAAGTACATGAAGATGGTATAGCAGTATCATAAAGAATCAAGCTTTCCTTGTGTTTTCTGGGAAATGTTACAATGATGGCCCAACATTAGTTGCTGAGGATTAGGGAAAACCCAGAAAAACCTAATCAGACCATTTACTTACTAAAATCTACTAGACCAAGTCCTTCTCTAAAGCTTTGGAATTTGGCTGGCGGGAGTGGTTTGGTTAGTATATCTGCAATCTGGTGATCTGTTGAAACATATTTTAATTTTACTACACCCTTCTCTATCTGTTCTCGAGAGAAATGATATTTTATATTTATGTGTTTTGATCGTTTGTGATTAGTTGGATTGTTTGCAATACTAATGCAACCATTATTATCCTCATAAATTAGAATTGGATCTGTAATATTTATTTTTATACTTGTTGCTAATGATCTTAACCAAAGTGCCTCTCTAACAGCTTCAAAGAGAGCCATATACTCAGCTTCAGTTGACGAAGCTGCTACTGACGTCTGTCTTCTTGTATTCCAACATATTACATGTTGATCAAATAATTTAAACAAATAACGCAGTTGTACTTTTTCCTATCTCTGTCATCATCTCCTCCCCAATCAGAATCAACATATCCACTTAAAATGTTACTAAAATCTTCTCGGCTGTAAGTTAACTTAAAATCAATTGAACCTTTAAGATATCTAAGAATTCTTTTCAAACTTTGCCAGAGTTCACATTTCTCCTCAGAATTTAATGCTATATAATTCAATTTACCTGGAATAGGAGTACTGACAGGTTTACAATCATACATATTAAATTTGTTTAAAATGGTTTTTATGTATGCAGATTGACTCAAAGTAATCATTTTATCTGTTCTTTCAATTTTAATACCTAAAAACAGTTTAATCTCCTTTAAATCTACCATATGAAATTTATTTTCCAAATAATTTTTAAAACTTTGCATTGTTTCATTATTAGCCGTGGCAATTACAATATCATCCACCTAAAGTACTACATAGATACTTTTAGAAATATCTTTACCATCTAAAATATAGATACAACGATCGACTGACGAATTTTCAAAACCCATTTCCTTAAGTGCTTTTTCAAATACCTCAAACCAACATCTGGCTGATTGTTTTAATCCATATAAGGCTTTATGTAATAAACACACTTGATTAGATCCACTTTTAATACCTTCAGGAATTTTCATATAAATTTCCTCTTTCAAGTTTCCATTGAGAAAAGCAGTTTTCACATCCATGTGATGGACTAACAGATTAAATTGATGTGAAAAAGCAAGTATAAATCTAAAACTTGAAATTCTTGCAACTGGGGCAAAAGTTTCAGTATAATCTTTTAAATATTCCTGACTAAAACCTCGAGCTACAAGTCGAGCTTTGTATTTTGATGGGTTTCCAAATTCATCATTTTTAAGAGTGAACACCCATTTACAATCAACTATGTTTTTGTTGTCAGGTTTTGATACTATAGACCAAGTATTATTATTTAAAAGAGAATTTATTTCGTCTTGAATAGCTTCTTCCCACCTAATTCTATCATCGGTATTTTTCATGTCTTGATAGGAAGTAGGAATTTTACATACTACAGATTGGGCGCACATAATATAATCATTTAATAGACCATCTTCATTATAACAAATAGGTGGTTGACCTTAAATCCTATCACTCCTTCTTGGTTCAGAAGACAATGGCAATTGACAATGAGTATTTTTGGTTAAAGATAAAGGTTCGGAGGGTCTATCTGTTTCAGTTACAGATTTATCACATTGTTTACCTAATTTAATAATTTTATTAGGTTTTACCTCTAATCTGTTATGTAAAGTATCTGATTTAAGATTGTCAGATTTTGAGTCAGATTTACTACTGATTTTGACTATGTCAGATGCATCAGTTTCACTGCTCTTACTGGAGTTTTCAATACTAACCCCTTCAGATTTAGCAAGAGGCCTCGAAAACAAAAAATTTGTTTCATCTACAATGACATCCCTCACTACACTAAACTTTTCAGTTTCCACGTCCCACACTTTGTAACCATTTGGTTCATACCCAACCAGTATACCTTTTAAAGATTTTTCTTCAAATTTTGTTTTTCTGGTTTTATTGTGTATATAAACAGTAGAACCAAACACTTTTAAATACTTTATTTGCGGTTTTTTGCCATGCCACAATTCATATGGTGTTTTAGATTGTTTTAAAGCTCTGGTGGGGGTCAAATTAATTAAATAAGTTGCAGTTAGAACTGCTTCTCCCCAAAATGTTTTGTCTAATTTGACACCATAAATCATTGCGCGAGCTTTTTCAGTAATTGTTCTGATCATACGTTCAGATACACCATTTAACTGTGGGGTTCGTGGAACTGTCAAGTGATAACTAATGCCTTTTTCTACACAATACTCTTTCATTTCCAAGGATAAGTATTCCCCTCCATTGTCACAATACAAATTTACTAGTTTTAAATTAAAATGAGCTTCGCTTTTTGCAACAAAGTCTCGAAACATTGAAAATACATCCGATTTATGTGTTATTAAATATGTAACACAATAATGTGTATATTGGTCAACAAATAGAACAAAATAATTTTTATTATTAACCGTTGTAGGAGTGATTGGACCACATACATCCGTATGAACAACAAATAATGGTCTTTTTATATGATTTTTATCTTTAGCCTATTTGAAAGGCAGACGTGTTTGTTTACCATTTATACACGCTTCGCATAAACTATTATCATTAGGTATAACCTGATCAATATGACAAATGTCTTTTATCATTTGTTTGTTTTTCAATATTATAAATTTTTGTTTGCTCATATGCCCTAAACGTTCATGCCATAATTTATAATCGTGTAGTTTTGAACAACTCTTCATTTTAACAATAGAGTTTACTACATTTTTATGCACCATAAATTCAATGCCTATTAAATTGTTTAAAGACTTACCACTCAATATGGTCTTACCGCCTTTTTTTATGGTTACACCCATCTTATCGAAAATAATAGTCATTCCAGACTGTTGCATTCTCCGTACAGACAATAGATTGTACGGAACATCTGGACAGTAGAAGACGTTCTCCAGAATACCCTGAATACCCTTGTTGCTGGTCACTTGAATTGTACCCTTTCTTGTAGCATTTATGTAGATTCCATTTTTCGCGACAGACATTTTTATTGGTGTGTCCAATTCCACAAAATCGTCAAACAAGTCATCTCTGTTTACAAGGTGATCGGATGCTCCGGAGTCTAGTAGAAACGTGATTACGTTTTTATCCTGGTTTTCAAAATTTCCAGCCATTAAAGCAAAACCAGTTGTGTTATCATCTGATGTCGATGGCTGAGACAATTCTATATTTTGAACTGTTTTAATTCTATCGACATTTTGGTATTTCATTTTTCTTTTATTATAATAACAGTTCTTCTTTACATGACCTTTTCTACCACAATAATGGCACTTTATGTCAGATGAAGATTTTTTGTTGTGTTTGGATTGATGAAATTTGTTTCGCCCTGCTTGATGAGTTTTCCCAGAATGCCAATTTTTTCTTGATTCATCTCTAACATGGACAATAAGGATTTTTGCACTAGTATCCTTATTCTCGTTTGATATCTTGACTTCATGGTCTAGAAGTCTTGTTTTGACAAAGGCCAAAGTTAAATTATCTTCCGATAATGTCTCAATCGCAGTTATTACTCCGTCATATGACTTTGGTAGAGTCAGTAATAAATGTGAGACTTTATCTGTCTCCTCTAATTTTGCACCAGCCGCTAATAACTCTGTGATTAATTCCTCGAAAGTTTTAAAATGCTGAATAAGAGGTGTGTCTCCTTGAATCTTCAATCCTAGCAATTTCTTTCGGAGAGCTAATTGAGTAGCTAGACTTTTTCGTTCATAAATAGTGTCCATTTTACATAAAATGTCTTTTGCACTAATCTCCAATTTAACAAATCCAAGGAAAGAGTCTGATAAATATTCAACTATCACATTTTTGGCAGTACGGTCAGCTTTAACCCATTCATCGGTCAGTGGGTCTGGAATTTCCTCGTCAATCACTTTAATATTTAATAACATCTAGTTCACTTAGCAATGCCCGTAGTCTAAATTTCCACACACCATATCGGTCTCCGTCAAAAGGTTTAATGTTTCTTTTGGATTTTAAATTTTCCATTGTCACTGCACAAATAATATTCGATATACTAACACACACAAGTTTTAGCACATTAACTTAATATACGCGAACTCTGGGCCCATAACCTATTGGAAGTTGGCTTCAAGAAATAAAACTATAACTGCGTAACTTTCAGTCTATCTATTTACTTATAGACCACTCGGAAAGCAAGCTCATACGCTACTATACCATTATTTGAATTCTCCAAAAGAATATATGAGACGCATTTTCAACATCATAAATCTATCAAACAGGTATAAGGGTACATTTGTGAGGCTTTTAGTTCTCAAAATCCATTAAAGTAATAAACCAACTACTATGGACATTTATCCTTATGTTAATATTGATTGAGTGTTTTGATGATATTCACAATACCATTTCGTTAACTCAACACATAGGTATTTTCTTCGAAAAAGTGCTACTTGTGAAGAAACCTGCTTGAAATCCGGGGACTTTTCAGAGTATACTAAGAGCACCTCAGAGATAGTCCACACAAAAAATCAGGGTTAAAATTATTTTTCTACTTTGACCAGTGGCATCTGTAAAGGCATGGAATTGAATATTTTAATAAAAAAAAATGATAAACCCATTCTTTTTTTTCAAATAAACTTTGTTTTCAAAATTGCTGTTCATTATTACTCGGTAAAAGTAAGTGACCCCGTGACTTTTTTGGTCCACCGAACGGTTTCCGAGAAAAAAAAATAAACAGCTTTCTATACTGCATACATACTGCATATTAAAGGGTTCATGAAATTTGTTGTTAGGAATACAATGAAAAATTGTTTTTTTAACTTGTGATTTTATTATACAGTGACCGGCTAAAAAATTAAACAAATTCATTTTAAATTCAGGGTTTTGATTTTGAAAATCAAAACCCTGAATTTAAAATGAATTTTTTCCATATTCTAGCCGGTCACTGTATCAATATTGATGGTTTTCTTGACAAAAAAGTTCATGGCCCCTCCAGTAATCAGAAATCATACCGGTATTTTGACGTGAAGTTTTATCTAAATTTTTTTTATCAAAACCCGTTCGTCGTACAAACAAAAAAGACATCATCTGTAACAAAAAATAGATCGCAAATTTAATAAGTTTATTACGAAAAAGAAAATTGGCCTGCCACTTTTTTTGATCAAAATATCACCAAATTTCAACAACGAGAGCGACCCCCATGAAATCAAAGACATATCGTTTTTTTTTTTTGATTTCCAACTCCCTGTACTCTGGTTATCGAAAACTAAACGATTGTCAACCTACATCGATATGTAGATTTTTTTCTCAAGATCCACCATGGATTCAATAAAGGATCAGCATCTTGTTTATGAAACACCTGTATATATAAAGGGAGACAATGAATGTTGATGAGTGTTTTCGGCCCATAAATCAGCAGCTGAAGACGACGCAATGATGAAATTAGAAGAAAGAGTTCAACAACTTTCAGTAAAAACATTCCTAACTTCTGTTTCCGTTGGTTACTGAGTTTTTACCCATACAGGGTGATTCCTGTAAGTGTGCTTGTGCATACAGGCTGGTATGAAAAATTAAGGATATTCTTCAATAGTTGAATAATATATAACTTACGAAAATTTATTATAAGCGTCTACCTAACAGAGACACTGGTTTTAGTTTCAACCACTGGCCTGACGTGAGAGGCATTTTTGACCGATGGTGTGCTATATCAAAATTAATATTTCGACGTTCCTCATCATCCCCCGAAAGCATGACACACAGGATTCACCCTGTATATTATCAACCTTATCCTAATTTGTATTTTGACCATAAGGTAGAATATTAATCCAGTTATTAAGATGAAATCACCACAACGATAACGATCAACTACAATATAATGAATGTAAATAGCCGTAAACATTCCAGCTGTGTGATAAATAGTCATTAATAAATTAAAAAACGCGCCAATTATCGGTCTAGATTTCGGTGAACCATGATTCACTTTTTTTTATGGTACAAACTGGGGAGGAGTAAAATTTGGACTTTTTAGACTTACGAGGGGCGATTCAAAAGATGTTTGCTGTATAATAAGAAAATTGATAAAATAACAACATAGCACGCTTTTGGATTAGAAGGATGTTGTTTGTTATCTATTTTTATTAATTCTTATATTTATTTTTGTCTCCAGAGAATCATTGAATGTTATAATATGGAATTTATTTTGAGGAAAATGTATAGTTACCATCAATATCTATTTAAACTGGTTTGCCAAAATCTCTCCCAATAAAATTACAGCAAGAATTATATTGTTCTGATCGGTTGAACAATTTTTCAGGGTCTTGAAGGTTTGCCAAAACCACACCACTAAGCTGTGAAAAATAATATTCAGTACGCCAATGGAAAATTAGCATGAATTTTAAAAGTACTTGACAGATTTCCAAACGAAATATTTCATCAGTGAAAATTTTGAGATGTGACGTCATTACTCTTGCTAATTTAGAATTTAGAGGTTACGGGATTTGAGGCAAAAATGTTAATTTTTTCGGGTTATTTTTGAGTTTTGAATAATATGTACTGGGATATCGCCAACGTGACATCCATTTTACCAAACACAAAATAACCAAACCAAACCAAACGGACCTGCATATAGAAAACTCAAAACCAACCTGAAGGAATGAACCTTCTCGCCTCAAATTCTGTAAATTAACTGGGACTTGACTTGCAAATCGAGTTTTGAACATCTAAAAGTCCCATCTGTCCATTTCATTCAATTGAACTGGATTGCCGGTGTCGGAGCGTTTTTTTTTCGTTAGTTTTATCTCGTTTTATGTAACCGGTATAGTCGTGTTGTACAACCTGGTTTTAACAGGGATAAAGTGACAATTTGCCAAAAATTGAAACAATCATCTTGATGAACTTTACTGGAAAAAAATTCCACTTTGTTGGTTTTGAAACAAAGGGAATTAGAATGGAAAATTGCTGTGTTAGGTGAAAGAACATTAAATAACTGATAGAACATGACAACAAAATAGATACAATATCGCTCTATTTGATACACTCTGTTGACGTCGCGGTACATATGTGCTTGTTCTCAGTTCGTATAACAAGCAGGGGTTCTTTATTTGATAAATAAAATGAGCGTATATTCCTTCCTTAATCACTACACTGGTATCAATTGATGGAATATGGATGACTACCAACACCAACGAAACAATCTGTAGAATAACACCGCGAAATTGTATCAGTATAATATCATAAATAACCGACTGTAGAAAAGTGTGTGAAATCTCGGACTTGGACTGTGAGGACACAGGGTTTTTAGACGTTATTGGCGATATCACTTTATCCTAATTTTTTTCTAAACATTGTGCAAATTGTCCATCACTTCCTATATTTCAATGCTGCAATTTTTATTTGAAATATTCTTTGAAATCGAATAAAAACTACCGTTAGAACAAGGGACTGACAAAGTGACTAATACCCTTTACACTTCCCCGGTATTCCCAAAACCTGTATTACCAATTTCCCAAACGCTGTCGTCATCTCACGTCTCACACTTCACACTATCAAATGTTGTATCAGTTATTCATAGATTCTATTCGGACTCACGTCGCAAGACCGACCAGCAGTAAAATGTTTTTGGTGACTTTTATGCCGACAAAGGTATCGTGAATCATATCTAGTAACCAAAAGTGAAAGGGATTCGTAATCAGTGACTATGAGTTCGGAAGGTACCATTTCGGAAATGGGATCAGTTTATCCGATTTTGAATCCGGCTAACTTGACTCAGGAGCAGAGGATTTATTTGAATAGCGTTTTCCAGAAGGTATGTATAACATGACATTTGGAGGAATAAGATACATGAGCCACAATAGGCTTTTATTAAGAATTTTTTTTTTCATTAAATCTTGAAAATATATCACGTACCTATATCACGATCTGGAGACACCTCAAAACATGTAAAAACTCAATAATCTGAAAAAGTAATTAAATGCCAGAAAACAAAATAAAGAAATTGTTATCTAAGGTATACAAAAAAGCCACATAAAATGAGTTATACATGCTAAATAAAGTTGAACGTGTTTAAATATCTACTATTTTTTCTACGACTGTCAAGGAATGTCACTATCGTGCAATCGCTATCGATTGGGAAACGTAGCACATTGTGCAACCGTAGGAAATAAAACCATTCCCTACTCGTTGCCCAGCAACCTGTGGAAAATGGTTTCATTTCCTACGGTGTGCTACATTTACACCCAATATCGATCAATCGATTACACGATAGTGATATTAATTGACAATCGTAGAAAAAGTATAATTAGTGTAAAACTCGCATGGAATGACCATTTCCTACGAGTATGAAATCATTCCATGCTTGTTGTTCAATATACTATTATATACATAGTTCCTATCAGCATCTAACATAAATAATAAAGTAATGACATGGATTAAATCCGGTAATCAAAAAGGGACATGTGTCACAAAAATAATAGCAAGAAGGTCATAAGCCACGATTTTATTTACTTACCAACCGATGAATTGCCATCCGACAAAGAATCGGGGTTAAAATCATCAGAGTATTAGTTTTGAATCAAAATTACTTTTCGAACATTTTATTTTTAAACGGAAACCTGTTTCCATCCGACCATTTTGATTTTGACGTGGCATATTATCTTGTTGCAATACTTGAGCCTCAGAAACATTCTGGGTTGGTGTCGCCGGCTCTCACGAATTCATTCATTTAATTCTTTGACAGTGACTTATCACCTTCTTGAAAAACCATTTTGTACATCAATCCCAATTAGTTTGAAAATGTGGCTTGTGAATTAATGGGAAGCTCTTTTCGAGATCCAAGGAAGTGGTTGGCAACTTTTGTATATTGAAGAATAAAAATAATAAGATAAGAATCTTTTACAATAAAATAGAAGTGCAGCGCCAAAATGGTGCAGCTCCTGAACTAACATAGTTTTATATTTTGTACTTTACCTACTGGACCACCATGTAGCGTACAGCTTAACTCAAATACCTAAAGACCCAATATAAAAAAAATTGAAGTTGGAAGAGAAAAGTAATGTACCTAGTGATACGCATTGGAGTGGACATTTTATCACAAAGAACGAGTTCACATAATCATTAATCTTCAGCAAATAATTGGTTTTACCTTTGCACATCATTCACACAAATTAGCAACCTTTTGCTAATTGAACCTACATTTTAAAAGTTCAACTTCACCTGCTAAACCTTTTTGACCTTATTTTGCTTTCCTATAATTTCAAAGCAGATATGTTATGTTGCTAATTCATTATTGTTACCGACCGGGTCAATCAATAAATTTAGAGATTGAGAAATTTAAAATAAGCCATGGGTAACCTTTCTCAGAAAGATCATGTAGATATATCTTTCATTCATATCATGAAAAACCAATCAACATTATCCTAGGTCATTTACTACTGTTTCTACGACTCATGATTAGTCGAGTAAAAATTACATACAATAAAAAAATTCCCACAATTTCCCCGCAAAATATCTGCATGAAATGATGAGAAGGCAATCATCAATAGCCTTGAATAATATATGACATTTTTCCCAATATTAACTATTGATATGCCTTGGAAAATAATTGATGCTGCCGAAACCTATCAATTAAATGTCATGGATCCCGTTTTCTTGAATCAATTTACCAATTTACGTAAATTAATGTCTAGGCATCAAATTTAATCGGCAATTATTTATCTTTTTATTAAATATCGAAAAAGCAATGAAATGTGTTAGTTATTACCATATTAATTATTTATATAGGGTAGGTTTACCCGTGCAAGAATTTCCTGACACCTTTGATTATACTGATATACATAGGTAAAATGGAATAGAATGATATTATCAATTTGCTTTGTCCAGCATCCAATCAAAAAAATTGTTCAAATTTTTTATTGTTATTTTGTTGTTTCTTTTTGATTCATTGAATCTCTTATGTTTTACGAAGTCTACCAAAACATAAATCATTAAACATTTCTAGTTCGTTGACCAAAAAAAATGTGACGGTAAAGTCGTCATGCCTACCTGTAACAACCTGCGTTCATTAAAGTAGATACAATTTATCCAAAGATAATTTATGTGATACAATAATTGCAGAAGTTAATATCTAAAAAAAATCACTGTGCAAGGAGAAAATGCTACTATAATAAAAATGGTTTCTTCTGTTTCTTACTCTCAAATTTGTAATAATTGATAAAAACGCAGCTTATAATAAGCTGTGTGAAATCGATAGTTTTCATGAAATATTTACATTTCACCCGCCTTTAATGTAGCCAAAGTTTTTCTTTGCGGTTTTCGTTTGGTTCAATCGTTAGAATCATTCCAATAATGTTGAACATCTAGTCCACAAGTCAAGTAGACAACAACTGCGATCTACAATTTTATTTTATGAGATTGACCATAAGACCATAAACAATAGAATAGTTAACATGAGTTTATGATTTTAAGATACATTAGCTATTTAGGTAACAAGTTTCGTGTATGGTTTCAACTAATACGTTCTCAAGAGGAAAAAAAGATATTTTGGAAATATTTTAGGGACTTTAAGACAATTTTTGTTCAGCTATCATATTGAACGGATGTTTGTGAGTCTTGTGATTTGTCTCAAATTCTGTTAAGTGTTCAGTGATTATACGGTTAGAGTATACCATTTTATAATGAGTGAACGAAAAACAGGACATGTTTGTTCTGTTAGATCCTATAATAATAAACATTATTTAATGCAAGAAAAGCTTCTTCAGATTCCCCGAAGAATCTTTAAAGTACCCATGCTACTCACTATTAAGTACTAAGTATTCAAAGTGAGATAATTTTACTTTTTTTAAATCCTTTGGGTAGCTGATCAATAATTAGTAAAACGATATTCAACAACGAATTCAAAAATTATTATTTCCAAATAACCAATAGATATCAACGTTCAAAGAATTTTTTAAATGAGAATTTCAAAAATATGACAGTTCGTTTTTGAGTACGTGAAGGTATGGGTTACGAAGGTGACGATTCAACACATTTAAAGAATAAACAATATTTTTTTAGCAGAACTGCGGCTTAGAGGAGAATAGGTAGGATCGAAAGAAGCCTATAAAAACATGAAAAATATCCAGTAGTTGAGAACTTTTTAGAACGGTTCAAGGATACATTCGTTTTTTTTTCAGAAAAATAGGTATACCTTTTCTTTTTTTATTAAATCATGGTGTTTTGTTAAAAAAAAAGTCTTATTCATCCCGTTCTTTGCACTTTTTCCACAAAAATGTTGGACCTTATTCTAAGTTTCCTCCACAATTGAATTATATCCATTTATATATAAAATATTACTTTTATAAATTTAACGACAAATAATGGATGATCATCAGGATGAATATTAAAATGGCTGAGTAAACGACAAATACAAATAAATGTAGCTTTTCCATGCTGTCATTGGAATAAATTACAAAGAAACTCTCGATTATTAATTCTCGAATCAATTTCGAACTTCGAATAATACGTAACTGTAATGCATGAAACTCAAATAGTAAATATGTTTAATTCGGTCCTGTTTTCTCTCCCAAGTGGAAGAAATGCTTCTCAATCCTTATCATATCTACTCCAGTTCGATAGATCAATTAAGGCGCCGCCCATTTAAATGTGAGTACATATTCCTTTTCATCAGACATTGTTCACAACAGAGTGTAATCACCAAGTGTTGAATCATTTTTTGCAAAATTATTTTTCCCGGTAATCCCTATCCCCGCCACTAGTCGACTGAAGAGCTTGATATTAGTAAATATTTCAGGTTCTCATGACATCATCTCTTATATCAAGTTTGGTTTGAATATGATTTTTGGTTTGGGCAAAAAATAAAAAATCCCCGGATCGACGCATGAACAAGTGAAAAGGACAAAACATTTTTGAACTGAAATTTCATCTTTTGGGGTTCAGCCCTGCTTGGATAGAAACTAATTTGTGTCATAATTTTAGTTTCGAAAAATCAAGCATGTGGAAATTCACCTAGAAGCTATTTTCTCACCAGTAAAGTGCTTCTTCTGTCGGAAATACGACAAAATGTTATGGAAGAAAGTTGTTAAGAATAAAAAAATTAATGAGAATGCGGAATTTCAAAACCCTTCGCCTACTTTGATATTCTGTATTTTTTCATTCTGTTTTCAAAATAGCATAAAAATAAATTTAATCTCAATATTTTAAAATTGTTTGTGTTTGGTTTTAGCACCAAAACTCAAAGTAGGCGGAGGGTTTCAAAATAGCATAAAAATAAATTTAATCTTGATATTTTAAAATTGTTTGTGTTTGGTTTTAGCACCAAAACTCAAAGTAGGCAGAGGGTTTCAAAATAGCATAAAAATAAATTTAATCTTAATATTTTAAAATTGTTTGTGTTTGGTTTTAGCACCAAAACTCAAAGTAGGCGGAGGGTTTCAAAATAGCATAAAAATAAATTTAATCTTAATATTTTAAAATAATTGTTTGTGTTTGGTTTTAGCACCAAAACTCAAAGTAGGCGGAGGGTTTTGAAATTTTGCAATCTAACTCAGTTTTTTATTTTGAACAACTTTGTTCAATAACATTTTGTCGTATCTCCTATACTAGTGAGAAAAATAGGTTCTATGTTAATTTCCAAGACATGCTTGATTTTTCGAAACTGAAATCATGACACAAATTAGTTCCTATCCAAGAAGGCCTGAACCTCTTCTTTTCAATTATTCAAAATGTTTTTGTATTTTTCACCTATATAATCATGCGTCGACACACTGTATGTGTCCGGATTTTTGAAGCTATACTGTATGTGGATTTTCTTATTGCAAAGGGCATCCCCTATCACCCAGAGCCGTTTGATCCATGACTTATTGGACACCCTGTATATAAAAAATAATAATTGATCACAAAAGCTCAGATGGCGAAATAAGCGAACCAGTAACGAAAGCTACTCAAAATAATAAAATTAATGTTTGTCAATCATATGGCAATAATATGGTGAAGGTGCAGCGAAGGCGGATTGAAGGCCGAGACTAACAAAATGTAGAACACAATTTCAATAAAAAGTGTGATCCAAATTACAAAGATAAAGTGGGCCGTATTTTCGTCAACCAACTAAGAGGTCAAGGCTTCCTTCATTTCGGACAAAAATTTCTTTATCAATAAACTGTATATCTGCTGTTCCCAAGGCTCCAAAAAGTCCCAAGGATCGTCAAACAATTATTTCGAAAAATGTGTAACAAGAATGGTACAAAGAAGGTAGATCATACTATGCACTATAGAGGAAATCAAGCAATCTTTATTATTGAAGCTATTTATTGAGAAATATGAAGCAACCACTACAGTCACATGATCGCTCTACGAACAAGCTACAACCATTGGATCTCACGTTTGATATACAAAGCGTCCATATACGATGCTGTTTTGATAAACTTGAGTTTAATGATGAATAATGAGAACAACTTTATTAAAAGGTCTGTCGCAATATGCTTTGAATCCGCCGAAAATGAAACCGTCAATGATGAAGATGTAGAAAACAAAAAAGGTGCCCTAGAGTTGGAATACCAACTGAAAAAGCCACGACAAGGGTCGCACATGCGCGGTGTTCTCTTGTCGCTGTTTTCACGCTCTTCATAAATCAATTGTCGTATACCGCTATTCAATTAAATGCTCTACGACCTGTAACCCTACTTTCAAATGTGTGATGATAGATCACCGGCGAACTACATTGGTTTTGTACAGCACATTGTATCGATTCAGGTGAAGTGAGAATCGAAAATCGGGGTCCTGAATCCTGAATGGCTACCAGAGGCTACCGTTTACCTTTTTCGACATATTGTTCGATCTTTAAGTCGGAAATAAGCCTACTATTAATTAGACTGGAAAGCCGATCTCTCGCATAAGCCGGAAGGATTAAACGTGTGATTTTGCACAGAACAAGTAGTTCTTTTTAATTTACTCCCAAAAAGTTTGTGGCAAACTAAACTTGTATTTTCTTTAATAGAACACCCTGTATGTAAGCATTCTAATCATTTCTCTCATCTCATACGATCATTTTGATATACGGTTTGTTGGGTCTAAAACTTATAATAAAGGAATGGGAGGCGATCAAAGTTGAAAAAGGACTCATAGTTGATGGGTCATTTTTTTAGCGAAATTGAAAAAAGTAACGAAAAACCAACTGACCCATAAACATAACTTATCCTTGAACACAATAATCACATACACTTTGGATAATTTTTTTTGTTATTATACAGGGTGGTCAAGTTTTGCAAACACGATCTGTACAGGATGTCCCATTTTGGGTACTTCTGCGGGGTATCTCCGTTATTCTTATAGATAGAAAGTTGCGGTTTTCGCGACAGTTTGCTACTTTTTCGTGAAACTCAAGATGCCGTTAACAAAATTTTCATAGCCCTTTTAGTTTTCAAGATACAGGGATAAACTGAAAATGTTGCATTTTAAGGTACCCCTCGTATCTAAACTATCAGATAAGTTATGGAAAATGTGAAAACAGTTTCTTATATAACTTTTTCCGTAGAACTCGATTCTGCCTTGGGAATTAGTATACAGGGTCAGGTCAAAAAGTTATCGGACCCAACTTTATTTTTTAAAAAGGAACACCCTGTATATTTATAGTCCATAAGATTTGTCTTTTCTTTACCTTTTCAAAAATATATAAGAGTATGCACTTAAAAAAAAAAAAAATCAGGTCAAAAAGTTATAGGCTAAAAATTTTTTTTTGTTTTAAAGTGCATAGGTACTCTTATATATTTTTGAAAGGGTGAAGAAAAGACAAATCTTATGGACTATAAATATACAGGGTGTTCCATTTAAAAAAATAAAGTTGGGTCCGATAACTTTTTGACCTGACCCTGTATACTAATTCCGAAGGCAGAATCGAGTTCTACGGAAAAAGTTATAAAAGAAACAGTTTTCACATTTTCCATAACTTATCTGATAGTTTAGATACGAGGGGTACCTTAAAATGCAACATTTTCAGTTGAGCCCTGTATCTTAAAGACTAAAAGGGTTATCAAAATTTTGTTAACGGCATCTTTAGTTTCACGAAAAAGTAGCACACTGTCGCGAAAACCGCAACTTCCTATCTATAAGAATAACGGAGATACCCCGCAAAAGTACCCAAAATGGGACACCCTGTACACAATTTTTTCAAATGAAACACCCTGTATATTATATATCCATCTTAAAGATAACATTATAAGCTTTCCAAAAACCCCATACATCATACCTTTCTTATCAATAGTTTTTTCGGAAATCACCCGCGAATAATACAAAGTTTTTTCATTGTACCTACTACAAATTACATAATACCAAGTTTATAAAACTATAGGTGGCCATGCATGAAGGCATGACAACATCAGAAATTAGTTGATTAATTAATCAACAATTAATCAATTAACTATTTAATTAGAAAGAAGGTGTCCAAAGTTTTCTTTTTAATTCAAAGTATTGTGGCACTGACACTTAACTTGAAAATAATGGATTATGCTAGATTATACCACCGAACAAGTAACAATAAGAAGGCTAACTCTTTACTTTATTGTGTAGCAGCATCAAGAGACAGCCCACTGAGCCATTCTGGAGCAAATCGTTTACGAAGCACGGAACATACGTGCCCGATATTTGAAAATCACAAGGTTACAGCTCTTTTCATAGTAAACTGATAACGTCGGTCGTTGAACAGACTGGCATTCTCGGACCGGGTGGACGGGGTATGGTGTTGGAAACTTCGGCACTCCTCGGGTCGGTTTCGCGCGATTGGCAGAGTGATCCTTCTTATTGTTATTTGTTCGGTGATTATACGTAGTAGCTTTGACTAGTGATCAATATTTTGTTTTATTCGTGATATTGCCATGGCTTCATAGCCACATACAATTTTGTAAACTGAGTAAAATAATGATGAAACCTTGTATTCGCGGGTGATTTCTGAAAAAACTAATGATCAGAAAGGTATGATGTATGATGTTTTTTGAAAGCTTATGAGGTTATCTTCAAGATAAAAATATAATATACAGGGTGTTCCGTTTGAAAAAATTGTGTAAAGGTCGTGTTTTCAAAACGTGGCCAGCCTGTTTAATAACAAATACTTTTATCAAAAATGTATGTGATTATTTTGTTCAAGGATAAGTAACGTTTTATGGGTCAGTTGGTTTTTCGATACTCTCATTTCGCTTGAAAAATAGCCCAACTATGAGACCTTTTTCAACTTTGATCACCTTTCATCCCTTTATTATAAGTCCTAGACCCAACAAACCCTATATCAAAATGATCTTATGAGGGAGGAGAAATAACTAGAATTTTTATATATAGGGTGTTCCATTTGAAAAAATACAAGTTTAGTTCGCCACAAATTTTTTGGGACACTCTGTACTATGGTTATATTTTTAAAACATAGCCTTTTTGACTAACTATAATATACAAAAAAATATTCAAATGCCTCACCATCTTTCCCCAATCGTCCACCCCATCTTGGTTGTCCTACCCTGTATTTCAAAAACAATTCCTTTGTCGCACGCTATACAAATCGTAACTTCCCACTTCCCACTGAACCTAATTACCTGTTCACTACAAATCTTATCAATCCGATAACGATGTTAGAAAATTCATCGGACTATTCCTATTAGTCATAATCTCGACATCACCTGAAACGCGATCCGTGATTGTGTTTATTTTATTCCTAGGTGGGCTAGGAATATAAAATAATAAATAAATCGTGTTAAAACTTAGTCGGCTTAAATAATTGATGATAAGATGACAATGCGTGAGAACTCTCCAACTTATTACTCGAGTGTATTTTCCAAGGTAACATGAGCTTTTGTGTTTATTATGTGCAACAAATTTTCTGATAAGTCCATTGTGCATGATTTTTCGAATATTCCATAAACATAATTTTAAAATTTTAGCACATATATTCCACACAAGTTCAAACACTATTTATCTAACTAGCAGAGACTATTCATAACATTATTTCAAATGACTGAAATAAATGCAGCACGTTAAAATTTACGCAAAAGCAACTTGGTTTTTTGTTCGAACTATTTTTCATCTGTTTAATGACTTAACAGATCATTAAGGTTTTAGATCACCGAAACTGAAAACGAATATTCTTATGAAATATTCATTCTATATTACGTTTATAGTTGTTTTTGGTTACTTTGAGTCCATTTATAAGTGAAACGAGGTTAAATGTTTTAAAATTGACACTCTACCGCTAATTAGATCGCTTTTAAATGTTATTTGCCCTTGATCTGTGAATCCATCTATATTGATTATTCTCATTCTTATTCACGTTATTTCAATCAATATAGGGTTTAAAATAGTCCGGGACAGTCAATTTAATTGTCAATGGTACCCATTGAAGCAAATATTGATCGTATAGGGTTGTTCTTCTCGCCGATAGCGTGAGGCGCATGCGTTCTAACCAGTGCAACTGGGCGCATGCGTTCTAACCAGGGCAACTGAGTTAATCACTGTATAACATAAACTAGTCCGTTTGCAGGGTCCTCTTGCTTAGACTCTAGGATCTATCAAACATGTTCCGAATTAGTTCTAAACACAATATCCTTGTTCCGCGAACGCCGGATTTTTACCTTCGAACGAGGATTTTTGTATCCCGCGAACGACAAAATTCAAATGCGCATTAATCTCAATCCCGAACATTTCAGAATTTCTCCCGCGAACAAAGCTAATATAGGATATTTTATTTCAGCATAATATCTTCCTAGTTTTCTACCTACACTTTTGGATGACCCATAACTCGAGTCGTTTTGCGTTCATAATGACGCTTCATCACCTCCAAATTAACTTGAATACAAATTTAACTTTGTTGTACGGATGTTGTTTTCGTTCAAACATGGAAGTCTTGGCTTTTCCTAAGAAACTGGGGCCATATTTTCGATTCAGGCGAAGTGAGTATGCTGAACAAAACCAATGTACCTTTCACTTCATATTCACTTCGCCTGAATCAAAAATTGGGCCCCAGATCAGTCAGGACAACACATACAGTTTGATAAACAAAATTGTTCCTGGAAAGAGTGTTCCTTGGAGTAAATGATGGAGGTTCCGCGGCGGCAGTTCTGCGATTTGTCAAAGGCCTTCGACAGTGCTAGTCATCATATTATACTGTTACAGTTGTCTCAGTTTACGGTTTACGGCTCGTGGAGAGGCTTTGAAGTGGTTCAAATCTCTCTTATCCGATCGCAAACAGAGAGTCTTGATTGGCTCCTCATACTCGAACTTTAATACTGTGAATCATGGTGTTCCTCAGGGGTCAGTTTTGGGGCGGATTCTATTCTTCCTGTACATCAACGACCAGGAGCCTAATTCTTGAGCGGGAAACGAGTGACAGTTCAAGTGAACGATCACAGACCGATCAAAAACTGCATTTCGATAATCGATACCGCGCAATCATCACTTCTGTCAAGAGAATGTTCATTCTCCTGACATTCAAGAATTATGGTCCTCGTGTCTCAAGATATTGAGGGTGTGTTCACCCTTTTTGCGGTTTATACTTCAATCGTGTGGAACGAGCAAAATTTGTCGATGCTGGATGAAACCATGAGTACTGACATCATAAAGGTTGAGCAGTGGTTTGATGCTGATCTGCTAACACCAAATATCAATAAGAGTTATGTTGTGGGCTTCAAGTGTGAAGGTGTAGGGCTAGACTTGAGAGCTGTGCCTTTGCCTTGTCGGTTGAAATCTAAATTTTTGCTGCTGTGGTGGGTAACATTGCTAGCCACACGGAAGGTCTGGGTTCGATTCCCGGGTGAGCCGTGGTTGTTTGTGTGTGTTTAGGAAAAAATTGCGCGATTGCAAATATCACACTTGCTTGGGTAGATTGACTATAGGGCGAAAAGCCCGCTTGTCACGAGCCCATAGAAAAAAAATATGAAAAAAGCAATAACAAAATGTAATACACAATTCAATCTTCATGATGAAGTAGTCCTGGAATAGAGAAACAGTCTTGTTGTGTCGCAGTGTCGCGCGCTGTCTCCTATTTATCTATGAAAATGTTCGTAATCTGTTTATTTTTTAAATTGACAAGTGTCATCAATCAGATAAGAACTTTCTATCAAACCAATATAAACAATAGAACTATGATTGTGTATTATGTATAATTCATGCATTCTGAAAAGTGATGCCTTTGCAGTACGACAAAGACCAAAATGGTGCCATTGATGCCAAGGAACTAGCAGTGATGATACGAGCTGATGAAGATGTAGACATATCAGAAAAAGCACTCAGAAAATTAGTGCAATACTCCGATAAAAATCGGGATGGGAAAATTGACGTTGACGAGTTTATTGATATGGTGTTGGACAGGAAATTTTCACAGTTATTTGGAAAATACGTGACCAGGTATGTGATTAATGCATCCTCAACAAATCTTAATCTTTGATAAATCTCAGATACGTGGACTTTGTAGTGCCAAAAAGTAAACGTAAAAAATTCAAACCAATGGGTCGCATAGCAGGAACAGATGAAGTTGACGGTGCTTATGAGGCAGGATTTTCCTGCTTCCCTCCTCCTGTATGCCTGATTCTAGTGTCCATCCTAGAAATAGTCTGCTTCTTTGTAAATAGACATCTTGCAGTCGATGACATTAATATGGACACCAATGGTCCGCTGGCTAAACAGTTAGTTTATGATCCGGAACGGAGGAAAGAATGCTGGAGATACTTGACCTACATGTTTGTTCATATTGGGTAAGTCTGTGCCTCTAGATAACTTTTTTCTAATTAAAACCATTCTAGATGGGTTCATATAACAATGAATCTGCTCACCCAAATATTCCTAGGACTGGCTTTGGAGCTCAGAAATAGATGGTACAGAGTGTTGAGTGTTTATGCCTCTGGAGTTGTAGCGGGTTCTTTGGTTACTTCGATAATGGATCCAAATGTATATTTGGCAGGGGCGAGCGGAGGAGTGTATGCTATTATCACTGCTCATCTCTCTAATATTATTATTGTAAGTAATGATGTCACTTGAGTTCCGATTGAAAGAGGAAGCGGCAATAGTGTAATTCATGTTTTTTCCGCGCCCTGTACAGAGATGGCGAAGGAAAAATGCAAATACAACCACTATGAAAAAATCAATTTTTGCAGTACGACAATCTGATTTGTAAAAATATATTCATTTTTTCCAGAACTGGCATGAAATGTCTTACCCGTCCCTCCAGCTCTTCATTTTCATCATGCTCATATCAACAGATGTAGGAACAGCCATACACAACAGATACTACAGCTTGGATCAGACTCCCATAGGGTATGCTGCTCACTTTGGAGGAGCCATAGCAGGGTTTCTCGTGGGAATTTGGGTGCTGAAAAACGTGGAACCCACAGAAAAAGAAAGATACCTTTGGTGGGCTGCCTTTCTGCTGTATATTCTTTTGATGGGAACTGCAATAATGCTAAATATATTCTGGACAGGGCACTTTTTGCCTTCTAAGTTGTAATGATTTAGCTGTGTAGAAATCAGGGTATTGTTGTTTGATGCCAAAGAATGGGGTGAGATTTGGGTAGATCTACGTGTATAGTATTTTTAAAGTTGATTATAACTTTCACTCATATTATTCGGGGCCAAAGAGCATTCGTGCTCTGTTTCGTGTATTGTACCCGGCCGGCGAGAGGTTTCGACGAACTCTATAAACACTATACTCAATTGCTTCTAGTGATGGTAACAGTAAGCTGGGAGCTACAAATTGTTATTTATTTTTTATTCCTTGCAATTGACCTTTTTATATTATATTATATATTATATTATATTGTAAATATTGAAAAAAGAATATTTGTATATGAACATATCAGAGTTTTATATAAATGAAAGTTGATGAAAATTTATTCTATTATCTTATTATCCTATCTTAAGAAAGTAGGTGACATAGAAGTCAAGATATTTAAAGGAAGAAAAAAAGAAGAGCGAGAGATTTGTATCAAGACATTTATCTAAACAAAGAAGTCATTATTTCATTAACCCTGTCGTGACGCGGCCTTGAATTTACATTCTCATACAGGCAAAAAAGTATTTTATTCAAATACATAATAAACGCAGGACAGATCAAGCTGAATACCGCCAACATTTCGCTATATTGTATAAAAAATAAGTCACCATATCTTATGTCTTTATTGTCAACGGATCTGTCAGTGCTACCATAACCATCACCTTCAGCAAAAACGGAAAACTCCAAGAAATCAATAATCCCGTAGTCGTTAAACAACTCTAGAAGCTAGGGTTCAATATGAATATTTTTCTTGATATCTGAGCTTCCACAACAAGCTTATTGATACGGGGACGACATCTTCAATTTCTCATTAAAGTCATTCACTTAATCTCTTTTGCGAGACGAAAAGAATGGTGATCGGGACGAGGCCTTGAAAAATCACTTCAGGCAGCCAAAGGATAAAGAAGTATTCACTTTTCACTTCCAAAAATAGAAGGGAATGTAAAGACCAGGATGGTTATGTTGAAAGTGTAACATTGGCTCCAAGTCGAGTGCTGAGTTTTTGGTAATAATTTATTAGGTAATGAAATAATACGCATCTCGAATTTTCACAGGTCTTTTCGGCATTGAGAAACTAAATTTTTCCGTAACTCAACTACCGGGAAACCCTCTGGATCTATGTGGTAGAGCGCCCATAGTGCTTATCGGGAAGCCTTTAGACACTGGACACGGTGTTTGATGATGTTTCTGTTGTGTTCTGAAAGTAAGACTGAACTTTGGCCTCTGACTGACGCCAATAAAATACGGAATAAACGAATTAAAAGTCCAGAAGATTTTCTTTAAATAATTTTCTGGAACTATCCCAAGTACTGTGAATTATTAATTGTGAACAATAAAAACGCGGGTTTGAAGATTTCACTGAAATATGTCCTCCTGCCTACGATGTGTTTGGTTCTCCTGATTTTAACGGTGATAAAATAAACCCTGGAGGTAAGGAAAAATCGGTAAGAGTAACTTATAACGAGAAAGCCTTTTCCATGATATACGCCAGCGGTAGAGAAAACAGGTCTCAGAAAAAGTCATCGAATTCCGGTAACGAAGGCAAAAGGATTTCCTTGAAACAGCCCTGCTCTGTTGGATGACATACGCCACCGGGAAATTCACTGGGATGCAGGTGCACACACATTTTGAACACAAAACCGGCGAAGAGTCCTTCCTACCTCGTGGTATTAAAAAAACAGTCGGGAACGTCGGTACGAAACGGAGTTTTTGGTGCGGCAGATGCGGCGACGGTCTCTGATTTATTCCGGGAAATATTCAAACGGAAGTTTTCTGGTGCATAAATGATAAAACGGTTTGTGTAATAAACCCTGAGCATTTTGGTAGTTCATCAACAAAATAACGGAATAAGCTGGAATTTGGCAAAAGAAATCGGACAATTCTGGAACTTTGTCACGGAAATTAATAAAATGAATTTTTGTAATGCCCTGTATATCGAAAGCTAAGCAACATTCGAAACGCTCATTTTTCTTCTTGAAATCCTCATTGATTTTATAAGAGCGTTCAGAAAACGCAAAGTAGAGTACGATTCAACTGAGAACTATACACCGCCGATGTCTCCCTCTCTCTCAGGCTGCGTGGGGGCCTCATATAGCTTGAGAGAAGACGAAGACATCGTCGGTGTGAAGTTCTTACACAGTTGAATCGTAGTCTATATCTTAACATGACACTTTTGACTGGGTTTCTCTATGCTTCAGCATATTCTAATTTTTCCGGTTTTTTTTCCTCGGGCATCAGGGACAAAGGAGCATAGCTATGGATCAACGACAACCAACTAAGATTTGTGCAGAGCACCACAAGACCTATTCTCACATCGAGAGTACCTACTTATTCAATGGAATCCCCACATCCCCTCGCTTGATCCTTGCAGTACGACAGTACTGTGCAAGGGGATGGTGAGTATCTGAAGGGTTTTTCCACCCAAAAAATATAAGGCGTTGAATATGAGCTACATTTTTCTGGCAGAATTATTTACGATAATATTCTTGACGGGTTAAAAATTTCAATTTTCGTTATTTATGTAGTTAAAATATTATCAACTGATATTGATCTGGTCTAAAAACATATTGGAATTCAATTTTATTACTTTTTATGTCCCCTTGTTCACAAGCAACTAGCATGTCTTTCAATAATGTTAGGGACCAAATTCAATATGATTATTCCCAATTCGATTTTGTGAATTCCCAACTTCAAGTTGTTTAGACCTAATTTGAAGTTGAGGTTGTTTTCTCAGTTTCTTATGATGTATACTCTTTCCCAAGTAAGATTTCTTTTTGGATAAATAAGCAGAAATTATTGAAACAATTTTAAATCTTCATAATAATTTATAGTTCAAGCTAGATTTTCAGTAGTAAAATGTTCATCGCTCAACTTGGTCCAGCAATTCAGCCACTTGTAACCGTAAGAGTCTTGTATTATCCTCATGAGCTCCAATCTTTTGTTTGAGAATAGCGTTCTCTTTTTCCAAGTCTCGAATTTTCCGTTTTAAAATATCAGTGTTTGTTTCCTCGCTTAGAAACGGCTCTACATCAGGCTCATCAGGGTCACAAGTTACTTCTTGTTCTGGACTAGGTTCACCAGGGACAAACAATGAAGGGATTGCTTTAAAAAGGTGAATTGATTTCAATAAATTAATCATTTCGAAATACCCTAAAATACCGTCTTGCTTCAGTTTTCTAGGGACAGTTTTCATCACTCTAGCTTGTATTTCATCAAGATAGTCATCAGCTTTGAAATGTCTGCTACAAATTCTCTTATTGTCTTCGCTCCAATTGCCTCCGCGACTGCATATCCTGACCCATTCCTTTCGGATTTCTGCGTTTTTTGGAAATGTGAAAAAGATCAAGTTTGCTCCAGTCTCTTTGCACTTTTTCGAGTTGCTTTTACAAGTGATAATACTACATACAGTTCCGCCCGGCATGTTAACCTAAAATTACAATAATTGAACCTCATCAACATATACAGGGTGTCGCAGTAAGAAGAATAATACACTCCTGTATTTTTCTGAACGGAAATTTGATCTTTCGATCTTTTGCAAAGAGGACCAATTCTCGATATTTTGAAAAAAGTAACAAAAAAAAGTTTTTTTAAATTGTATTGTAACCCCGTATACCGAGTTTCAAGAGAAAAACCACTGATCTCTATTATTTTGGAGGTCAGTAAGAAAAACCCAATTTTTATTATTATATTTTCCTTAGATTCAACCTAAGCCGCTTTCTTTCGAATCGATTTTTCTCATCATGATTCATTGTCACATGATTTGTTCTCTTAAGCATGTTACGTTGTCACGTGATTATTTGATCCAAACGCGTTTTGATTCGGGAATCAGTTGCGAAAGAGAACAGCTCTAATAAAAATTATGTTTTCGCATAACCTTAAAAATTGTTTCCAAGACGTCATGATAGTACCTATTACATTGAAAAAGTCATACTTGTCAGTTTTAAAGCTTTCGCCCAAACAAAAATTATTTTTGAATATTTTACTCGAGCGACATCCATTTTTGCCAAACAAAAACTAACCCAACCTAACGAAAACGGACCCAATTTGATCATAACTCAAAAACTGATCTGAAAAAAACTCGCTCAAACTTGTGCACCCATGTTCATATGAACTTTTTGTGTCAATTCACCCTTTAAAGTTTGTATAGAAGTACTTATACAGGGTGGACCAGAAGTAATGGGACAACTTTATTGTCACTACCGAAAGTTGATATCAACAGAGATACAGGGTGTCAAAGTTGAATTTTTATATTGGATTTTTTCAAATAACTTTTGAAATAATCTAATTATTTTGATGAAATTTAGTATATAGGGGTTGTTTGACATGCAAAATTCATATCTGGCCTTGGTATGGGTCTTACATGTAGGGGGCGCCACTTACACATATTTCCACTCATTCAAATAGTTATAACTTTTTTGAACGCACTCGAACATTTTTTTTTTTTCAATTGAAACATTGATTTTTGCGTCATTTTCACGTGAAAAAGGTACACTTTGTAAAAGTCGATAGGAGTGACCTTTTTCAAGATATTTGCCCTTGAATAAGTAATCTATGCAATGTTGTTTCGAATGAAAAATTTCGAAAATTAACATAGGGGACATTAAAGACACCGTTGTCATTCATGGTAATTTTGACAAGTGTCTCGATGTTCAATGTTTCTTATAGAAAAAAAATCAAAACAAAAATTAAAATTAGATTATTCCTTTTTTTGAATCAAGAAACATTGAGCATTCAAGCTTATGTCAAAATTACCATGATAACGCCGTTTTCAAAGCCTCCTATGTTCATTTTCAAAATTTTCCATTTAGAACCACATTGCATGGATTAAGTACTTCAAGTTCAAGTATCTTGAAAAAGGCACTTCTACAAAGTAAACCTTTTTCATGTGAATTTCATGTGATGATGGAAAAATCATTTTTTCAATTTAAAAAAAATGTACGAGTGCGTACAAAAAGTTCTGACTATTTGAATGAGTGGAGAGATGTATAAGTGGCGCCCGCCCATATATCAAATTTTATCGATATAAGTAACTTGATTATTGCAAAAGTTATTTAAAACATCAAATATTAAAATTCAACTTTGACACCATGTAATCTATGTTAATGGGTCCTATGATTGAACATTCACGTTAAGTTAACGTCTACGTTAAGATTGTTTACTAATGCTATTGTTCCATTTGCTAACACCAGCGTCACCATGGTGAAATGGACATGTTAAGTTAACGTTATGGAGGACTATGTTAACGTAAACGTTCAATCATAGCCCCCAATATCAACTTTCGAAATTGACAAGTTGCGGTCTATCGCCGCAATATTTTTTTGTGAGGAATGTTACCGTATATGTCCCATTACTTCTTGTCCACCCTCTAGATAAACACCCTGTAACAACAAAAAGTAATTCAAATTAATCAAAATTGTGATTGTAATATATTAAGAAATATAAAAACGTTAATCACCATCGAAGTTATTTACTTAAATCTAAGAAATCATTGAATAAATCAAATCACTGCGATCCTATATGCCTCAAAATCTTGATTGATACATTTTATTCTTGAAATAAGAATCAAAACTTACAAAAAACAAGATCACTTTTCGGTAATGATGTTAACCAAGATTTTCTTCCAATCTTCTTTCAAACACACAATCTAAAATATTCGGCATTCAAAATATTCATGAAACCGTCCTCAAACACTAAATTCGGGATATTGAGTGAAAACACTCAAAAACAACACTTGTATGTACAAAACTGACCCGTATTTCAAACAAATTACTTTGAAAAAACGCTTAAAAGCAAAATCAAGTGAATCAAACTCAAAATTACTCCTAACCACAATGTGGGCAAAATCCAAATTACGGAAAACTGTCACACCCGATGACGCGTCGTCAATAATAGTGTTTTCGATTGGGAAAACAAGGGTTGCACTGGGTTTGACCTCGGGCAAAACCAGTTATGATGAAAATTTGCTCTAGGGCAATCCCAATCGAACATACATTTTTCATCGTGTGCTATAATACTGCACGGTAAAATTCCCATTGAATTGGAATTGGAATCATTAAACTTCTTGAAAATCTAATATTATGTTGTCTCTGCGTAGCGGCTGAAGTGACTCTAAAACTAAACTAATTAGAAGTCCATTTCTCATTGCCAAATGACAAAATCTTGAGACCAATCAATAGTTTTGTATTATATAGATCATAGATACTAGGAAACATTTTTTTGAGAAATTAGGTATATGCACCATATATTTTAAATGAAATTAATTCAGTTTTGAGTAGGTACTAGTTTTCCATAACTCGTCAACGCCAGTATTTCTTTTTTTCCGGCACTACTAGATTCCAACAATAATAACTAACATCGAAATCTGTTGTCCACTCACAGAATCACCTCACGCGACGTTTATATCCACCATTTTTCATGTTTTTTTTCAATTTTGCTAATGCACTGAAATTGCACTATACCAGCACGAGCTCAAAGACCTTGTGCCGAAAAATCTGCACTGAGTGCAAAACTGATTGACCCGGTTTCCCAATCGAACATACAAATCCGCTCGATTTCTACCAATCGAACATAAATATTGCCCGAGTGTTGCACCAGTGCTGCCCGATTTTACCAATCGAAAACGCTATAAGATTCATTTGAACTACTACGCCGCCTCAAGTAGATTAACTGGAGCACTCAATAAAGCCATATTCACATAGGTGGTGGTAATGCGGTGCCAGCGGTGTTGTCGTGTGCTGCATGTAATGCCAAACGTCTGCAGGTTTTTAAAAGAGGTTTATTTGCCCAGTTTCGGTTTATTTGGTTATAGACGAATCAGAGAAAAAGTAGCAATCTATGCTGTACAACAGCTGCGCTGCTCAATAATTAGTATACCGGGTGTTTGGCGATTTCCTTCGTTTTAGGGCGCGGGCCCAGGACCATTTATGGAAAACGATATACTTATGCGAAAAAAACCTGATTGGCTTACAGTTGTCTCATGGCGCTTTCACTGTTCATCTTGCCATTCCAATTTACTTGATTCTTTTTAATCAAGAGAGACGAAAATTAAACTATTTAGATAATATAAAAAAGTGAAGTCATCCGTTTTCTTGGAAGGGGCTATGGCATAGGGCTTAGCGAAGACTGAAAAATTGACTTCACATTTCGATTTCGATTTCGATTTCGAAAATAGTTACAAGACATTTCAAGGCAAAGTTGTAGTACTTTTCCTGAATTATCAGAAATTGTTATCAGAAAAAACAATTGAGCATCAGAAATCAAAAAAATTGAGGCTTACTATCTTTTTTTAAATGGGGCACCCTATATATTATCCCTTTGCCGATAGAGAATTTTTCCCTGATTTCAAATATATAATGGTTGGGGTTGTTATCTTTAACGTTTATAAATATTAAGATTTTACTTTGCATGGAATATAGTTGACTGGTCTCTACTAATCAACAACCTCTTTCCAATTTATTATCATTATTCCTTGTATAGGAAAATGTTTTTATATATCTTCATAACCGTCAGAGATAACACCCTCAACCCTTATACATATATTTGAAATCAGGGAAGAAACTAAGGGATAATACCTTATATACAGTGTGTCCAGAATAAAATGATGTTTATGGCACTATATGGGGATATTGGAAACTTTAAAAGATACGACGTTGCGTAAATGGAAGAAAAGCAGCATATTTGTATGCCCAAAAATATTCCACCTTTGTTTTATTTTAAATCGATACCGTAATGTGGATACAGGGTGAAAAGGGAAAAGGCAAATTTTGAAGAAACCACACAATTTTGCTTATTATAAATGCTAGAACTTTCAAATTTTCAGGATATGGTTAAGAGGATACGACAATTCTAAAAACGACGTCAAAAAAATTTTAGGCCCACTATGTTGCGTCCAGCCAAAGTCAAGTCTGTTTTTTTTTATGAAAGTCATATTTTTGAAAATCATTTTCAATGCGGATTTTGAAAATGAAAAAATTCAATATGGCGCCCATAAGAAAAACAAAAGTTGACTTCGGCCGGAAGCAACATAGTGGGCCTACAATTTTTTCGACACAATTTTCAAAATCACCGTATCTTCTTACCCAGATCCAGAAATTTTCAATACCTCATCTTTTATAATAACCGAAATATTGTGCTATTTAAAAAATGGCCATTTTTCTTTTTCACCCTGTATCTCCATTACGGTATCGAATCAAAACAAACCAAAGTGAGATTATTCTTGGGCACGCAAATACGCAACTTTTCTTCCATTTAACCGATACTGTATCTCCTGTAGTTTCCGATATCCCCACGTACATCATTTTATTCTGGACACACTGTATATAGGGTGTCCCATTCAAAAAAAAATAGGAAGCCTCAATTTTTTTTAACTTCTGATGCTCAATTGTTTTTTCTGATACCATATTCTGATAATTCAGGAAAAGTACTACAACTTTGCCCATTTGAACCATTCTCTAGGGTTATTATTAACGGAGATAGCTATTGGCCAAAATATAAGTGAACACCCTGTACATGGCACTATATGGGGATATTGGAAACGGTAAAAGATACAACGTTGCTTGAATAAAAGAAAAATAGCGTATTTATATGCTCAAAAATATTCCACCTTTGTTTTATTTTGAAATATCAACTGTTTATTTAACAAAAATCACTTTAAAAAACACCAAATCAAAACACAACTTGGAATTCATTCAGTAAATTAAAAATATTTATTTTTGGCATATTATTATATAAAAATATATATACTCGATACGTTTTTAAACTGCGCTCTTTTTGATGTACGAAAATTATATACAGGGCTTTCCAAATTTGAAATATGACATCTTTAAAAGGCGAACCTTAACTTTTTAAAGCTATTTTCAAAGAGTAGATCAGTTACACTCGCCTTACAAATTTCAGATTTCCTTTTTTTTTGCTGTTAGTCGCTGACGTCTATTTTAAATTCAGGACACACTGTACAAAATGTTCGTACATCAGAAAAAGGGCAATTCAATGTGCTTATCGACATGTCCGAGTAAATTTTCGAAAAAAAAAAACTTTCTTTGATTTGGTTAATCAATTTATTCCAAGTTAGAGACACTCTGTATATCCACTCCACAATGCGAGCAAAAATCCCACAAAAAAGTCCAAATGGCGGTGAACAACTGTCACACTCGATGACGTGACGAGGCGTAGTTCATATGAACAGCCCAGCCTGCTTGAAGTAGGTTAACTGTGTCACTCAGACACACATAACCTCAACTTTCTCCATGAAAATTGAAAATATCATTATTTTTTCTTCATTATAAAATCCCGTTCATTTATGTTAAGAAACAATGTTAAAACGTGCACATCGCGGATTTATCAACAAAACAACAATATACTTTAATCATCCCTTCAAGCAACACTATTCACTCAATGTAAACAGAAACCGAACAGATCTCATAGTTTCAGCAATAGATAATATCAAAGTAACCAATTCCCAGGACTGGGATAAAGTGAGAGAGTTTATTTTCAGCCAGAACAATAAAAACTATGTTAACTACACCAAACATAATATTGATGGTCTTATAATGGCTGCTATGTCTCGTCTCAATAGGTAAGTATTCGGCTTTCTATTCATCCATAACTTGACATTATACTTGAAAGAATTAGTAGTCTGAAAATGAAATTTTCCGGAATTGCACATCACTATACGTAAATTGAATGTACAGAAGTTGAGAGACACTATCGGGGTGTGAGTTTTCGTTTTTCAAGAGTAAACTATCTTCAAGACATCATTCATATTGAATCTAATAGATGGTATCGAACCGCTTGGATCTTGAGGAGGATCTAGCTTTATAATGAGTCAAACTCTTCTTGCCTTAATATTCAAATTAATTCAAATAGATTCCTCTTCATGGGAGATTACAAAATCAAGATTGAGAAGCTAACCTCAACCTCTACTCCTCTCTCCTCAACCTAAATCTTAAGCCTCGTCTTAAGCGTAGTTCACGTTCGATTCTCACTTTTAGTTGGGGGGGGGGCACTGCGCATTGGCGTAGCCAGACAATTTATAAGGCCCCCCCCTTATAAATTGTCTGGCTTTGGGTTCGGACAGGTGGGCCACAGGCCCGGATGAAGACTGCATGAGTGGCGCAGGCGAAAAATTTTGAGGAATTTTCCTATTTGATTAATTTTCCAAGAGATTGTAAGACTGCTTTTAGTTCATCATTCAAATTAAAATGTGTTTTTCAATGACAATTTCTGATAAAGGGGGGGGGTTCTGACCCCCAAAACCCCCCCGTGGCTTTTGTAATAAATTTTAAGGTATACAAACTGACTGTTTACTGTTTCCTTGATCAATCATCAAAATTTACTAAAAATCATCTTAAGTTACTTTTGGTACTTATACAGGGTATTTCAATAAGCGCGCGTCGGTCTATAGCTTGTTAACCGTTGGACGTATGGGATTTTTTTCTTATCAAAACTTTAAATGTTACCCAAAAAATATTTTTGAGTACAGGGTGTGACAAAACAAAAAGGAGTACTTAACTCTTACTACAAAAAATGACAAATTTCTTTAATGGAATACCCTATATTTTTATATTGCAAACGAAGCTTCTGTTCTTGCTCCTGGTCACTGTGTATTCATATTCCACCACAAATTTTCATGTCGATCGAATGCTATCCAAGTTATCCAATTAAAAAAAAAAACTCCAAAATCAATCCTTTTGTAGTGTTATACCTTCCACAATATTCGTTATTTCTTTTTCAAAATATGGGTGATATGCAATCATAATCATGGCCCAATTCTTCCTGAAATATTATCATTATTTAATTTTGTCTCGAATTTTGTTATAGGTCAAGTGTGGTCATTTTATCTTGATACCATTTCAATTGGATATAACTTTTTTATTTTGAAAGATGGAAAGACGAACCAAAAAACAATTATAAGGTACCTCACCAAGTTTTTTGTCATAGGAAAAATAAACAAAACATGGTCGTTTTGTCAAAGTTACCAACACGAGTTCGGTTTTTTTTTTAAATGGTACACCTTGTGTATTGATAGAGCGTTAGATAGTCTATTTTATTCTGATTTCAATTATACGTAACACTATACATATTATATACTTTGGATAAGTAGTTTTCGAGATATTCGCAAAAAACGATTTACATGACATACCATAATTTCGAATATAATTTTAAGCCTCGTGCTGGTGAATTGCCTATTAGCAAAGCCAAAAAACGAAGGATCAACAACAACAATAATTTTAACCAGTATGGTATTATGTCTTTTCTTTTTTCTTCTTGAGTCAAAAAACAAAGTTTTTTCTTCTAAGAAAAGAGAGCACAAGTACTGGTCAAATTTATATGTGAAATTATGGTATTTCATTTTAATTCGTTTTTCTGCGAAAATATCGAAAATTACTTAACCAAAGTATTAAGAGTTATATGTTTATCATTGAAATCAGAATAAAATAGGCTATCTAACGTTTGATCAATATACAGGGTGTACAGGGTTATTCATTGTATTTTGACCTCCACCTACAGCTCTTATTGTAAGTGTTAGAAAGAAACTTCAAGTACAAAAGTAATGAGTTTTTTTTCACGTAGTATCTTTTGGTAATAGCGGAATTGAAAAATCGACTATACAACATTGAAAAATTTGATGAAGTTATATTTTTGTTCGAGTTTTTTTTTATGGAACACCCTGTATATTAATGACCAAAATGATAGATCTTTTTTTCTGATTCCAAATATAAATGTGACCCATTCAGATTGGAAACACCCCTGTAAAATTGAGGTTATTAAACGATTTCGACCATTATCTTTGAAATTCAAGTAATGAAGGGTCTACTACGGGACAAATTTTGAAATATTTATTTCAATTTTTAGGTCATATCACGGTACTTTTTCGTGATAGAAAATGAAGAATTTTCATCAGCGATTTTTTTATTACATAAATGAATACGCCATTGGATTTCCAAATAGCTCTAACCAAAATTTCAAAAAAATATATTCATTATTAACAAAGTTACGACAACTTAAAATTCGTACATTTTCCCAGTCAACGGTCACAAAAGAACATCCTGCATTAACAGCTGCCATGGAGATGGAGTTACTTGTTCTCACTACTGAGTGCACAAAACTTAGTGTCAATGTTAAGAAATAATATGTAATCACAGTTTGTTCGATTTTTTTTGGATTTCTCAAAGCAAACAATATTGAACCTATCAAACTAAAATTTTATTATTTTTTATTAAAAAAATCCACTAGTTCTTGATTGTAATGCAAATGTAATTCCGTTTATTTCATTAAATGTTATGTTATTTTGAACATCTTGTTATTTAATTAAAATGTGTAGTTTATTGTTGCAGGTTATAAAACAAATTCAATTTCCACGGCAACTGTTGATGCAAGGTATTCTTTTGTGACCATAAACTTTAGAATTCATGAATTTCAAGTTGTCATAGCTTGGTTATTAATAATAGTACATTTTGTATCAAGGGCGGAATTTTGACTCGGCTAATATCTGCCCTCGCTTCGCTCGTGCTGCTACTTATACCCTCGTCAAAATCATCTTTCGTCCGTGGTACAAACAGTGCTTTTTGTACAACCAGTTTGTAATAATTTGAAAAAGAATAATTATGAAAATCAAAAATAAATAATCGAAACACTGCACTGCACTGCTGACAAGTCAGACAACTGACAAGTTTAATAACAACTGTCAAATCATGGTTACAATAGGTGTTTTCCCGTATTCTTTTGTGGTGCAGATTCATTGTCACCGAGATTGTCACGTGATAAGTTCCTTTTAGTATGCTAGGCTGTCACGTGGTTATTAGATTCAGAGGCGTTGGGATCCAAGGAACCGTTGCTAAGCGACCTACTTTTGCGCCCGCGGGCGCGAAAGTACTTTTAGGCCCGGCTTACTTTAGGCCCGGCGAGTTTCCGCCTGCTTTGCATGCATTAAAAAGTGGACTTTACGTGTAGGTTGTACAAAAATATATTTTTTGTACAACCTACACGTAAAGTCCACTTTTGAATGCATGCAAAGCAGGCGGGAAGTCGCTAATTTTGGCAGCCGGGCCTAAAAGTACTTTCGCGCCCGCGGGCGCAAAAGTAGGTCGCTTAGCAACGGTTCCTTGGATCCCAACGCCTCTGAATCTAATATCCACGTGACAGTCTAGCATACTAAAAGGAAGTTATCACGTGACAATCTCGGTGAAAATGAATCCGCACCACAAAACAATACGGGAACACACCTATTTTAACCATGATTGACAGTTGTCTTTAAACTTGTCAGTTGTCTGACTTGTCAGCCGTGTGGTGCAGTGGATCGATTATTTATTTTTGATTTTCATAATTATTCTTTTTCAAATGATTACAAACTGGTTGTACAAAAAGCACTGTTTGCACCACGGACGAAAGAATGATTTTGACTCGGCTAATATCAGCCCTCGCTTCGCTCGTGCTGCTACTTATACCCTCGTCAAAATCATCTACTTTCCGCCCTTGATACAAAATGTACTATTGTTGAAATTTTGGTCACAGCCATTTGGAGGAACTCTGAATCCAGTGGCGTAGTGATTTATTTGATAAAAAAATCGCTAATAAAAATTCGCATTTTTTTTATCACGAAAAAGTAGTGCAATATACCTTGAAAATTGAAATAAACAGTTTAAAATTTGTCCAATAGTAGACCTTCTATAACTTGACATTTCAAAAAAAAAATGGAAATCGGTTAATATCCTACAATTTCACAAGGGTGTTTCCAATCTAAATGGGTCATACTGTATAATACAGGGTGTCCCAGATCAACTGGTCACTACCTATACAGCCAATAGAGAAACCATAAATAAGAAGTTTCAGATGGGGAACCCATGGTCGGAAGTGCCCCGTTTCCGAGATACAGGATCTCAGTATTTGAAAAAATAAATACCTCGTCCAGGGCCGCAGTTGTGTGCACTATTTTTCAAAAAAAAAATGGTATAACATAATTTTTTCAGAACAATAATACTTTTTTTTAAATTTCGTTCAATTTCCAACAAAATTGCTTTTCTGACTTTTTCTCTCCGACGCACCGTTTCCGAGTAAAAAAATAAAAACCATACTAGTGTTCTTCAAAGCGTTGATAACCGAAAATTTAGCTATTTAACCATTAAGATACGATTTTTGTTACCGTTTTTTTTTGCAAAACCGTTTTGGGTTGCCTAGGTTGATATCTTAACTACCTAATAAGGTAATGTATTAAAAAATGGCACATTTCAGAAAAAATGCTTGCATTGAGTGAAATTTCAGACCGGATGAATTGCGAGAAAATTTTATCAAATGTGACATAGATTTAAAATTGGTTCCAAAAAATTAGTCCCTTTAAGGGAGATAATCGCTCATTAGAGCTGCCCGTTAAGGGAGCTTCAACTGTATAACACTTTAAAAAAAGAGTGATTTTGGAGGATTTTTTTTATTTTATTGGATAACTTGGCAATGCAATTCGAACCACATGAAAATTTGTGGTTGAGTACAGGGTGTCCCGTTTTGGGTACTTTTGCGGGGTATCTCCGTTATTCTTATAGATAGAAAGTTGCGGTTTTCGCGACAGTGTGCTACTTTTTCGTGAAACTAAAGATGCCGTTAACAAAATTTTCATAGCCCTTTTAGTTTTTGAGATACAGGGCTAAACTGAAAATGTTGCATTTTAAGGTACCCCTCGTATCTAAACTATCAGATAAGTTATGGAAAATGTGAAAACTGTTTCTTTTATAACTTTTTCCGTAGAACTCGATTCTGCCTGGGACACCCTGTACACAATGAACAGGGGCTTCGTTTGCAATGTAGAAATATGGGGTGTTCCATTTAAGAAATGTGTCATTTTTAGTAGTACTATTTTTTGTCACACCCTATAAACTCAAAAATATGTTTGGGTTATAGCAGAGATGAAACATTGAAAGTTTTATCAAGAGAATTTCCCATACGTCCGACGGTTAAAACTATAGACCGACGAGCGCTTATTGGACTACTCTGTAAAATTCCGATACTTATCCAACTTCAGACTAGACCTGGCTCAAAGCTACATAAAATACTTGGAACAAACAAACGTTAAACCAAACCTAGCCACTATGGGACGTTATCTACAATTGATATACCAAAATAATAACGACAAAGTCACTAAAGCCCAAGAAGAAGACATTTTGAATATTTGTCATGAAATTCAGCAAAATAACCCGGTTTTGGATGCGAACACAATGGATCATATTGCCAATGCTTTGTCTTTGACAAAAGAGTGGAGAAAAGGAGTTGGGATCATGGATGTAAGTATATCCAATTTTTGAGTAGCTCTTGAAAAAAAACAATTGTTTGTTTTTTTCCTATTAATTGATACACACATCCTGGCTTAGATTGTTAAACAATGTTATAATTGTTCGGTTTATTCATTTTATCAAAGAAGGAACGTATAATAATTCTTATAAACGGATTGGATAACCCTGTAGCTGTATACCATTACGGATCGAAAACTGATTTCCAAGTATCAGGTACCCAATTCTCCAATTTATCCGTATACGACTATGCATTTGATTTTCTACACTATTCGTATACGTATTCAATTGGAGAATTGAGCACCAGAAGCCCAATTTGTGAAGCAAGGTTCAGGTAACGAAGGGTAAACTGCCCAACTGCCCCGCAGTTTGCTGCTTCGCATTGCTTTCACTCGGAGGCCAAATGGCCCATTGTGTTCCCTTGATTGCAGAGGTGACCCCTCGGTCTTAACCTGCAGCCTTTTTTTTTCCTCGTTCTAAACCATCCCATGATTTTTACGAAGTTCAAAATTGGCACGATGTCTACAATTGCCGCTTCCTCCAAGTCTTCAGGTAGTATTGTCACATATTGCTGAGGCGTATTTTAGAGTTGGGTAATGGCACAGTAGATGTCCTATCGTTTCATCCTCCAAGATGCCGTCCTTGCAGAGATCACCTGTCCCTAGGCCCCATTTTCGGAGCCTGGTTCGATTTCACAGTGTCCTGTGATTACTCCCACAAGGATGCTCAGAGAGGATTTGCTATGCTTTAGGTATTTCCCTGTTTTTTACATATCCATGTTTGACCACAGAGCTCCCGATGTGTTGCAGTCGTTCCGATTGCTCCACCCATCGCTGTGTAGCTTTAATATGTTTTTATCTTCTGTATCTTTCAATAGTTTGATCGAGAGTTTGATCGTTGGTATCGATGTGTTTTCCATATTGACTTCTTCCTTTAACAGTCTCAATTCAGTCCATCTGCCATCGTGTTCCCTTTGATAATGCTACGTCCAGGAACCCAGCATAGAACGAGCTTCTAATTCCTAATTCAGGACAACGCCTCACGGCAACTCATCACTACCTTTCACCTTACTATATCTAATTCTGATTGGCTGCTTCTTTTATGGCAATGATTTCTGCATGTAGAATACCACATCCTTTTTCAAGCTTGATAGACTCTTGGATGTCAAGTTCCTTTGAGTATATCCCTGCTCCTTTACCTGTATTTATCTTTGCTGCGTCTGAAAAGATGGAGATCTCTTGCTTATAATGGAGTCTTGGTCATCATGTAGTCTGTTGCTGTTTGTAGCAGCTTCGCATCTTGGTTATCCATTGAAATTTCTTTCAACACCATAGAGTGTCCACTTGTTGCCTGTTTGCTCAGTCTGAGAGCTCCCTTTGCGGCAGTGCTTTTTCCAAACAAGTCAATGGACTGTGAACCGAGAGTGAAACCAAATATTTTTTGAATAAATCCAAAAGAAAATAGAATAGTGTTTGCTTTTCCTTGAAAAGAAAACACAAACCAGTTATCATTTGAAGTTGAGTGGATTGAAGAATAGTCATGTGATATGCAATGAAGTGCAATGGTTATCGTTCTTGACTAATCAAGGAATAATGTTGAGTTTTCTGTATTTCAAGAAAAGTTGATGGTGAGCAAAGCAAGGAGATTGATATCAAATCCACTTCACGTTCATAAGCGTGTGAAAATAATCAAAATTACTAAAGGTGGTGGAAATGAACTATATTTGAGTGGTGAATCCATAAGTGAGTTCAGTAAAATAACGATATGATTTGCTGAAAGCTAGAGAATCTTCATGCTACTGCTACGCTATTATTATAAGTGGTTAATCAGTGATATCTGGAGACATAATTTCAACATCAAGCCTTCGAACATTGAACGACTATAAACATAAACAAACATTGTTGTGTGAGTCGAACATGTCAATGTTAACATGGGGGAAAGGAAAATGACATATTTACTTCCTTGAAATTTCTTTCACCAGATTTTCTGTCACCAATTTTCAATAACAATTACTTGAAGTTCACTATAATCGAATAAATGTATTTCTCTTTAATACTCAAGGAAAGTGTAACTTTTTTTTATCGCTAATCCTACTTCTCGTTGAATACTCTTACGGTTTGAAGAAGTGGATAAAAGGAATTTTTATTACAACGGCAACAATGGATACTATTTGAAATGCGTTGCCATGACGTTTGTAGATGCGTCACAGTGACCATGTCATCTTCAAGTTGAAAATAGTTTTATTTGTTATCGAGCTGAAGATATTAGGTATGTTTGTTATTTCCGTGTAGGATAGTATAATGCAGATTGTTTTTTGTAACTAATGGCTACCAGTATATAGGAAATTCTCCAAACGCGTTATTACGTTTTGTAAAGATATTCTATCTTAAAAAAAAAACAGACAAACATTTCACAAACAAAGCCACACTGAGTGTGGCTGTGTAGAAAAGTGTAAAAAAGTGTGCACTAGTGGAGCATAACAAACACACCTAATGTGTTGCATTTATGCCACAAAAGTGCTGTGTTTGTGGAGCTTTTCCATGTACGGTTATATTGTATAGATGTTATCACAAATGATTTGAAATAACATAACCTAAACATTAGCACTAGCTTGGGCAGCTCATTGACAAAGGAAGAAGAAGAACCTAAACATTGTCAAATGAACCATAGTTGTCAGTCTTGGAGTGATTTTGTACTTATTGAATTTTTACTTATTTGAATACTGAGTTTTCTGTAGAAGTCGAACTAAAATCGTTAAGCATGTTATCTTGATAGATAGAAATTGTTGAATCCTATGATCTGTGTTGAATATGAGTTCGAACGGTGCAAACGTCGCAACGTCGCGTGTCAAATTCAAAACAAAATCTCATTGACCTATACGTTCGGGGTGTTATGCTGACTCTAGTTGTTCAATTTTCGGAGCACCAAACAATATAAATAGTTTCAATATTCTTTGTTGTGTGTTGAAAATATTTTTTGTTTATTCCGATTGCCTTTTAGCGTATGTAGAAAAATGTTCTTCTGATGAATTCGTGAAAACTTGTATTGATAAGTAATTTACAGAAAATATTTCCAGAGATAGATAAATCATCATCAGAATTTCATCCTGGACAAACCATTTTCACCGAATGAGGAAAATGAGAACCAATCCAGAGAAGAACTCCGTTTCCATCATTGAAACGGATTTTTCTTTGGCTGAGTAAATAATAATACACAACTAAAAAAACATGCAAAAGATTTTCTGAATATTAGGTAGTTTATTGGATTAAAAAAGAGAGTTTGAGTCAAAAATGAAACAGAAAACATTATTAGAATTAATTTATGATTAAGTAATCATTATTTTATAACCAAGACTGATGATGATGCAAATATATGAAAATTAATGATTATACAGGGCTTTTCACTTAAAACTCCGCACGTCAATATCTCGGAAACGAATAGGAATATTGGATTTCTGTAAAAAGTAGTCAATGTATGGGGTCGAGTAGTTATTTTTCACAGTTAAAAAAATTCGACGCCTACCAAGAGTAAAGCGTCGCGACGCATAGAAAATATTAATCGATTGCAGGGACTTTGAAATGACGCGCATGCTAAAGTACATGTTATTTATAAACTTTTTTGTTATTCAGTCGAACTCATTTATTATACTCAGTTTTGAGATATACAGTGTGTCCAAGATAAGGATGTCTATCATGGGGATCTTGAAAACCGTGAGAGATACAAGGTCGGTTGAATGGAGGCAAAGTTGCGTATTTTGATGCTTAACAAAATGCCGTTTTAAAAGCCAAGAAATTCCGACTAAGTCCGAAATTATCCGAAAAAAACCGAAATTTTTCAAAATTGTTTTCATTTTTTTCTGACCACATTTGAAGAGATATTTTGAAATGGATGGAACTTCTTCATTGCCACTTTTTGCCCTTTACAAGATAGCGTTATTGAATTGAAGAATCGACGTTTCGTCTATGAGCAGCCATCATCAACTTTGTTTTTTTAAATACAATCCTGGATTTTTTATGACGGATTATGAGGGCCTCCTATGTTCCTAAACCAACAATGTATCGCAATTATTCAAAAACATTATGTTGATGGATTTTTCCAAAAGAACTCATGTGTTAGAGAGAGACAAAAAATACATTTTTAATAGGATTAAAAACAACCACCTCTTTTTTAATTAGTGCGATATCTCGTTGGTTTAGAGGCTCTTAAAATCCCATCAAAGTTGATGATGGCTGCTCATAGACGAAACGTCGGTTCTTCAATTTAATAACGCTATCTTGTAAAGGGCAAAAAGTGGCAATGAAGAAGTTCCATTCCTTTCAAAATATCTCTTTAAATGTGGTCAGAAAAAAATGAAAACCATTTTGAAAAATTTCGGTTTTTTTCGGATAATTTCGGACTTACTTGGCTCTTAAAACGGCGTTTTGTTAAGCATCAAAATACGCAACTTTGCCTCCATTCAACCGACCTTGTATCTTTCACGGTTTTCAAGATCCCCATGATAGACATCCTTATCTTGGACACACTGTATATCTCAAAACAGAGTAGAATAAATGAGTTCGACTGAATAACAAAAAAGTTTATCAATAACATGTACTTTAGCATGCGCGTAATTTCAAAGTCCCTGCAATCGATTAATATTTTCGATGCGTCGCGACGCTTTACTCTTGGTAGGCGTCAAATTTTTTTAACTGTGAAAAATAACTACTCGACCCCATACATTGACTACTTTTTACAGAAATCAAATATTCCTATTCCTTTCCGAGATATTGACGTGCGGAGTTTTAAGTGAAAAACCCTGTATACCATTTCAAGTTCAAATTGGCACTAATCAATTCCAAATTGACATTGAATAAGGTTCAAAATGAATTTGATTCAATGTCAATTTGAAATTGATGTACCATTTTGATTTTGATTAGTGTCAATTTGAACTTGAAAAGGTATAGTTTTTTATTTATCACTTCAAAAAAAAATATTTTTTTATTGATGATAAAGAGGAATGTTTCTTCGAGTATATAAAGAAAATACTCCATTCTTGATGGGTATAAAATGATTGAATACGCTTCACAACACCTCACTAAACTAAACACTTCGCGAAAGGTCAAGGTTCAATAAACTACCAGGTTGAGCTTGCTATCCCTAGCTATCAATTTTGTGGACCCGGTACTAATTCAGAACAAACATTGAGTGAATGAATTGGAGCTTTAGATGGCGGTGCTGTGGTATATCTAAGGGCGTTATTGATATAAAAGTATCAAAGGAGCAACTTGAAGAACTACATCGACATAATAAATATATGGAAAATCTGTTAGATGGGAGTGGTTTATCAATAAAACCATTTAAAAAAAGAGAAAAGGAATTATACATTCGACCCAACAAAGCAGGCACTTAAAAAAAATATTAAAAAAAGTTTAAATAAAATTTCCAAAGAAAGTTTGCGTCACAAAATTCCTCCACCGTAAAATTTTGCCAACTTTTGATGTTTTTTACTTTTTTATCTTTTATTCTATTATAATTATTTTTGTTTCAGTTTGTAGATACCTACATGTATTGTGATATTTTTGAATTAATGTGATTAGTAACATTTTTCGTTCAAGCAATATTATACAAAAATGTAAATCAAAATGTGTTTTTTTGTCGCAACTTCAAAACTCCTCTTCGAAAAATGAGTCGGACAATTTAGCTCACATACTGTTTGCTATAATCTTGGATGTATTCCAAATAATTTGTTCTATTATTCATCCCATTATCTTATACGAGCTGCAACATTTCGATTAAATGCGGATTCAATATTTTTTATTAAAAAAAAAAACAAACAATAGGAAACCAATTTTTATAATTGCATCATAATGGTAGAGATTACGCTGCACGAATAGTGAGTGAGCCCACCGCTCGCAAACACACCACGTTCGCCAAATTTGTACGGTATTCTCAACTTGCTGGCAAAAAGTGTTTGTCGGGACATACCAAACAAATTTTTTTTAAAATCGGTTAATAAACAAAAATTTTACAGGGGTGAGAACACTTTAGGGTGATTCCCTGTATGTCCATGATAACTTTCCTTTTTATTTTCAAGAAAGGAAACTCGTTCAATCGCATTATTAATGCAAAACCTAGTATGTATCATCGATAATGTCCATGTATATGTTACAGTAAATGTTAGAAATTCAGTGAAAGCTAGCTTTTACTAGTTGATGCTAGCAATCACTTGATCCGTTACGAAATGTTAAGTTTTGAAGAATATTGTACACTTTTACTAGTGAATGTTGGTGAAACTTTATCAAATCAACTTTTACTGAAAGCAGTTAGGAAAAGTACTTTTTAAAACTTATTTCCGCCTTTTAACTAACCCAAGGTGCACGGGGCACTAAATTTTTGCCAAACCCAAACTAACCCAGACTAACCCCTACTGAGAATACTTAAGTATTTTCTATAATACGGTATCTGAACAATGTTCACATTGTACACCTGCGATTCATAACTCTCGTATTTTTCAGAGCGTCTAATCTGTCGGTGAATTCCAACTCGAACCAAAAAAGATATTTATAATTACGATAATAATTTTCAGTGTAGCAGCTTTCACTGGAAAAGTTACGTGAATGCTAAAAATTACGAGTAAAAGTATGATTAAGTCGATCGAATTCAACTTTCACTAGCTAAATGTTTCCAAATCAGTAAAAGCTCACTTTTCCTAGTAACAGTTAGCTTTTACTGATTACCAGGTTTTACTGTGACATATACATACAGTGCCATACTCAAGGATGTATCATTTAGTAAAGAATTCCTTGATATCTATTTTGAGGAGCAGCTTCATTAGATTTTAGTGCAGTCCAGTCTTCTGATTGTATTTTTGAGGGGCAATTGAGTGAAAAGAGAATGATGATCATTATAAAACCTAAAACACTGCAGTTGAAGTTTCATGATACACGATAAACATGGGTTTTCAAATAATATTTTGTATATTATAATTATTAAACACCGGCAAAATCAGGTGATCAATTTCCTCTTGAATCCTTTGGCCTATTTTAGCATTTTTTTTTATTATTCTAGCTTGATTTCTCAAGTACCTAGTTGTACTACCACTGTACTTGTCGAATCGGAGGTATTCGCAGCTCGACGACGCTATATGACTGTCAAAAAACCGGCTGCTTTGTTTAATTTTTTGTCATATACAGGGCTAAGCATAAAGAATGGAATAAAAGGTGTTTTCCAAGAGAAGGCACAGACCCGTTTGTTTCCAATTTTTAATCCAAACACAAAACCAATGTATAATAAGATTTTCAATAACCCTTCTCAATATCTCGTGTGTTCTCCACGTGCACTTATGGACTGCAGGAACTTTGATCCTCAGTCTTCTTTCTAACATATCTCAGACATGTTCAATCGGATCAAGGTCTGAAGGTGAGATTGGGCATTATCGTGCATAAGCTAAAGTTCCTCTGATGAAATGAGCAAATCACACGACATGGTCTTGTAGAATATCCTCAATGTATCGATGTGCATTCAATTCACCATCGATCATTACCAAATCTGTTCGTGGCTCCAAACATATTCCATCCCAGACCATAACTGAACCTCCATCAAAAGAGGCAGTGATAGTAAAATTGAATCTCTTGGGCTTTCTTTCCTGCAAAGATATATGTATTCTTCTTTGCTCTCTTTGTGAAACAGAACGTTTGCCCAAACGGCTCGTTCTCGTGAAAACTGACAAAGTCCAGTGTTGCCATTGGATGCCGTCGATGGAGGGGTGGACCTTTTTCCGTTGTGCGGTCCTGCAAACCTGCTTTTTTTAGCCTTCTTCTAATCGATCTATTTCCGTATTCTTCGCACTTCCTCCAGAAGATTAACGATTTGTGGAGTTATACTGTATCTGTTCCGTAAAGACTGCAACATGATAAACCGATCATTCCTAAGCGTGGTTGATCGTTTCCGACCCTTCTTGTGAAACTTCACGTCTGTCTCTAACGCCTCACATTGTGGTAGATTGTTGATTTTATGAAGTTTCATCATACGTATACGACCTGCCCTGGTGCTCAAATCTCCAAATACATCCGTGCACGAATAGTGTAGAAAATCAAATGCATATTCATATACGAATTATTTTAAATGAATGCCGTTTTCTTTTCAATGGGCCACCCTATATACGGCTAAGAAGAGAAACTCGAGCGACGTCTTGATCAAGAAAAATTAAACAATTCACATAATAGTAGCCCCACAACATTGTTACTTAAGCGTTCGAACGAAAACATTCAATTTTTGGATTATTCATTCATGTCATCAATTACTAAGCTACTAAATACCCTTTCTTTTGAAGGAAATAAAAAAGACAGCAAGTGTCTCAAGTCAAGCCTACAGCGCCCTTGCTGCAGCTGCCTTTCTGCATAAAGAAGAAGAACTAGCTTGGAATCTGCTCTCGGAAGCATTAGCCGAAGATAAGAAAATTTTCAGCGTTGCCTTTCTATCTTATATAAAAACCATAAAAAGACAACGCAAAAAAGAAAACATTCTCAAGAGTTTGGAGAAACTGTTCTTGTTCTTGAAAGAGAACGAAATACTATGCCATGAAGACGTCATTGATAGCATCACCAAGGATTTGAACATGGGACAAAAATATGTAGTGAGTACAGTTTTACTTTACAGCCCAAATTGCATTTATGCAGGTGAAAAGTTCAGGACACTGTGAAAACTGTACCAGCAAACTGGCAAAGCTCGAATTGACTGATGAAGAGTTTTCCACTTTGAAAGGTGTATTTTTCAAAAGTGTCCTTATAGGAAGGGACGTTTTTACCAAGTCTACGCCGCAAGAAGTGGAGAAGTTTCAGAAATTTGTTGGCAAGATGCAGAAATATGATGTAGTGCTGGATGGGTTGAATATAGCTTTTTCCACAGGGACTGATAAAGGACCTCATTTTTTTTCGAAAATTGTGAGTGATAGTTTTTTGTTCAAGCAATTGAGTCAAAAAATACAGTTAAAGTTATAAAATGAAAGCATTTTTCCAGCTAGCAACAGTAGTGTCACATTTCGCCAAACAACAAAAATCAGTTTTGATGTTGGGCAGAGCACACATGCTGAAATGGCCCAAAAATAATTGGGAAATTATTGGAAGAAATTGTGATATTTTTCTTACTCAGAATATTTCTCAGGTAAGTTCGGAATACACCTACATTTGTTGATTATTTATTATAAACAACATAATGTTATAATAATTTTATTTTTGTCCTTTACACTTTTTTGATGTGTGTATTCAATTTTTTCACAGGATGATCCGTATCTTTTATACTGTGCACTGCATTCCGGAAAAGACACAATAGTGGTCAGCCGAGACTTGATGAGAGGCCACAAGTTTCTATTGAAAGAAAGAAAATACAAAGTTTTATTCGACAGATGGTTATCTCAAAGACAATACCATTTGTTGAATGTGACGGAAAAAGGAGTATTTTTCAAGTAAGACTCGTCGATTGCATTCAATATTATTAATTTTACTTTTCCAGAAAACCTCCCCTTTTCAGTCCAGTGGCACAAAAAAATAATAATGTGTGGCATGTTCCGTATGATGCAGCAGATGTCAATGAACTTGATGATAAGTTTCATAAATCGTGGTTGTGTATTGATCATAGTTGAAGATTTGTTATTTGAATAAAGTTATATTGATTTTCATTTTCATTAAAAATTGCGTTTATTAAGATGCGAGGAATAAACTGACAGCTTACAAGAGATTTTTCGACATGATCGTTTACCGTCAGGCCAGGCATACAAATTTTTGTATTTCATTGATCGAGTATTAATGCGTGATGTGAAGATTGGAACTCCCTTCAATGCATTGAACTTTTCTCGAAATTTTCTGAATAATAATGCAAAATTGTTTTTAAAAGTTGCGATTTTGGCAGGATTGTTTATCGTTGGCTTTAGGCGATAGTTATTGAAGAAAAATCCGGCGGACTATAAATAAATATCCCCAAAAAAAACATTTTTGTACAACCTACACGTAAAGTTCACTTTTTAATGCATGCAAAGCAGGCGGAAAGTCGCTAATTTTGGCCGGGCCTAAAAGTACTTTCGCGCCCGCGGGCGCAAAAGTAGGTCGCTTAGCAACGGTTCCTTGGATCCCAACGCCTCTGAAAATAATAACCACGTGACAGTCTAGCATACTAGAAGGAACTAATCACGTGACCATCTCGGTGGCAATGAAAAGAATACGGGAACACACCTATATTGTAACGATGATTGACAGTTGTCAGCTGTCTGACTTGTCAGCAGTGTAGTGCAGTGTATCGATTATTTATTTTTGATTTTCATAATTATTCTATTTCAAATGATTACAAACTGCTTGTACAAATAGCACTGTTTGCTCCACGGGCGAAAGTTGATTTTGACTCGGCTAATATCTGCCCTAGCTTCGCTCGTGCTGCTACTTATACCCTCGTCAAAATCATCTACTTTCCGCCCTTAATACAAAATGTACTATTTGTAATCGCAAAAACAACAACGTACCTACCGGGTGATTATTTATATTTTACAGTTAATTTTGGTTTTATGAAAAAATTTGCAGTATTTTTCATGGACATTCAGACTATGATACCAAGAAATGCAAAAATTCATCGAAAACTTTAATATTTTTCACAACATGGTATTTTTAAATGGGACAACCTGTATATTTTTTATTGGAATGGTTGTTTTTTTTTTCTGATTCCAAATACAGGGTGGTGAAACCAAGATGGGATGGATGATTGTGGGAAAAAGATTTAAAATGTGGATATTTCTTTTTTATATTATAGTTAGTCAAAAAGGCAAAGAAATACAGTGCGGCTCTAAAAGGTCCCCCCCCCCTTTTTTTTCTTTTTAATGTGTACACAAAAAAATTTGAAACTTGGCATACTTCAATTGCTGTCGAAATACTACTTTTTGATGTTACTATGACGTAGTTTTAGTATTCAAGATGGCGGCTGGGCGCCATTTTGAAACATTTTTTTACATGGAAATAAGGGGAGTCGTGTGACACCTCATTTTGAAAATCCTGATGAGTACTTTATAACCCTTGAATATTGAGTCAATATCTTTAAGTACTACAAAATGGTGTACATTTAATTACCACATTGATACATACACTTTAAAAAAAAAAACGTCAAATTCAATTCAAAAGATGCTGATCAAAAGTTTTTTCACAAATCACCCGCGAATACTAAGTTTCAACATTAGTTACTCAGTTTATAAAATTACTAGCAGTACCCGACACGGCTTTGCCCGCAATTATTGTTTGAATGTTATCGAATATGAAAGCCCATGATTCATGATTTTCCACACCCCAATATAAGGATCGGTGACCAAAAATACGTTATTTTACCTTGTCCTCGAATCTGTTCTGAAATACGAGGTCAACAAATGTTTTCCACCCCATCTCCTTTGACCCTGACTTTGTCCCCCCTAGGGGTTGAATTTTAGAAAACAACGATACATGTGTTCAATCAATTTCATTCAAGATTGTTTATATGATGTTTCAACATGATGTTACCAATAATACGTAATCTTTCATCCATTAACGATTTTTTTTCACCAATTTCTTTGACTCCGGATTTGACCTTCTTAGGGGCTGAATTTCGCAAATTGCGTAACACGTATTTAATTAATTTCTTTGAAATTATTTATACGCCCTTTTAAATGGGGCAGTCGCTGTATTTGAAGGAATTTGTTCCTTTAGTGACAAAAACCAAGAATTTTTGAGTCTGGCTAAATTTTCTGGATGGATGCAATGTGACTTTGAACTTGAATAGCGCAAAATCGGCTGATTCCAATACCAACAAATATTATATATTTTGAATCAGAAGAAAAGGATCTATCATTTTAGCCAATAATATACAGGATAAACCATTTAAAAAAATATAACTTCATCAATTTTTCCAATGTTTTAAAGTCGTTTTTTTAATTCCGCTATCACCAAAAGATACTACGTGAAAAAACCTAAAACTTTTGTATTTTTCTTTCACTCATGATAAGAGCTGTGGGTGGCGGTCAAAATATAATAGATAACCCTGTATCATACTGGGGGAGTTGAGGGAAAAAACAGTTCCAATTTGATTGATGGTACTTTTTTTCACATTTTGATGTTAATTATGATACATCAGGTTTTTTTATTTAAAAAACGTACTCTTAGTTCATATCGATAGGAAGTTTTAGAGAAAATCGTATTTTTTTTATATCAATGCATCGGCACGAGTCTTCCTTAAAATTCTCGAAACCACTCACACATTGACATTTGATACCTACGTGAACTTTTGACGCCAAATTAAATTCCGATCCGATCATTTCACAGTCTTCCATGTAATAAATTGCAATTTTTTGTTTGCAATGAAAATGTCAAAAATAAATCACCATCAAAAAGTGGGGTTGCTTTTACCCCTAACCCCTTCAGTATGATATGCCACTGACAAAATTTTCAACATTTTAAGATCGGAATTTAAAAGTTCATGCAGGTACCAAATTTCAATAGAGTACAGGGTGTCCCATTTTGGGTAGTTTTGCGGGGTATCTCCTTTATTCGTATAGATAGAAAGTTGCGGTTTTCGCGACAGTGTGCTACTTTTTCGTGAAACTGTAGATGCCGTTAACAAAATTTTCATAGCCCTTTTCGTTTTCAAGATACAGGGCTAAACTGAAAATGTTGCATTTTGAGGTACCGCTCGTATCTAAACTATCAGATAAGTTATGGAAAATGTGAAAACTGTTTCTTATACAGGGTGTTTCCTAACCTCTGTGACAAAATGAAAGGGGTGATTCTTCGCTTAATTTTAAGACGAAAATGTGGTATAACTTTTTTTCGAATTTCGCTTTGTTTCCAAATTACAGGGTGTTTAATTTTTTTTTTGATTAGTTTTTTATTTTTAATTAATTTATCTTTTACTCGATTTTGTTGTAACTTTCATACAGTAGGCAAATGTCATAAAGAAAACAAATAATGTGGTTGCCATGGATCGAAGCAAAAAGCATACTTTGCATCATATTGTTATTTTTGTGTAGTCAAGAGACATGCAATAAAGTGGTTTATCTCAAAAATTACGCAAGATACGATAAAAATTTAAGAGATCAAAATGTTGCGTTTTTAGTTGAATAACCTGAGAAAAAAATGAAAATGACACAAAAAGTCAGTGGCGTACATTTTTTTCACAATAATATTGGTTGAAGTGCCGCTCGGGACGCCAATGTATTCGATAATTTATATTTTTTCATGGCAAAATGTGCCCGTTATCACTATAAATACCGTTACCAAACTTCAACAAAATCGAGTGAAAGATAAATTAATTAAAAATAAAAAACTAATCAAAAAAAAAATTAAACACCCTGTATTTTGGAAACAAAGCGAAATTCGAAAAAAAGTTATACCACATTTTCGTCTTAAAATTAAGCGAAGAATCACCCCTTTCATTTTGTCACAGAGGTTAGGAAACACCCTGTATAACTTTTCCCGTAGAACTCGATTCTGCCTTCGGATTTAGTATACAGGGTCAGGTCAAAAAGTTATAGGCTAAACATTTTTTTTTTTAAGTGCATACTTTTATACAGGGTGTCCGGGAAAATGTGGGAGATCTTTCGGATTCAGATAGAACATTAAAAAATAAGATGACAAGTTCCCATAAATTTTTTTCCTAAAGGCCCTCCCTACGGAGATGGCCCCCTAAAGGACCCCACTGGAAATCGGTTTTTCTTGAATAACTTTTAAACGACTCAATATAATTCAATGAAAATTTAATATGATAAACAGTAGTAAGGACCTCTCAAAATACTTCCCTTAAAACATAATTAGCTTGTTTAGTTTACCAGGGACGGACTAGATTGTACATTTTAACGCTCAAATTTTTAACACCCTGTATGATAAGGAGTTAAAAAAAATTAATTTGGATACCTTGAACATTAAGCTAAAGAAAAGGTACTCTTGTTCATTGTCGATAAAATGAACCATTTTCGAGAAAAAACAACTTTTATTAAACAAAACCTCGAAAAAAGCCATGACGAAGTGGTGCTCTTGACGAAATTGTGAACCTAACGCTAGGAAAAAAATTTATGGGAACTTGTCATCTTATTTTTTGATATTCTATCAGAATCCGAGTTCCCATAAATTTTTTTCCTAGCGTTAGGTTCACAATTTCGTCAAGAGCACCACTTCGTCATGGCTTTTTTCGAGGTTTTGTTTAATAAAAATTGTTTTTTCTCGAAAATGGTTCATTTTATCGACAATGAACAAGAGTACCTTTTCTTTAGCTTAATGTTCAAGGTATCCAAATTTATTTTTTTTAACTCCTTATCATACAGGGTGTTAAAAATTTGAGCGTTAAAATGTACAATCTAGTCCGTCCCTGGTAAACTAAACAAGCTAATTATGTTTTAAGGGAAGTATTTTGAGAGGTCCTTACTACTGTTTATCATATTAAATTTTCATTGAATTATATCGAGTCGTTTAAAAGTTATTCAAGAAAAACCGATTTCCAGTGGGGTCCTTTAGGGGGCCGTATCTCCGTAGGGAGGGCCGCTAGGAAAAAAAATTATGGGAACTTGTCATCTTATTTTTTAATGTTCTATCTGAATCCGAGAGATCTCCCACATTTTCCCGGACACCCTGTATATTTTTGAAAAGGTAAAGAAAAGACAAATCTTATGGACTATAAATATACAGGGTGTTCCATTTAAAAAAATAAAGTTGGGTCTGATAACTTTTTGACATGACCCTTTATACTAATTCCGAAAGCAGAATCGAGTTCTTCGGAAAAAGTTATAAAAGAAACAGTTTTCACATTTTCCATAACTTATCTGATAGTTTAGATACGAGGGGTACCTTAAAATGCAACATTTTCAGTTTAGCCCTGTATCTCAAAAACTAAAAGGGCTATGAAAATTTTGTTAACGGCATCTTTAGTTTCACGAAAAAGTAGCACACTGTCGCAAAAACCGCAACTTTCTATCTATAAGAATAACGGAGATACCCCGCAAAAGTACCCACAATGTATGTTTTTTGAATAAAAAAAACTTGATGTATCATATTATTCTATAATCAGAATGTGAAAAAAAGTACCAATAAAAAAATGGAATTGTTTTACTTAACTTCCCCAGTATGGTGCGCCCCTGATAAAAATTTTGAATTGATGAGCACAAATTTTTATTCAGCATTAAATGTTTATACGATGCATCAAATTTCATAATTTTTGTTAAAACGGTGTCGGCAATATTGATGAAATACCGTCTTCAGGATGCCCTATTTAAAAGTAGCTCCCTTAGCTGGCATTTTTCGGCAAATGTTTATAGGAACTTTTCCTCATGAAAATGCCTCAGGAATCACCCCTTGATTTTTTTGCTAATGTTTAGAGAATCCCTGTACGGGGTGATTGTTTATATTTTACTCAATAGATATTCCAGTAAATTTTGGTTTTACAAAAAAGTTCAAATTATCATAAAAATTACATTATGTTGATTTGGTTCTACCGTCTTTGAAAATCCAGATCAAGGTTAAGTCCCAGAAATCAGATTTTTGGAGACTTTGAACTTGAATAGAGCAAAAACGGCTGCACCAAATACCAACATAAATGGTAAACCTATTTGGAATCAGAAGAAAAAGATCTATCATTCTAGCTTAAAATATACGGGGTAAGATTTTTAGGTTTTTGATGCATTTTTGCCATGAAAAATATTTTGAGTTTGCTCATTTAACCTTTTTTGTGAGACCAAAATTAACTGAGAAATCTATTAAGTAAATTTAAAGAAACAGCCTGTACATTATGTAGGTATGTTGGTATTTGGTAGAATCCAATCAACGTAATGTAATTTCCAGGAGGCTTCGAACATGAGTAGCGCAGAAACGGCGCTGAATCAAATACGAACATACAGGGTGAGTCTGAAAAACGTGCGCCTTTCAACATGGTGAATAGAGTAAGGTAGGATAATCACTTTTTGTTAATGAACCTGTGTCCGCGACCGTTGCGTTAAAAAAGTAATAATTAATAATAACAATAATAGTTTGGATTTTTTGTGTGAAAATTCGAAACGAGATTCGAAACGTCTCAAGCGATTTCAATAAAATTTTTCGGGCTTTGTTCTTTTTCAAGCAACACGTTGACAAGTTGTTATGAAATCATTTGATTTTCATTTTAGATTTTGATATTTTTTTAGAGCTAGAAATAAGTGAGTTTTTCTGCATTACATTGATTTTCATTTTCTATCTCGAAAACGACGCATGAGAGAAGAAGAACTCAAGTTTTTTTTTTTTAAAATTGAACGGAAAATCGAAACATGGTTTTTACTTTGTCAAAACTCAATGGCTAAACTCAAAGAAATTGCCCAAGAAGATGCCTAAGAACCCCGGATAGACTTCCTGAAACTTTGAAGAAAATCGCTTGGAGCGTTTCAAATCTACGGACAAAAAATCGATACATTTTCTTCGACTCTCAACAGTGTATTTTTTTTTAGTTCCTCACCTTTTTAAAAACTTGGGTCTAGAGTCACTGGGGTCTGGGATCTACCATATCTTTGTTAGAAACAGCCATGTTCAGTGTTTCCACTGATATTAGTGATATTGGAATGTTTTCAGGCATTAAGTCCTTATTCTTCAACTATTTCCAATTCTTCATTTAAGAACGATATAATTTAACATAAAAATTATTCAAATTCAAAATAAACAGGATTTCCAAATCAGCTGAGTACGCTCACGGTCGTGCGGTCGTCTCTTACGACTAACCTATACCGACCGCTATACCGCTAATGCCCAATTGAAATCTCTTGATTTTCTTGGTTGATGAATATGCGAATAAAGACGCACCCATGGTCAAATTCCGACGTTGCCAAATTGCAAGGATTGACAGTAAATAATTGAAAATTTACTTTGACTCCATAGAATAATAGATGTATTGCATATACTTATACATAGAATATGATGTATTGTGTTAATGCATGAAAGTCCAGAGCTTTGAAAGGTTAACAGTGTTGCGAAGTCGCATGCATCACTCAAATTATGTATTATTAAGTGTGTTTAAAGTTGAAATTGAACAAAATCGGTTTTGTTAGTTTGGGTTGGGTTGGGAGCAATATAATATGCCATTATCCATGATTCTACATTTGTGTTTTGGTATCATGGCCATAATCCATAAATACATACAAAGTCCGCTGATAGGACACGCAGATGACGTCATGCATTAGATGCGCGCTGGCATACCCGTGTTTAAGTGTTGGTTTAAGTGGACGGGATCTAAAAAAACGTGTTCTTCATGTCTTTTGAAATCTTTTTTTTTTATGAGCAATGAATCAACTGATGAAAATCAAAATGTGGAAGAATATAAAAACAGTTTGGAAAAAACAATCCATCAGTAAAAACAATTAATACTATACAAAATACTTACACCGCAATTCCTATTAACAGTAACAAGAAAACGTTCAACCGTAACTATTTCGATTGCACGTGATTAAAAATCTTACAAAAAAACCTTGGGTACGAAATGGAAGTAAAAACATTCCACATTAGGTATACCATTATGAGCAAAATTGTCTATACAGACACTTTTCAAGGTTTATAGAGAGTACAAAATCACTTGCGCAGATGAAATCTATCAAATAAACTATAAGGCTATTATTCAACTGAAAAAAAATGCTTACAAATTCTCTATTACCTTCAAACTAACCTGAAAAAACAAACCTTTTCGGGACAAATCCTGTAGATGCTTTGTTTTTCATTCTCAAAAATGATGAAAATGACGAGTTTTTGCCTTTGTGCAAGTGGGTAAATTTATATTTCTTATAAGCAAGCGTATTTATGCAAAAATATTACATATCATGCTAAAATGGCAGTAATAATTCAAGAGAATTCGCAAAAAAAAATACTGAGATTTTATTTTATATTGAATTATTCATAATATTATTATTTCATACTAAGATGATAAAAACATGCGTATAGAGAAAACTATCTTCTCGAAGTATCTTCTTTAATTTAATTTTTAAATATTTAACAAAGTTTATTTAACTCGTGCCAATAAGTTAAATAAGCACTGATAACATACTCGACAAAAAAATCATGGTAAATTTATATGTATATGTCAAAAGTTACCCCATAAAAGAGTGAATATCAGTATATTTTAATCACTTTTCTATGAGTTACCCTTATATTGAATGCACATATTAACATAGCAGCATAACTATATGGTTGTATCCACATATCACTCAATGTGGTTGTATCTCATCAAGTGACATTGTCAATAATTATTCCGCCATTTTCATATTCATTTAATTTCTTCAAAAGTCGCGTAAGTGAAAGTATAAACCTCTACAATGATAATAATTAGGTTCTAACATGGGTTTTATCACAGAACATGAGGGGCCTAGCTGGGGATCAATTTTTGAGCCTGCGATCAGCATTAGAAATAACATGGTGATCGCATTTTCGCGAATACGTTTTGAATTTGCGAAGGCTCAAAAAAATCATCCGAAATGAGTTGCCCCGGTTAATCGAGATGCAAGCGAGAATGGATCACCTGTATGCCTTGTTTAAATGATCCATAATATCAATTTATGTGCAGAGCTGTCGGTAATTGAATTACAATAATTGAAAAATGTAATTTAATTACTTTTTGGTAATTGAATTACTTTAATTCAATTACTTTTCAAAAAGAGTGATTGTAATTGTTTTTTCAATTACTGAGATAAAGTAATTGTAATAAGTAATTGGTTTCAATATATTGCAGATAATTCAATTACTCGAAGAGTAATTCAATTACTCTTCGAGTAATTCAATTACCTTCAGAGTGCTTCAATTACTTTGAAAAGTAATTCAATCACACGAAGAGTAATTCAATTACCTTCAGAGTGCTTCAATTACTTTGAAAAGTAATTGAATTACTTGGAGAATAATTGAACTACTTTCGTATCTGTTAGTGGAAACGCTTTTTTGCTCGAGACGTTCGGTTTTCGGTTTTACTTTTGCCGTTGTAAACGCCGTGGCGTTCTCCGTGGAAGTCTTGAATCTTGAATCTTATGATTTGATGTGAGTGTGGTGGTAGTTCAATAGTCGGCCATTGTGTTTTGGTCACGTGACTGCCAGTTTGATAAAGAATACAGGTTTGAATTTCACGATTCATGTTGTGTGGTCAGCTTAAACAAATAAAATCAACTTCGAGTACATGCGTCAGAAACAGTTGATTTTCTTCTTTAAAATGAGCTACAGAACAGTCAAATCGGTTAAGGAATTTCGAAGTTATAGGCAATTTAGTAACATCAAGTTTGACGGCCTGTGGTTGTCTTATTTGAGAACTTGTAGAGAAGCGTCGGGGGGCAGTTTTCTAGAAAATATCGTCCAAAGTCGGTTTCCATATTCTGTTTTGGTACCTCACAGCGAAAAAAATCGAGATCATGTCGATTTTCTGTTTTCACAGTACCGTTACGCCCCCTTGCGGCGATCCTAGAAGCTTGAAATATATTTCCAGCATTTTCTCTTGGGCACATATTACTCTACAGATTTTTTTTCTTGAGTCTCTATGATGAATAGTCTACGAGAACTGCATGGCACCCTGTCGCTGAAAATGAATCACCTTGTACATACTTATTAAATCACTCAAATATAATTTTCCTAGGATTTGGGTAATTCAATTACTTTTCAGGTAATTCAACCACTAAAAAAGTAATTCGATTACTTTCAAAAGTAATCGAATTAAAATCAGTAATTGGCATGTGGTAATTTCATAAAGAATCAATTACTTTTGGTCGTAATTGGTAATTGAACTACTTTTGTGAGTTGTTTTAGTAATTGGTAATTGAATTGCTTTTGTCATACTCAAGGTAATTGGTAATTGTAATTGAATTACATTTTAAAAGTAATTGCGACAGCTCTGTATTATATGGAATTTTCCTGGTTCCTTTCTTACATGTTATGCCATCTCGATGCTTCACCAGACTTGTCAGCGTTTTTTCTGTCGCGAATTTTATCGATCCGCGACCTCATTTTGATCGTTGCCTTCAGTAATCCACAAGGCAAATTTGAAGGAAATTTATTCTATACTCAAAGATTAACGATCCAGCCCGCTTAACCGACATCCTCGACTATCTTTTCAACGGACGCTTATTATTACCTGGGTTAATCGAGATGCAAGCCAGAATGATCCTGATCCAAAATGTAATAATTTACTTTGACTGGAATAAAATATTTGAAAAGAGATAATGAACGTGGTTATAATAATTTTGGAATTGATAAACGAGTTTTAATTCAGTTAACATGCATTTTCCTATCGCTTTCCACTCACCTGACTTGAGTCCTTGGGTTTTTGCCAAAATCTCGACGGTTCCTATGAAACTGCTTTGGAGATTATTCACAAAACTTATGCACAACAATATTGTCTACAAGTTAAGTTTTGACATTTCTTTTCGTACGATCAACCGTTTTCCATATATAGGGTGAATTGTGCATGAGCTGCGCGCATTCTCTGAAACTCTAAATACATAACAATAAAAGCACGGTGGTTCCTAACTTCGGTACGAAACGAAACTTCAGACGGTGTGATTCTTCAGATCTTCTTAGAAAAAAAGTACCTATATGAACATATTATTATATCCGTAGTTGCTTCGTTTAATTCTGAGATACAGGGTGTTGAATCGGTATTTACAAAATATTATCAAACCAATTTGATTGAAACTTTATGCATTTATTCAAGCAACTGAAAATACAACTAGGTATAACAACAAAGTGTTCTTCATATACCTACATTATTATTATGTAGTTTCACCATTATAAACTCCGTAACACCACTGATGGTTTCACACTATAAACAAACGCAACCCTGGACATATATCTTCATGGAAACTTTTTTTCTTAAAACGACGTTGCGAATGACCCTCTAAAGATTCTTCCCGTAGGTTATTTATCCCTGGAACGCTATTTAACGGTTCATCCGGCAACGTCACCAAGTGTCTGGTGCGTTTTTTCACGAAGTCAACTTCCAGCTTTTCTACAATTTTGACAGTTGTCATTGTTGTCAAAATGTCATTGAAAAAATGGAGATTGAAAACATTTGTTATTATTTTGAAGATTCTAATTATATATGAATAAATGGATTCCAAAACAACTGTATGTAGTGAAAGTAAAATCCTCTGTTTTGCGTGTTTATCGAAGGACGATTTAATCGAAAGTATCACAGATACGCAGGATCTTTTAGTGCTTTTTCATAAAACTTTCAGTTTGGAGGTTAGTTTGTGGCCACGTCTACACGGTCTTCCTTGATTCTGATTGCAAAATTTTAGATTAAAGTTGACGACTTTGCACAGTATATTTGTTCCAATTGTTCGACTAAACTGAAAGATGCCACGGAGTTCCTATTCCAAGTGCAAGAGTCTTTGCAGTTTTTGGCTGACCAGAAACCCGATGAAGTGCAGGTACATGATTCATTTCAAATTAAAAAATATTTTCTTCACTTCACATACTACACTACAGACATTACAGACTTACACAAAAGTAATAAATCTTAATTGATAATGAATTTGGGTGAGCGTATGTATGTTATTTTTGAAAAAAAAATAGGTACCCTTAGTACCCTACCATTTTTTGTTATTTACCATTTATCAGACTAACCACCTCTTCAACAGGGTGTAAACGATGGTAGAAAAGCCAGGTCCGTATTTAAAAAAAATCAAGTCGATGACGTTGTTCCGGCTTGTCCGAATACGAAACGTCGCGTCATATTCACAATAATTATTGTGACATACATAGATTTACCTACCCAATGTCTCAAAAATAAATAGTTTTCGAGTCAAAGAAATCAATTTGGGTGGTTTTCACACTTAGGTACCTTGTACAGGGTTGTTCCGTATAGACAGCATGTAGCTCGCTTATGAAGCAAGATAGAAAGAAACTGTGAATACAAGGTAAAAAGGGATTTACGAGAATAGCTAGAAAATATAAACTTTTATTTATACAGAGTCGAGTACAGAGTGCACTCAAAAGATGTGACAGACTCTTGTATTTTTTTTAAAGGAACACCCTATACCCCTGTCAGGTATGTATGGCATAATTTTGGTAGCGTATAGGGGAGGTCAAAATAACCCTAGTTTGTCATGATGTTTTTTTTTCTAAAGTAATTCCTAACGGAGATACAGAGCAAGGTGCAGAGCCCTAAAGAGGTACCCATCGATTTAATTTTTTAGTATGTTGTGTAGGCCATGGAAATCTCAAAACCATAGTAAAGTCAATATTTTAAATTGAAGGGGAAACCAGGAACGGACTGGCCACCAAACCTTTTAGGCCCGATTTTTGACAGGTGTCATTTTAAGGAGCTGAAAACTACCTACTTTTTGAAAAACTCTCATTTTAACAAACAAAAAAGGTGCTTTTTTTTCCGATAAAACTAACCGTTTTCAAGGAAAATACAGAGTGACCCATTTGAAAGCGGGCCATCCCCATAACATTTTTATTTATGGAGCGATTTTGACGTTTTTTTTTTGAAATGTGAGTGGAAAGGTTGATTTTGGGGCCAGACTGCATCAAGTTTTTCCAAAATTCAAGGCCCACTTGATCATATTTAGAGGCTGAAAAATCCAGAATTCATAATAGCGATTTTTTCCATTTCCATTTTTTCCATGTCACACCATGAAATGGATCTGTACCAAATTATTTCATGAAAAAATATTCAAAAGCAACGCTTCATTTTATAATGCACCAAGAAGCATTTTACCTCGTAACTCTTGCGATAACAAATCTAACACAACAAATTTATCATATAACAACATTGAATAAGGCTTTTTATTACTTTTTCATCTTTAAATGTTTTTACTTTTTATGTATTTTTTGAAGCTAGGCTTATCCCCCTTATAAAAAGATTCAAAAATAAATACTCATCAGAATCCGCCATTAAATATTTTATTACAGTTTCCATTATATACATGAGATTCTTATGTTAAAAGTTAAAATACATTGGAAACAAACGAAATTGTCAAAAAAAAACACACAGAAATAAAACATCACAATTTTTTTTCATGAAATTTGGTACAGACCTATTTCAAAGGATGAAAAATCCAGTGACATTGACAGATTTTCTCTAAAAATATCGCTAATATGTTTTCTGAATTTTTCAGATTCTAAACATGCTCTAGTGGATCTTGGGTTTTGAAACAAACTGGGCGACGTATAGCCTCAAAATAAACCTTTCCACTTCCTTTTTAAAAAAAATCTTCAAAATCGACCCATAAATTAAAATATTATGAGGGTGGCCCGCTTTCAAATGAGTCACTCTGTAGGTTTTTGTTTTACACGTTATTGCAATAATGCATTAAACTACTACGACGAGACATCAGCTGTTGTTATTGTTCGTATTAAACATTTTTTTGACTCTCTCAGATTGATTGCCTAAACTAGAATTACTTAGTTAAAAATTTGAAAAAAAAATAAAAAGTCTTATTTTTATTTGTTTAAAACTTATTCTAGTACAGTCAATCAATCCGAGAGTGTCAAAAAGTTTTTCAATACCAACAATATCAACAACTGGCGTATCTATCTACATTTACTTTGGCTCTGTATCTCCGTTAGGGGTTATTTTCACCTCCCCTATAAGCTCCTAAAACCTAAAATCATGGCATATACTTACCAGACATCCTGTATTATTATATTTTTGGATCCTCCGTAAAATTCTAGACAGTTTTGAAATAATAATATTATCATATCCTATACAAGCGTTTTTGAAATAATATTTGAGTTTTTATGTCAAAAACGATGCTTGTAGATTCCTATTTGAATATAAATTTTTCGTATGAGGAAGCCTTTATTGTTTCATTTCGATTGGATTTCTTGTTGAAAGAGCCCTACTTTCAAAGATTTTTCACAATATTTTGATAACTATTATTACAGAGGGTGGTCCAAACATAAGATCAAAAATAAAATTAAGAAAACTGCCAAAAATCATTTTTTTAAAATAAAAATCCCCAATTTTTTATAATTTTATCTAACGCATGATAGTCATAGGTGTCATTATTGATGTCATTTTGGACAGGTACATTGTCAACAACACACCAGTGTGTTATAATCCTAACTGACTAGTGAGTTATGGATTATAACTCACGTTTCCGTGGCAAACAAACAAACAACCTATCACGCTCCCGTGGCAACCAAACAAACAATAACCTATTTTGACCAAAATGTAGGCATGTCACTTTCTAGTCATTCTGGAACTGAAACTATTAATAATTATCTCATTGAAAAACGATCTTCTCCATTTGTTGGATAAAACATTGTATGGCACTCGTGCGGTTATGTTCAACTAGTCACTTGAGAATTTATACCACTCGGCCTAACGGCATCGCGTGACTTATTTTCAACACAACGTACTAGTACCATAAATAACTATTATTTCATTGAGCATTTAAACAAAAGGTGAGTTTATAGAAAATTGTTCATTCCAAAAAAATTATGATGATAAAAATACCTTTATTTTCAAGGCTCAATGAGAGAAAATTATAAAAATTGGGGGTTTCCATTTGAAAAAATAGATTTTTGGCAGTTTTCTCTATTTAATTTTTGATTTTATTTTTGGGAACCTACAAGCGTCATTTTTGACACAAAAACTAAAATATTTTAAAAACGGTTATACTTAGGTATAGGAGATGATATATCAAATCTGTCTAGAATTTTACGTAGAATCCAAAAATGTAATCATACACATATGGGGTGTTCCATTTGAAAAAAGCATTAACCTGTCAATATTTTACAGTAATCAACCTTGAAAGTTAAGTACCATCATTTTTTTTTATAATTTAGCCTACAAATTCTCAAACTTCGTAAACAAACATGAAACTTTTGTATTTACCTTATTTTGTTAGCTCTTCAAATAACTCTCTAGATGGGATGCAAAAATAAACGGTAAGACCCTGAAGTATTGACATTTCCTCCTGAATCACCCCACATATTGGCATATTGGCCTCATGGTCATTATTATAGCATTTATCAATCAATAATTAGTAAAGTGAATCCGTGCTTTTCCTAAGAATTTTGGGAAATAAGCATAATCAAAATTTAACTTGTGGAGGGGGTCCTCGAAAGCTTACTCTGAGTTTTCGAAAAAATCGAAGGTGAACTTACCCCGCCATTTTGAAAATAAGGGCGCGTATGTTTTTTCCGTTACTATTAAACTTACGATAAATTATCATACATCCAAAGTTGATCAGAATTACATTCCCAAAAACTTGTAATCGAAACTTTTTTCTCTAAAATTAATAATACAAAATCTACAGGGTGATTCCTTGATCTGGCATGTGAGAAAAAATCGTACAGGAAAAAATTATATTTCCAGCAACTTTTTTCCATTTATTTTAATGCTTGCTTGGAATTTAATGAGTCGTAAATAGGAACGGAGAAAAGAAGTAGCGTCCTTATTTCGAATTAGGCGAGGTAAACTCTCCTTCGATTTTCCCGAAAACTTTTTTTTAGTAACGTTCAATGCCCGTCTGCCGAGCTGAAGTATGGTATATTTCCATGATAGGTTCTGCAGAACCTTACTATGAGATTGTTGTGAAAAATGATGAAAAAAAAACTATTGATGCCCGTCTGCCAAATCAAAGGTTGGTTTAGAAGCTCAAAGGAAACCTTAAAAATCCATCGGCAGACATAATACAGGACATATTATACTTGATGATTATTGCTAATTTGTTGTTTGTTTTATTTTCATGTCAAATGAAATGACGGACGTCCGTCTCCCAATGTCATACATTGTCACCAAAATATCATTTTTCACAACAGTTTCATATTATGGTCCTGCAGAACCTATCCCTTGAAACTGTCTGTCGATGAGTTACCTATGGATTTTTTCTAGTACAGAATCATAAAATCACAACGGCAGATGTGCATCGATCGTTTTTTTTCACAATTTTTTAGTACAGTTTCCATTATTGCTCTTGGAGTTGGTACACGGGGGAGCAACAATTTAATTGCATTGATCGACTTAAATATTGAAATGTCATACCCCAGCTCGGCAGACGGGCATTGAACGTTACCTAAAAATGGTCGTTATTTCCCGGTCCATACTGAGAGTGTGTTGAAAACAGATTTTTGCGTATATGCCGAAATTCTCAGATGACCCTATTTTAAGCACGGACTTATTGTACTAAATTGGTATTGTTATTGTTAATATCAAATATGTATTTCAAATTTGTAACCCTAAATCATTTAATGTTGCGCAAGATAAAACTTAAAAGCGAACTTTGGCATCGCTGTAATACACTGTAATTTTCATTTTTGTGGGGATTCAATGATGTTTAATTTAAATTGTTTTTATCCTTAACGATTCCTCTGTTTGAATAAAAATGTTTTAAACAAGCTACCAGGGATTTTTTTGTCATTCATTTTCGTTGACAGAAAAAAAGAAAGATCAAAGATGGTCCGACGAAACAAAAATATTCAATAGGACAACTGACCATCTTCAAGCAATTATTGAAGTCCAGATAGAGAAGTCTATGGAGTACAATAGATCCTTAGCCTTAATATTGGTATTTATCGATTTTCATAAAGCATTCGACACGATAGAACTAACATTAATAATAGCAGCCCTGCAGCAGTGTAGAATAGATTATAGATCCGCAAGGCTTATAGAACACATATACAGGGTGGTCAAATAAGCGAGGTAAATGTTTGTATCTCAGACACCACTCATTGTAGAGACGTCCGATAAAGAATTATATAACTAAAGTGTCCGAAAGAAATCGTTGGAAATAATTTTCAAGATCATACCTCCACCGCTAGGGAGCGTGATAGCTATAATCGGGTAGAAAAATTGATTTTACTCAAAAATGTCTTATAATATTTGGGTAAAAGAATACCACCACTGTAATCCCTGTGAAATTCTGCATCTCTTCGGTTCACCATTTTTGATTGTAGATCATCAAATAAAGACGGGAGAGAAGGTAGAAGTCTTACTAATAGAAAAGCCTGAAACTGCAGTTTAGACTCAACAAATTTGAACGAATAAGGTCTCGTTCGAGAGAGAAGGCCTTGCTTATCAAGAGCCAAGTATAGCCGTGAGAGATTGGTTGACGCTGCTCCCTCTAGGGGGCGTCAAGGCAAACGTTTATAGTTTTTCAAATTTTATTCCGAAGTTTCAAATAGCATGATATAATTATTTCCACAAAAACAGAAAGATCAAATTTACAAAAAAAAACCTGCAAACCACATCTTGATAACTTCACACGTTAAGGAGTTATTGCCTTTTTTATGATGAACACGTATGTTTTTATACTTTTATTTCATACTGTAGTGTGATATATCATTTATTGGACTAAAAACCAGTCCAGTAAATAACACATTACTTCATCAGAGCCGGTAAAATTGGATTAGAAAAATATGTATATGATTTTAACCAACTTTGAACTTGTAGTAGGGTTTGGTTGGCGCCATCTCATGACCATAATTAATAACTTGACATAAAATATTGGTAACATATAAGTATCCATCGAATATATTATCCAAGTTGTGAAATGATTTGACTAGCGCCATCTCATGGTAAGAATGTGAGACGGAATGCTATCTCCATCTCCACAAACGGGAATAGCACGTAGAAATAAAACTCCTTCTAGCGGAGAATCGCCGACGTTTCGACTTTATTTGAAGTCTTTTTCAAGGCTGTAACAAAGCCACATTTTAGAAAGAATTTGTCTTGACATAAGTTGCTAATAAATACAAATTGTCTCAATAATACGGAAAAAAAAACAACAGAAAAGGAAAGACACAAGAAGAAAAGTAACTAACTAGTTTTCAATAAATCAAGGAACATTATGAATCAAATCAATGGTCAGCATCGATGATACAATAATAGACAGACATAATAGATCATGCGGCTTACCTATTCACCAAAACAAAGGAGTCTTTGTCATGATCATTGATTATATCAATCATGTCAACGCACACTGGAGGGACACACATTAAATGCTCAAACAATACAGACATCAATAAAATCACAAATTAAAACTAAGGGTTAATAGTAGAAATGTAAAAAAACTTTAGAATGATGTATATGGGAGGAGTACTCGTCTATTATTGTATCATCGATGCTGACCATTGATTTGATTCATAATGTTCCTTGATTGGCGCTAGCCAAATCATTTTATAACTTGTATAATATATTCGATGGATACTTATATTTTGCCAATATTTCATGTCAAGTTATTAATTATGGTCATGAGATGGCGCCAACCAAACCATACTACAACTTCTAGTTGGTTAAAATCATATACATATTTTTCTAATCCAATTTTACCGGCTCTGATGATGTAATGTGTTATTTACTGGATGCTGACCATTGTTTTGATTCATAATGTTCCTTGATTTATTGAAAACTAGTTAGTTAATTTTCTTCTTGTGTCTTTCCTTTTCTGCTGTTGTTTTTTTTCCGTATTATTGAGACAATTTGTATTTATTAGCAACTGATGTCAAGACAAATTCTTTATAAAATGTGGCTTTGTAACAGCCTTGAAAAAGACTTCAAATAAAGTCGAAACGTCGGCGATTCTCCGCTAGAAGGAGTTCTATTTCTACGTCCTATTCCCGTTGATACCTCCAACTATTCTACTAAGGACGCTATCAGTATCGAGTACTCAGGTACACGATACAATATATTTATATCAACAGAAACAAAAATAGTTGTATAGTATGACTTTTGTATGAATATTATTCTATAATATACTTACATATATCAAATGAAATTTCACTCGAGTATATGTAAAAGAGTAACAGCGACAATGCCATCGTTTAACATTTGAAAACCTTTGCAAATCTGCAAACCAACAAACTTTTTTAGTTGATAAACCAATTGAAGTTTAACAATAAGTTTCATGTTTTTTTGACTTTCGCATATAATTTTGATGTTTTTTGTACCTTGTGTTGGTACGCCAAATTAATTATTTGAAGATCTATGTGTAGAGTATATACAGTGAACGGCTTAAATATTTTCAGGAAAACTCTATACCCGACAAAATCGACGTCAAAACGGAAAACCTTCCTCTCACTCCAAAAGCAGAAGATGACACTTATGACTACATTGACAATAATGACACAAACGAAAGCAACTCTGAGTCAGAGTCTGACAATGAACCACTCATAAACTTCGTTGCTAAAAACAAAAAGAAAATTAAAAGAATCAACACTTTCAACCCCAAATTAAAGCGAATTCCTGTTCACTTAGTTGAGGAGGCTATGGGAGAATGGAGAGAGAAATGGAAGGAGAACTCCAATTGTGTCCTTTGCGATTTTAAAGGAATGAATAACAGGAATTTGTCGTGCCACATGGTGTTCAAGCATAAGTAGGATGATAGATAGTCTCATTAGGTTGAATTTTCACGGAAAATTTCAGGGAGGCAAAAAACAACTGGTGTCTACGGTGCAACTTAATAGTAGATGATTTCGAAGGCCATAAAAAAACCCACACCAACAGGGTATGGTGCAAGTTTTGCAAAAAGGGTGTCACAAGGTGCCATTTTATGGAACACCTCAAGGGACACGCAGGGTTTGACTATCACTGTGATCTTTGTAGAAAAAAATTCATATCTCAGAACGCGCTAAACGAACATTTGGCCAGGCATAAGCAACAAAAGCCGTTTCAGTGTCATATGTGCAAAAAACCATTTAAATTACTGAAAAGGTAGTTTCACCCTCGTTGTAAGAAGTTTTCTAGTGAAACCATTTGTAGTTTGGAAGACCATATTTTAACCCACGGTCGGTACAAATGTGATGTTTGCGAGAAAAACTTTGAAATTCCCGAACTTCTTGCTTCGCATTTATGTACAGGTAAGGCAGATAAAGAAGATTTTTCATTGGCTGATCAAGGTGAATTGAGTTATACGTCTGATGGGTTTGAGGTTCATCAAGAGAGGCAACAGAGTGGAGATGTTTTTCTTCTGGAAATGTGAGTGTCATTATTCTTCGCATATTCACACTCATGTCACTTCCTTAATTTCATCATTTATCGACGGATTATTCTTGGTATTTACAGAAATGAGTCAGTAACTGATGTGAAAAGTGAAAATTTCATGAAAGTCAAACCTGACATTCAAGTGGAAAGCTTGACTTGCCACTTTTGTCAAAAAACTTACAAGTGAGTAAATAACTAAAGTCTGTTCTTGAATGCTATGGACTAATAAATCGATAAATCATTCAGTCAATGAAATCTTTTATCCTTATTCGCGAATTATTGACTGAAAGGCGATTAATTTGCACAGTATCCATCGATATTATTAATTATTAAAATTCTAAACATTCTCTGAGATCACTTTGGTCACAATGATTATTAAGTCCGTAGCATTAGGCACAGATAGATAGAACCATTATGTATACAATTTTAGGACTGCGTACAAGCTTCAAAAACACATTGAAGCCCATATGGGGATATTTTTGGCCAAGTGTCAATACTGTGATAAGGGATTTTCGTGCAAGGCCGATCTGGCCAATCATGAACGTGTTCATACGAAGGAGAAGCCGTTCATATGCAGTACATGTGGAAAGGTCAATAGTTTTACAAATTTTTGCTTATGAAACTAAGTGCGTACTATTGGCTCTGTCGATTATGATAAAAATACGGCTATCTAATAAGCTCAAAATAAGGGAGATCTGTCGAAATTTGAAAACTTCACAATTTTTGCAATACGTGTTATTCTGGCGATTCATCACATTCGGTATTGACAGCAAAATCTTCCGCATCCATGTCAGTCCAGTTCTCTATCAGGTCCACGAATCTGTTGTTCCACCTAATTGTAGACCTTAGATGTTAACCAGATCCTGACTATTTCAGTATTGCCCTTCTCACCCGCTTTGTAACACTAATATTTTGGGTTTAGGTCTTATGATAGGTATGACTGCGGCTCTTGACAGTCCTTCTAAACCTAAGTGACCAGAAATTCATGCAAGCTTCATTTCATGGTTCCTAACAGCATTTTTTTTTTCTTTTTTTTTGTTGTGAAGATGATAATAAATCATGATTGATCATGGTTATCCGAGTAAATGTAGATATTTTGGTTGGAAATAGGTTATGTCTCATAAAGTATCCCATTTATAGTCCACTGAGTGGACGGTTGTGGAATCATCCGCTGATAGTCTAAAAGAAGTCGAAAACCGTAATTTTGAAAACCATTTGTCAACCAAATCTCCCGACATCTGGATGACAAATGGTTGTCAACGGTTTTCGGTCACTTTTGGGCCATCAGCGGATCATGATTCCACCACCGACCAGCCATCGGGCCATATCTAGGATACTTTATTAAACGGTTAATCATAAAACGGAGCTTTTCGAAATCGTACCTCATTTTGTACAGGGTGGCAAATAAGCGAGATTATCAGCTGTATCCCAGAAACCACTCATTGTAGTGACTTGCGTTAAAAATTATATGACCAAAGTGGCCAAAAGCAAACTTTGGAAATAATTTTCAAGTTCATACCTCCACCGCTAGGAGGCGTAATAGCTATGGTCGAAAAAAAATCGATTTTACTCAAAAATGTTCTATTATAAGTGGCTGAAAAAATACCATCACTGTAATCCTCGTGAAATTCTGCCTCTTTTTGGTTCACCACTTTTGATTGTAGGGCATCAAATAATGACGGGGGAGAAGGGTGAAGTCTGACTTGAAAGACCTATACCTAACTTCAGTTAGACTCAACATATTTCAGCGAATATGGTCTTGTTCGATGTTAAGTTACCATAACATGTATACGTTAAATATAACGTGTGGGATACAGCATAAGACCGATTGTCTTTTATGCGTTTCCATTAATAGAAGTCGAGACACGTCAAGTCGGGTGACCTGGCCAAGGAAATAAGCTGCCTCTTTCTATCCAGCGCCCTTGAAAGGTCTGGTTGATGTGATTTCGCACATTAATAGAAAAATGAGCTGGGCATGCAACTGTCCAAAGGACAATTTGTATACATTTTCAAATGAATTGAAATTTTATATACGTATTCTAGACAATATTGGTAAGTCATCACCGAAAATTTTTTTGCAAAATACCCAATCTTTTCTTTTTTGTTTATATGGTATATAAATAAACAAAAAAGAAAACGCAAATTTCACTGTATGATCGAAAACGGGGCAGAGAGTCATCTCAGTCAATACGCCAGACGGAGACAGATAATTTAGATGTTGATTGGTGCTCTTTAGTTGGTGATAACTACGTTAATAGAGGTCGTAGGTTGATTTTTAAATCATCAATGGCATCAGTACTTATACTAATCCTTATATTTTTCATATTTGCAAAAAATGTGCAAATTGTCCATTTCTAGAAGCATGTTTCGCCTAGTTTGCAATGGCACATCTTCTAACAAGATCGGCAACTCATCAACCAACTCTGTAGAGGTAGCGCCGATCAACGGTCTATCGAAAAAGAATGGTCCAGTTATTTTATTTTCTTCGATGCCACACCACACGTTCAGACTCCAGCGACCTTGATTTTCGGGCGACCAATAATGCATATTATGTCTGTTGACTCTCCCCAATGATCTAATAACTATAGATGAAACATAGCGAGATAAACATGAGGACAACATCGAACTGTGCACTCGGGTGCAGAGTTTCTCCCACCACGTTGTTTGCCAAACTTACTCTATTAAAAGTATTACTACGCAGCAAAAATATTTAATCATTGTTTGGAATCATTTTTGAAACCATTTTATGTATGAATTCAATCAAATATGAGTCGATGGTAATCTTTTTGTTAAAAAGGAAACATCTTTTCAAGATTTCTTTAGGTATTTAGGATTTAGAAAAACCAAAGTATCCTCTTCTGAAAATCAAAAAAGCTGAAGTACAGCAACACACCAAAATTGGGTACGCCCCTATCGATCGGATTTTGTCTACACGTTTCATTCACATTTTGTCTCATTGGCGTCTCTTGTTTTTTGAGTGAGGTTTGGTGTTGATTTTGTGAATGCCGACCGTCAATAAAATGGCGCCAAAAAGAAAAAGCAAAATAAATGAAAAAGGAAAACTTGGCAACACCGCGCGTATTTTTCACTCTCAACATTTTTGAGTAAAATCGAATTTTCTTTCCGATTGAACTTATTTCCATTGTTTTCTTGTGTCCACTTGTAGTTTTATAATTTTTTACCGCAAGTCTACAATAAGTGGTTTCTGAGATACAGCCGCTTACCCCGCTTATTTGGCCACCCTAAACGTGGGAGGCAGGGTTATATAATTTGACGGCAAAACCAAAAGTAACGGTTCCTCCCGGACAATCATGATCTACGGTCGCCGCAATGAAAACGATGCATTTTTAAATTGAAATATTTTCTATCAACAATTTTCTTGAACAAAGTGTTATAAGAAACTGAAGTGAACATCATTTTCATAAGAAAGATATCGACAGCTTTTAGTGCGCACTTAGCATTAAAGTTATGGATATATTTTTTGTTTACTTGAATACATATTTAGGGTTTTGTCAGTGGCGCCACATTGAGAATCCACATGAAACAACATACTGGCAAACCTGAAGAGTGCGAATTATGTCAAAAACGATTCTGTCGCAAGTCGGAACTAAAATTGCATATGCAGAAACATAGAGGTGAGTCTAAGCCTATTGCATCCAAGACACTCAAATCTTCGACTAATTACAGGTGAACGACCCTTTCTTTGTACAGATTGCGGCAAATCTTTTGCCCAGAAAAGTCACCTCACTTGTCATCTCACGATGCACAGCGAAGAACGGCCATATTCTTGTAGTATGTGTGATAAAGCCTTCAAGAAGAAGGAACTGTTAAAACATCATGAAAAGTTGCATGGAGGTTGGTTAGTGTAATCGCAGTTCATTGTTGCATTATTTCACATTCTAGAAAAAAGATTCAAATGTTCCGTATGTTTCTACGAATGTCATAAAAAGTACCGATTGCAACAACACATGAAGATGCACGAGGGTAAATCTGGACTGAAAATGATGCCTTGTCAGCTTTGCACGAGGACGTTTAGTAATGTGCAATTATTAAATGTTCACATGGGTAATGTACATAATGTAGTGGTTTGATTTTTGTCAAAGAGAAGAAAGATAAAGATGTACAAACAAAACTTCATTAGTGCCAATATGTTGAACAACATTAATATTACAATCAAGTAGATATTGAAAAATGATAAAAACTGTTATTTATGGTGAGTTTGTCGAATCATTTTGTATTTTTCACTTTATTGTTCACTCAAGAAAGCGATTAAGGAAAATGATGTACCTTGCAAGATGTTATGTATTACTTATATGCGATTATTGAAATATATATGATGTTATTTATACCTTTTTACAACAGGATTTTCTTTTATCATTTTTTCAGGATTGAAGGAAACTATAATTATTGAACGTTGTTTTTTCAGTGGAGACTTGAAATATTCACGTTTGAAAAAAGTAGACATTTTAAATTTTTTAAAAAATTTATTTAATTTTAAATTTATCTTCAACCTCAGAATCATCATGCTTTGGAATCATGCGCTATAAATTGCCGTGGAAATAAGTTTGGAAAGAATCACTTTTGACAGTTGGAATTTTTGTACATTTTTTTTTTCAGTATATTGGGTCCTTTCAATTCAGCTTAAACTCCGTCTATAGTTTCGTTATAACCTCGGTTATAGCGTGTATATTGAAAAGAAAAAGATTATCAGCTGCGTAGGAAAGGGGGTAAAAGTTGTCAGCTGGCCATGTCAATGTGTAAAAAAAACGTTTTTTTTTTATTCAAGCTACTGAGAGCACCCCAAACATGTTTAAAACAAATTTTTGCGTTATTTCCCGACTGCATCGGTTATCAAAGAAGTGATGGTTTATCTGAAAACTTCAATAAAACTGTTTGGTGACCTTTTGTCACATTCAAAAAAAGAGTTTAACATAAAACTTGTTTCTGTGTATTTTTTAACGAAATTTAACAAAAACATTATATCGTGCCATTAAAAGTGAAAGAGATAGGCCTAGGCCACTTTGCATAAATATGAACATTGTCAACATTGAAATATCATATCTTGATTTTGAGTATTTTTGAGTTATGCCCTTATGCGGTGAGGGTGATGAATTCTCATAAAAATGCGAGGTCCATCACCTGTCAAGCGTTTTCGGTCGAATATACACCCTGTATAACGCGAATAATTAAAAAAATGTTCTCAAAATACAACTGACGTGTGATGGTTGTCAATTGGATAAATGTCAGACATCGGACTGAAATGATCACGTGATTTTTTTGCGCCATGGCCTGTCTATCTCGCCGGCCTGGGAAATGCCTAATTGCGGAGCTGAACAAAGTTCCAGGTTTGTGTTTCGTGGGTGAGACTTGTATTCGTATTTGTTTTTTATTTTATTTACTCCATTTTTCCTCGCTTTTCTCATAATGTTGTTGTTCTGAGTGTGTTTTGTATATGATATTAACCAATCAAATTAGCAGAGAACGGAAAAATAGTCAAAATAGCTCTTTGAAAGAGTTATAGAACCAAAGAGACAAATCAAAGAAGGAACAATTCCACAATGATATCTCCACTTGTGTTATTTGATCAAAGAAATAATTAGATAAACTATCATTATGGAAAAATACAACAATAAAACCTTTAAAACGTTTTCTTTTTTCATTTTGATTAAAATAGGTCGTGACTTTTTCTTGAAATTTGAACTTTATTTTGGAATTAAAAAATCCACGACGTCATTTTCAAATGATATTTTGGGGGGTATGATTGAACGTTCACGTTAACTTAACGTATGCATTTCACCATGGTAACTCTGTTAGCAAATGGAACATTTGCATCAGTAAACAATCTCAAAAGATACGTTAAGTTAACGTAAACGTTCAATCATAGCCCCCATCTATGCAGGTAACAATGAAATGTTTATTATGGAAAATCAGATTTCTAATACTTCGAAGTTCAACAAATAAAACCACACTTTCATAACATTTCACTAATCTATTTTATCAACATTTTGTATACAATTAATTTTTGTAACAATTCAACACAACCGAATGTAATACCTAAAAAATCAATATCGAAAGAGAAAAGTTCAAGAAGAAAAATAATGAGGCAGACTAACAATAAATTCTCCAGAATTGCGAAAAATTTACCATTCATTGTCGGATTTTTTTTGTAGAAAATTCATTTAGACTCTCATAACTGTTTTCTGGTTTTAAGAGCATAATATTGATCAGACTGCTTTATACTTTCAACGCTTATTTCAAGTTCCTTATCAAAATTTTAATCCATTCCAACTTGGATGACCAATAAAACAGAAGGTACAATAAGTTAAGTAACCTTAAGTAGTTTGGATTTTCCTAAGCCAAATATCTAAACTAAATACATTTAAAATTATTTAAGTATTTACTGGCATCACGTTTAAGTCTATCAGAAAATATTCGTAAGACATTCAGAATTGACAATGAATCTCAAAAGCCTCAAATCTAAACAGACAAAAATCATTTAATCTTGTTACGTTCATTTGTTTAAAATTGTTTTCACAGAAATCTTTGACTGTCCAAAATTGAATAGATATTTCTTGTTTGATTTTTGTTAGAAATACAGGTTTGAAGCTTCCGATATGTTTACTATACTTATAAAAAAGTATTCTGAAAATCTACTATAGTCTCCTTTTATCTAACATTTAATACTTTGTGACTTTGGAATTTATCAATAAATTGGATCCAAGAACCAGAACTTGATAATCACTAGAGCTATTTGATGCGCTCAATTGAGATCAAATCTATCATTTAATTTATTGTTATCGATCAATTAAATAGATGTAATTTCAGTTAGGAGGAGGGCATACTAACCAGTTTTTCGAAACTTACAAACTATGATTTTTTTTGGGGGTTTTCAAGACAGCATTCAAGTATGTAGCAAAATACTGTTTAGCGGAGTTTCACTATTGCCCATTATAGTGAAAATGCAAGTCCTTTCAAGTTTTTTCATATTAAATGGAGTTTCAATCATTTTCAGCTCAAAAATTGTGAGAGTAACACAACCAAACAAAGAATTTGTAAGATTTCATATCAGTTTATTGCTACGTCTGATTGATTATTATGTATGACGTTTCAGTCTCGGCACATCTATAGTACTTAAACTATTTGAGAAATGAGCATTCAAGTGTAAAAGATAGTACATTCCTGGCGAACTAAAGGAGTGAAATAGTCAGGGATGTCATATGCTACTCATTTATTAAGTTTTTGTTTGAACTTATGGAGATTTTGTGATGTCAACATCATGTTTTTTAGCTAAAGCTACGTGCCTTTATAGTACATGGTAAATTTGAGCATCAACTAGTACGATACTAGAAAACTAAATAATTAAAATGTATTTCGGCATTAGATTCTTGTCTACTTTTCAGCAGATTAAATTGTTATTGAATTATTAGAAGTCAAGGCCAAGACCCACTACTCAACATGCCACGTAGAAAAGGATCTATTTTTCATCAGACATGGAGAGGCGTGGGTCTAGTGGGTACGCAGCACTGCTATTCTAATGAAAAAATAGATGCTACCACTTTCCCACGTGGGGTGTCGTTGATAGTGGGTTTCGGACTTTAAAGGAGTCCTTTATTATTATGTATCCGAGAGGACACGATCCATAGTCATTGAGTTCAAGATCTCAATATTTGAAATGAATGTTTCAATTCGCGTGCATAACCAAACATAACTGTGAACTGTGCGCGCAAGTAACCGAGTCCCGTTTTAATTTTTTAACAAGTTCAGTTGTCTTGCTGCTGCCTTTATGGATAACAACTATTGTTCATTTGATGAGAAAACTTGCGAACACATTAAAAATATTGATATTAAGTCCCTCTTCCTGTAGTTTTAGGGTGAATTATTGCCGATTGCACCAACCAATTTTGAGGATACTTAACGCTAAGGAACCCTTAACTTTTACATGCAAAATTGTCAAGTTAAGGGTCCCTTAGCGTTAAGTATCCTCAAAATAGGTTGGTGCAATCGGCCATTAATGTCTTCATCTATGTCAGCGGTGAAGCTTCTTTACACGATTGACAAATACAGGGTGTCCCAAAAAGAATGGGACATAAGGTAACAGCAGATTCCTTACAGAAAAATATTGCGATGGACCCCAAGTTGTGCAATCCGAGAGTTTATACTGAAGAAGATACAGGGTCAAAATTGAATTTAAATTGTTAATTTTGATAAATTTGGGGAGGATTGTAGTGACACGAGAAATTCAAATCTGAACTTGTTATGTCTCTCACTTGTAGGTGGTGGCACTTACACACCTTTTCACTTCTTCAAATAGTCATAACTTTATTGTATCGCTCGTAAAGGGTGTTCCCGTATATTTTTGCACCCCACCTTAAGAGTTTATTGAAAAGATATTTAAATAAGGTTTGAAAAACTTTCATGGTTTTTCATGAACTTTCGGAATCTGTTGGCAAAAGAGTCGAAAAAAGTAAGCAAATGTCAATTATTGTCAGGTTGATGATTTTTCCAAATGGAACACCCTGTATATTATTTCAAATTTTTGTAGACCTCTTTATTCCGTTTTCATATATATATATGTATTCATTTTTTTTCATTTTTGTTCCATTTAAAAAAATCATCAACCTGTCTATATTTGACATTTATTTCCTTTTTTTGACATTTTTTCCTACAGATTCTAAAAGTTCATGAATTTTATGGACTTTATTTCAATCTTTTCAAATGAACTTTCTAGATGGGGGGGTGCAAAAATATACGGGAACACCCTGTACCTTATTTTATTGAAAAATTGATTTTCGCGTCATTTTTGCTTAAAAAGGTATACTTTGTAAGAGTGTCAATAAAAAACTAAACATCAAAACAACTGTCAAAATTACCTTGATAACGCAGTTTTCAATGCCACTTATGACTATTTCCAAAATTTTTTTTTCTAAACCACATTGCATGGATTACTTCAAGAGTAAATATCTTGAAAAAGGTTACTCCTAGCCTAGCCACTCTCACAAAGTATACCTCTTTTTATCTAACTAAATATCAGGATATTCAATTTTTCAAAAAAAAGTACGAGTGCGTACAAGAAAAGTTATGACTATTTGAATGAGTGAAAAGGTGTGTAGGTGGCGCCCCTTCAAGTAAGAGCCCATGCCAAGGTCAGATTTGAATTTCGCATAACAAACAATCCTCATGAACCTAAAAAATTTCATCAAAATAACTTGATCATTTCGAAAGTTATTCAAAAAAGTTAAAATTTAATTTTGACACCCTGTCCCATTCTTTCTAGTACACCCTGAAAAACTGATACAGAATAGAATCCGATGCACGTCACCACAGAAAAACAACCGTAATGGGATGTTTTTATTGCGCTTCAAAATGTCGGCTCCTTGATGGGTTGGTAAAGTGTACAGGTGATGGCCCGATCCAATCTTTTGCTAACTTCACGAGAAAACAATTTCAAGAATTCATATTAATTTGTAATTTCAAAAGCTGTTGTTTCGCCAATAAGTATTTTTTCTCCTCTACAAGTTGACGTGATTAGATTTTTGATCCGACGTTTCGTTCCTTCCCAACAACCATCATCAATTCATATTGAATTTTTATTGAGAACCGAAATGGAGCAACTTTCCCTTATAGCTTCGCTGTATCTCCCACCGTTTCCAAGATAGCAATAGTGAACTTCGAATCTGTGATACCCTGTACGATTACTTATTTCAGAGGTACGAGTGAATGTAAATAAAAGTCGTACGTCGTACACCTAGCTACTCCTAAATATAATTTCACATTGAACATGCCTCCAAAATGGTTTCTTATTGTTCATATTTTTATAACAATGTGGCAACAAAGGCTGATAACATGGAAAGAAATCAACCCACAACATAAAAATAATTGGGTAAATGACACAAGCTCAGTTTAAATCAATCTATTTTCAGTACAGTGACTCGATAACTACGAGCCACTGTAATTTTCAGGAAAAAGGAACCATCCCGTGGAACGCCCACTTAATTCAATATTGATGTTAAAAAATTTCTTTGAATTGGAATTAGACTTCTGCCTTTCAACAAAAGGGAACCAAAAAGAGATGGAGATTTTTTCAAGAACCACTTGTCATTGGTTCACACATTAAATCGATTTGAATTTCTTAAAAAAAAAACATAATATGAATATATTCGCTTGGTGAACGCGTGGTGTTTAGATTCCATGTATTGAAAAGAACAGAATCAACATCAAGGTTCTTTCAAATACTTTGAAGGTTAACGCATTTTCAAACTACCAGAAAGGAACCAACAAACAAAAACATCTATTATTTCCGGAGATAATAGGCGAAGTTACTAAGTTATATTAATCAGAAAAGATACACCAAATTGTATCTCACTCTAGGGTACTACCGCCATATACGTATTATTAAAAACTACCGCACGGGAGTGAACTTTGCAAACCGACCAGGGTGCCTATTCTGGGACCGATAGAACGGTCATATCGAGAGAAAGAGAGAGACAGTAAACGGAGAATTATATGGAGGTGATCGTTTATCTTTCTCGTATGACCGTTCTATCGTTCCCAGAATCGGTACTCAGGTGAGGCGAGGTTTGTAATCAATCGGTAATGACCTAATTATCGTACGAATTCTACAGGGTGTCCCAGAAGTATCGAGAGATATTTGACGGACGCCCAGTTGGAGCAAAAATAAGACTAAAATGTTCCATAAAATATTTTCGTACGACCCTGCCTTTCGTAGTTATTCGTACTTTGAAGTTGCACCCTGAGGAAGATTCTTTCGTGATAGCTCCGGAACGATGAAATCAATTTCAATGAAACTTGGACAGTATACGCCGTACCTAAGGACTAATAATTTGAGACTATAGCAGTATTTCAATCTCATCTTGGAAGCGTGGGGGAGTCCACCACTTACATAAAATGCCCCTGGACTTTGACACGCCTTCGTTTTGTTGAGTTGTAATTTCTGATTCAGGTTCGTAAATTAGTTTAGAACGAAAAAGGTACTCTTCGTTCACATCGAAAAAATGAATCGTCTTCAAGAAAAATACCAATTATTGTCGTCAAATTGTCTAGCTAGTTACTATGACAATCTGACAATAACGCAGATTTTTCGAAATAACAAAAGTATACGTGTGTTCAATGAATAATAACATTGTGTTTGGAGTGAACATTTCAATACATTGTTGTTTCTCCTGAAAACGAATCATTTTTTGATATGAACAAAGAGTGCCTTTTTTTGTTAAAAACTAATTGACGAACCTAAATCAAAAATTGCAACTCAAAAAAAACGAAGGCGTGACAAAGTTGAGAGGCATTTTATGGTAGTGGTGGTCTATCCCAGGCTTCCAAAATGAGATTGAAATACTGCTATAGTCTCAAATTATTGGTTTTGGGTACTGCGTATACTGTCCAAGTTTCATTGAAATTGATCTCACCGTTTCGAAGCTATCACGAAAAAACCTTCTGGATGCAACTTCAAAGTACGAATAATTCCGAAAGGAAAAGTCGTACGAAAATACATTTTAGTCTTATTTTTGTTCCAACTAACCGTTCTTCAAATATCTCCCAATGCTTCTGGTACACCCTGTTAACAGTATTTTATCTACATCCATGCGGTAACTAATTATCCAAAATAAGTTTACAAGAAATTGAAAATTGTCTGTGGTATTTTGCCACCCTTGACAAAATGACCGAGTGAGCGTTGCTTTAGTATTATCAGCAATGTGTGCTGATAAAATTATTACAGGACGGCGAGCGGTAATATGGTACTTACCACACGCAGAATCGTGCCATAGATATAAGTTATCGGACGGTTGTAGATAAATAAATCATAAGTCATGTTGGTTGGTTTCCTTCTACTCACAGCTGTCCAAATCTAATTTTGGTTATTTTGTATCAGCTGCACACACATTCGGCCGACAAAAAATGCTGATAATTGATTAAAGACTTCAGGAAATTTGATCCACTAGACTTGTACCGGGTGACACCGTATAAACTGACACCCACCCTAACTTTTTTATTTTTTATCGTACAGCAAAATAAAAAATTCTGACTTCAAGAGGAAATTTTCTGCAGTTTAAGCTATGGAGAGGAGCGACAAACATTTTTTTTTTAATGGAAAGCCCCAATTATTTCTATCCAGAATGAAAGATTTTACTTTTCTGATTTCAAAAATGCCATATTGGTTTCAAATTTGCACCAAACAGGCCGTTAAGTTATTTTTTGTTAATTTTGTTTCGCTGCCACAATGATCGCTCTATGGCAACTAACGACTTTTAGGCGGATTTTGGCGGTAACCAGGTAACGATTTGTTGTTATCAGGTTTGCTAAGTGACTGGTTACTGTATCGATACCAATTAACGATCAAACCTCAGAACGTTCTGGTAACTAAAAGTATTATTTAAGGCATAACGTAACTACTTAATTAGCTACCACCCAAGAGATTTGCCCCTACTGCGAAGAAAAGTTGGGTTAGGAAATTCGTAACCTGGTTAACGCCAAATTCCGCCAACTGTTCTCATTTTATTCATGGCCAACTTTTCAAAAAGTCGTTAGTTGCCATAGAGCAATTACTGTAGCAGCGAAACAAAATCAACAACTTAGAACCTAACGGCCTATTTGGTGGAAATTCGAAACTGAATATCTTGAAAACGGCTGAACGAAATGTCAACAAATATGGTATTTTTGAAATCAGAAAAGTAAGATTCTGGAGAGAAATAATTGAGGCTTTCCATTTAAAAAAATAACTTTTTGTCGCTCCCCCGTAAAGCTTTGCAGATACAGAAAATTAGAAGTGATATTTGAACTGCAAAAAATTTCCTCTTGAAGTCAAATTTTTTCATTTTGCCGTACAGTAAATAAAAAAAACAAGGTCCCGTATCCTTAAAGTAATAGAAACAGATTCTCACAAACCACTAGCAAATAACTTCAACGGTAAGAACTGATAAACAAAATACAATCTACATTTAGGGCAAACTTGAGCAGCAAAATTACGAAGCTTTCCTTTTTTTTTTTTAACTGTGAACATTTTTGTTCATTATCTTGAATGAAATATTCTGAGAAAAAATAATTTTCACTCACCCAGTAAATTTCTTTAGTCCTTGATTTGATCATAATATTTCAAAGAACAATCATTATTATAAAGAAAAATAATGAAATCAATTTGCATCAACTTATCCGGCCAAATAAAACAAAAACTTAGTAAAAAACAAACAATTTATTCTGTAAAATATAAAAGTTTCACAATAATTGGAAAAGCAACTCGACATCACAAAGAACAAAACTTTCATTATTTTTCTTTGTTGACAAAGAGGCTTCTATCAAAAACCATCTTGGTAACCACGCAATAAATAAATTGAAATATGCACGTATATAATCGAAATCGAAACCAAAATTGAAATAAATGCAAATCACCCACGTCAAAATGACTTAATCCCAAACATTTTTTACACTTAGAATACTTCCAATGAACGGCCAATGCCGTCCCCCTAAACTATCAACGACTTAATTTTTTTTTTGGTAGATTTAAGACTGGTTTTTCAAGTTAATTAGCTAGTCGGTGTTTTTTTTTGGCTAGAATGGTTTTTACTCTGAGTCGGCCTTCATGCCACGCGCTTCGCCTGTTTTTCGGAGCGCTTCTAGTTCTTCTTTTGTTTTCTCCTCGATTCTTCGGATGTCGTCCATTGTTAGACCGTACCAGCGGTCCATCCAACAGAACACTTGCCTGGAATAATACATGGCATTAGTGGATTTTGGACATGTATAGGTACATTAGAACTGTCCACAAAAGAATTAATATATATTAAAAGAATGGACAATTTGCACATTTTTTGGAAATATGAAAAATATAAGAATTGAGGCCATTGATGTTTGAAAAATCCACTTACGACCTCTATTAATGTAGTAATCACCAATTAAAGAGCGCCAATAAACATCCGCTACGTCACAGAATACATATTCTATCTTCGTCTGACGTATAGACTGAGATGACTCTCTCTCGGGAGGGTAATATGGCTCCTCCCCGTTTTTGATCATACAGGGTGCCACAGATTCGAGTGCATGCTTGGGAATCTCAGTTATTATAAGAGATACAGGGTCGGTTAAATCGTTGCAAACTTGCGCATTTTTATGCTCAACAAAATGCCGTTTTGAAATTTGAAAAATTCCGACTACTTTCGAAGATATTCGAAAATAACCGAATTTTCGCATGAAAGTTATTATCATTTCCTGAGTTTATTTGAGAAGATATTGTAAAATGAATTACACTTTCTCATTGCCGCTTTTTCCCCTCTACAAGATGGCGGTATCAAATTGAAAATCTGACGTTTCGTCTTTGAGCGGCCATCATCAAGTTCATCTTTTTAAATACGGACCTGGATTTTTGATTTTATTTCTAATTATCTTTTGATTTGCTTAATGTATTGAGGTATCGCAACCGTCGAAAAAAATACTCATTTAAAAAATAATACCAGAGAGAATTAGTTAGGCAACCCTTTTCTCCAAACTCATAGTTTGGTTCATAAATCCATCTTTATTCGACACGTTATTCTTATGAGGAAGCCTGCACAACTAAACAAAACTTATCGACTGAACTAAAATCGAAATAACATCCAATTATGATACATATAATGAAATTAAATTAAATCCACAAATGACTTGGAAAATAAAAAAAGTTACATATAAAAAACTGCATCAATTTCTGCGAAAGTGTTTAAAAATATTGCCATTTTAACAAAATATAAATATATAATATAATATAAATATAATAAAGAATAACAATAATAGGTGCAAAATAATTGAAAATATTGACGTTGCTAAGGCAACCCATTGCTCTACACCCTCATCTAATTACCTCAATGCCTCAAGGACGTCAAAAGATAACTAAAAATAAAATAAAAAATCCAGGTCCGTATTTAAAAAGATGAACTTGATGATGGCCGCTCAAAGACGAAACGTCAGATTGTCAATTTGATACCGCCATCTTGTAGAGGGGAAAAAGTGGCAATGAGAAAGTGTAATTCATTTTACAATATCTTCTCAAATAAACTCAGCAAATAATAATAACGTTTTTGCGAAATTTCGGTTTTTTCCGAATATCTTCGGAAGTAGTCGGAATTTATCAAATTTCAAAACGGCATTTTGTTGAGCATAAAAATGCGCAACTTTGCAACCATTTAACCGACCCTGTATCTCTTATAATAACTGAGATCCCCATGCATGCACTCGAATCTGTGGCACCCTGTATAGTGAAATCTGCGTTTTGTTTTTTATTTATTTAGTATATTTTTGGGTATTTTGGAAAAAAAAATCGCTGATGACTTTCTAATATTGTCTAGAATACGTACATAAAATTTCAAGACATTTGAAAATGTATGCAAATTGTCCATTGTAAAACGAAGATTTCTTAATAACTATATTCGAAATGTGCTTGAAAAAAATCAATCCTTAATACAACAGCAGTCATTGAAATTGATTGCTTTGGTTTGGCGAACAAAACGCACTGGGACGTCAGATACTTGCTGCTAGGAAGACGGAATGTAATTATATTCAATTATTGTGACGTAAGCTGTCAAAATAAAATTAGAGTTTGCATGTGTTTTGAGTTCGCCAGTAAAGAGCATTTTCATTATACAGGGTTATTCACGTTATTCGACACGAAACATTATGGCCGAAGTATATGATTTTGAAAAAGTTTTTTTTCTGGATGGATAGGGACCCTTTAAGGCTACATTTTAAAAATATTTTCACGTTATACAGGGTGTCCCCAAAACACGAAAGGCATCAAAGTTGTATTTTTTTTAATGGAACCCCCTGTATATTAATTGATATTCCAATTCTTTTTTCAATTTTGAACAAAAATTGTGATACAACTAATGTTCCTAAATTCAACCGTTATCGAGATATCGCGTTTTAAAAATGGCATTTTTGCAACTTTGACATGCTATAAAATTCAAACTATTCAAGTTAGAGGAAAATGGTTTGCACTTTCCTATCTTAACTTTTCAAGAGCTCTTTTGTCATTTGGATAAAAGGTACCGTCAACTTTTTTCGGCACATTTTGACATTTTTTCACAAGAATGAATCTAATCTCCTTGAATAGCTCTTGAAAAGTTAAGATAGGAATGTGCAATCCATTTTTCTCTAACTTGAATAGTTTGAGTTTTATAGCATGTCAAAGTTGCAAAAATGCCATTTTTAAAACGCGATATCTCGATAACGGTTGAATTTAATGACATTAGTTGTATCACAACTTTTGTTCCAAATTGAAGAAAGAATTGAAATATCAATTGATATACAGGGGGTTCCATTTAAAAAAATACAACTTTGATGCGTTTCGTGTTTTGGGGACACCCTGTATAACATGAAAATATTTTTAAAATGTAGCCTTAAAGGGTCCCTATCCATCCAGAAAAAAAAACTTTTTCAAAATCATATACTTCGACCATAATGTTTCGTGTCGAATAACGTGAATAACCCTGTATATTAAGAAAGTTTATTAATTCTCCGAAAATATGAAGGACGGTTTCCAGAAAGGAGATTCACATAATTTGCCGAAAATAGACCTGAAGTGGTTTACGTTAAGATAACGTATGGAACGTATGGAAATGTTCCGTTTGATGTTTGATAACAGCATAACCCTGGCGAAACGTACACGTTAAGTTAACGTGTGGGATATAGCATAAGGGGGAATAATATGTACTTGTTGACAAGGTGTTTTCTTCATTAGACGCTCACAGAAACAATGGAGTTGAAACAAAAAATCCGAGTTATTCTTTAAAGTTATAGAAAAATTCGACTTACCTATGGAAATTTGTAAATAGCCGCCTTTCACATTTCTGAATAAAGCTTTCTACTCTTGTCTGCAAAAAAAAATCATATCAACAAATAGCCTAGACCAACATTTTTTCTTATCGTGAGAATAATTTGATACGTTCATAAATTCACCAAAACCATAGATCGTGAAACCTTACCTGCAACCCAAACCATTTGAACTCAACAGTAACCAACTTATAACAAGTCATCACCGGATTCTGCTTGTCCCTCCAGTCTGGACCCACCAATGGACCTCGTCCGGTTTTCTCGGACTTGAACTTTTGCGGATCTTCATCTGGTTTATAGTCGGCTGTTGATACTGGATCATGGGCAATGTCAATATGAACTACTTCACGTGTTTTCAGTTTGTCGGCTGGAAGCTCATGGACCTGGATGAATAGATTGCTGAACTCGTTTTTCTAATTTAGCTAAAGTTGAAGATTTTATTGGGATATTGTTGATTGTGGATGTCAACAATTTCGACACTTTTCAAGCTATAACCCAATAAATAATAGTATTTTATGTAAGTTGCGATAAAGCTGTGTTCTGATTATATCATGTTATACAGTGTCGTGTCTGCCATAAAGTTGGGTACATATGGTTTTTTCTCGTTTTTTTTTTACTATTCAATATTCCAAGAATCTTTTCTAGGGGATAGTTTGTGTATGTCTAGTGAACAAAAAATCAATTTTGACACAAACATGTCATAAAATCATCGGTTTAGCGAGAAATTGAACAAAAAAATCATTTGGTGTCAAAAAAATTTAACAAGAGATAAAAAAACATTGGGAAGTTATTTAGAATCCATCAAATACTTCACATAACGATTTGGTAGCAAATCAGATTTAAAAAAAAACAAAAACTCATATTTTCATTAAATTTTTTTGTTATCTTGTCAAAATAACTCAGTATTTGACACCAAAATGATTTTTTTTAAATTCTCGTTAAGCCTCATACTCAGCACGCGAATATTCGCGGATTTTTGACAGATAATTTTTATGCCGCACATTCGCGTCTTTTCTCCATAGTCACCGACGCGAAATTCGCGTTTGCGAAAGTGCGGCAATCGCAAAATAGTTGAAATGGTTTTAACTTTTTAGCGATTTTCTGTCATTGCACTGTCATTACCCTTCGGAAGCGGAAGCACTCAAGCAAAGTTTATTTTTGTTTCCATCTAGTGCTGCTAAACAGAGGCATATTCCATGAATTAAAAAAACCTTGCGATAAATCATTCCATTTTTCTTCGTGAGACAGTCTCAAAACATCATCTTTCTGGTTATTCCAGATTGCTTCGCAACATTCATTGATTATTCGAGATATACTGTCGTCGTGGCCCCAACTCGAAAAGAATATGATAGATATCATGCTGTCACCTGATGCTAAATATCTCAGCGATAACGACAGTCTTTCAGCTGGGGAGATAGTTTCTCTATGAAAATCATTTTTAGTTATTGATGGACCTATTTGTGTAAGAGTGAGAGCAATTCAAACTTCAAACTGAGTTGCAGTGATTCTTAGGTAATTGAAATATTTGTCCACATCAGTTAAGCGCATCTCGTTGATACAATTATTAAAATCTTCATGAGCCTTCCTTTGCAAATAAATGTCATGTACAGGGTTATTCATTATATTTTGACACCCATCTACAGCTCTTATTGCGAGTGATAGAAAAAAACTTTAAATACAAAAGTTTTGGTTATGGGGGTTATGTAGAAAACATGTAGCTTCGTTTTTAATGGAATGTTGATAGTTTATATGATTAAGTTAGTGTTGTGAATATTTGTTGTAGTTTAAAAAAATATATTTTTTAAATTCAAATAGTTTCAAAGTGACTGAACCAAATGCCTACAAACCATATATATTTGAAATCAGATTAAAGAGATCTTTCATTTTAGTCAATAATATACAGGGTGTTCCATTTAAAAAAATATGACTTAATGAATTTTTTCTATGTTATGATTTCGATTTGTTGATTCCGCTATCACCAGAAGATACTACGTGAAAACAACCAAAACTTTTGTATTTAAAGTTTTTTTCTATCACTCGCAATAAGAGCTGTAGATGGGTGTCAAAATATAATGAATAACCCTGTACACCCACATTCTTTTTCTCGATCTCTTGGCTGGTCTTGTACGGTTTTTATTAAATATAGGTATGTATGCAAAACTAAATGATAATATCTTCATAAAGAATAATAACAGTTGTGATGAAGATCATCCATGACTCTTATTATTTATATTATTTCATCTCATATTCGTAATTTTCCCGAAAATCAACAAATAAGTAATAATACAAATTCGAGGTTATGTTATTAATTCGCTACAAATGACTTTGACAGACGGCACCAAATCGCAAAAAAGTTAAAATTTCCCGCGGCGAATATTTTTGAATCTGAATTTGACACATTATGTCAAAAATCCGCGAATACAGTGTGTCCAGAATAAAATGATGTACGTGGGGATATCGGAAACTACAGGAGATACAGTATCGGTTAAATGGAAGAAAAGTTGCGTATTTGCGTGCCCAAGAATAATCTCACTTTGGTTTGTTTTGATTCGATACCGTAATGGAGATACAGGGTGAAAAAGAAAAATGGCCATTTTTTAAATAGCACAATATTTCGGTTATTATGAAAGATGAGGTATTGAAAATTTCTGGATCTGGGTAAGAAGATACGGTGATTTTGAAAATTGTGTCGAAAAAATTGTAGGCCCACTATGTTGCTTCCGGCCGAAGTCAACTTTTGTTTTTCTTATGGGCGCCATATTGAATTTTTTCATTTTCAAAATCCGCATTGAAAATGATTTTCAAAAATATGACTTTCATAAAAAAAAACAGACTTGACTTTGGCTGGACGCAACATAGTGGGCCTAAAATTTTTTTGACGTCGTTTTTAGAATTGTCGTATCCTCTTAACCATATCCTGAAAATTTGAAAGTTCTAGCATTTATAATAAGCAAAATTGTGTGGTTTCTTCAAAATTTGCCTTTTCCCTTTTCACCCTGTATCCACATTACGGTATCGATTTAAAATAAAACAAAGGTGGAATATTTTTGGGCATACAAATATGCTGCTTTTCTTCCATTTACGCAACGTCGTATCTTTTAAAGTTTCCAATATCCCCATATAGTGCCATAAACATCATTTTATTCTGGACACACTGTATTCGCATGCTGAGTATGAGGCTTTAAACCGATGATTTCTTGACATGTGTCAAAATTGACTTAGTGGTTATCGGACATGCACAAATTATTATATTAAGTTCTCTGAAAATAGAAATGATACAAAAATGTCCCATAATACAGTGTGTCCAGAATAAAATGATGTACGTGGGAATATCGGAAACTACAGGAGATACAGTATCGGTTAAATGGAAGAAAAGTTGGGTATTTGCGTGCCCAAGAATAATCTCACTTTGGTTTGTTTTGATTCGATACCGTAATGGAGATACAGGGTGAAAAAGAAAAATGGCCATTTTTTAAATAGCACAATATTTCGGTTATTATAAAAGATGAGGTATTGAAAATTTCTGGATCTGGGTGAGAAGATACGGTGATTTTGAAAATTGTGTCGAAAAAATTGTAGGCCCACGATGTTGCGTCCGGCCGAGGCCAACTTTGGTTTTTCTTATGGAGGCCATATTGAACTTCTCCATTTTCATGGTCCGTATTGAAAATAATTTCCAAAAATATGACTTCCATAAAAAAAACAGACTTGACTTTGTCTGGACGCAACATAGTAGGTCTAGAATTTTTTTGACGCCGTTTTAGAATCGTCGTATCCTCTTACCTATATCCTGGAAATTTGAAAGTGTTGGGTTTTATAACAAGCAAAATATTGTGTTTTTTTCAAAATGAACCTTTTCTTTTTTCACCCTGTATGAACATAACGAAATCGATTCAAAATGAAACAAAGGTAGAATATTTTTGAGCATACAAATACGCAACTTTTCTTCCATTTAAGCAACGTCGTATCTTTTACCGTTTCCAATATCCTCGTATAGTCCCATGTACATCATTTTATTCTGGACACACTGTATATCCAACTTTATGACTGACACTTTACTATGTTATGCAGAAATGACGTTAGTATTACGGGTTTATTAGTGGAAGTGTGCGATAGTGTGGAAAAGCGGGAGCAAAATACTAGCCACAGTGTACCTCTATCATCTCTAAACATCAAACGCATTTGTTACATGTTCCATTTTCCCGAATCAAAAACCTAAACTTCAAAACTTTTCTAAAAACTCCTTTGGATTTTTTTTTCAAAACTTCCAAATGAATCGACCACTTATAGAATTGGTGCAGTGTGACCTATTGTTGACACAAAATATAATCACTTGGATGTCACGGATAACGCAAATAATATTCACAGGGCTGCCACTAAACAGAAAAAGAATCGTATTGGGATGTTTTATTGCGGTGTAAATGGGTTGGAGCCAGACTTTGGTAGCAAAATGCCAAAACAGTTAAATAGCCGATGAGAGGAGATAGTGTTGTCTTTCGTCTTTCAAATCCTTATCCAATATGATTCCCAAGAACGGTCAGGAGTCAAGGAGAATAATTATTCCTCCCACAGAACTCTTGATGGAAATAAGGTTACCGTAGAACAGGGCCGTTATACGTACTTTGTTTATTGCATATTCTGAAAATATAATCATCGTATTTTTTTTGTCTATTTTTGAGGGCATAAACTAGCGTCGAAGTTCGCCAAGAGTCCTTTTAAGCCTTTTGAATGATGACGCGTTTGCGGCGTCGCTGCTTGGACGGAACGGCGCTGGAGAGAACGCAACGTTGCCGAGATGCTCTTTGCTTGGGTCGAGTGTAAAGCGTGATTCATTCTAGGGATTTCTCAATTTCGAATTCACGTTCGTGGTTTGGATCAACTCTGCTCTTCCCGATCTGGACTCCTTTTTTTTTCAAGTGTCTTTGGCTAGAATGTTAGACGTATTTTGAAAGAATAAATGTGGATCAAAACCATAACTACAAGTTATTAAAATGGTTGTTTTCCAGATACCTACATCGAGATTTCAAATTCACCATTCATTAAGTTCTCACCAAAGAAATGGGTAAAATTGCGGTGCTACTCGAGCATGTGTTCTACCTCTACCTACGAGAAGAATTTTACCTGACTTTTTCTGATTCTATAGATGTGGAAATATGTGGATTAGATGTCCAATTCAAAGAAAATAATTTTTATTTATCCATGTACCGTAGAACAACCAATGAATAGTTGATATATTTTATAACTCGTTTACGTGTGATAGCTACTATTAAAAATCAAGAAACGCATTAATTTTTTTGAAGGATTAACAAAATACGGAAAATATCGAAACTGATGTCTAATTGGATGAATCCAATTTGGCAATAGTGCTGGCATAAACCGTATTAAGGGTTACTGTTGAAGGTCGTTTGTGTGGGGGTATAGTAATTTGCTACACAAAATCAGCTTTAATTTTGATATAGTGCAACGACCCCACTCCCACAGAACTCTTGATGGAAATAAAGTTACCGTAGATTTCTATTTGGGATCCTTGGAGTTATTTGAGACATGACGTGAAAAAAAATATTTAACAAAGCGCATGCAACAGATGAACGCCTAGCCAAAATGTGCGTACGGCTCCACGTTGTAGCATGTTCAGAGCAAGCGTTTGAAACGCATCATGTTTCAAACTGCAGTATTAAATTCTGGAGCGTAGGGTGGATTGCCAGAAAGTGTGAAAATCGAAGTGAAAAACTATAGTTTCCAACTTTCCGTTCTCGGAACTGGACTGTTAATAAGGTAAGTTTGATGAAATGTAACCGATTGTCAGATTCTACGTGAAATTCTGAGTAATGTGATAATGTGATGATGATAATTCTAGAATACAGTGTGGACCAAAAATAAGTTAAGACCATCAACTTTCATGTAACATATCCTTGACATAACCCCAACAGTTATTGAGAAATTTACGATTGATCCAATGGATTGTGTTTCTGAACATTTCATTGTTATCATCACCAAATAATCACAATTCTCTAAATCTAAAGATCATGCAATATTGTTTTTTTTTAAAAACATCAACTTTTAAAAAAATAGCGATTTGCGAGTGAACGATTCGTTTAAAATACCATGTGTGGTACATATCTGAACTTTTATCACAACTGATAAAATGAATGTTTTCTTTTTTTCAAAATTTCATTCTAGGCGTTCCAAAGAGCGTTAAAAATCGATATCATTCGAGTTTTAACGCAATTTGCTTTTAATCCCAAATAGGGGTAATCCAAATTAACAACGCTTTGAAAAAACGCATACTCAGGGCAATTATGATGCTTACGTATATTTGTCCAAAAATGTATCGTACATTATTTCATGTTACGTAGAGAAAAAGTTCTTCATGAGAATGTTGAAATTTTGTCCCTAATAGCCCCGTTTCACGATATGTCTTTCGTGTGTGACGGTGAGAAAATTGGAATTGAACCAGTTCTTGATGATATCACCATCAGTACTTATGACATCTTTTGATGCGCCAGCAATTGTGTTGAAGCAAAAGGAGTGATAATACACTGCAACCGTGGTAAATTCAATGATAATGAAAACAAAAGAGGAACCAGGACACCCCACTCCACATTCCTGGCGTTCTTTCCAGCGAGATTCGACATTTCCACAGGAAAGAACGCTGGTCTATGGGTAGCTGATGAGTTGTTTAACGTGTTTTTATCGATATTCAATCGAGTACCTTGCCATTTTGATTTGATGACTGAATTATAAACAATTAACCTATTGTTCACAACTGCCGCCAAAACAACATGCTCGCCATAAGCTGCGTTCTTCGATTCGTCCCAACTGAAAAACGCTTTAGTTCGTGGTACTGAGAAGTCGACCAACTGTGCACTTGCCTCGAACAGAAAGTTTGGCAAGATAAAGACCAACCAGTTTATAATTCTGGGTTCCTGGTCTGAACCTTCGAATGGTTAACTTAACATTTTGCCAAAAGAGCATGTTTCACATGATTTGATTAACTACTGAGTTACTTTCACCGGCTATTCTGGCTGAATTATTAGAGAAACTTTGCTTAGACTTCGCCGTCAAGCATTTGAAAATTGAAGATTTGAATAATTACCCTAAAAGTGTGTTTTTACGTTTACAGGTGATAGAGATGTGGCAATTAAAACAATACAAACTAAGCAGACAAGTGAAAGACAGCAGGACAAATTACTTCTGTCCAACTTACATTGTCCTGCTTGCCCGTGTCCGGTACATGGAGACTCTCGATACAAATCACAAAGTTTTCCTTCATGTAGCCAGGATTCTGTTGTTTTCCAGCACCATTTTAAGATTATTTACAAAAGTACCGTAACCATGATAATGGGCACACCACATAGAAAGAAGAAAAACACCAGATGAGTGACATGTTTTGTTGTACTTACGTTTTCTTGATGGCCATTATCCGGAGCGTGCAATGTTTCTATGACTAGTTTAAATTTCTCTTTCATATAACCTGGGTTCTGGAAATATAAGTGGGGTTATTGAATTATTAGTTTTAAGGGTGATGCTCGAACTGATGAACTGTTAAAATCTAAAATCACCAATATACGGGGTTTTATCATTATATTAGGAGGAGAATCAATCTCCTCAGGTGATGTTTGTTCTATCAAATAACCAATAAGTCCCTTCTACAATAAAAAATAAGTTGGTTTTTATACATACATGTATATCCAAAAAAGCAATATTCAATTCCGAAAGAATCACATATTATACAGATTGTTCATCAAATTAATTAACAGGATCAATTGACAAACGCAAGTCGCAGACAACAACCCATCATTAAACATTTACCTTGAGTGTTCACAACGTACATAAAAGGAAAATGATAATCAAAATGATGACGTCCAGTCAACAACATTACATGATTGCGGAATGCATTCTAACAACATCATTTACCATCGACGACCAATTGTGGCGTACTTATTCGATTTAGAACCAATTTTATATCAAAATCTTACCGTAATAACCGTCCGACAATACGGATAAGCATTCCAGGCCTCCTCATGAATCTCCAAACTGCCCTTGGGGGCCAACAGTCTGATGAACGCCGGCACCTTACTGGCCAAATGGTAAATCTTGTAAGTGTATTGGCCTGAGTTGTACTTTCCGCCTAATAGAGGGTAGTCGGTGAAGGGTTCGTTTTTCAACACTTCGATTCCTTCACCGCCCCCTGTGTTGTCCTTCGACGCTTCAGCAACGCTGAACAGCTGCGCCACTTGGTACTGTAATATAATATCAAAAACAATATTGTTGTGAAGAAAAGACAAACAAAAATTGAAGCTCAAATTTGAAAAATGTCGTTTTACATGATCTTCAAGGTTAATCAAATATTATAGAAACATTATGGAAGGCTAAAGATCAATGTGTACTCAAGTTTAAAGTCTGCCAAAATGGTAGCTTATCAGAATTATTGTGGGAAGGGTTGTTTCTAAAGGAAACTTAAGGAACAAAGCTACAGAGGTTTGTCACACCAGAATATCTTCGGTTTGTTAAACTCGAAGGAAAATCGGACTTGGAACGCATGAATGATTCCTTGCACTGTCCAGTTAAGCGTTCCAACGTAATCTGGATCCATTCGACAATCGGTTCTTGGTTCGATACCTCACTAAAGGTTGGAATCGCTTTGGATGACATGCGCTCTCTACATAGAACCGTTTGTTTATGTGTGTTTTGATTGTCTTGGCTTGGTATTTACAACGGAGTAGTATTCACGTTGTGTTCATTTGTTTATTTTTGAGTGATAATATTTTATTATGAGTGACGGAGAAGGTTCCTGAAATCGGCACCTAAATCCGTCCCAACTTGATGAGTTTTTGGGATCGTAATGGAAATGTTGAATGAATTACAGTTCCAATAACCGTTCCGGAACGATTCCAATTGTGTAGGTTTGAACAAACCTATCGTCTTACACATGTACAGAGTGGTCACTTTATCTTGTCCACATTTTAAACGTATGTGAGTTCGTTATTTTTCAATCGTATCGAAGCGAACCAAAGAATATGTTGTAGAGCTATCTGCCAAGTTTCTATTCTCATATCGGAATAAATGATATACGGGGATTTAAAAAAGTTATTCACCTAACCTATGTTTTTCACATGGAAAGGGGGTCGGGTGATACTTCATTTCAAAAGTCTTTTCATCCTGAAAGTTTGAAGTCGCTGTCTCGTTCTAATTTTTCAATTTTGAGTCGGTTTTTTTTTTCAATTGACGTTTTGACATTATGAGCTGTCACTACTGTGTTGAGGAATTCAGAATGTGCTCATATATTGGTGATTGAAATTTTCTTTAACTTTAATTTAAACGGAAATAATAAATCATGTGAATAGTAGTAAGTATCCTTGATTTAACTAACAAAACAAAATATATGAGCACGGTCTGCATTTCTCAACACAGTAGTGACAGCTGAGAATGTCAAAACGGCCTCATTGGGCGTCATTTTTAAAAATAATACTGGCCCAAAATTTAAGAATTGGACAGCGACCTCAAACTTTCAGCGTATAATAAGGATTAAAAGAACTTCAAAAAGAGGTATCACTCTTGAAGTAGCTCACGTGAATAACTTTTTCAAATCAAACAAATGATATATTTTGATATCAAAATAATAAAAACTTGGCTGGTAGCCTTAAAACATATTCTTTGGTTCACTTCGATAAAAATGACAAACCTACACACGTTTAAAATGACGACAAGATAAATTGACCACACTGTACTTGAACGATTTAATATTAATTAGTTTGGTAGGTACAACGCTTCATACCTACCAATTTAAGAAAAAATAAAATAAGTTAATAAACATCTGAAACATTAGATAACATCATAATATTTCCAGGCAATATTTTCAGCGGATAACACTCGATATGTTGCATATTGACAAAGACTTAATGATGTAAAGATAATTATTTCATTATCTGATATGACTTATCTCATTCGTTAAAGTATAGTCTCTAATCAACCGAGTCATATAGCCTATATGGAGAGCACTTTTGCAAACAAGTGGTCCACAACAAAACGATTTATGAATTCTCTTGAAAGCTTCGCTTCAAGTTATTTTTCAAAAATGTTATGACTGGATGAGTCCACTTGTTTAACTAAAACTTTGAATCTGGGTCAGACGTATCGACTTATCTATAAAGTCGTTAGAGATTGAATAATTCATGAGAAATAACGTCGTCTACATTAGCTTTTGAAGAACTTTTGTGAAACTTGTTAATTTTGAACGATGACGACTCAAACAATGTCATCACACAGCAGTAGTAATTGTTATTTCACATAAACCCGGCACATATTATACCAGACTATTTAGATGAATTCTATTTTTAAATCGTGATTGAACCCATGAAAATGAAAGTTCAAGCTATAATGGTGTGAATTGTGATGATACTCAGCAGTTTTTTATTATTAAATGGATGGTTGTCCTGATATTTATAATCTAAACAAAGATATACAGTTACAGAATCGTCTCTAAAATCAACGCCTATTTCAGAATGAAAACCGCTTTATTTCTTTGCACAATAATTACGTTGATTGCTTCTTATCAAGGCCTACTGAAGATGTTTTAATGCGTTAATCATACTAAAAAAGAGTTCTGTTGCTCGTAATGTAATGAATCACTTTTGCGGCTGTTGTCGCTTACTTAGACTGAATGATTATGAAATCGAATCATCTGTCTGAATAAGCAAAACCAACTGAATGCATCACCCTTTGTCTATACCGACAAGAGAATCACGTTACAATGCCACTTTGTACTTGTATCTTGCATCTTGAAGTGGTTCGTGTCTGATGATCTTTCCAAGAGACGCAGTGTGCTAATTAAAATTTGTGAATAAAGTTGGAGTTGAAGAAAGAGAAATCATGCCTTGTATATCGAGCTTATATTCGTGCGATTCAAATCGTATTTTCATTAACTTAATCTCTGTGTATTACTCACTGATAACACAGCTCTTAAATTTAAATCCACCTCAGTGTTTGTTTATAAAATGTCTACTTTTTGATTTTTAGATAATTAATGTTTATTGGTCAATAGTCCCTACATAGACAGTTCAGAGTTCAGCTCTTTATTTTATACGCTTTTTGAAAATTTATTAACGCATTCCAGTATCCCTCGCTAAAGCCTGATGTTTCATCACATATCTTGACTCGTACTTTATTAAGTCATTTACCGGCCCAGTGACGTAAATTACTATTCTAGGGGCAGTTTAGACTTTCGAAAGTTTTGCCTTTCCGCAATAGCGCAGAAAACTACCTTTTCCCAACTTACCCAAACTAACATGACAAAAGAAGGAAGTGCGGAAATAGGAACGTTTCCGCACGCGCTTTATTTTGGAAAAACTTCAGGTATTGATCTAGTACTCCAGTACTATACCACTAGGCGCAAGAGAATTGCGATTTTTCGCAGTTTTAAGGAGAAAGATTATATAAACTGATAGCATTGACGTCACATTAAGCGATCAATTTTCTCCTGGCGCATCCTATTAAATATTTTGAAAGATGTGCGATCAAAAACCCACATAACTGAACACTTTTTGTGGCTGTGATATTTGAAATCTTCGAAAACTTCAACGTTGGCTATGAAATTAAACAACAAACTTGACAATCCGGAATGTAGGTCATTCAATTTGGTGATTTTTGCTTAGTATTGTGACAATGGCCAGGATGTTCTCTCCTTCCATTGATCGGTATTGCTCCAGTTATTTGGAGCTTCTCCGAAACACTCTCCTGGATCTTCTTATCGAGGTGCCACTACAACTTAGACTGGAATATTAATCAATGCACGATTCAACATCGCCTTGTTTCAATATACAGGGTGTTTATTAATTGAATGCCGATACTGAAGGGTGATAATCCTTGGATGATTTTAAGACAAAAAGTTCATATGGACATAGGTCCGCAAGAGCATAGACTTTAAGATACAGGGTGTTGGGGATTAGAAAAAAAATCTTTTTTTTTTATCATTACTTTGATACTATTCCAGATATCTTTTTGAGATTTGGTACACGTCTTCTATGCATCAATATGCATGGGAATGTTAGAGAGGGTTGTTAGATAAAAATATTGGAAGACACAGCAGGGTGTCAATGCAATTAAGTAGATTTTATTTTTTTAAGCGAAAATCAAGAGAACAAATTAACGTTTTTTTATCAAACTTGGGACCATTTTATTTGTAGGAAGTATTGTTCGGGTACCTCGTAGATTAGAGAATTGGAAATTTGTACAGAGGGGTTTTTGTCAATGCTTATCAAGATTCCATTGTCATTTTTTTTTCTAAAAAATGCCCTAATATAATTTTCTGCAATTTGCACCCTTTGAACCCTCACAATTACCGATAAGTACGCCCCTGGAACGAATTTGGCGTATGCTCGAAAAGTGTCGAGACCTATCAAACAAAAAAAAATATTTGAAAATCGGTTGATGAACAAATATTTTACAGAAGTGGGGACACTTTAGGTTGGACACCCTGTAGTATAGTAGGTATGAATAGTATTAAAGTCAATGGTATGAATAGTAAACTGTGAGTTCTTATACCTATCTTGGATATTTTACCAAATAGGTACTGGGTAGGTTTTTTTATATGTTTAGTACAAGGATCTCGAAAACTATAGCAGATACTGTTGAATGGTTTGGATGGGCATAGATTTGCAGTTTTGTAAGTTTCACTCAAAACCCTTTTGAGTTTTGCAAAATTTGACAGCTGTCAAACGATATCTAAAAAAAAACTGATTTTCGGCGGTTTTTTAGGAAGCTTTTAGCCCCAGGGAGTCCAATAACTTATCCGCCATAGAGCTGAAGGTGATAATATAAATGAAAATGAGAAGATTCTTCAAGCATTTGCCATCAAAATGCTAGCCCGCTAGTCGTTAAAAAAATTCTGGCTGTTGAAAGTGAATGTTCATTTTCGAAAAATTTCAATGATTTCTAAACGGATAAAGATAACAGATTCAAAATTGGTATACTATCGTTTTTGAAGAAATCCGAATTCGGTATTGGTTTGAACCTAATTCCTAGAGGGCGCCTTCTACGAACTTGATGAATTAATGTTTTCATGATCTTTCAATCTGTAAATGTAAGACTGATTTGACGTCATACATGGAAAGAGTCAATATTTCTTCGTAGAAAATGTACTTTTGATAAATATCTATACCTCAAATCGTTTGCGAGATATTGGACTTTGAAAGTGAAAATACCGGAAAAAAATCCGGTTATCAAAACCAGAACTCAACTTATTCAAACTATCTAGAAACATTTTTATATCAACTTTAATAGACGTTGAAAGTGTCCGCCATATACCTCAATACACATTTTTCGAGAATAAAGTTTAACTTTCAACACCCTGTATCTTTTTAACGACTTTGCATTAGCAATAGCACTCGTGAAGAGATAATAGCTTAAATAAACTTCAAAACAACGTTCCGAAATGTCAAATGTCAGGAAACCAAGGTAACTAATTGTTGCACGGGGTGAAAACCATTCATCAATAATCAAATTTAAAATATTATCATTTGAAAACCGCAAAAACAAATGTTCTCAAAGGGGGGTGGTTAAATTAAGAATAAAGAGACCTTTTAAACGTTGTATCACTCGACCCACCTTGCAATTTCAAAAAAAAGTTTCAAAACTGCGCCGAGCTGTCATTTTGACATCTAATTTCGTTGTAATATACCTAGCGGTTCAAAAGTTAGAGGAGGGGGCGACGGACTTTATGTCCCCACTGTATTACGTCATGATACTAAAACAGTAAAACACAAGATACGATCGATTTCTGGACAAAATTAAAACCAAACCGCGCATGTCGTCACAGCGAGCCTGAAGTGAGGTTAGATGTAAAGAATCAATAACGTAACCCGCAACCATTTGCTGCTTCATGACGTTCCCACGTGACATTGATTGTATAGGTTTGAGGTAGGTCACGTGATGACAACTGAGGGGGATGTGCGAGAGTTATTGTATTATGTCGTGAGTCGCGTGAGTTTATCTTGTTTTTTTTAGTATCATGGTAACCCAGTTACCTAGGTAACCTATGAATTTTGAGGTGCGGGCACACAATGACGTCAGCGAAACCTGCGCGTTAGCATATATTGGGCGTTTTCATTCGTCACCATTCCAGTTTGGTCTGTCATTAACGTCAGTTGTAGTCAATTGCTGCGAGCTGCAAGTGACGTTGATGACAGACCGAACTGAAATAGACTCATGATACCATGCTCCATGAAAACGCTACTTGTTTGTCATAGTATCATGGTATTACGTTCAATTTGACCACTAACAAGTATTAATTGCTTCAATTGTGATTGCATATTCTCATACGAATTGAATCAATCAGATGATCAAATAATATAGGGGCCAGTCTATACGGCCTTTTTTTGTTGAATAATTAATGATCAATAACTCAATTTCTATTAATAATATCTGAAATTCAATATAGAAAAATTAAGACAGATTTTCCAGTTCATAAAGTGAACAATATATGAAACATCTTGAAAAGATTGGAGGATAGAGAAAATACATAAATTGACTTGTTTTGGCATTTGGTTGCCAACTTATTCGAATCTATTGTGGGAAGTAAATCTTGCACTAGTAGCATACTTTATCCTAGAATAATTCAATACATTGCTTCTCGGGAAAAACAATAAAATAAATCAATGACAAATAATAATGAATTACAACACGCTATCAGAATAATTTGATGATCTCATCTGGACAGTTATTCACAGTCAGGAAATACTAGACTGCGAGACGTCAGTTTGCAATGTTTCAAATAATGTCAACTGCCCGTCAAACATTTTTACCCGTTTTATTTCGGAATTGTGCAAAAAACACGGTCCAATAGATGACCCATGTAACAGACCTTTGCTCCAGATAATTGAAAAAATGGCATTGAAAAAGCAAATGCAGGTTTTTAATCCGTCAACGTGTAGTTTGGAATAATTAAAGCAAAAATTACATCTATTGATGTTTTTGATGGCCGACTTGATTGCTGGACAATTATTGTGAATAATACTGTATTATTTGGAAAATTAACATGAGAAGTATACATCAGGATTTTTCTTATCAATTACTTTAAAATTGTAGTTGTTGAATGTTGAGCCAATAATTTTATTTTTGGAAGTTTTCTTTCCATTGATGGATTCTTTCAAATTATTTTTGATAAATGTGTAATCAATTCAATCAATTTTGCATATAATTATTTGCGTGTTTCCTGACTATCTCTTTATAAAAGATAACTCTGAAATGTATGTAACAATGTTATCATGGTTATACTTTGATTCAAAAGAAATGTGATCGGATTAATAATAATGTTTCGATAAATCATGATCAAGGTTATTTTTGAATCATTTGGATGTTCAACGATGATAAGATTTTTTATCTTTAGTATTCATTTTCAATGTGTTTTTGAAACGTTGGTAACTTTCATGATCATGGAATATTATATTATAGAAGTCAAAAGCCTCGATTAACTCTCAAAGATTTCAACCATTTTCTTGTTTATTATTAATTTTTTTTTTCAACTAAGATTTAATTACATACACCAAAATTCCAAATAACAAATGAAAATTATTTTAACTATTGAAATAATTTTCAAATCCGTACATTTTCAATGATTTTTTAGATGATTTGCACTGAATCATCTCATTTCATTCGTGAAAAAGATGTTATAGATTCATCTCTAAATATATATAGATTTATCTCTAAAGATACGGAATGATGTTCTTTCAAAGTTTCATGACGATTGGTCGGTAAATTATGTACGAGGAGGCGCCAATAGTTTGTAGAGAGCGATAGATCTCCACTGAAAAGTCGACTGATTTAACCTGATTTTGTTTCATACTTGAGTATCGGAAAAATCCATACCTGTACATTTGACTGAATAATCTCAACATTAACTACTGATTTTATCACATAAAAGATCTTTAGAAGACGAGAATAAATTTAAGTACTCACAGTTTCTGTGCCAGAAATATCTAAAACATCAAATGCTTAGAATATTCCCACGATTGAACCTGTTTTTCAAAATATAACAATAATATCCGTGAAAATATGCACTTATCAAAATTCACTGTTTTGAATAAAATTTTGAAACCATTCATTGCGAGGTAGGTATTTCTAGTTACTCGACAAATGTCATTCCTAATATCAATACACCAAATGCTTGTAGAAAAATAGAATGTCGCTGAGAATGCAGTTTCTTATTGTTTATTATATATTTTTTAGTTTTTTTGTTGTTTTTTATACAGTGTGTTCACGAATTGAGTGTGGGTAAGGTATGCATGGCATTTCTCGAGTTATGTTCTGATAATCAGCTCCTCAAACTAAGTTGTTAAGAAAATTGGACAAATCAACCGATACAGTGTGGTTTGGAACTGATTTGATAAAAATTGTCAAGAGTAATAGTATATTGTATACCTAGGCGGTAAAATGGCTTTTTTCCAGGCTGAAAGAAGTAATGGACACTCTTTGAAGCCTGGAAAAATCACTTTATCGCCGTGGTCTACACATGATTTTTCTGCAGACACCATATTATACCTTACTGTAGATAATAGTATCTTCTACTATACTTACCTGAAAAAAAAACGAAATAGCTGATCATTGAAAATATTGATACTATCTCACATCATTCTTATGTCCTAGAAACTATGCAATCTTATTGGTTTTTATCCATGATATTCATCTATATCGTTGATGAAAAACCGTATTTTGACAATTTTCCTGGCAGTCAAGGCGACAATCAAAGCTATCCATTCAATATTTCAACTTGGCATCACTGCTTCAGAGCAGTCAGCTTTTAGAGCCAAGGCCAAAACCAAGATGGCAGAAGTCAAAACAAACGGCGACGTTTAAGTGTGAACTTTAGTTCGTATCCTGAATGTATAGGATTCAATTAACTCAAAATCTATTAGAAATATCTGAATAAAATGGTAATACATTGAATATCAATTTGTAGGTATAACTATTATGCTACAATCACATGCATTCAGGAAATAATCTTGTAACGCCCTCTATTAGAAAAATTTGAAAATAATTTTACCGCCTAGCCATTTTTGACTATTTTGTCAGCCTAGACTTAGAAACGCCCACTTACTCGCCTCTTTTGAGGCATTGAAATTCAGTTTCATTGTCGTCTCGACAGAAAAGTACCTTTGTTCTAAAAGATATCTAAAAAGTTTATCAAGAAGAGTTGATTAGAATTAAAAGCTTCGGTGGACTCCAAATTTTAAGACAAATCAGTCTACATTGAAACTAGCTTCCAAAATAACGGCTATAGGTGAAACAAATTATAAGGAAAAACCCTGTACACACTAAAGGAATAGATAAATATTAAAACAACTAACTTGGATGATTTTGTTCAAGCGACTGTTTTTTTTTCTTAAGAAAGTTTTATACAGGGTTAGTCTGCGAAGCAGAAGCCCCAACTATTTCCTCAACTTTTCATACTGGAGAAAAGTGTTTTAGGTTCTTTCTGATCTCTACAGGGTGTCCCAGAAAGAATGGGACATATACAGTAACAGCAGATTTCTCACTAAAAAATATGGCAAGTTGAATTTTAATTTTTGATTTTTTTAAATAACCTTTGAAAGAATAAAGTTTTATTGATGAAATTTGGTTTATGGGGGTTGTTTCACATGCAAAATTCATATCTGGCCTTGGTATGGCTCTTACATGTGAGGGGCGCCACTTACACATCTTTCCACTAATTCAAATAGTCATAACTCTTTTGTACACACTCGAACATTTTTTTTTAATGAAAAATTGATTTCTCTGTCATTTGTACATAAGAACGGTATTCCTTGTAAAATGGGATAGGAGTAACCTTTTCAAGATATTTGAGTAATCCATGCAATGTGGTTTCGAATGAAAAATTTTGAAAATTACCATAGGGGACATCGGAAACGCCGTTTTCACGGTAATTTTGACTCTCGATGTTCAATGTCATTTTTTTTTTGTTAAAAAACATAAAATTAGATATTTTTGTAGCCAAGAAACATTGAGCATTCAAACTAATGTCAAAATTACCATGATAACGCCGTTTTCAAATTTCCCTATGTTTATTCTCAAAATTTTTCGTTTAAAACCACATTGCATGCATGGATTACTTCTAGTTCAAATATCTTGAAAAAGGTTACTTCTAGCCACTTCTACAAAGTAAAGCTTTTTCATGTAAATCTAATGGAAAAATCTATTTATCGATTTTAAAAAAATGAACGAGTGCGTACAAAAAAGTTATGACTATTTGCATGAGTGAAAAGGTGTGTAAATGACGCCCCCTACAAGTAAGAGCAATTCCGTGCTCAGATTTGAATTTTGCATGTCAAACTACTAAATTTCATCAGTATAACTTGATTATTACGAAAGTTATTCAAATAAATCAAAAATTAGAATTCAACTTTGACACTGTGTATCTCTGTTAATATCAACTTTCACAGTTAACAAGTTCGGAGCAATTGCAATATTTTTGTGTGAGGAATCTGCTGTTACCGTATGTCCCATTCTTTCTAGGACACCCTGTATAATCGGATAATTACTAAATTAATTGAATTTGGCCGTAAGAGCCTAACATTTCAAAACCGATAACCAAATGCAGTACCTACCTTTTCACTTGAATAATAAAAATAGATCAAAACAGAACGCCAAATTTTAATAGTGAAAATTCACGACTGTCAAATAATGTTCATTTAGAAAACATAACAGTTGAGCATTCTGCGAACTCAGTTTATGCCTTTTTCGAGTTAGAGCATAAAATATCATTTTGTCATTATTGTATTCGTTATCGAGCATTTTATTCTTAATTATTGGTCAAGTTATCCCATCCAAATATGTTTATTTTCTTTGCATAATACTTAATAATACTCATGCAAAAAGTTTGGACAAATTTTAAAAAATCTTCAGCAGCTGACAAAAATGGTGAAAAAAATGATCAAGTTATTTACAAGAAAAATGGTTTAACGAATAGGGTTTGCATTACTGATTCCTAGAGTCGCTCCCACAGTATAATAATTACGATCACAGTTAATTGTAAAATATCAACAACCGTGAATGAGCCACGTTGCATCACTAAAATCAAAAATTTCTTCTCTACCAAAAAGTTTTATACCGTAATACCGTATTATACTTAGATTCCGATATGTATATCCAAACAAAACCATTGAGTATGGAGTATTTTATATGAAAAGTATCTGGAATTTTATGCATAACTCGAAAAATAGAAAATAAAGGGTCATTTAAAAAACTGAACTTTGTCACTACTTTGATATGAAAATTTTAAAACGGAGAAACCAAAATCTTTTTGTAAAAAATATTTTTCTCCACCTGAATTCTGGAACATCACTTTACCTAGTAAACTTGATATTAAACATTTAAATCTTGTGGCTATTCTGATTAAGTCTATGTTTTGGGGTGACTGGTTTGTTTCGAGGTTTGTTTATATTCCCCGAAATGATTTTTTTTTTGTTTTTTTAACACAAAGTGAGTGTTTTTTATTGCAGATGTACCGAATACTGGTTTGGGTCACTGCTAGAATAACGAATATTCGGTATGCCAGTCAATAAACGTAAAATAGTTCAGAATATTTATTAACCACATCTATATTTTATTTTGAACATTCCCCATTTTTCTTAGGTCCGTTAATTATTGTAGTTTGATATTTGGTAGCTAGTCGAATACCTATTCGCCGAATACCTAGTTTTTATCTGAGTACTTTTATCGTTTTAGAAGTTTCTATTGGCGAAAGCGGAAACCTAGGTAGGTATCATAAAAATGAACTGAATTCTGTATTTCAAAACAAATAGTTTTAACTAGAAATTTAGCTGGGTATATTATTTGTTGACAAACCTCGTATACTGGAAATTGCTGCCTGAACTATTTTTATTATCATTGTGTATTGCAGGTTGTACACTATTTATTACAATGTCCTGAATCCCAATTCCAAGGACAAAATATATGGAGTTTAATTCGAGTGACTTTGTGTTAATAAAATATGATAGAAAAAGCTCACTGAAAAATGTGGTTTTATTGATCACAAATATATCGATAAGATTATTACAAAACTAGGTATTTATCCTTTATGATAGTTATGAGCAAATAAGAGTGAAATTAAAATTTCCACAACAATGAGTGGAACAATATTTATATATCGGTTTATTTTGGACTTGAATAAAAACAAACTTACCTCTTCTACTGTGAGGGGCAAGGTAACTCGGCTAGAAAACAGAAATCCAAAAATTAATCTCGATAGTTGTCAAGAGCAAATTATTCTGGTCAATGCTAATTTCAAGGTCTATCGAAATATCATCAAATTGCCGGAATTTGCTTTAGCAAATTTAATGAAAACTGTGCCACATTTTGAGTTTTTACAAACCAATTCAACAAATTAACAAAAGTACGCCCATCAAATGGAAAAAAACAGCAAAAATCCCACTTTTGACACTGCAACCCTTGAGAACCGAACTAGCCCTTGCCAACGCACATTGATCACTTGAAACTTCCGATTTGCTAGATCGATATTACTTCAACAATCATTTTACTTACTATTCTTTAATTAACATCTTGTTTTAATTGATATTTAACTATTTAACATATGAAATTTACTAGAGAACTAAATTGTCAATGAATCACTTGCACTGCTATGAAAAGAAGGCAACAGCGCACGCTCCATGACGCAATGTTGTGACGTAAATGTCGACAGTGGTCTGAATTTTCAAAATTGTGACAGTTCCTATCAAGAAAAATCAATGTGGGTTAAGCCAGTTCGATTGGGCGAACGGTATAGGATCGTGTGACGTCGAAGCGTTACAGTGGGTGAAAATGTGTAGATTGACAGACACGTCTTTTTGTTTGATTGCAGTGGTTTGGAATATGGACTCGTCAATGAACCTAATTTGGCAATTTTTATGAAACGAATGTTCAGGTGAAAACATCTATAAAATTGATTCTTTAGAATTTGATGAATAGTTTTGGAAGAAATTTAAAGGATATGTGGGTCATATACTTGAGTCATAGTTGATACGAACGCAAATTATTACAATTTATTTATACAGTGCGAAGGGCTAAAATATCTATATTTAGAACAAATTCATTTAAAATTTGGGTAACTATTGATTATTACTCTAGATGCTATGAGACGACACCAATTAATTATTATAGTTCCGCATTATTTGCACTAAAAAAGAAATACAGGTGTCAAAAACTAGATTTGATTTCAAATTTTTCCAAATGGATTTTTTTTGTTCATTATTTATACATCTGGTTCTTTGTCAAACTCTACGAGTAACTCATATTATAGGTAGGTATATAATTATATACTATCTTCAATAGTTTTTGAGAAATACTCTCACGAAATAGCATTATAAAATCATATATAAAAGACTAAAAAGATTCAAGGTTCTTATTGGTTATAGATTATCATGCAGTTGATTAATTGACATAATATATCAATTATTAAAAATGAACTAAATGACGCATGAAACTGAGAGAATAGAAATTTTAGTTTTTGTTGGATATGTTATGGTGACAACACAAGAACTTAATAGCCGATTGCACCAACCTATTTTGAGGATACTTAACGGCTTAACGCTAAGGGAGTTAAGCAGGGACCCTTAACTTGACAACTTTACATACAAAACTGTCAAGTTAAGGGTCCCTTAACGTTAAGTATCCCCAAAATTGGTTGGTGCAATCGGCCATAAGAAATTTTGTAATTTCTCAAACGGCAAATGATATCCAGAACGACAATGATTATATAGGGCCTTTTTTCATCAAAATATTACAGGAGATTCATGCATGTTTTCACAATTCCTTCAAAATGTGAAATGAGTAGTCGTTATTCTACCCACTTCAACAAACATTTATCCAAATGCAAATTAGCCTGATATTCTGGATAATATGTGTCATCAGGATAGTGCTCCACCTTCATTTTGCTCGACCAGTATGAAGTTTTGTTAACATTGCGTATTGCGTTTCTAGGACAGTATAGATTGATAGATATAACTAAGGCCTGTAAGACCTCCCGACTCCGGATCTTATACCACAGGACACTTTTCAATACCTCCTAGAAAACATCTAGGAGTTTTTTCACTTTTCTGTTGGAGTATGCATGTGTGTTTGTTATCCTCCACTAGTGCACACGAATTTACATTTTTCTACTTTGGCTTTGATTGTGAAATGTTTGTCTGTTTTTTACGTCAAAATATCCGCTCTGAATGTACTATAACGCGTTTAGTTCGGTCCGATAAGACCAAGTGGGTGGGTATAGTACGGTAGGACCAATGCTTGCTTCTCGTCCGTTTACACCGTCTTGCAACGCGTGAACTAAATGAGTACGCGCGCAATTCGTCAAAAGTCAAAAACAGGTCGAAACTATTTATCAACACAACGTTAGTACGCTAAGATTGCCTTAGAAATAGAACCAACAAAATCACAACGCATCAACAGACAACAGAACCTCATAATTTTGATTGAGATCGCACCAAATCCGGACCAAATTTAGTTCGCTGCTGGCGAATACCGAACCAAGAGCGGTCCAGCTTAGTCCGCAGCTGTTTACACCATTTGAACCAAATATTTGGTTCTGATATAGTTCGAATTTAGTACTTGGTCCGCGGACCAAGTTGTCGGTGTCAACTAGGCTAATGTCTTTTACACTGGTAGCCATAGGCTAGCAATCTCTATATTACACTATCCACACGAACCACATATCCCAGAATTGTTGCAGTCTGCTGAAGCTAGAACGGAGGCAAACCTGATGATTACAGATTGTTTGAAAATATGTACCTGAATGGTTGGGAGAGATTCATTTCGTCCATAATGTGATAGTAGGTTTGTTTGTTATCCTCCACTAGTGCAAACCGTGTTGGAGCGTGTTTGTTAAACAGTGAAGGATTTAGGATGCACATTACTGCATTCGTTACACCCCAGGTCAAGAGGAGAATAAGTGGAGTGTAGTGAAGAATATGGTGGGAAGCCTATTTCGTGTATTTTGTAAACAAAGCTTCTCTTCTTCTGAAGATAAAAGAAAATTTGTGGTGAAAAATCACTGTGGATCTGATTGTAAAACGTTTGTCTGCTTAGAATTTGGAGTATTGCGCAAAGCCTGCCAAAATGCCACCAAATTCTTGATTATCAGAAAGGGTGAAACAGTACCAACAGTTTGTCTGTTTTTTTAGTATCAAAGTCAATGTTTTTGAATAAGATCTGCACTAAATGTACTTACGCGTTTGGTGAATTACCTTTTCACTGCATGGGTATAGCCATATAAAGTTACACCAGCAATCTGCACTAAACTATCCTACACCGAAATAATCAACAAGCAACAAAGAGTGTCTTGATCGTTCAAAAAAGTTAGTACGGGCGCAGACATTTTGATGCGTTGAGCAGAAAGCAGAAAGCCCAGGAACAAGAACAAAGACGTTTATCGTTATTGGTAGCAACTGGGTTGAATTAACTGTTACTCTCAACGATTGAAATGTGCAGCATCAATAAACAATAAACAGCAACCAATTCACATTTTTACAAAACTGGATTTTATTAACGGGCGGAGTCGTTTTGGCGTTGAGCTTTCAACTGGCGAAGTCGGAGACATTATTGGGAACTTGAGAATCCACATTTACCAAACGTTACACATTAGGCGGATTTTGGCACGTTTTGGAATTTAATCCCGAGCTGGTATTAATATGGTAACCAATTTCTTACCACACCAAGTAACGGCAAATCGTAACCTGGTTAACGCCAAAATCCGCCTATTGTCAGCATTAGCCTAGTTTACACCAACTCGTTTAGTTCGGTCCGATAGGACTAAGTGGGTGGGGATAGTACGATAGGACCAATGCTTGCTTCTCGTCCGTTTACACCGTCTTGCAAACGCGTGAACTAAATGAGTACGCGCGCAATTCGTCAAAAACAAGTCGAAATTATTTATCAACACAATGCGTAACCAAAACAAACATAAGTAAGTACGCTCAGATTGCCTTAGAAACTCAGAACCAACACAATTTACAATAATAACAATCAACATAACCTCATAATTTTGATCCAGATCGGGCGAAATTTAGTTCGGTTCACCTGCTGGCGAATACCGAACCAAGAGTGAATCAGCTTAGTCCGCAACTGTTTACACCATTCGAACCAAATATTTCGTTCTGATTTAGTTCGAATTTAGTACTTGGTCCGAGGACCAAGTTGTCGGTGTAAACTAGGCTATTGAGTTATTGAGAAAAAATTAACGTATGGTCAGTATGGTGTGTTTTTTTCGGTAGCTACCTACATTAATTGGCCATCTGGAGCTTTCGCCAATTTTGAATGTTTTTTTTCATATCTGGAATTTTTAGAAAATAATTCACTATGGAGGACTGGACTATCCTCTATATAATTCACATGAACCCCTAGATGACATTTCTTTAGTATGAGGAATGGGTGGTTTATGCTAGTTTGAACTCAGTTTGAAGTCAATAATGGCAAGATAGGACCTCGCGGCACATCTATTCTCAAGAGACGGAAAACGGTGCATGATTGGATTGATTGGTCGTGGACTCAATAAAACAACAAGGTCGATAAATAGGTCCAGTTTACACTGGAAACTTCTAATTCCCCATTTTGAAAAAGCTGCACAGAAGCTGAGTCATGCTTTTGGTTCGATTCCTGTTCCTGCATGCCAGAGTTTACCAAAGAACTTTTCCACTCCCACCTGAAAAAAATGCAGTTTTGACTGAACTGAATAGCTAAGCTGCTGGAGCGGTTTTGGATAAATTATCTATTGAGTGATTGAACAAGCTCTTTGCTAATTTCTTCGTGAGCTGATCCAGCCGGTATTTCACTCAGGTTGTTTCATTGTCTTTGGAGGTACACAGTTATTGTAGCATATATGCAATGATGTTATGACTGACAAGTCTTCGTTTAGTGCCATCCATGACATAGTAGGCGCGAAACTATAGCGGTTTCCCGCCTTTTATAAACTACTAGGCAGGAAACCGAAAACGCTGCTATTTCCTGTCTAGAGTATGTCATGGCACTTGGCTGAGTCTTGATATCAAACTTTTGTCGTTCGAATCCTAGCGTCGCGTCCCTTTCCCATCATTTTAAACAGAGAGCGGATTGTAGCTATGGAATTCTACCGAATATCGAATGCACTAAGTTTTCTCCAAAACTTTCTCCATTTAACCTTTGATGTAGGTATAATAGGAGCCAAGATCCCTGTATAGAGAAACGAATTTGGGTCACACTGTATACAGGGGTTCTATTGAAAAAGACTTTGTTGTACCACGACTTTTTGACCGACCTTGTATAATTCTAGTTAGCACCAACTAATAGATATTTGAAAACCCTTCAACTTTTCTATTTTACCTTTTTCAGTAGCTCGTAAAGTTTAACCAGTAATCGACCTTTCCCATATACATAGCAGCGACCCTGTATTTCTTCAATACGCTCCACTTTTATACCGAACATTTTTTTGTATTGTACAATTTCTGAAATAATTGTCTCTTCTGGGGCTTTTTACACACGACACAACTACTCTATACTGAATGTAGATTTAAAATTGAGAGTATTTTTATTATTCAATTTTGATCTACAAAACATGAAACCCACTTGGGAAATATATAGAAACAATGTCCACTCTTATTATTAGCACTATATGTTGATGTTTGTTAACGTTGATTGTTGGTTGAAAATCGAGTCAATGTTGATATCTTGATTTATTGGCGAGGGGTAGCCGCGCTTGAATCATCATTTGAATATTATGGCGGTATCATGATGATAATAATAATCATGACGTGGGAAATCTGTTTTCAAGAAACCGGATATGTTGGATAACTATGGTTTTGAGAAAATCAAAAACTAAATTTTACCATGTCAACAATATTGACTGTTTTTAAAAAAAGAAATGTGTGTTTTTTTGTGATTTAGAATAGAAACACATTTTTCAAAACCATACCTTTATGTAACTCTTCTCTATTCTACAAAATCCAAAAGAGTGTCTTTTGTCTCACTCATCTTATATCTATTGTCGAAGACTATCATCAAACACTGAGAAAAATCCTCTAATCCACTTCAAGTTTTTTGAACGTCCCCTCCATTCCAAAGAAGTCCCCAGCATTTTTTGGTTTACCTGGACGTCTATTCTCATCAACAGTTTGACTTTCTTCATAAGCAAAGTATTCGGCGTTATCGTTGATCAGTTTTTTGGCTTTTTCTGAAAATGATAAAAGGTTATTAGCAATAAACTGAAAAATAAGGTTATCTGCTGATAAATTGAAACACCATTTCGTTCGATACTTTATTTATCCTCAAAATAAACAAATAGTACCACATTCTTCCTTATGCTCTTAACAGCACCACTACCGTCAATCTTCTTCAGCAACATATGGTTAGCCGATACAAGTCCCATGGGTTTTGAATGCTCCAACTTATCTTTACACACTTCCAACGCTATATTATGTTCGAAAACTTCCCCCAACTCCTCCACCACGTACTTAACCTCCACAAATTTATCCAAAATCCACAGATAATAAACTTTCCCAGACTCCATCTTCAAAACCACATTTCTCAATACCATTTTACAGTTGTCGTGTTCCTTGAAATGATCCCTTTCAAGCTGGTCTATAGCTCCATTCCAGGCACACCCTTTTACTGGACATTCCCTTTTGGGTTGACTTTCGCAACTGATCTCGTGCTTCTTCAGGTTGGATCCCGAAAAGATTTTTCTGCAGTTTGGCCATTTGCACTGGAATTTCAATTTACCGCAAAGAAGATGTTCTATTGTCTTGCACTCGTCCAAAATCGGCTCCCCTCCAATGCAGGTGTGGTTGTACTTTTTCAGGCTGTAATCAAAGCAGTAGTAACAGTAGAAGTGTTTGAAGCTGGCGCATCTATGCCAGAAATATTTTTGGCCGTAGCTTAGATTGTGGTCACCACAATGGTAACACACTGGTCGCAGGCTCAATTTTCTAAAGCTGACAAAACTGGGGTCTTCATCTACTGACACAGTAGGGTATTCTTCTTTGACTTCTTCATCGATGTAGATGATGTTCTTGGGCAGTAATTGTTCCATTTTATCACTGTTTCTTCAAACTGAATTTTTACAGATTTTAAAATGGATTTTATCAACAGGGAGTGTTATCTGGAGGAGATCGTGTAGTATCTAACTGACGATTTTATATTTATTGTTTTATCAGGAGATTAGCAGATAGCGCTTACTTCAACTAAGGTATAATTTGCCTATCGAGGTCACCATGAATATAAAGAATTGCGTCAATCGGTATTTCCAGTTTCATTTATATGCTCAGTGACATCAGAAGTGTTACGCCGACTTATTTCCCATAAGACTCAATGTAAACATGACCTCATACAAAGCTTCATATCTGCTTTGAAAAAAAGTATGTCAAACCAAAATAGCAAAATGTTCAGAATGAATGAAACTTCAATATTTTAGCAAAGGAGAAATTCCATTTCTACCAGGAAACTCTATAGAGAGTTTTGAATTTCCAGCACATTCCACCCAATGCTTATTGCATTTCTAGTTTGACAACACAAAATTTTGAAACACTTTATAGAGTTTTCTGGTAGAAATGGAATTTCTCCTATGCTGAGATATTGAAGTTTCATTCATTCTGAACATTTTGTTTTTTTGGTTTATTTGATTTTTTTTTCAAAGGAGATATGAAGCTTTGTATTTTCTTATGGGAAATTAGTCGGTGTAACACTTCTAATGTCACTGGGTATATTTTTTTATACAGCAAAGACCGGTTCTAGGTTTACCCTATTTTTGTATTGTTTTTTTCTGTTTGTCATTTTATTATTATTGGGGTATTCATTTTTTTGGCGGATGTTTTTGTTTTGGTCTTCTAGAATTAGTTGAAATCGTGACAGTATCCATATCTTGGATTTTTCTTCTCTTCTGATATATTTTCTAATTTCAGCTTCTCATGTTTTACTTGAAATCTTCTTTTTTCTCCATACATATTCAAAATTTCAATGTCTTAATTATCTACCAGATTTATTGATGAATCAATTTAATATATTTTTATTTTCTTGTTTGGTCATTAGATTCTCATTAACCAGTCTCTTCTTTTATTTTTTATCATGTTTTCACTGCTTTTGTTCACTTTTTGTATTGATTTTTTCATAGTGTAACGAGTTTCGCTATAGAAAACACTGTTCAGCTTTAATTAATTTATTTTAAGTCACTACACACACGATTTACAACACCACAAATATTTATGTTCTACGATTTATATTTCACGACGTATTCAGAACTGAACTAACTCACTGAAATGACGGATCTCATTATATACCCTGGCCAGGATTAAGAGAACAATCCAGATCTTTTTAGAAAAGCGAAGAATGTTCGACGCCATCTAGCCTTGCTAGAATATACCAGAATGCCAAACAATTCTACACAATGTGGTGGCTGCGGCGGCGCATTCACCATGCAACGTCACATTGCCCCCTTCTTATTTCGGTATCGGCAACTGTCCCCAAACCGGCAGCCTGATGTCCTATGGAAGTAGCAGTCCACTGTCCTCTGGTTCGTCCTCCGGGAAGGATAGCAGCACACCAGGATGTCAATGCCGCTTTCTTTGAAGATTACCTCCAGCATGCTCCGTACTACTCTCCAGTCCAGTTGGTCGTTCGTCATTTTCGGAATTGCCAGATGGGTCAGGTCCTGTGACAGCATCAAGTCACGAAGATGACTGAGGGCTTTCCAGACATCACTGTAGGTGGTCAGATGATGTCGAAGCTTCTTCGTCACAAGGTAGAACAGGTGTCGTGTCCCATTCGAGATTTGGAGCGGCTTCCCTACCTCTGGCTTTTGTCGTCGCAGATGGTCCAATCGTCCAAATTTTCGTTTAAAAACTGCAGCAAGTCCACTCCTCATACTGAGGTCTTCAGTGACCCAGTGAGCCAACGAGTATTCGGCCGGTGCTTCAAACAAATCCAGCTGCCTCTCTTGGACAACGCCATTCTGGACTTTCTGGCCATTGGAGTGTAGAGACATGAAAGTTTCCAATGACATGTCTTCCTTGGCTGACCTGATCTGCCTCACTTCAGCGTCCTGATCGTCGTGGTTCCCAGCATACCGAGCTAAACGATTGAAGTGAACAACCCTCGGTTTTCCTCGTGGTGGCTTTCGAATCCTGTAGACGACGTCATTGATTCGCTCCAGAATCTCATACGGGCCCTCCCAAGAACTTTGCAGTTTTGGGGAGAATCCACGTCGCCTCTGTGGGTTGTGAAGCCAAACCAAATCCCCAACCTGGAACCCTCCTTCTTCGGCCTTCACGTCGTACGCTTCTTTCATCCTGTCGCTGGCACTTTGGATGTTTAGTCGGACCCGTTGATGGATATCGTCCATTTTTCTACGAAGATCACTTGCGTAGTCTTCCCCAGCGACATCCTCACCAGGTGGACAGCCAAACTTCAAATCGCAGGGCAGCCGGAGTTCACGACCCATGATGATCTTGGCAGGTGTTTCGCCCGTCGATTCATGAACTGCTGACCTGTACGCCATGAGGAATAGGGGAAGATGTTGATCCCAGTCTCTTTGATGGTCAGAGACAACTTTGGCCAAGTGTCGATTGATGGTTCGGTTCATTCGCTCCACCATGCCATCCGATTGTGGGTGTAACGCCGTTGTCCTTGTCTTCTTGATCTTCAAGACATCGCAGACGTTCTGGAATAGCGTCGATTCGAAGTTCCTGCCCTGGTCCGAATGCAGCTCCAACGGGACACCGAAACGGCAAAACCATTCCTTAATCAAGACATCGGCAACGGTAGCTGCCTCCTGGTTTGGCAAGGCATACGCCTCAGCCCACTTGCTGAAGTAATCCATGGCGACCAAGATGTATTTATTTCCTTTGTCAGTTTCAGGGAACGGTCCAGCCACGTCGATTGCGATCCTTTCAAAGGGGCTCCCCACGTTGTATTGGCGCATAGGAGCTTTTGGCCGTTTCTGGGGTCCGTTACTTGCCGCACATACGGCACATTTTCTGCACCATTCCTTCACATCGGCTTGACAGTTAACCCAGTAAAACCGTTCTCGCAGCTTTCCCAGCGTCTTGGTTACACCCAAATGTCCACCCGTGACGCCATCATGGACCTCTCTCATCACCTCTGCCTGTCTGTTTCCAGGAACGACTAACTGCCTCCGATCTTCCGTGCCATCCAGATTCTTCACCAGCCTCTTCAGGATGCCGTCATCAAGAACCATCGAGTCCCATTGAGCCCAGTAGGACTTCACGGTGGTCGAGAACCGCGCGACTTCTTGCCAGGTTGGTCGTTGGCCTGCCTGTTTCCATCCGATGACAAGCTTCAGATCTGGATCTTTCTCCTGGTCCTCGCGAAGCGCCTTAGACTGCCAGGAATCATCCACCACAGTCGTCCTGCAAGTGCTCGCCTCCTTTTCCTCGGCTCTTTGACAGTGCTTACATTGTTCTGGACAAGGTCTCCTGGATAGGGCATCAGCGTTGTTGTGGCTGGATCCAGCTCGATGTTCCGTGTCAAAGTTGAACTCTTGAAGTCTCTCAATCCAACGAGCAACTTGACCCCCGGATTCTTGAACTGTAGGAGCCATTTGAGCGCGGCGTGGTCGGTTCTCAGCAGAAACTTTCTTCCGTAGAGGTACTTGTAGAAGTGCTCTACCCCTTTGACTACTGCCAGTAGTTCCCTTCTCGTGACGCAGTAGTTCCGTTCCGGCTTCGACAAGGTTTTGCTGAAATAGCCGATCATCCTTTCGTGTCCCTGCTGGATCTGGGACAGCACTGCACCAAGTCCTACATTACTGGCATCTGTATCCAGGATGAAGTTCCCCTCAGGTAGTGGGTAGCCTAGGATGGGCGCGGTGGCAAGTGCCCTTTTAAGCGTGTCAAAGGCCTCCTGACAATCTTCGTCTCAGTGAAAGCGTCTCTGTGCCTCTGTGAGCCTGTGAAGAGGCCGGGAGATGTTCGCAAATCCCTGGACATAACGCCGGTAGTACGTGCACAGACCCAAGAAACTTCTTAGCTCGTGGAGGTTCTTTGGTACTGGCCACTCCTTAACTACCTCCACCTTTTGCTGGTCAACGGCTACACCCTCAGCCGACACGATATGACCCAGGTATTGTACTTCCCTCCGGAACAGTTGGCATTTCTTTGGACTCAGCTTCAAACCGGAACTTCTGAGTCTCTGGAATACCTCTTCCAAGTTCTTCAGATGGTCTTCAAATGATTTGCCAACCACAATTATGTCATCCAGGTATACAAGACATGTTGACCAGGATAGTCCTTTGAGCACAGTCTCCATCAGCCGCTCGAACGTAGCAGGTGCGTTGCATAACCCAAATGGCATAACAGTGAACTGCCACAGCCCAGCTCCAACGCTGAAAGCAGTCTTCTCTCGATCTTCAGGGGCCATTTCTACCTGCCAATATCCGCTTTTGAGGTCCAGGGTTAAGAAGATCTTCGATCCGGCCAAGGTATCCAAAGTGTCGTCGATCCGTGGTAGCGGGTAGCTGTCCTTCTTCGTCACGTTGTTCAGCTGACGATAGTCCACACAGAATCGAGTTGAACCGTCCTTCTTTTTAACCAGAACAACTGGCGATGACCACGGACTACTAGAAGGCTCGATGACACCGCCTTTCTCCATGTCCTTGATGATCTTGTCCGCCTCCTCCTTCTTGGCCAAAGGTAGTCTTCTAGCTGTTTGGCGGATCGGTCGTGCTCCCTCTGTGTTGATGGTGTGCCGCACCACGTTCGTTCGGCCCTTTTCCCCAGTCCCGTTGTCGAAGATGTCGCCGTAATTCCTTATCAGGTTTCTCAATCGTTGTTTTTGTCTCTTATCCAGATCTTTTGAAGAGGTGACAACTAACTTCTCCATCTCTCCGGTGAACTCAGAGATGGCTTGCTCAGTCTCACATACTTGTCGCACCACAGAGGAAATTGACGAGCAGAGCCCCAAAACTGTGTCTCTTGCAAAACTTACAGAGTGATAGTTGAGGTTCATCACTCTCACGGGCACAGTCTTTCCCACATGTACCAGGCTCTTTCCACATGCAATGCCTCGTCCTACTTCAGAATCGTGTATTCTAGGCTCAAACATCACGATGCTTCCTTCTTTCATCTTCCCTTCCAGGCGAGCCCACAAAATCATCTCGCTTCTCTCAGGAATTGAAGAATCCCCAGCCAGCAAAACACGAACTGTCTCTTCCTCTCTACCATGCATTATCACCTCTCCGTTGTTGGTTTTCAGTGTTCCATATTTGAAATCTAATTGGAAGCCTTGGGTGTTCATGATGTCCATTCCAATTATGATTTCTTCCTCAATATCGGCAACCAGCATTGGATGTTCGAAGCTGGTGCTTCCCAGAGTCACTGCTGCCTCCACTTCACCATGTATCCTAGCCAAGTCTCCTGTTGCCGTCCGTAGTCGCCACTTTGTTGGTTTAATCATTGTCGGTGTGACAATGTCGGGCCTGATGATAGACTTTGTCGCACCTGTATCCAGCAGCATGGTGCGTTTCTCTCCATTAACCCAGCCATCCACAAACACGCTGTTCAGTTTGTGTCCTAAAGAGGCAACTATGGCGGTTTTCCTTGGGGCATACTGGCTACAGGTCGACGATTGCCCCTTCGCATCGACCCTCTCTAGTTTTCCGACGTCGAAGAAGGTGCCCGTCTCTCCTTCTTGCATCGGCTACGAATGTGGCCAAGCTCTCCACAGTTCCAGCATCGCAGCTCCCTTCGCTTGGACGCCTCTATCTCTTTGACGACCCTCCTCACAGTTGCTTCGACGGTGTCTTCTTCCAGAGGATCCTTCTCCTCCACCCTTCGCACGCGTGCAGGAACCTTCACAGACTGCTTCGCCGCTTCGAACTCCAAGGCTTTGGCCAGTGCTTCAACCAGTCTATCGGGACGATGGAGTATCAGTGACTGCCGAATCTCCTGGTCTCGAAGTCCATCCAAAAAGGCCTGAACTGCAAGCCTCTCCATAACGTTCTCTGGCGTGGTTGGATAAGCCAGTCGTGCAAGGCGAGCAACATCCGCTTCAAACTCCTGCAAGGTCTCGTTGGTCTTCTGAATGCGATTTTTCAACTGAGAGTGGTAGACGTGCTCCAAGTGAGTTTGCCCATATCGCAGTTCCAGATGCTTGACTAGTACATCGTAGTCCTCCTGCTCCTGGGTGTTGAGCGTCTGCAGGATTTCTGTAGCTTCCCCACGAAGTGCCAGAGTCAATGCCAGGGCTTTTTCCGGTCCAGTCCATCCATTTGCCCTTGCTGCTGCCTCGAACTGGCGATGGTAATTGTTCCAGGACAGTTTGCCATCAAACTGTGGGGCTTTCATGTGGATTCTGATGGTATCAGCTTCCATCTTGGCACTCGCACCGTGATTCCCGAAAGTAACTTCCGGTTGTTGCATGATTACTGCCACTTGCCTTCTCACTTCGTCGATTTCGTCTTCCAGAGCCTTTGCAGTCTCTCCTAGTTGTTTCTCCAGATTCCCGATTTCCTCTGCTACATGAGCCTTCAAGCAGTTGTAGTTATCCGCCAATTGCTCCTTGATTTCTTCCATAGCTCTGGAAGATTCATTAAACTTCTCTTCCAATTTTCCTTCCATGGCTCTAGAAGATTCTTCCAGTTGATCCTTCAAGTTCTTGGACAATTTCTCAACTACTGCGTTGGGATCGGAAATCTCAAATTGGAACGTATCAGGATCCATGCCTTCTTCCATTAAAGCCTCACGAAGCCTTGTTTGTAGATCAGTTTTCTTACCGCTACTATCCAGGTCACGCTCTTCCAGCTCCCTCTTCAACTCAGCGACCTTCAATCCGGTTAAAAACACTAGTTTCGCAGCCATCACAGCGAATATTTATGTCCGTTTCTATAGCACACAATAAATCCCACTTCTGACACCAATGTAACGAGTTTCGCTATAGAAAACACTGTTCAGCTTTAATTAATTTATTTTAAGTCACTACACACACGATTTACAACACCACAAATATTTATGTTCTACGATTTATATTTCACGACGTATTCAGAACTGAACTAACTCACTGAAATGACGGATCTCATTATATACCCTGGCCAGGATTAGGAGAACAATCCAGATCTTTTTAGAAAAGCGAAGAATGTTCGACGCCATCTAGCCTTGCTAGAATGTACCAGAATGCCAAACAATTCTACACAATGTGGTGGCTGCGGCGGCGCATTCACCATGCAACGTCACAATAGCATTAGCATAGCCACCATTTCCCGCTCGTTGAATAATATCCTACTATTATTGTGATTTTTAAATCAAGAAAGCTCCAGGTTACCTCTAATAATAAGTTATAAATGCTGCTGTTTTAAAGAGAGGGGGTATTGTACTTGAAGTTCTCTCTCCCATAAAGAATTCTTTATGCTCTTTCCTTTCTTAAGTTATAAATAGATACAATACATAACAATATAATTTTTTATGAGAAGTTATAGATCACCACGTGGTGAATCTGCCACTAGATGACGTCATCTAATGGCAGATTCATCAACCATGCATTCAATGCAATTTTTAGCATCATAATGCGCTAGATCCCCACCATCGAGACGTGAATCGATCTAATAACGGGTAAGCGTATTAATAATTCTCCCGGGAAAGCCTCATTATGTTTTATTTTTCAATTTCATTAATATCATCATTGACTAATGTTGAATACTCCCATGTATTTTTTATTCTTATTGTTCTGTTCTTTTATGAACCCATCTTTATTCACTAATTCATAAACGTTAAGTTTAGTTTCCTGATTTAATTCTTAATTTTCTTCTCTAAAAGTACTTGGTATCAATCTACGCATTGGTTCTCACGTTAAATTATATACAGGGTGATTCCTAAGTTGATACTTTTTTCCAACTGTGTATACACTTCATTGAAATAAACATCTTTTCAAATTGATTTTTTCAAAAAGCTGAAAAATTAGCGAATAAAAAAAAATTAGATCTGGGCTTGTGTATGAAAACGTACCAGGTCTGTTGAAAAAAGTAGACAATCACCCTGTATATTTTACTATGGGTAATAAAATGATAATTTTCTACTATGGATTGTTTGAAGGAAATGACTCATAGATTAGATACCTAATGATATACAGGGTGTCAATTTGAAAACTTCCCACCCTGAATAACGACTTCTCACAAAAATAAAATGAAACACGTTCGGACCCGTCGATCTTTTTTTCGAGGGAGAAACAATTTGCTATTTTCAAATAAGCAACATCACCCCTGAGCGAGGGTGATATTCACCCCCAAAATGTTAAATGGAACCCCCTCGAGTGATACCTTATTTTGACGGTCCTTCGACACTTATCACAACTGGCGAGTTTCAAGTCTCTGCTGTCAATCCTGTTGATATAAAATCTTGTCAACAATTTGTTTTAATTTTTTTCTTCATTCAATGAATAACCAATCACCAGAGTGAACTTGTCACAACTTAGAAGATATGATGAGGGGCAGAAGATCTTCAAAATGAGCTATCACTCAATCCTTTTGGTGAGGGTGTATTTCACCCAAACCAAATTGAAAATAAATAAATAAAAAAATGGGTTAGTTTGGACAAGTTCACTCTTGCGGTTGATTATTTATTGAATAAAGAAAAAAATTAAAACAAATTTTTGACAAGCTTCCATATCAACAGGATTGACAGCAGAGACTTGAAACTCGACAGTTGTAATCAGGGCGAACGACCTTCAAAACAAGGTATCACTCGTTCCGCCTTTCCATTTGATTTGGAGGGGGTCCAAGCGTTTTTAATTTTATTTTCTTAGGTATCCGTTATTCAGGGTGGGAAGTTTTCAAATTGACATTCTGTATAGTATTTTCAGTAAAGTAGGTATATGATAAGAGAATATGAAGAAAAGTATTTGATTGATCCAAAGGGTTGGGGGCAAAGTGTTAGAAAAGCCAGTTTTCGAAAATCTTGTCGACGTATCATATTGACGATTATCTGAATTTGGCTGCGTCTAGTTTTTCTGTTCTTTCTTTTGCCAATATTTTTATTCCATCATTTTTTTCCACTTTCAGATCTGATGCTCTTCATGTCACTCTCTTCAATCTTTATTTTTCTACCATCGCTATTCTTCTTATCAAGATCATATTGAAAAGTTAATGAAAGACATATTGCTTCAATTTGGAAAACTGTTCACAAAAAATTGGCACTCACCATGTAAGATGCTGATCGATTCTCCTTGTCCACCATAATCAGATGGAAGACATTCCTTGGGAACAAACTTATAAAGTTGATCCATCGAGGTATGTACGTACAACTGTAATGAAGCGAGCAGGTTAACCAATAACCAGAAACCATTGTTATTAAATGGTTAATAATACCCACCACTTCCATCAACTCTTTTTTCATGAACGGCTTCATCAGAGCTAGAATTTTATCTATAAAAGGCACTGGATTGACAAAGTGTATTCCTTTTAATCTTATAGGCATTGCTTCCTAAAAATGCATAAAATATATCAAGTAGATAATCGCACAATTATCACAAATTCCAGTTAAACTACCTGCAAATAATAAAACAGTTTCTTCATAACCACAATGCTTAGTTTGGTCAAATGGCCGAAAACACATCCAGTCATATCAAAAACTAGCACTAGTCCTGTTTGTGGTCCATGTTCATGGAGAGTCTCCATTTGAATCATATCGAAAGATCGGACTTGGTATGCGAAGTTATAGTTATCAGGGTCGCAGTCTATAAGTCTCATCCAGAGAACTGTATAGTCTTCGTGAGTCACTTTGCTCAGAGGGTAGATAACTCTAGGAATATTTGATATGGATTGTTTGTGGAGGATTGATTAACTATCACGTCAAAAGGGTTGAGTGGAGTGAGAATTCACAGTTTTTTGAACACCAGTCATAAGAAACTTTGCCTAGATGAAGACAAAACTCCTATTCAAATAAAAGGTCTACAATGTCAAAGCCAGGGGCTGTCTGCAGGAAAAGTTTTGTCTTTCTGTCGCCCTTGGTCTCTAATGGTGTTAGACTTGCTATTGAGAAGGGTCAAGGATCAACGCCGCAGTATCGAAATTCTACTCTCCACCAACCACCAATCACCATAAAATGCAAAGAAGGATTTAGGGGATTTCAAGTAGGTACCGGTGTATAACCCTTCACCAGAAACTATATGGAAATAAGACATCGAAGAGTTAAAGAAAAAGGCATCTGCTATTTTTGAGCTAGCAAAAGTGATGTCGTGGGTACAATATGAACTGTTTGTTACGCTTGAAAATCATAAGCCAAGAACACTCTTCTATCATGACTTCTTCTCCAATCTTATTCTTTATTCACATATTCTGGATGAATTATTGTTGGTTTACTAATGGCTTTAGGCATCAGAAGGAAGCAACGATGAAAGAGAAAGGATATGTGACCTTATTGGTTGGTATGCACTATACAATATTGAAAATGTGCTCAGATAGAACCTCGACACTGAAGAGTTTTGTGAGAAATAAAGACCGTTCTCGAATGCCGAAAGGTTCCTCAGAACTTCCTCACAAGATCATGCAAAACCACAACAAAGTGAATAATTTGACCACAAGTCACAGATAAAGGGAACACTTAAGGCGACTCTCACACAAGAATATACCATGCGACTTGTGAAAATGGTGTGAAATCCGTCGAAGGCTCACGATTAGTCATGATAATTGGTTCTTCATTAGGACTTGAACCAATGGGTTCCCAAGACAATTGGGATTTCAATCTTTATTAAAATGAAATGAATTTTTTTATAAACTGACAGAGAACCTCATTGATTATGGCAATTAAGATGATCGTTGAGGATATTTTAGATATACTCCGTAGTTGAGTAGTTTTTTTTTTCAATCACCTCTTCAACGAGAACCCTATGATTTATTCGATCTCTGACCTGGGAGAATCTCCTGTTTCAAATACCCAAAAAGTTAGGTGAAGGAGCAGTTGCATTTTGTTTAAGGTACCTAAATGGTCGGACGAATCGCGTTCGTTCGGAACGTACGATGCAAATGTAAGTCCAAATTACAAACGACTATTTGCATACGTCCGTGTTCTTTGGGGTCCTTTCCGTTTTCTTCAGGTTGTCTCCGGTTCTTCCGATCCGTCCGTTTCGAATTTGTTCGGGTTAGTTTTGAGCTTTTTTTTTTCTTTCGCGTTCTTCCGGGTTTTCTCAATTTCTTTGAGGTTTTCCAAAGTTCTTTCGAGTTCTTTAGTTCTTTGGGGTTCTTTGAGGTTCTCTGGGGTTCTTTCGGATTGTTTTGGGTTCTTTGGTTCTTTCAAGTTGTTCCGGATTGTTTCGGGTTCTTTAGGATTGTTTTAGGTTCTTTGGGATCCTTTCGTCTTCTTTGATTATCTGGTTCTTTCGGGTTCTCTGGTTTTTTTGGGTTCTTTGGGATTTTTTCGGGTTCATTCGGGCTTTTTCGTGTTCATTGATTCTTAGTTTTTTTTTGGTTCTTTCGAGGTCTTCCAGGTTCTTTGGGGTTCTTTTGAGCTCGTTAGGGCACTTTCGGGTTCTTTCGCTCTTTCAGGTCCTTTTAGGTCTAGAACAGAATCAATAATTGTGGAATCCCAATTCAGAAATAATTCTTGAATCGTTTGAAACAGCTGAAGAAAAGTTAAAGTAACCGTACTGAACTTGATGATGAGCTCGAAAGTACCCATGCGAGAGAATCCGAAAGAATCAAAGAGCCCAAAAAAATTCAAAAGAACCAGGTTCCTTAACCTCAAAGAACCTGGAAAAACATCAGAGAAATCAGAAGAACCCAAAAGAATGAAAAAAACCCGAAACAATCCGATAGAACCCGAAAGAACTCCAAAAACCAAAAAAAAATCGAATGAACTCGGAAGTACTCGAAAGAATCCCAAAAAAGTCGAAAGAACCAAAGAACTCGAAAAAATCCGAAAGAACTCGAAATAACCCGATAGACTTCAAAAAAACCAGAGAGTCAAAAAATCCTAAAGAACTCGAAGGACCCGAAGGAACCCCAAAAAACTGGGAAGACCTCGAAAGATCCCGGACAATCAAAGAATCTGAGAGAACACGAATGATTCCGGAAAAAATCCCAAAGAACCCGAAAGAATCCGAAACAACCCGATAGACCCCGAAAGAACCAGAGAATCAAAGAATCATAAAAAGCACGAAAGAACCCGAAAGAACCAAATAACTCGAAAGACCCGAACGAACACGAAAGAACCCGAAGGAACCCGAAAGAGCACGGAAGAACCCAAAAGAACTCTCTAGGGAGTATTGTCAGAACCTGAAGGAACCAAAAAACCCGAAATTACTCGTAAAAACCCGATAGATTCAAAAAGAACTCGACTGAAATAACGATAAAGAACAAAAGAACCTAACCCCATTCAAAGTTCAAAAAGTAACAACAAAAAATCCTTCAACGTCAATATACAAAAACCACTTCGAAATTAGGGTTATTTCCTGAGTTAACAAGGCGATAGACGAGCGAACGTTAAAAAAAAATGATTTCTCAAAATTACGACTCAAAACCCGACATAATAGCTATTTACCTTACAAGTGTGCAAAATGAATTTTTCAGCACGAGCCTGCCGTTGAAGCAGCCGAGTGCAGAAAAAAAGGTTTTCCGTAAGTGTTAGGTACAATAGTTTTTCTACAGACGTGCGGAAAAAAATGCAAAGTCGAAAAATCAAATAAATAATAATAATAATGTCGGAATGTCAAATAGTTCATTTACACGTTGCCAAGCCAATAGAACACACTCGAATCAGGGCATCAAGCAGCTTTTTGTTTAAGTGCTAGAAGTATGCGTACCGAAAACTGAAGTTTGCGTGCCGAAAACTGAACCGGATATTGGTTTGGAAAATTAATTTTCCCGCACGGCTGTAGAAAAAATATTATTCGTAAAAACAGGGTCGCTATTTAAGAATGGCAAGGTGTTAGATCTCAGAAACAAGACATCCTAGAGACTTGCGGAAGAAAATTTACTGGGTAATATGGAAAAGAGAAAATGCTGGAAATATATCAGAAGATTGCCACAAGATGGCGTACCTGTGCTATCAAAAAACAAAGTTGCTGTTTTCTCGTGATTTTTAAATAGAAACAAATATAAATAAGAACCGCTATGGATTCCATGAGAAATTTCCTTTTGTTTGTTTGTTTTTTTTTCTATCATGTCAAATAAGACAGAGGTATCAGCTGTCAAACCTTACAACGCAAGAATGCTCATAACTTGAAAACAACTCAACCGATTGACGCGATCTTGGTCTCATTTTGAAGAGGAGGTTCTCCTCTTCCATAATATTGGGATTTCGAATGATTCTGATCAGACGAGACGATTTTGTTCAATATAATATGCGGACGACGAACATTTTTCATATTTACTAGAAATTTTAAAATACAAAGGCATAGTGGAAATAATTCGACTGGAATGTCGACTAAATTTCGCACATCTTTCATGCATTACACTTTTTTCTAGCTCTCGAAATAAATAAGCTATATGCTTTTTTGTAACTATTCAATGTTTTAATTTAGATTACAGCTCTTTTAGCTTTTTTATTTCGAAATCTAGAAACATGTGTAATGCATGAAGGTTGTGCGGAATTTTGTCGAGAATTCAGACGAACAATTTTCAGTATACCTTTGCATTTGAAAATTTTAAGTAAATTCAAAAAATGTCATTCGTCCGCATATTATACTGAATGAATACAATCGTCAGTTCTGATAGGAATCATTTGAAATCTTGAAATTGTGGAAGAGGAGAACCTCCTCTTCAAGATGAGACCAAGATCGCGTCAATCGGTTGGGGTGTTTTAAACTTATGATCATTCTTGCGTTGTAAGATTTGACAGCTGATATCTGTCTTATTTGACAAGCTAGAAAAAAAAAATTTGAAGGAAATTTCTCAATAAATTCGTAGCGGTAGGTACTCATTCATATTTGTTTCAATTTAAAAACCAGCAATTTTGTGTCTTGATAGCACACCGTTATGCCATCTTGTGATTATCTTGAGAACTTCTGATATATTTCCAGCATTTTCTCCATTTCATATCACCCAGTAATTTTTTCCCGCAAGTCTCTGGAATGCCTAGTTTCTGAGATCTGGCACCTTGCCATTCTTAAATAGACACCCTGTACGATGAGTTTCAACTGACTAACTGCAGTTTCCTTTAGATGCAACCTTTATAAACATAAATAGCTGAGTTGATGAATAATCTGATTGTAAAAGGATAAGTGGTACCATAACTCCTGTGAAAATCTAAACAAGTATGCGATCACGATAAACCCAATCCGTGCGTTCTCCATCGTGCGACCGTCATCTCTGTTTAATCAGGACACCCAATACTTCAGCTTGTATGTAAGTACTTACATAACAATGTAATATTATCGAATCTGAGAAAAATTGTTGATATAGACATGTAATTTCTGCACCATGCCTGAACCAAACTTATATGAATTGAAAAAGAACTTCACAATCAAAATCGTGTTATTTCCCTTTGAATATCTTCAAAAGATGGCGTGTCTTATCAAAAGTGGAAACTCTGAGGTAACTGATTGATCGGAGCTCTCAGCAACAGAAGCTCAATGATTCTTTGGTAATTTTTCACTTCGCTTAGCATAAGATCCTTTTTATAGATCAATAATTGAATATTCAATTTCAATGAATTTCATTTATTCAAGAAAACTTTTTAAACACCTCACCAAAATTCTGTGACAATGAGGCTGTTGTGCGGATTATTGCCGATTCACTCCAAAACTTTAAACTTATAGTGGCAGAAAAATTCGCTGTGTTCAAATGCAGATGTTTTTGTTATGTTGTTTCATACCTGTAAGTAATACAAGAGTTTCTTCATGACCACAATATTTAATCTGGTCAAATGCCCAAATACAATTCCGGTCAAATCAAAAATCATCAAAAATCCCTCTTGAGGTCCATCTCTATGAAGATGCGTCATCTCCACCATATCAAAATAACGAACTTGGTTGGCAAAATGGAACTTTTCTGGATTGAAATCTATAAGTCTCATCCAAAGAACAATGTAGTTTTGATGAGTTAGTCTCCCCATTAGGTATATTGTTCTGTATATTGGACATTGATTATTATTGATGATGGTATGGGTTGTAATATGACGTCATAGCTGTCATACTTTGATGGGGGTTGTTAAAGCAGTTAATTATTACTGGGTCTTCGTCAAGGGAAGCCTTATACCAAACCAATTTGACGTGATAATAGCGTGTGGACAGTACAGGTTTGTTGGTGTTACTTACGAGCAGTTTAATGCAGACTGTACCGACGGGTTTTTGGGATCTCTACCTCCAAACAAATCCTTGCAAATAGTTTTGACTGTGAAGTAGTTGTCAATAGTGGTTTTGGCCAGTTCATTGCTGTAGTAACAGCTTTGAAGAAACAGAATTACTTGTAATTCTGGAAAGAAAAAAATATATGCTTGACAAATAGATTTATCGAACAGCCAGCAACCAGCTTACAGACTGTCAAAGGAAATTGGCCAACAATCAAAAAAGACAAAAATAGCTGATTGAAGACACACATTCTTTATTGCCTGTATTAGGAACTAGGATTCTTGTCTCAGTGCAAAAGAAAACATGATAACCGAGTCTTTTATCAAGACTGACATAATAAGTGGGTTTCATAGTGATAGTTTTCAAAATAAAATATCCTCATTCTCACCTGATACTTTTGGAAGATGATGCTGCTTCCCAACCCATTCTTGCAAGGCGTCCACATCTTGTTTCTTCAACTTCGGATCTGCTTTATATAGTTTACTCACGTCAGCTGTTGGTATAGGCATTTTTCACCTGGATTCCTTCAACTGAAATGATTTGGACAAAAATAGTGAACAAAAGCAACTTATCAACCACTACTTGCAATTGACCAAAATGAAAGGACCACAAACTATCAATAAAATGCATTTAATTGTGTATTCTGCTGTAGTAGTTTAGTCATATGCGTGATGCTAATAACTGATATTTGTAGATCAACTTTTGATTACGTTTTCCTCTGTTCATGTGGGTAATTATAGGTTTTTCGAGTTTATGGCGACATTCGTGATGTTTTCCAAACAAAAGAGTGTTTTGTTCAAACTTGATATGGAACTAATTGATGATTCAAAGCAACCAAGATGTACTAATGTGATCACATCAAACTTTCAACAAAAGAACATTTAGGCAATCGCATGTCATCATTAATCACCACTCAGTTTTATCACAGAAATCACCAACGAGCATACCTATCACACCCTACACCATAACGACCTTCTAATAATTTCTAGAAAATAAAATTTTCTTGATATCAAAAATGATATAGCAGTCGTTTGAGCCTCAATTCCAGGTATTCTTGAATACCAGGGAGGATAACTTTCACCATAATACGGCGAATGTCATGTATTCTTGAAAATTTTACGGGTGATTTGGAGGTTCCAGTTAGCTTCCAAATTGAAAAAGGGTGGTTCTTTAACTGCAAAACTACCGCCATGTCCGATGATTCAAAGATGAATGTCTGACTGAGAACTCGATGATTCTTCAATCATTGCAGCACGCATAGAGGACCACAATATTGAGAATCACTGAACACTCTCTGGGTGCTCATACTCGAATTGTGGGATGCGATCAAATCATGGGAAAGGGGAAGAAGCTATAGCAAAATAATGTGATTTTTTCGTGGGAAGTGATCATCTCCTGGTTGCTAGTATCACATGAAATCTCATGAACTGATACCTCAAAGAGAGAACTGTTGTTGTTGAACTATTTTGATAAAGTACAGAACAATTTTGATACAAGTACAATAATTATTATCACTATTACTATTACTACTTTCTGAAGTATGAGTGTTGAAGACAATTTTTCGAAGACGCAGAAGAACAACGGAATAAGACTGATAAATATTTTCTTTTCAGAAAAAATGCATTTGACCTATCCTACTTACTAGTAATGGATGATTCTTTATTATTAATTTCATTTATCAGATTTTTTTGCTTTTAATTGATAGCCTATGATTATTTTTGCATTTCCTTTCTCTATTATGTTTCTAGTATTGTAAAGTATGCATACAAATGGAAATGGGACTCCGGACTTGGGCAACAAGTCAAGTAAGTCAGAAATAATTACATGCTGCAGGCAGTGCGGAAACAAGATGACTACAGATTTATAAATTAAATTTCGAGTTCACCGATTTCGCTCACCCCACCTGATGTTTATTTTTTGAATGGGAAGCGAAAAAAAAACGTGAGAAATCGTTGGTTCCTTGTTCGATTCTTAACACCGCAGTATTGTTGTTCTACAATAATTGTTGATTTTGCTATGTTATTGTTTTACCGTCATCATAACATAACTGGAAGTGTGCCGATGTTTATTGTTGTCCATGAGCAATTTCCAAATAAATTTAAATTTGACAAAATATTGGGTAAATATATTTGTACTAGTTTGTTCTATTGTTCACGTAATTGTTCTCGTAATGTATACTATTATCATGTTTTGTATTGTTTTTATACTTATACATTTTGCATTTGTATTTGCTTTGTCCATAAAATTTATTTGAATTTTTCTGTGGCAATAAAGCATATTTGATTTGATTTGATTTGAACATAATTATTAACGTACGAACAATTGGAACAATAAATATTGCAAGGACAAGCAGCTGCAGGCATGGCGCTTATATTATAATCGTTGTATAGGGTGATTCATTTAGGGTCACGGGTTGGCATATTTCAGGAAGTAATTGTGATTCTGGTAGGTATTTTCCACACTCGCTCGGTGGCGTGTTTTACAAAGTTATCCGTTTTTTCAATTTTTCTCCAAAATCTTAAATGGAATGGTATGCGTTTCTTATCAGACTCGAAAAGTAGATCAAATGTTCAACAAAATATGTTGAAACCGCAAGTCGATGTCTACATTCGTTAAAAAGTTATCCGTTAAAGAATATTTTATTAACGAATCTATCAAGGAAACAAACTAGATAATTGAGTTTTAATTATTTTTTGAAGATTTGTAGTCAAGCATGCCATGAACAAATAAAAAAAATTAGATGGTACACGCATATATGGGTAAAAGACCGTCAGATAACGACATATTTTGCTGACTGATTTTCTCGTCGCTGGGATTTTAACCACTAAAAATAATATCACTGTTGAACTCAAAAAGTGTGCATGGCATATGAAAACATTGGTTTCCTCGGTTTTTCCTTCTACAGAAAAAGTTTGTTTTGAAATCTCTCGTGTATGGCATTTCAACACATTAGAATAATACAACAATCTAAAGGTGCGTCCCCACTGGCAACAAAACAGCGAACCGAACGCCGTCGCGAACCTCGTCGCAAGCGCCGTTGCAAACTCCGTCCCGAACACAGTAACGCAACAAAGTAGTGAACATCACGACATCCGGTTTGTTTTTGATTTTATTCAGTGAGTCGTCGTTTGTTGCAATTGAACGTATTATATTCATATGTATTAGTTGAATCTATTAATACTCATACAGGGTAGGTCAGAAGGCCCGGGTCAAATTGAGTGAGTGGGACATTATCATTACACACGTGAATGTGATAAACATGATATTTCTTGAATCAATAATGGTTATAAATGTGTATTCAAGTAGGTTCCTACTTCACTAGATTTTGACATTTCACGGGAGAAATGTGCAATGCAACCTTAACCAATTCGCTTTTTTTACTTACCTGCTCCAGAAACAAAAGTTTTTTTCCATCTTCGCCTTTTTTTTCACAATGACGATTATAAGACAGTCACCTTCTTCTTCCACTGACCAGTTAAAACATTTATCTTGGACGATATTTTTCCTCATGCATCATTCTTTTAAATTTTGTTTTAATGCATCTCATAAAAGTTCTTTTTTTCAACTCTCAATCGTTCAATCATGGTCTCTTGAGTCCATTTTATCAATAATCAAATCAGATACGAAACACTGGAAACAACCTATCCACTGCACTGCAATAAAGCTACAAACCATGTAACCGACGCTAGAAAATTTAACTTCCAATCCGTCCATCCCCGATTCTCCATCTTGCTAAAAACAACAATGCAGCGATCGATATCGCCAAAAGAACCACAACTGGTAAAACGCCATGATGCTCACTTTGTTGCGCACCAGTGTTTGGGACGGATATCGCAACGGCGCTCGCGACGGGGTTCGCGGCGAGGTTCGCGACGGCGTTCGGTTCTTTGCTTTCGTGCTTTGTTGCAAGTGGGGACGCACCTTAAGAGTAAAAAAACTGTGCCATGAGGTCTGCACGAATCTATATTGTTGAAATGAAGGCGCCATCTTGTGAAAGAATACTCGGTTGCTGATGCATTTTTTCGCTTTTGCCAATCAACAAAATGGATTAGGATATCATTAAGAAAACGACAAAAATTACCCATGAGCAGGTCCGCCGTTAAGAAAAATATACAGGTCGGACCAAATTGCGAAGAGATTTTTGGTATGCCATGCACACTGGCGGTCTCTGAAATAGAGGAATCTAAAATTGAGAAATCTGTCGAAACACAAAAGATACGCTACAAATGAAATTTGATTTTTAGGTAAAGTGCCCTCTAGGAGCAGAGCAGAGAAACATTTTTTCCACGGAACGTTACAGACACACAAGCTAAAACTTTGTACCAAGTTTCATTTTGATTCTATAAGAAATGACCGGAATATATCAATAACTAGAAAAAATAATTGATCTTTGAATGCCGGTAACTCGAAAAACATTGAAATTTCTTGTTATATGATCTACCACCATCATTCTATCACATACAACTACCTCCTCACGTTTCCTGACTTTGTTCTGGGACACCCTGTATTATAATATTATTATGTTGAAGGGGTTTTTGATTATAAATGCCCCCCCTTCTTTTACTTTTTCATTTGACGTTTTAAAAAAGAGTGTCCTAAATAAAAGTGTCATGGTTGAAAATGAAATTTTTATAGAACCTGTTTTCACATATACAGGGTATTCCGAAAAATCTGGGCGATGTCAAACTTTCTTATTTCAAATTGATACTCTATTTTTTTTATTTGATATTGGAGTCTCCTTTAAATTTTGAACATTTTCTATGCAGCATATCCTATAGGTACCTAGGTTTAACGTATAAAAAGATATTTGATATTTTATAAATTGAATAATACTAATTTATTGTCGTGAAAAAGTGAAAAATATTCATGATTCCCGAGTATTGACGTGAATGTCCGTGTAGACTGTAGGATATACCCATGATACTAAATGTTTGTTATAGGTTATAGTTCGAGTATATCATGGGATATACCAAAACTTCTCTAATTTTAAAGTGATACCCGAAACATACACTTGAAATGAAATAACATCTTATTTATCTTATCCACGTCAATACAAGCGTCAATAATTCGAAATCATAAATATATTTCACTTTTTCATAACAATTAATTAGTATTATTCAATTTATAAATATCAAATATCTTTTTATACATTAAACTTAGGTATATGATATGAAATGTTTAGAAAATGTTTAGAATTTAAAGGAGAATCCAAATATCAAATGAAAAAATAGGGTATCAATTTGAAATAACAAGGCTAGACCTCGCTCAGATATTTTGGAAAAACCTGTATTTGTGAAAACGGGTTCTTTAAAAATTTTATTTACAAACATAAAACTTTTATTCGGGACTCTTTTTTTGAAGCGTTGAATTAAAAAGTTAAGGGGGTTTATAATCAATAAGCCGGTACACCATCAACTAGGCGACATGCGAAAAACTTTGATTATTTGAACATAAATTCGAACGGAAATAATTTGATGATTAGTTTCAAGACCCATCTAATAAATAGAATTCCAATTTTATTTCAAATTGGAAAACAAAACCAAAGTCTATATTTAATATGTTATTATAGACTTTGATAAAACAGAGATTTTAAATCAATGAGAAGTTTATAGTACTATTATGTTGAGATTGGGACCAAATTTTATTGGACAAACATCCAGGAGATTAAAAGATCGAATTATTTCATATAAAAGTGATTGTGGCTTGGATAAAAGCGTGTTTTATAGCAATAATACATATTATATTTCTGGATCAAAATGAACGAACAAACAAAATTTAACACATTTTTAAAGTTGATTTTTCCGCGAAGTGCTGAACCTATTTGGATATTTTTTTTCTCTAATCGTAAAATAAATCTTCAGGAATTACTTTGTGAAGGATGGATTTGGAATAAGACAGTCTGCTGCTTAGTTTTTTTCGCACCCTGTGGAACTTCCCATCTCAACATTTTGTTTTTCCATTCAAGTTTTTATGAAATGAGGAATTTGCAAAAAAGCAAAAAGTGTTCTGTGACCGTTGCTAAGAAAACCGAAGATAACTTTAAACAACTGCTTGCTACATGTTGAACATTTATTGGATCAACCCATGCCTCTTTGGAAGATGTAGAAATCATTCTTGGAGACATACAGGTATAAATGAAATGCTTAGCAGAAATAAGACTATGTTTAGATTTATATAGATAGGTGCAGATGGAAAGTTCCTCAGGATACGATGAGGACCAAGTGTCTGGCTTTGTTTAAAATATAAAACATCCTGTATATGTCCAAAACTTGAATTAATATAAGACATTCTTTCACATAGACATTTCGAAAATTTGAGTTACAATAAAAGAAAAATCGGTTGAGCAGTTCACCAGAGAATATTACCTTTGAAATTATGCTAAATTTTAGTGATCCGTTAATTTTGATGCGGAGTGTAGTTATAGCCCAGATAGGTAAAAGGTACCTGTCATTATTAGAATATCAAGGTTTCAAGTGACAAAAAAAAGTAAATGTAAGTAGAAACGCTTGAACATGTCACTGTAACAATTAATTTAAACATCAAGAAAGATCAACGAAATGAGTATATTGTAATCCATTCAGATTTGATCACTTGATAAAAAGAATAATATCGAAATCAATCACGGGAACAAAAAAAAGTGATGATTATGATACCAAATCCAAGTGATCAATCACCTGAAATTAGCCAAAACACGATATAAAGCCAAGCAACGATGAGATGTATATGTATTTTATGAACTTGCTGAAATCTATATTTTTGGACGTTTCAAGAGATTTCTAGTTTTTTAAGTACTGACCGCTTTGCTCTAAAATATAGCTATCAATATTTTGTGAATAATTACAATAAATTCTGATTCTAATTCTCGATCTTACCTTCACTTCCAATCACTCTCACCAACAAATACTTACCAATTCACTGTTACAGTTACCTTTTATCGAGCATAACATTGGAAATAACACTGATCTTTCTACATTGCGTTTTCTAAGTCATGAGTGAATGTAACGTGATTGATTTAATCGGACAATAAAAGTATTTTTAATTACTGACTCCTACATAATTGGATTGTGTACGGTACTTTGGTGATATTGAGAAACCTAACATTGATTTTCTGAATTCCATCCATCCTCAACGGTAGCAGAATCTTATATTAATGAAACTGAACATTATAATATTGACAAAGTGGTTTAGTCGCACACTCGTTGTTAACTTGAGCATTCAATTAAATCGTCACAGACAACTTTATGAGAAGAAAAGTGCCAAGATGAAGATATCGATGGCAATATGTATGTTCTGTTTCGTCTTCTTCCAAGATCTGTCGAGCAACATGATTAATTTTGTGCTAATGTCGAACTCTGCCTATCAAGCATGCATGGAGTTCTAGCAAAGTAATCTGAAACTACCCAAGTTATTCAAACAAATCATCATATTAATTATACAAGCGAAAGCAAGTGGAGGTTTGAAATTAAATATTGAGATGGAGGAAGGGTTGGATTATATTTGAGCCAAAATCTTAAGTCTCGAAGTCAATAATACCCACTGGTGTGAAAGTAATCTTTTGAGGCTGAACATGATGAACGCAAGATTATGAGATTCTATAGAATCCGCCTATTAGCGGTTTTCCTATTTCCAGGCGCACACAGCGAACTACTAGTAGTACAGTAGATCCGTGCTTTTCCTGAGAATTTTGGAAAATACGCAAAAACTTTTATTTTAACATGTGGAGGGGGTCCTCAATGGCTTAACTCTGAGTTTTCGGGAAATTCCAAAGTGAGCTTACCACGCCATCTTGAAAATAAGGACGTGTGTGTTTTCTCCGTTCCTATTAGACTTACGATAAAACATCATGAAACCAAAGTTCTTCAGAATTACATTCCCAAAAACTTTTATTCCAAACTTTTTTCTCTAAAATCAATAATAAAAATTCTACAGGGTGATTCATTAATATGGAATGTGAGAAGAAATCGTATAGGACGAAAGTAGTGCAAAATTACATTCCCAGCAACATTTTTCCATTTATTTTGATGGTTTCTGGGAGTTAAATTCTGCGCGACATTCGTCCTGTACGATTTCTTTCCACCAAGGAATGACCCTGTGGATTTTTTATTACTGATTTAAAAAAAAAAGTTTTATAGAAAAGTTATTGAGAATGTAATTTTGAACAATTTTGTTTCCATGATATTTTATCGTAAATCTAAAATGGGAACGAGGAAAAGAAGTAGTACCCTTATATTTAATATGGCGTGGTAAGCTCACCTCCGATTTTCCCGAAAACTCAGAGTTAGGTACTGAGCATCCGCTCCACAAGTCAAAAACCGATTTTTGCGTATTTCCCGAAATTCTCAGATGACCCTATTTTAAGCACAAATTTATTGTACTATACACATTTTTTCTACAGGTTTTCTTTTCTACAAGTGGGTATATATTCTATAAAGATAACAACTAACGCAAAAACACAAAACATTTTATTTTCTGCGATTCACTTTATCGATGTTGATGACGAGTACCTTTTATAGTTTAAGGTGTAAGCTGCGCGGTGTAAGTCCAAAAATATTATTGTCCTGCCTGTGTTATAAATAATAGCATTACTGTGTGCTAGTCCGTTGAAATGTAGATCAAATGATTCATTTTGAGAAGACTCATTTAGGAAGTGTCATATTGGTAATGGTAATGGTAAGGGTGGGGGGACAAAAGCCCGGCGAGTAGGCCTAGTGGCCCTTTTCGCCAACCCCGTGCTTCCAACCCTCTTCACTCCAGTCGTCCTGTATTCGTTGTGAAGCGGAGCAGGTCATCCCAGCTCAGGTCCCCCAACTCCACCCGAGGAATGGTTGCCGCTCCTAGGACCCTCCTCCTCAGGCGACCCCACCTATCACAGACTCCCAGTAGATGGTAGGAGGTTTCCTCCGCCCTTCTACAGTAGGGACATAGGGGTGATTCGCCTATTCCTAGTAAATGCAAGTGTCGGTTGAGCTTGCAGTGTCCTGTCAAAATGCCTACGATGATGCTCAGTGCCTTATTCCTACTCTTGTTCAGCAATTGTGCCGTCCTTGGTTTGTTGGGATGTGTGATTATCTCTCTGGCTTGCCTACAAGTCGTGTTATTCCTCCAGTTTTTGACTGTGTTCTCCCAAGCTCACTCATTCAGGGCCTCGGAGATCAGTCGTTTACTCAGGCCCAGGTATGGTTCTGGACCGGGCTGGGGTGAGGAAGAGCCTAGTCTGGCTAGCTCGTCCGCGCGTTCGTTTCCGAAAATGCCCATATGTCCCGGTACCCAAACCAGTTTGACCTTCTTGCTCTCGCCTAGGGCGTGCAGAGCATCACTGCATTCTTGAACCAGCGGGCAGCTGATCCTTGGCTTGCATAATGCTCTCAGTGCCGCTTGACTGTCAGAATGGATTATTATGTTATCTTCTGTTCCCCTTTGAACGTCTTCCCTAGTTGCTACCTCCAGGATAGCAAAAACCTCTGCTTGGAAGACCGTTGTGAGCTTTCCGAGAGGGAAAGCCTCCCCGGCATTCCTGTCTTGTCTGTATACTCCGGCTCCTGTAGCCTTAGAGTTGGCCTTTGAGCCGTCGGTGAACCAGATCTGCGTGCTACCTGGTGGTTCTGCCAGCGTGGTCCGCCACTCGTCCCTGGAAGGAAGGTGTACCTCAAAACTTCTGTGAAGTCTGAGTCTTCCATCCGTGGCTGTCAGTCCCGCCGCCAGTAGCGGTATCTGACGCCTCACAATCGAAGCTAATCTAGTGTGGCCAACCTCTGTGCCTCTATCCTTCCATACTTCCTGAGCTGACATCCTTATGTATGCTGCCATCGCTTCCCTCTTTATAAAGATTGCCAGTTCTGGCAACGCAAGGATAATGTTCAGTGCAGCTCCTGGTGTAGTCCTCATTGCACCAGTTATGCTCAGACAGGCCATCCTTTGAAGTCTGGTTAGTCTGATTTCGTTAGTGGCTTTCTCGGTGGCCGGCCACCAGACCACGGCTCCGTATGAGATCCTCGGTCTGATCACGGCTCGATAAAGCCAGTGAACGACGTGTGGTTTTAGGCCCCACCGCCTACCCACCGCTCGGCGCAGCATCCACATTGTGGCTATGCCCTTTTCAACAGTCCTTTCAATATGGGGTTTCCACGTTAGCTTACTGTCTAAGACCACCCCGAGGTACTTGACCTCCTGTTTCAGTGTTAGCGGCATCTTGTACAGAGTGGGTGGTTTGAACTTATTGAGATTCCTCCTGTTTGTAAAGAGGATTAGCTCCGTTTTTGTGGGATTCACCGAGAGCCCCATCTCTTTACACCATACCTCCAGAATTTTACACGCTGACCTCATACGCTCGCAGACAATTTCCAGATGTTTACCTCTCACGAGTCATATTAGAAATATATCAAATGTGCGTTCAAAAAGTTATTGAGGAAGAACCGACTTTCTCACCCTTCTTGTAACCCACTTAGTTATTTGTTGTGTCTTGTGGTTGTGCTGTTTATAATCTTGTATATCACGTAGGTACACTGAATACAGTGTAACGTGAGGAAAAATAGAATCGTGTATGGAAGATTTTTTGAAAATTAAAAATTGAAAAAAAAATTGCTGGAAAAGGCTATGAAGCAAAATTATCAAATGATCTGAAACGAAGTAAACAATAAAATCAAAAGCAGTACAAAAAGTCCACAAGTGAAGAAATACATACCCAGAGTAAGATAATGGCATTGCCTCCAAAAAAATAACATGAAAATTAAAAAAATAATAATTAAATGAAATAACTTGAATTGAGGGAGTGATTAATAATAATCATAGAAATAATCTAAATACCTAATTTGAAAAAAGCATAATATAAACATTGGGGTAGGTATTTCATGAGTTAAGAATTAGAACCAGATTTCAATATAGTGTGTTTCATTTTGATTGGCGAAATTCCGGTATTAAATTAAAAATGGACCGATTTGAGAAATTTGTTTTTCTAGTTAATGGTACTCGAAAAGATTCATCTTTTTATAAAAAAAAATTGACATACATCATTTCCATTGCTTTCTATGGTTTATAGAAGGGCCTCAAAAAAGGTTGTACAGGATGTTCAAAAAATTAGGTCAAATATTGAAATAAAAACAATTTTTCTAATCAGGCTGTATAGATTCTAGCAGAGATTTTGAAAAAATCTCTTGTCATCTACTTAGGTATGACACGAACTGTAAACTTGATAAGTTCTGTTACTCTATAAAAAATAATGATGTTATTTTCTACTTAGTGATATTGATATGATTAGAGTCAAATATCAATGAATGAACTATTTGAAAGTTGGTACTATTGGAAGTAGGAGTACAGATTTGTATAATACATATACCTAATACGTTATGATAGTACATAAAATGTAGAATTTTTGGCTCCAATTAACTCAATAATTCCATTTGAAATAGCATTATTTTTGACCATAATTTTAAATTTGAACGCTTGGTATAAGCTAGATTAACAGAACTTATCAAATGTATAGTTCGTGTTAAACCTAGAGTAATGACAAAAGGATTTTGCAAAATATATGCTAGAATTTATACAGACTGATTGGAAAAATTGATTTTTCAATGTTTGAACAACATTTTATTACAAAATTATCGTTAAAGGGATTTTTAGACATGCCAAATCCAAAAACGCTATCCATTTTTGAATTTAAAAAATGCTAATAGCTTTTTACGTTTTTATAGACCTTCAATTAATCATAGAAATAAGCCATGGAAATGACATATTTCACCTTCGGTGCAACAAGGGCAAATCTCCTTGTTGCATCGAAGGTGCGATATGTCAATTTCCTTTACATAAAAAGGAAGAGCTTTTCGAGTTCTATAAACTAGAAAAACAAATTTTTCAAATACCAATAAATTGACGTCAATCAAAATGAAACACACTGTGGGTATCTGTAATAAAATAAAATTATGTATATACAGGGTGTCACAAATTCGGATGTATTCATGGCCTCATGGGGATCTCAGTTTACTTTAAGATATACAGAGTCGGTTAAATCATAGCAGAGTAGCGCATTCTCATGTTCGAAAATGGCATTTTATAATCAAAACCAAAATTCGTTCCCGTGTTCCCACAAAAAAGAACGCCGGTTTGTCCTCTCGGATTGGAACGTCGGTTCAACGTCACAGTTTCAACGTGGCAGGAAAGATGGAATGTACATTTATCATCTCATTCTTCACTAACTGGCCTTCTTTCTATCGAAAGTATGGAATGACGGGAAAGAATGTCAGGACAAAACGCCGGTTTGTGGGTGGCTAATAGATGACACTTAGTCATCGACAATTTTTCTTTTCTTCATTCAAGACGGCGGTACCAGAAATTAAAAATCAGACGTCTCGGCCTTGAGTGGATATCATCAACTTATTTTTAATAATTAAATACGGACCTGGATTATCTATTTTACTCTCAGTTACTTTTTGACATACTTAAGGTACTTGTTGAGGTATCGCAACTATACAAAAAAACTCATCTAAAAAATCATAGGTACTATTATAGAAAACAACCCACGCACCTCGCGCCTCTCTAACACATAGTTTTGTTAATCAATAAAAAAAATACTTTATTGTCCATCACGACAAAGCATTCCAGTATCTAAGAAACAAAAAATCGAAATGTCTCACAGAGCGTTGAAACTAGCTAAAATAAATTCAAAATTCATATTTATTCTTATGAAAAGAGTTGCACAACAAAATAAAACTTATTGTCGAAAAAAAAAATCAATATATCAATCCAATAACGATAGATAATATTTAGTTGAACCTACAACAAATAGAAATATGAAGATAAAAATAGTGAAAAAACCAAGCGAGGATGTATTTGAAAAAATAAAGTTGACGATAGCAACTGAAGAAGGAAATGTCAGGTTTTCAATTTGATACCGTCATCTTGTAGGGGAGAAAAAATGGCAACGACAAACTATAATTATTTATTTCAAAGTATCTTAGCAAAAAATCCTTGAGATAAGCTCGGGACATAATAAAAACGTTTTTTGCAATAATATGTTTTCTTATAGTAAGCAGAAACGTTCATGAATTGGTCAGACTGAGGGAACAGATTCAAAATTTTCATTGAAACAATAATGTCACTTCCGTTTTCAAAAAAAAAATCATAAGAATACACTTAATTATAATAAATAATGATGTGAAAAACAGCCATGTGTTTTGGAAAAATACAAAATATCTTTGTTGACCGGATTTTCTCACTTTACTTATTTCCACCTTGCAAGTGTAAACATATAATTATTTCTACTTTGCTATACAAAAAGACAGGGAATAGGTCAGACTCATCAATATTTGATTTATATGTTTCATATCAAAATGGTATCAACAAGGTTTTTGATGATTTGCTCTTTCATGGTAAGACTTCTTTTGATTTGAAAATGTCTAATGTTTACTCAACAGGTCCTTCTGGCCGGTTACAATGGACAAATGATGAGACGAACCGACTTGAATCCAATGAGCTCAGAACTCACAAAAGTTATTGTGAAGCAAGTTGAAACTGACAGAGTGAATGATGGTAAAATTTTGTCATCACAATTGCAATTTTACCATAAAATGAAATTTGTAGGTCGTGAAATGATGTATGATCTTGACTTGGCTAATCCAAGTATGCGCCATGGGAGGCATGGTGGCATATTCTCCGTCAGTAGAAACCCCTCTAATGAAGTTATGTCTATCCATACCATGGTGAAGGAAATTGACAATCTCGAATAGGTTAGTGATTTTTTTTTATATACTTCAGATTAAAATTATTGACTCTTTGACTAGCTTTCTTTTTTGTATTCCATTTATTTGAACAAGTGTTTATTAAAAAAATACGCTAATTAAACAATGCGAAAAAGAAATGGTGTCGCTCCCAGGACCTTCCTTCTCAGGCGACCCCATCTATTATGTATTGCCCTTAATTCCAATGTTGTTTCTACCTATACATTCACTGTATCATTTTTTTTCAGACCTGATTCTCACATCACCTCATGGTAGATTAGCAACTGGTGGAAGGTTATTTTCGGGGCAAACATGGATTGTGTAGTCATGGATTATTATAATCACCTATATCACATAATAAATTATGTTTTTGAATATTCGTGTCTCCTTTGTTTGATTGATAATTATAGTGATATTGATAGATCTCACTTCCTTTGCGCACCCATGATAATCTGGTTGTGAACTTTTCAATAGGTAACAGTATTTGAAAAGTTGAAAGTAAACTTCACAATCATAATATGTCTCCTCTTGGTGAATTTGATGAGTAGGTAAATGTTTTTCTAATATTATTCACATAGTTTAACAAATATTATTTGATAAATCGTGTAGGTACGTTTATGGAGAGACGCAATGGTAGCAGTATAGTTTGATTTTATATTAATCCTTCTATAGTTTTTGTGTCTGTGTTTTTTTTTGTAGCGTTTCAATATGTGCCTTTTCTTCAGCATCTTCTAGTTGCTTCTCTTTATCAAAATAGTGTTTGATCCTTCCAATCGTTCCCTTAGTTTTGCAGCTTTTTTTCTGCAACGATCAGAGCCAACGTTGACTTCTGTTAAACTGAATCTGGAGATCTCCAGGATGTTCAATTTACTTCCACTTATCATGTGTTATTTAGCTAGATTGGTAATGTCCTTGTCCTAGTTGGAGTTGCATATGAAAAAGATGTAACATCTGAGCTAGTTTAGCAGTAACAAATGATTTGTTATGCTACAGTAGTAGTGAACCCAAACTAAAATATTCTATCGCATGTGACGCTTTAAAATTTCAAACTAGAATCTCGTAAAATTACCACCAAATATACCTTCCTCGTTGGCTTCCTCGAACTAAGTACTGCCAGGAAATTTAGAAAATAAATAGGGCCGCCAGCTTTTCTACAGTGGAGACGGGGTAGGGTCCTAAAGGTTTATAAAAGAGCGCCACGTGGTTCAATTTTCCTATTTTTTCCAAATGCTCGAAGAGTTTTCCCAGACTTACTAACCACGAAGTGTAATATCTGGTCTAGTGTATGACGTCCATAATCCGAAGAATGGTTGGTAATTGAAAGAACTATTTATACCCGAATATTTTTCTATTAATCTTCCGTGTAAATAATTGTTACAGAAAACCAATCATGTAGAAACCCCAAAATAAATTTAAGGTTGAATTGAACAGTACCTTAACCAACCCTTAATTTATTCACCCACCTACGTTACTATATTGCCGCTATAAAACCATGATCATGTTTTCATTTACACCGGCGCGCAACTCAGTAAATAATTCACAATAAATTTGAGCAATGCCAGGCTTATATGCAGCAACCGAATAATATAGGTAGCAGTATCGAAATATACACACAAAATAATCAAAGCAAAAATAAATGTCACACATTTTGTTTTATAAAAAGGAAGATTGAAAGAGTTTGATGATTAAAATGGCCAACTAAAAGATTATTGGGCTATTATTACCCAACGTGAATAAAAATATAATTGAAGTTTGATTAATTTGATTAATGATAAATAATAAATAATAATGATTTGGTTAAACTTGCGTGTCGTAAGTAAACTTCCGTTCCACCAAACAGTCAGCTATCTCCGGAAACTCTGTCATTCAGGGTCGTAGCAATCCAAACTGTCCAGACAGGTCCACGTCCAATCCAGCCTTGGAAAAGTTCGAGGTACGTAGCCGGCTGGTATACAACAGGACGGAAGAATTCCAATGCAACGGCAAGGAAGACAGGCGAAAGCGATAAAAGGGAAGAAAATCCCGGGAAAAACCCTTTTGATGTTGGGCGGGTTTCAAGAAGTTCTAGTTGCGTGATTCCAAATTGATCCCATACAGCGATGGCGTGGTAGACTATCCAAAATCCTCAATCATCGAGCCATTGAGCCAACGAATCACAGTCAATTTACCACTGAGCCTTTATTGCACCTTTTTCCTCACTAGGAGAACCAAACTTATCCAAGTTTCAGTAATTGAGAGCAAATAAAGAGCGATGGAAATCACGACAACTAACACGTTTTTCTCCAGGATACTCTGGTTGAAAAATGGTCGAAAGGAAAATAGAAGTTCCAGAACGACAATACTTGAATCGGAGGAGAAATCAATCCATCCTTATCCATAGCATCAATACCCCGGTAAGTCCTTCTTTATCTAGGTTTTGCGAAATCAGAGAGGGGAACCCACACTTCAACATGTACCAAAATGGTCAAGAAATTCGGGCATTCTAATGGAAGAAACTCATACATAAAAACCATTCGCTGCAACGGCTCAGTGAACAAGTGGCAACATTGGCCACTCAACCCGTGTTCTACGCAAATCCGGAACCAGTCACAGGAGAAGGAATACGCTAGGTTTCTGTGACGTCATGACGTCAGCTGTCAGACGGAAATATCCAAACAGACTATTTTTTATTACCTCAAAAGCTGACTTTTCACTCGGCTAATCATATACGCACTAACGGGACACACGATATATGTAATACACCCGAAAAATATAGTCCAAAGAAGTCCAAATTAAACACAAACACTGATTTCAAACTCACACAAGACTAAACCACATGTCACAAAAGCTTGTTTGGATACCAAATTCGGCCACGACCAATCATATGGTGCCTGTGACGTTTTCAAAAACCTCGCGTATATTCGCGCAGTGTAGGTTGTCATATTTTGTCCTAACGACAGAATCCATAAAGTGGTAAAACAATTTGAAAAATCGATAAAAGCAATTAGAAGAACACTGAATGAACAAGGGGTGAGAACTGGGAGCATAGCACTGCAACTGACCCATGAATGCATGAAAAACATAATCTTTAATCATGTAAAACTTCCTAGCAACACTAACAAATTCGTCACAACGGCAACCCTGCCAGCCTCCATCAAGGTTATGATGAACCAACAGCGATTTCGAATTATGACGTTAGCCGTCCGATACGAAAATCGATACAATTGATCTGAAAATACAGATTTTTATGATTTCGCATGAAAAGGGAACAAAAAGTGCTGTGAACGTGGAAAGTGCGGAAAAAGACATTCGCTGTGCTACATCGGTGAGTTATCAATGTGATCTCATTATATCAAGACGAAATAACCTCACTTTACTGTTTACCAATTTACTGAGCTGGAAATGAGGCAAACGAATACACTTAACTTTATTGGTTCCAGAAAACCCATGATAAAGTGACGACCCAGGACTCCTCTACGTGATTTGAAGCTCTAGGATGGTTTCCAACCCAAGATTTACTACTTAAATAACCTATGAAAACAGACCATAAATAGACCTTACCAAATAAAACCATTGTATTGCATAAATTCTCGTGATGCGCATATGGACATTATTTCTTACACTACCCTTGTTAACTATTATTTAATAAACCCGATTAAAACTACTTGATTTCTTATAACCTGGCTATAATTAACTGTACAATAATCTTCATCTTTTGGCGGACGAAATCGAGACGTTACACGCACAACCCTCGAAACTAGCTGAGGTTTCCATCAATTTCCAGGTTCTGATCTATTGCAATATTATCAATAACAGCAATGATCTAGATACTAGATCTTGAAAAGATCAGACTGGTGCAACCTATTGGACATACACGAAATATGAATAGGGTTAGAGCGGATTGCCATTATGGCAGAAAAAGCAGGTGGCCCATAATAGTGATAGTGCGTGAGTAGTCCAATTATTATGCATTGTTTCAATATTGAACTTATTTTTTGCTTTTCAGCTCCAGCGACTACTGCTGCTACTTCTACAACGACATCTGCATCGGCAGGTTGACGACACGACTTGAAATTTCATTTATTAACCCTTCTAATTCTGAACTAAACTGGCGGCGGCGCCACCGCAGTCTTATATATCTCAGACCCCTTCGCCGAAAATGCAAGAAGACACGTGATCTTTCGAGAACTATCTATAAGCTTCCACCACAGCTTCTTAAATAACAATTTTTAAGCTGTGCTTCCGCTGCGTTCGCGCACCAACACGGTGGCTAAGATTTCGCGTTGAAGGGCAAATATCTGCGACAAAATGATGTCGCATCACAATACATTTGGTGCAGATATTGCCGTCCACAATGAAGAACCATAAGTAACATTTATTTTAAAAAAAGTGGTTATTGAGAAAAAGTGTTGGATCCTTAAATAAGCCGCATTAAAGGATCCAAGACTTATACTCCAATAAATTCAATCATGATTTCCATCCAATGCAGGAGAACTACAAAGACCCTTCTTGTAGTCTACATTCGGCATTCATAGTGTCCACAGTTCATTCCGAACAGTGCCAATTTGTGCTGGGATGATATCCGGCTATTACATAATTTCTTTTGAAAAAATCGGGTGAAGCCGCTGTAGCATTATCTATAGTTCGTCAGTGACCGCATCCATTGGATTATCCGCCAACGCAACTAGGAGGTTGCCTTACCCAATCCTCCAGTCATAGCTCTATCTAAAAATGGAAGATCTATAAAATACGTCGTGAAATACTCAACAAAAAGCAAAGGCGGGTAAAATCTTCCAAATCTCGGGCGCCACCCTCAGGATCTATGTCGTAGAGGGCACAGTGTAACAGAGAGCAGATATAAGTCGAAGCAAAAGCGGAGCGGGAGTTGATTAGCGTAGGAAGTTTGACGAGCAGAAATTTCATATGAAGTGGGGGGAAGGGTAAAGCGTATCGCGTGTAATCATCCATACCCAAGTGTAGTGGAAGCGTTATTCTGCTTAAGACTCCATAAAACTATATTGCGGCTGATAATATGGCCAATTGGTTCTATTGAAGATATATTAGGTGCCAAATTGCTTATTCAGCAAATTAGTCTAATAACAATACTGTTAAAACCACTTCTCAGCATTTGTATGAAGTTGCTTCTATAAGGCAGCATTTTTACTTCATAAAAGCTGTATTAAAAACCTTCTAACAACAAATTGCTTAGATTAGCTGCTGCTAGAAAAACTTCATAGTATTTTTATAAAGAAGCTGCATAGTTACATTTTATATGGCAACATTTTTACTTTATTAAAGCGATTTTGAAAGCCTTTTTACAAAATAATTAGAACGTGTTTATGAAAGATCTATAAGCCCTTTATAAAGTAAATCAAGATTTGAACCTTTGCTTTATTCTGGCTGGATAATAAAGGGTTATAAGCATCTTTGAAGTGGAATTTCTATTGCAATATATAGCTATTTGAGAGCACATAGTAGCTTGAAATACAACTAAAATATGGAATATGTATAAAGGCTTCGTACTATATAACAACAGTAGATTTTAATAATGATTCATTATCTTTAAAATTAAAGTATAATTAAATAACGTATTACCTTTACCCTCATTCCATTCATAATCATAACAGGTTTGTGTTTTTTTGGGTGTTAAGTTAGGTATAGCAAATGCCAAGCAACTTTCGATCTACGTCATTATTGCCACCAAGCACGTTGTTTGCTGGTGGCCAAATTTGGTCACCTGCAAATCAGATAATTACTCGCTTGGTGGCACTTATGACGTGAATCGAAAGTTGTTTGGCATTTGCCGTAAATGACCATTCTGCAAAAATTTCAAACGAGATGGACATTTCAAGCGGAAAATGAAATTGGCATTGGTGAACATTCTGGATGGATCAATCTCTCAACTTGCTGATATGGTCGGATCAACTCAAAATCAGGAAACGTCAAGAAATCACATATACTTATAAGGATGAACAAATAATGAGCTTTAAAATACAAATATTCCAGAAGAGCCTAACTCTCACAAGAAAGATTTTGAGATCAATATTCCTACAGACCCTAGCTAGGACAAAACTCCATAATCCCAGAAATTTTATTATTGACAATATAAGTAGTAATGGTCAGTACTAGGTGGCTGAGTGGTCCAAGGCGCCATTCGACAAAAGTCACCGGAGAGGTAGTTCGCGGTGATCGGGTTCGAGTCCCGAGGTGGGTAGAGATTATTTCTGTTCGACATTAAGTGGTACTCTCACTGGCTAACGCTACTGAGTAGACGCAGTATTATCAATTACTGACAGTCAAAAAGTTTAAATAATTAGCCTGAATTAATTGGTCCTGCTAGTTCAAAAAAATAACTAGGTGATGTTCTCCATCATCAACTTAGTTAGAACTTCAGTGGTCCTGAGGTTGGCGAAAAAGGCCTTCAAGGCCTACTCGCCGGACAGTGGTTTGCCCACTCACCATACCAATACCAATGGCATCAGGGATTGGAAACTTGTCTTGAAAAAATGTATACTCATAACTGTTAGATGGCTTGAGCACAGATGGAGGACTGTTTGGGGCCAGGCAAAGCACTTTTCTCAAACAGAAGATTGGAAACAACAACACTGTCAGAATAGCAGCTCACCATTCTGCAAAGGTCTAAGGCCCCTTGTACAACGGCCGATAAAATATCATAATAGTCCGGTTTTCATTGTTCGTGGGGTCGCTTGGGCATAGTGTTCGGAGTTGTGATTAAGACTCAAAAACTTACGAATATTCAGAAATAAAACAGCACTGTGTGGTGAAATGGGTGAATCATCTCATTCGTAACAAAGTGTGAATACCATCGACAGAATCAAAATCAATCTTTCCACCTTGGTGGAATGAAGAATCGTCCGAGCCACGATACACTCACAACGTTATGTCCTTTTGCAACCAGCGGTGACGTCACGGGCTGCCAAACCAGAGGCTACAGGTTACCAAGGTTTCTTGCTTGTGCTACCAGATCTTGCTTTAGACAGACAGCCCGAAGCATGCGACTTGGCCACACTATGGAGGACTATAACTAGGAGACGAATCGACGTACGAATATCCCTGAAAATCTGTCCCTCTGTTTGCTTAGTTCATTTGAGGGCGCTGTTGCTAGTAGCGCGTTTATTTATTCATTGTGATGGTTACGTTTATTGCTTGTCAATAATTTGTCAAGATACTTTTATCACATTTTCATCCTTTTTTTCCAAATTTCCACTTCACATTCCACATGCAATGCATTCTCTGTAAGGAAAAAATTAAGGTTGAATCGTCGCAGCATCGTGTTTCAAGCCCATGGTTTGTTCAATGATGACTGTTGTCAATGAAGGATATGACGTCACTCAGTTACTCTATCAATTAATGCAATTAAACAAAAAAATATGAAAATTCTATAAATTTCAGAATAATGTATAACAAGAAATATATTCGTAGGTACCTATTATCATCAAATAGTGAGAGTTTTGATGCAACCTAGCCAATAAAAATTGTTGCATTTTGATAGAGTATTCGTAACGTTGTTTCAATTATGTTACCTAGGTAAAATTTTTGTTTGACATGAGATCGCCAACGACTCTTCGCCATCTGGGGGTAACAATTGAAGCTGAATTACGATTTGAAACCTGGACCACTTTTATGCATCTCGATTACTCTCCTAGTTACAGTCCTCCATAGGCCACACTGCTGGCTTTGCTTCGAGTGTTGTCATGTCAACAGTCAGCTTTTTACGTCATGCGCGAAAGGAACAAAATTGTGAGGATCGGATAAAATACCGTTGTTAGTGTATCGTGTTCCGAGCCTATTTCACAGAAAACAACATTGAGGCCCACTCTTACCCATTACCACAGAAGACAAAATTATACGTACCTACTTACAGTACTAGAACAATTCGGCTCCGGAATAATCAAACATGAACTAAAATCATCAGGATTCTTTTCATTTGATGTCATTCGGTGGTACAACAAAGACAAAATAACTTTAGTACTAGTAACAGTGGTAGAACTTTTCATCATGGAAAGTGATCTTCAATCTTGAATTCATACGTATGTGATGTTCGTATTCGACTAGAAACTCAAAGAACAAAACACAGTAATACTCAATGGCACAGATGCACGGTTATCTCCTCACTTATGGATGCAACAAACTCTTCAAATAGCTGAGGAGATACATCCTCAGACAAAAACTGTCCTCTCTCTCAATCTGCTACTCGCAACCAACTTGACGCGAGTCAACAACATCATCAACATCATCAACATCATCATTCTATTCATGAAAAATCTGTAACAATTAATGGGCTCCAATCTACCACATCATCCCTCCAACTAGGAACATCAATCAGATCCCCCCATCTCCAAACAACTGGAACACTCATCATTCTCCATTAGAGTGGAAAGGGACTGTTAACTAATTTGGCCAATTCTCAGCCATTCTCCGGAGATATTTTTATAAAACCTTGCATATTTATTATTTCTTACCCAGTGTTGGTTCCTATGTCTGGACAGGATACTTCCTGCAACAGTAACAGATTTTGTTGAGATTGGCTTTTTTTCTGACTTGTTATGCTTCATCAACTGCAACACAGCTTGCTTCTACAGAGCTCCAATGAGTCAGATGTGAGATCTCTAATGGAGGCCAGGTTGTTATAGCTTCTGAGCTTCCGACATGATGAGGTTTACTCATTATTTCCAGATTATTTTTGGACAGGTACTAGGGAACTATAGAGAACCACAGTGAAATCGAAATCTGACATATAAAATTGTTATCCGTACCTACAAACTCCCTTGCCACTGACCACGGAGGTCTTTACCAGCTGTAAGAGCTTCATGCTTATGTTGTTGAAACCCTTGAAAACATAAGACCAGAGAAATGTGATGGAGTCTTTGAAATACTTGAAATTAATGAATCGAGTTATTGTTAAATGTTCTTGGCCTTGATTTTGTCTTTGTTACACGACATATCGATCAGTATTATCATTGGTCCTCATCAGGTGTGTGGCTAGGTATGACAATATATAGTATCAAATTGTATGATTAATTAGTTTCCACCAAGCCTTCCAAGATAGTTCAATATTTCTTTTATCATTCTCAAAACCAGTTAATATGAATCTGCTGAACGGCATATCAGACGAATTATTTGCTCCAATTACAATAATTTATTTAATTTCTGCATGTAAAGTATGTTGACTTTTTATATAATTGATCAATTTAGTGAGAGTGTTAGTTGTTCACACAATAAAAAAGCACACACGTGTTGACATTGAATTCATTATCAATCCGTTACCATGATAATTATGCTACCACAATATATTTCCGGAAAATCATCAGGAAATCTTTTATATTTTAATGATCAAATGCTCATCATTGCTCTGGACATTTTCATATAAAATCAGAAAATGTTACAACCATGATCAGTGGAATTTTGATCTGAAAAATGAAATACTTTGCTATTTTTGTTACAGCTGTTTTGGCTGTGATTTTGGTAAGTAACAGTTCCCGTTTCATTTGTTCTATTGTTGCATTTTTAAACGGTTTTATTGATTTTGTACAGGCGTTCTCAAATGGGGCCCCACAAGCTGCTTCAGGTTCCGATTTGGTAAAAAGAGATCTTGCCAATCATGCACCCATTGCTCATCACGTTCATACCGCTAGTTGCTTTGGAGGTGGACAGGGGGGTGGACCACCACCACCACCACCACGTAAGTACCATCTTTCAAACGTAATTCAACTACACTGAGCAGTAGAGATTTATTATAATAATCACAAGTTCATCACTCAATATTTTTGTATAGATCTAAAGAAATATTCAAATATTAACAATTTTTTTCATTAATTTGCAGCAATGAACTCTACCGGTTAAGCTTGGGATGTTCAAATACCTCCAGGCCTTTGCACTTGTAACAAAGAAAGTGACACTTGAATAAAGATTAATAAGAACAAAAAAATGTTGTTTTCTATACGATATATTCTTTATTATTTAGCCGATTTGGTAAAATGTGAGTTAAGAGAGAATAGTTTTATGTCAAACAACATTGAAGATATACAAATCCTGTACATCTATGATTGAAATTGACAGAAAAATTATCTCAAGATCCCTAGTTTTTCTTTTTGGAGAAACAGCAAAACAAGTGTCGTCTGATTTATATCAACCAATCATTCATCCAGGGCTCAGTGCCGAACTCTGTGGTCAGCAGTAATTTTATTGAATTAATACAACGATACTCTATTTTCTGGATGCATAAAAGGGTGAAGCATCTAATTTTGAGTTTTTGTTACCCGGAAAAACTGATAAAACTTGTGATCTGCTGATCTGAATGGATCACTTCGAGGAAGAATATATCCTTCCTTTCCTTGACCTTCTTCTGAGGTTCCTCCACATCGACACTCATAAATTCATATATTCCATATCAGACATTTCGTTTAAATTGTTCATTTGTTCAGGTGAAACTTCCCAGAAAAACACAAGAAAATTGAAAACACACGAACCAAAATAATCAGTATGACATCATCAGATAGTTTGGAGTCCCAAATCAATTCTACTCCCTCCAATTCTCACTCGCTCTAGACCAATGGTCCCTTGGGAGAATAGAACTTCCATACTTTTGTATCAAAATATTTCAAAAATAGGGTTATTGACGCTCTTTTTCTCCCATTATTTCAACTTTTTAAAATGCAAAAATACTCAGTTGTCGTTACCTTTGATATAAAGTCCAATAACTATCTCGAAATGATTTTCTTCAAAATATTTTTTTGTGGTGATGTTTTTTGTGCTGATATCTATCGAGGAGTTGAGCAAACTTGACTTTTTAGCGGAATAAGTCCTGTTTCATGCCGTTCATGATTGGGTACACAAACACTTAAAATTTGGAGTACCTAACAATATTCAGTCTTTGTTGTTCTTCAGATAGGATGGATATTATGATTGGAAACAAAATGGTACACTAGCTCTGCTGTTAGACCAACCCTTGGCTCCATTGACTGCAGCCTAAACGGAAATAATATATGCATACCATGGGTTCCTTGTACAACGAACCCACATGCGGGCTTGGTAATGAATGGAGGAAACAGCTTCACACACCATTTTTGAATGCCTACTGGAAATCTACTTCCATTTACTGAATGGCAAAGAAAAAGTAGAAAGACACACATCATCATATTCAGGCAATAATAAATCTTTGACTGACAAGCTGGCGAAGATGATTGACTGTTCACGCTCTTTTTCTAGTAATCTAGAATTTGAAAATAAATCAGCAATTAACTTTGTCACCTTAATGGGTCGTTGACAACATAAAATAACACATTCAAATAATTCATGTGCTTCCAGTTATATGACAATCGGAAGTATTTTATGCACTAAATTACCATTTTTGTGGTTTATGGTGCATTATAATGTTGAATAAATTTAACGCAATAATTCGATGGATTTTTGATCAAAATGAAAGCCTTTGCTATATTTATTGCGGTTGTTGTGGTGATTGTGGTAAGATTCTGTGTAATTCATAAATAATATGCACATTGCTCTAACATTCACCTCTGCATAATCTTTTGAGGGATCTATAATTTTGTTATAATTTAGATCATTTTTCTACCCTGAAAATGTTTGCTCGATACTAGACAAATTCTCACCTCACTCATAATCATCTCTATGAAGGTATTCTCCAAAGAATCCAAAGCAACTGAAGCACAAGAATCTGACAAAGATTTAGTAAAAAGGGACCTGAGAGACCATGTTTCAGTTCCTCACCCTACCAGTGCTAGCTGTGGAAGAGGACGGAGACCGCCTCCTCCACCACCTCCAGCTCGTAAGTTATAGTGTCAAATGAACTATTTCCCAGTTTCTAAATATTTTTTTTTTTCAGCAACCAATGCTACTACTGGTTAGATTATTGCGCATAATATAGTATGTAAGAAAGATTGTGAAAAATTATTGTGGGGCTTATAATCTCTCGGATGATGATCAGAAATAAAATCATTACAATGGGTTAGTTGGTTTTTTATTTCACAAAAATTAGACTATTTTCAATGAACTTTGTACTACTATGTATTTGGATTATAATTTTAGATGCTTTCTGCTTTCCATCTAAAAGTGTCGATATTTTAGATTACGTAAAGGGCTTCCCCAATTTCCAAAGTTCGAAAACCAAGATTAACAATGTCTCACATCAATATAAATTATGTTCATATAAACTGCAAATTTCCATAAAAAATTCTAAATGATTCAGTGGCGGCTTACGGGTTGAAAACTAAGTAAAGTGAGATTTTCAACGAACTACAAACAATATCGTCAACAGGATTCATTTTGAACTGTTTAAATAACAAAAACAAATCAAAGATCAAAAATCTGAACCCAACCACAAAAATAGTTTACTTATTATTTCTGATGAATTCCTCTAAGGAATTGTATTAGTTAAATCATATTAAATTTTCTTATCAAAACTGACTCGAATATTCCCGAGACTGATTAAAAAGCAGCTTTTGTCCAACCAGGTTTTCTACACCATTTTTAAAGAAAAAAGTTATTCCCTTTCCACGAATGCTCTCTAGACACTAGAGTAGACTACAAAGCAGCTTTTGTCTGATATTCTCCCTGGAATATGTTGATTCTATACTCTATTTATGCAAACCAAATTGTCCAACTGGGTTTCCAACGCCAGATAAAAGTTATTTCCAGACTCTGGAATGCTCTTTAGACTGATTAAAAAGCAGCTTTTGACTGTTTTTTTTAGGAATTTGTTCATTCTACTCTATTCATGCAAACCAGATTGTCCAACTGGGTTTCCTACATAATTTTTTAAAGAGAAATGTGGTTTGCTGTCTAAGTTGACAAAAAAAAAACTAGGTATTTTTGATTTTTTCCTGCTCTTCTATAGCTAGTATTCAAAAGTGAAGTGTTTTTGCTTTACTTTTGAAGATCAATTACTCCTGCTCATTCTTCGAAGATTTGAAGATATCTTTGGATCTTTCATTTTCATCTTCACTTTCTTCCAAATCTTTAAAAAAATTCAAAAACTCACTTATGCTTCTGGAAACTATGAAGATATTCTTGGATGTTCATATAAACAAAAAAATAAGTAAACTTTAAGATTAAACCTTACGCAGATTGCTAAGATATCATGGTACAATGAATTGAAGACAATGAAGATGTTTCTGGCTTCCGTTCTTCAACTTTGACAGATCAATCCTTTCTGCTATTTTTTCAATGAAAATTTGAAGTTTTGTCAGGAATGTGTTCTTCAACTGCTCCACATTCTTCTGAACCTTCGGCAGATTGTAATGATCATACTTCCATAAGTTGCAGAGAATGAAGACGTTTCTGTTTCTTTTCACCAGCATTTATAAGAACACAAATAGCAGCAGAATTTGTGCAATAAACAAAGTTTTCCACAATATGGAAAATAGAGGAGGAAGAGGCACAATTAAATGAAGACAGTGAACCTGTCTCCATTTCTTCTTCACCAACTCAAATAGCAAACAAACAAAATTTGTCACAATATAGAGGAATAGAGGAAGAAGACGCACAAGTTGAAGACAATGCGTTGTCATAACAAGCGACAAAGAAAACCGTATACAAAGAATCAGGTGTCTATAGTTTCCCGCCAGACTATATATTTTTTGAATGAGTTGATAACCGATGTGAGTTCATCATAATTAATGAAAAAAAAAACTCACAGATTCCAAAAAAATTCTTTTATTTACTCAAATGACATGTTTCGGGGTCAACATCTTGCACCCCATCTTCAGGTTCGTAGGTACTTGTAACCTGATATTCCCTATGTACAGCTGGCTCGTTAAAAAACTGGTATTGCTCTTAGAAATGTTTAAAAAATTGAGCAGTGTAATATTTGTTTTGACAAAACAAAAAAGTATGACGTCATATTTTTATCAGGCTGATACTTTTGAATATTTTTGTTCAAATTACTTCTCACATGAGTACAGGAACCAAAGCGAAAATATTGAATTGATCGATTGAGTGTATCAAAATTTGCAAATCTACCTGATTCAAATCAATTATTTACATACATACATCATAACATACCCAAACTTTTCACTTGAATGACATGTCACTACTGTCGTATAGTTTTGTCAAAACAAATATTACAATGCTCAATTTTTCAACATTTCTATGAGCAATACCAGTTTTTTTACGAACCAGCTGTACAGGGTGTCTATTTAAGAATGGCAAGGTGCCAGATCTCAGAAACTAAGCATCCGAGAGACTTGCGGAGAAAAATATACTGGGTAATATGGAATAGAGAAAATGCTGGAAATATATCAGAAGTTCCCAAGATCGCCACAAGATGGCGTAACGGTGCTATCAAAACACAAAATCGCTGTTTTTTCGTGATTTTCAAATACAAACAAATACAAATGAGTACCGATATGGATTCCTTGAGAGATTTCCTTCAAATTTGTTTTTTTGATTTTTTTTCCTAACATGTCAAATAAGACAGGTATCAGCTGTCAAACCTTACAACGCAAGAATCCTCATAACTTTGAAACAACCCAACCGATTGACGCGATCTTGGTCTCATATGAAAGAGCATGATCTGCACTTCAAAAAACTTTTTCGGTTTTGAATTTCTGACCTTCGCCGTCGCCGCTAGATGGCGTTAACTGAAATGGTAGCATGTTTTTGAGTTTTTTTCAAAAAAATCAAATGTAATGGTATATTTATTTTTATATATCTTAAAAGGGGATACATTTTCCTAATAAAAAAATTTAAAAAAAAAAAATTAAAAAAAAAAACAAAAAAAAATCATTAATTTTTTTGTTTTTTTTTATCGGAAAATGTATCCCCTCTTTAATTATATAAAAATAAATATATCATTACATTTGACAAAATGACACACCATTCAAAAATTGGGCATAACATGGTGGCCTGTACGTTCCTGGTTCCCCCTTCAAATCAAAATATTGACTTTACTATGGTTGATTCATGAGTCTTCATGACCTTACAATTATTATACAATCCATTTCAAAAATTAGAACTTAAATATAAAATCGATGGGTAGCCCTTTAGGGCCATGTTTCTCCGTTAAGAGGCACTTTATATATTTTTTTTATGACCAACTAGGTTTATTTTAACCTCCACTAAATACACCAGAAATTACGCCATATTATACTTACCAAACACCCTAGATATACTTTGATGCTAGATAAACAAGTAGTCTGATGTTTATTTGGTATCTAGATAATCTGATATAATAATAACAACTAACCCAAATTAAATTTCCGTTCGGTGATTCAATAAGGTCTTTATTGTGTCAACATAGACATACTACTTATATCTATGGATAATACACATTTTCCTTATGTGATCTTCTGTCTCCTCCATCAGATTCATACTCCACATTTGTCCTCACAACAACAACCTGAAAAACTAATTTATAGTAAACGCCAAACAACTTTTGATCTACGTTATCGTTGCCACCAAGCTCGTTGTTATGAAGTTTGCAGGTGGCCAAGTTTGGTCACCAGCAAATCACATAATAGCTTGCTTGGTGGCAATTATGACGTGAATATTTGTTTGGCATTTGCTGTACATAAAAGACAAGACAATAGAATCAAATAGTTATTCTGCTTTTAACTTGTACAGGGTGGTTACGCAAGAAGTAAAACCTCTTTTAATTTTGTTACTTCTCAAGTTACGAAAAATAGTGTTATAGATATCGAATCATCAAATATGTCTTCTGTTTCAGTAATCGCGTGACCGCCCTGTACTATTCAACAAAAATAATCCTTTTAATCAATGATACGTACTTCTTCTTGGGTGTTGAAGGTTCCTCTGTATTCGGTGCGTTGGCGTTCTCGTTCCTCATTGGCTGCCTGCAAAATATGGAAAGCAAGTAGAACTTGGTACTACAGAGTCTCCAACTTGTAGTTGATTGAGTAAATCTTTTTTTTTTCGAAAATATGCCCGGAACGCCGATTAGTAAATTAAATTGGGCTCTAATTGAGGTTCAGAAATTTTATACAGGGTGTCCAAATAAATTTGAGATATGATATTTTGTCATTGACGATTTTTCAAATTGCAATACTATGTTACTATTTAGAATAACTCAAGTTACACATGCGTGATTAATTTGAATTAATTCCAAGTTAGGGACTCGCCCTGTATAATCAGTGGTTAAGGTGGGTTAATTTGGGTAAGTGGGTGCATGGTGCAACAAAAAGTGCCATCTTCATTGTACAGTATGTTGCAGTTAAGATGAATACACCCATGTATTTTCGTTATTTGAAAAAGGCGTGGTTCCAAATTTTGTACAGTCATACAGACTGATGAGCGATACTTTTTATGATTACTGAAATTTGAAACTTTGAAGCCCGCCTACTACGTTTTTCGCGTCTGAGATATAATCGGACAAAGTTACTGGAAAAAGTTAGGACATGATTTTGATAAGGTTATGATTCAATCCAGGGAAAATAAAAAAATAAAAATTGGAATTTTTTCTTAAAACTCTGTATCTGTGTTTAGAATACAATAATTTAGAACAACCATTTCCTGTAACTTTTCGATATCTCTGACGCGAAGCAGAATATCAAGAATTGGCCCTCTTTGCGAAAACGCATTGTGCGGGGTTTAAACAAAACTGCAGTCAAATATCCTAAGTAGTAGAGCTCATCGTCTGTATGATTGTACAAAATTTCGAACCCCGACTCCTTCAAGTATAGAAAATAAAGGGGCGTATTCTTCTGAACTGCAATACACATATTATCAAATGGTGGGGGATGTGTACAATCAAAATACATTCAATGTTTTTTATGTTATTCTTTCTTTTAACGTTTTTTATAATCTTTATTATAACCTGATTTTTGTTGTCCACATAATATTATTGTTCTTCATCCAACTATTATGCCTTATTATCATTATCTATATATTTTATCACAAACATTTTCAGCTTTTTCCACTTAACTTTTTCATAAAATTAAATTTTTATTCCCTATCTCATTTTCCAGTTAATTTTTCATTTTGAATTAATAATTTTACTTTTGTCGAACTAATCAGCTTCCTTTATTTTAGTTGTCATTTTTGTTGTTATTTAAAGTGTCACTTTTTAAAATCTGCCGATTATTGTTTTTTTAAATCAAAATTGCTATGTTTTAGAAAATAAAGCAATTTTTCATCTGATTTGATTATTTCTAACCTCTATTTTATATTTAAACTTATAAATTCTACTCCCAAGCTCGTTAAAATTTAATTTTGTTCTATTGCCAAAATTGATTAATCTCTAATTATCGGTTTTTGCTCTGGTACATTCAACATCAAAAGTAACTAAAAATAATGTATTTTTTTTTCACATGTATCCCATTTTTGATTTTATTTTTAATCCATTCTATCAACATAACTTTTTCATCATAACTTACAATAGGAAATTAATATGCTAATATGAACTATAACTAATAATTTTTTATTGTGCGATGAAAAAGAAAATAATTTAAGGGGAGAAAATATGTAGGTATGTACTTGCCTCGAATTGTGATATAAAAAGGTTCGGTGATTCTTTTTTGTTTAAATATTAATCAAACATAAAAGTGCTCACTAAATAATGTAACTAAGAAAAAACAATTCAAGTCCAACCTTATTTTATGTATCATTTTAGATTTTTCTACTTTCTGCTGCTTAAAGAAACCTTTGTTTCATACTTTTTAATATACATTTTCCAGGATAAATTCTGTAATCGTTTCTAAAATCAGATTTAGTTTTGTATTACATACAGAGTGTATAGATAAAACTCGAATGAAATGTTTGACACTTGGCAATTTTTTTTATACTTACATAATAGACTGGATCCGGTGATAATAGTATATTATTCAATGAGCATGTAATGACAGCTATTACTCACGAGGATGAAGTTTGCGACACGAGCCGGAGGCGAGTGTTGCAATCATACGAGTGAGTAATTGTCATTACATGCGAGTAAAATACTATACTTTTTCTACGGCCTTTATACCGGGTGTCCAAAAAAATCTGCACATAATTTGAAAAGTAAGATCATGTGACAACCAAACCCGTGAGTAATGACCCGTGAGTAATGAATCATTACTCACGGGGTAAGTAATAGGTATTATTATCTATTCAAAATGCGTGAGTAATAAGCCTATTATTAAACGGTCGTAGACCCGTGAGTAATGAATCATTACTCCCGGGTAAGTAATAGGTCTTATTATCTATTCAAAATGCGTGAGTAATAAGCCTATTATTAAACGGTCGTGGAAAAAATGAATAAATAAATAATCAATAGTAATAATTCTTTGCTTACCAATATAGAAGCCATTATGTATATACTAGCGAACACAAATTTCATTATTGTAAAATCTTAGACTGTTGTGATGTAATGGCGGACTGACAATGAATATCTACTTTGTATCATTATCACTATTAATTTTCAAATAAACATTGCATGTACAAGTGCAATAGAATTTTTTTTATTATCAACTTCCTGCACTAAGCCATGTCACAAACAATTCCATAACAAGTCTGAATGGAGGAAGTACTGGAATTATATCTAAAATTCCAATAATTAGCACAGATTGTACTACAACGTCTAATCAAATCATCACACTAGAATCATAATAATTGATTGATATAAATATAACATCGAATTTGAAAAAACTATAGTGAGCTGTTCGTTCCTTTCAAAAGATGAAGTTTTTGTGGCTGATTTGTATCGTTGCAGCATTTCTGGTAAGTCATAGTAATTATTCACTTTAATTTTACCTATTTTCATCATTTGCTTGGTCTTGATAGGTAAGCTATCAAACTGCCGCCCAAATGCCGGGAATGGGTAGTGGGGCAGGAGGCGGCGGACAAGCAGGCATAGGCTTCAGTGCTGGAGCTGGAGGAGGAGCAGGAGCCGGTGCTGGTGGTTCAGGAAAGAAGAAATAAAATAGTATCATAATTTGAATTTGAATAATATACATGCTGACTCAATTGAATGAAAATAGGTTTTTGATTCACATCAAACATCAGACAGGACTTGATAAAAGAAGCAAATTTTTTTAATAACATTTTCTTGAAAATTCTAGAAGAGGAGAGATGTGGCTAAATAAAGTCCCTGTGTGAAAACTGTATTTAATACGAAAAAAAAGCTGAAATTTTATGAAAAAGTGTGAAAGTGTGAAAGTGAAAAAGGAAGAAATAAAGAAAAAGAAATTATCTTGAGAGACATGCTCCTCACGTTACAAGGAAAACCCCAACTTAAAATACACTCTGCATGCATACAGATACGCTTCTAATACTTCCAAAGTATTCGGTTGATGAAATTTGAGTTCAAAAAATGATGTTCACAGGAATGTAGGCCCATATTTTTTTCCTCTTAATCACGACATCATCTCTGTTTATTGGAGATTCATTGATTCAAAACGGACCTCCTAGATAACACGGACCTCTTGGCTCGTCTCGTAGGTTGAAGATTATGCGCGGTCATGCACATATGTAGCAACAGTTTACAATGACTTTTTGCCTGTGTGGCCAGATTGCTGTCCTGATTACAATTTCAATAAACATTTCTGGGACTGACATCAAAGATCCATTAAAGACGCTTATCAGCTGAAATTCTTCAGGAAATATTTGTCTAACTGAATAGAGTCATCGGCATTCTTGATGAAACAATCTTGGCGGTTTGGTCAGCCTCAGTGTTCTTCTTCATGTCTGGGGTGGCTATAATAGCCTAAAGTTCGGTTAGCATCTTCTTTATTACTGGCAAATCGCTTGACCTTGTCAAATATAGTGGTCACTTCTCTATAATTTCGAAACATGATCAAAAATACAATATACGGTGTCTTCTACTAGAAAATTTTATCCCAGAACATATTTAACTCACTTTGTCCTCTTTTCCGCAGCTTCGTCCTTCATCTTTCTCTGAACTCCGACAATTCTTTATAATTAGCTTTCTCACTACCAATAAAAGCCCGCTTCATTTTTCTATCCGCCGTACCACTTCTTCTTTAAAACTAGTCTTCTTCATCAGATTCATCAGGGTTTTTTCTCTCTGTCGTTATTCAGTTGCTCCTGTTTTATTTGTCATTCTGATCCTACCAAATTACCAAGTTCAGCTTTCTTGGAAAAAGCGCTTTTTATAGCCCTTGTTTTTGAAAAGTCATCAACCATCACCTCATTTTCTCCCTTCATTCAGCCGTGTCTCCAGTTTTACAACACCGACCTACATCGATCTGGCATTGGCGAAAGGTATCCTCAATCTACCAGACTTACGTGTTCTCAATGCGCTCTCCTCTGATCACTTACAGATCTCAATTGATTGGAGAGTTGATATTATACAGAGGAGCTGAAGTGGGACCGTCTACTCACATTTACAAAAAACGCAAACTGAAAACACTTCAGAGAAATAATGAATGAGAGAGTCCAGATCATCAATAACATCCAGTCACAAGACGATCTGGAACAAGAAGTCGAACGTTTCTCTAAGATACTATAGTATGCACTAGAGAAGATTAGCCGAAAGGTTAATCTTAAGAGTGGGTGTTCTTGAGTACACTGAGGACAGGTGAAGAGATTCTGGAGCCGATGAAGCTCAAAAAACGGAAAAGAAGAGAGTGTCAGTGTTCTGGGTCGCGGAAAAAGCGTGCAGTTCTTAAACTTAAGACGCAGAATTCGAAGGACGACCTCCGAATTTCGCTGGAGTGCAACACTTGCTGGGTTGTCCACACAGTATAACTGATAACTCTCTCTGGATAATCAGCAAAAGGCTCAGAAACAAACTCAATACAATCCCATCACTGGAAGGTGTTGTCCAGACGCCTGGAGAAATTCTTGGGACGTTGGCTGATCATCTCTGCGAAGAAACCAGACGTCAAGTCTTTCCAGAGCGAAGTAACGAAGTCAGTTATTTTGTTATCTCCTTTAGTGGTAACCAGGATAATAAGGACACTAAACAGTAACAAAGCGCCGGGAAAGGAACAACATAGCTAATATGCACATGGAAAACAGCTGTAATCGTACCAATTCAGAAACCGGAAAAGGATCTATCCAAACCGGACTCCTATCGTCCAATTGCATTATTGAAAAGCTAATCCAAAGTTGCTGAACGCGAAGTACTCCAGTCATTCCATAAACTCCACTTGCTCAATGAAATCCCACCCTTTCAATTTCGTTACCAAAAGGTAATTGACACCTCTCATGCACTAGACAAAGTTGTGCAAGAATCCTTGAATGTGTTCAATAAGAAACATAGCATCGTCATGTTAACCCTGAACATCGCTCAGGCCTTCGACACGGTCTGGCATGACGGTCTACTGTGGAAACTGTACCACATCCACAAATTCGCCCTTTTCCTATAGTCAGACTTATTTTCCCAGGGTACACTACTATCACCAGTATTGTTCAACTTGTTCACGGCCGACATGTCTACTGACGAGCTGAATGCGCTCGGTCATCTGGTAATGACGTAATAGTCTATTTACGATCATTCTACGCACAAGCCGCCAGACAGCGCATCAATTAATACTGTTCAAATACATTGGTTCCATGGTGCCATAGATGGAAACTAAAAATCAACAAAAAGTGTGAATGCTTAATGTCAAGTTGTGAATTCACGAATAATCAGATAATTGAGACGATCAAAATCGATAACGAACCTGCTATTACTATAGTTAAAAAGAACTTAAGTACTTGGGTGTTGTTATCGAAGCGCGACTCTCAATTTTTCAAAATACATCGCACATCTTCCAGAAGTCTTCCTGGCCAGACAGCGTTTATATTCTATTTTGTGTCCGCGGTTTGAAGCTCAATTTATATAGGTCAGTTATACGAATGATCTATGGCTGTCCTATGGTGTAGCATGTCTGACTCACAATTTGCACGCATTCAAGGTCGCAAAATTTCAAATCACGCGCTGCTCTCAACTTGCCAAGATTGACCCCAATCGCCGAATCACATGACATCGCGTTGATTTCAAGAGTGCAAGATCACGTTGAACAAATTTCTGATCGATTTTATCGTTTCAGTACAGGGAATTCACTCATTGCTCAACATATCACTAATAACAGATACTCGAATAATTTCACACATAAACCCATTTACGGTAGACTTGCAATCTACCATAAAAATAGGGAAAATGTTGATGACATTGATTGAATTGTGAATCTAAGAGACCCTCCATTTTATTAACGCGGTGTTGTTGATGGATTGGTGACCGCATACCTAATAAGGCGAGTCGTCATTTCATTGATAGCACCGCAGAAGAAAAATGATTATTTCTTATTTTTGCAATTCAACTTTGATTCTTAGGACAACGTTTCGGTCCTAGAAAATCGTATCATTCTAGTCATGAATATTTCAAGCGAGGTTTTTGGATGTGTTCTTCCTCGTCACGTGACTAAGATATGCAGCTCTTAAGCTTCAGGTCACTTCGCGTGACCATTCCCCTGTTAGCCATATTGTGCCTGAAAATATCATTGATATAGGAGACGCACAACGTACCGTTAAATGAGGTTACTTGGGACAACTTTCACTTCCAAGGTTCGATATCTTTGATAAAAATAACCCAATCGATTCAAATCAGCCTTCAGTTTTGATTCTAGTTGTTAACTAATAATAGGAATATCTATAGAGTCAGAAAACATAATATAAAGAATAAGAAATGAGAAAAAGATGCTGTCCCAAGTTACCCAGCAAAATGGGGTAATATAGGACATACCCAAATATCAGGTATAAACTCTGAGTAGGAAGCATTATTCATGGGACATTCGAAAACAAAGGAAAAGGTTCCGATTGTATTAGAAGCGAAAACTTTGTTCAAATTAAAAAAAAAAACATGTTTCAAATCAAATACATCGCGTTTATTCTGTTCAAACTTATAAAAAACCTGCAAATAGACTTTAACATGAGAAAAGCTCTAACATTCTAAATAAACATTATAAAACTTGAAAAACATAAAAAATATATTATTTGTCAAGGAAAAACGTGAAAGTAGTTAGAACCTACTGAAAATAAGACTAAATAATACTTTCCTCTAATGATTTTATTGGAAATCATGACATCTATAATATTAATTTTATTTATTTCTAGAAGATTATTCAGAGTATGACTTGTCCCATGACCCCACCCTAGAAGTTTTTAAAAACTATTGTTCAGCAAAATCTATGAAAAAGTTAAAATGCAAAAATACGTACAGAAATACTTTCGGACATACTCATGCTATCAATATTTAGACTAAATTCCAATACATTTCAAAAAACAACTTCTAGCCAAACAAAGTTCTCCGTTGTTAAACGGAAAGGTTGGTACAGAACCGTAATAAATGTCTAGAGCTGCATCCATGCGAGTAGTGCCCTCCGGTTTCGTCCCGTAATTGGACTCATCAGTAAGGCAGCTGGCACCACTCACACTTTTTTTTTTTTTTTTGGTAAGGTGGGGAAATGCTTTTTACGCACAACGGGTGTGTGGGACTCGCAACCCTATCCGGAGGATTGGCCATACCCACTAAAACCCCACCATTCTACGGAACCAAGTCCTTATGTCCGCGGAAAGGTTACGGGCTTTTACAGCCTATTTAACCTTTATCTTTACTCACTGACCCCTTGATTTGCCTATTTGGCAGCGCCTTTCTTGGCTCATGTTATTGCTAGTTTGTGTTGTCGTTTCAAATAGTTTATGATGTACACTGATGAAGATCATCTTCTGGATGAGCGGCACCTTCCAAGAGATGAACACAGCTACTGCTACCTGCCACCTGTAAACACAGCTTCCTGCGGCAAACACAGTTTAGGAACGATTCATTACCTGTATGTTTCTTTTTTGTTTTTCTTTATTTTATTATTATTATTATTTTTTTTTTTTTTAGTCATGGTGGATTAAGAATAGGTTTTTAGGCCTCGAGTGTTTCAGTAAGGTGTTCCTATCATAGTTGCTTAAGTCCTTGATTTCTTTGTCTTCATGAAACTCCAGTTTCTGGTAGAACTTGGCCGCCTTGTTTTTCATAAAATCCTTGATGTTTATCCAGTTCAAGTCCCTATGGATATCTACAGTCCTAATAAACCATTGGGCCTTAGACGCTTTTCTCAGTATTCTGTTTTCGCATGAGACAATTTTTTTCAGATTACTTTGCTTCGTGTTTCCCCACGCGCTGGATTCATATGTCAGTTGGGATCTGATGACTGACTTGATCAATAGTTTTTTTGACTTTATTGTGGCTTTACTTCTATGTCCCAGTATTGGGTAGAGTAATTGTGAAGTTTTATTGGCCTTTTTCACGGATAACTGGATGTGTTTTCTCCATGTTAGTTTTGTGTCCATTTGTAGTCCAAGGTATTTGATGACTTTTTGCCATTCAAGTCTGTTATTGTTTAAGGTAATAACTTCTTTAGGGATCAATTTCCTCCTCTGAAAGAGTATGGCTTGTGATTTATTTGAATTAATGCGAATTTTATTGTCAATACACCAAGTTTCCAATTCCCTAGCATGGTTTTGTATTCTTCTTGTCACTAGGTTAACGTCACGGCTTTGAGACAAAATCGCTGTATCGTCAGCGAAGAGGGCTGTCTTAACAAGTGTAGTTTCGGGAATATCGCTGATGAATATTGAGTACAGAGTTGGTCCGAGGACTGAACCCTGTGGTACACCTGACATTATCTTCTTTGTGGTGGAGTTAGTGTCCTTGATGCGAACATGAAAACTTCTTTCTTTCAAATAGCTTCTTATTAGTTTGATGGTTTTGATATGGAAGCCCATCTTGACCATTTTGACAATTAATCCATCGTGCCAAAGTTTGTCAAATGCTCTCTCTATATCAATAAAGAGTGCACCAGTAACATCCTTGTGATTGAAGCCATCGATGATGAATTCGGAAATAAGATAGGCTTGATGTTCGGCCGATCTACTGGCTCTGAAACCGTATTGAAAGTCTGGAATAATTTTGTTGTTGTCGGTAAAGTCGATTAGCCTTTTTTTAATAACCTTTTCAACTACTTTGCTGGTGGCACTTAGTAGAGCAATTGGTCTGTAGTTGATTGGCATCTTTTTTGATTTTCCTGGCTCAAGCATGATGATTTCGGATTCTTTCCATAGAGAAGGGAAGTAGTCATATTTCATAACGGCGTTTGCGATGTTGGTCAACGCCACTTTTCCCCTGGGAGGTAGTTCTTTGAGCATTTTATTGTTTATTTTGTCTGAGCCTGGTGATTTTCTTGTTTTAGGATGTTTTATTATGCTTTTAATTTCGTCCACAGTGACAAAGTCTTTGATGCATGGATCCGTGGTGATAGTGTCCACTTCCGCTGCCCCATTTGTTATGTTGATGACATGTTCTCCGTTTTCGTCCTCATGGATGTTATTTTGGAACACTTCTTCCAATGTTGACGCGAATGCTTCCGCCTTTTCAGCGTTGGAGTAGGCGGTTCCATTTGGTCCTTGAAGGGGAGGGATATTGTTGACAGGACGTCTCAGACATTTCTGAAGCTTCCAGAGTTGGACGTGGTTGTTTTCATCTAGACGCTCCATCTTTTCTACCCATTGGGCCTGCTTGAAGCGAAGAATCATTTTTTTCATTTGAGCTGTATGATGGTTTAGCTCTCTTCTTGAACTTGGATCCTTATTGGTTGCATAACGCCGCCTGAGCTTCCTGTTATTTTTTATAACGTCTTGGATGTTTTGAGGCAGGCTATTAATTCCTCCAATAGTAATGGGTATTTTTGTGGTGTTATCATCGTAGGCCTTCTGAATAACTGAATTAAATTGCTTTGCAGCATTCTCAATATCTTGGTGGTTCCTAATTTTGGGCAAGGGAAAGGTGAGTTTTAAATTCTTTTTAAATTGGGTCCAGTTAGTACGGTTTTTTGTCATGATTTGTTTTGAATGGAAATTTGCCAGATTTAATGCTATGGGATTGTGGTCAGAAGTACCAAAATCCAAAGTATGCACATCCATTATTCCTTCGATATTTTTATAGATTGCAAAGTCTAGGATTTGTGGAAGACCCCTTCCTGATGGGAGAAAAGTTGGGTGGTCAGGATACAACAAACCAACATTGAGCTTATGGATTACGTTATTCAGTTTATCACCATTCCTGTCGTCATATGTGCAATTCCAGTTCTTCGATTTTGCATTAAAATCGCCTATTACGATGGTTTGGACGTTGGATGTAAAGAAAGGTTTAAAGTCAATTATTTCAATATTATTCCTGTATACTCTATAAATGTTGGTTATTTTTGATTTCTTGTTTTTGATCTGGATAATAATGGATAAGTTATGAACGTCAGTGTCTTCTTCCGAGCCAATTAGGTGATGGGAAACGTCCCTCCTAACAAGAGTAGCAAGTCCATAAGTTAAGTTGGTGTGGTCATTTCTATAGATACAATAATTAGGGAATGATATATTAGTATTAGCCGTTAGTTTGGTTTCCTGCATAACCAAAACCAACGGCTTGTATTCCTCAAGTAAAATGTTGATATCATTTCTTCTAGCCCTGATTCCTCTGACATTCCATGACATGATATTATTCTTTAGGTCCATTGAAGAATTGGGTACACACTTGCAGGATGATAGGGGTGATTTTCTTAATAAAGTCATCATCCATTTGATGAACATCTTTGCTGACTTTGCTGACACTTGAAACAAAATTTCTGTAATTTTTCTGGGTATTTTGAATGTTGGGTTTGAGATAAGTCTTGCCTGTATTAGTGGGGTTCATTGGTTTTTTGATTATACGTTTGTAGACCATACAGCCTCTATAGCTGGCTGGATGCCCCTTTTCGCCGCAATTTGCGCAAACAGCCTTATTCTCGTCTTCCTTATTTTTTGGTTTAACAATATCACATTCCTGGGAACCATGAAGTTGTCCACATTTCACACAGCGCTCAGGCATACTACATGTTCTTTGAGTATGGCCAAAGCGTTGGCATCTAAAACATTGACTTGGTCCTTCTGGTTTTCTTTTTGGCACGATTTTAATGATTAGGTTGTCCATTTTTTCAATTTTGAATATTTTGGGGTCAATGGTTTTAATTTGGAATAGTGGAAGTGGCCTACCATCTTTGCGTGAAGTCATTCTTGCAATTTCTATTTCGTCGTCATTTATACCTTGCTCGAATAATTCCGCTTTAATTTCTGCGATGTTGGATGCAGAACTAAGACCGCTTAAGACAGCATAAATCTTTTTATTTTCTGCTAACAGATGAGTAAAATAGTTTTTATTATTGTTAGTAAACAATGTAGTCAAACGCCTATGGTCATTTATCTCTTTTGGAAATAATTTAATTTCATTTCCGAAAATTTTTGCTTTTTCGATTGAGATTTTTTCAGCTTCCAAAAGATTTTTAATTTCTTTCCAATTATCAGAACCGGTGACCGTTACCGGAGGAACTTTGGAAAGTTTTTCAGCATACGAGACAGACGGTTCATCAGTATCCATGTCATTATTTACAATATTATTTACATTATTAACATCATTTACGTCATTAGCATTATTTGCAATATTTACAGATTTAACAGTGGGTCTCTTTCTTTTGCTATTCACTGGAGGAAAATCACTCACCTGATTTTCATCAATAGGCTGAGAATTTTTGTCCGCAATGAGTTGTTCCACAGTTTTCTGGAGGTCCGCAAGCATACTCCTTAGTTCGGCGTTTTCCTTAGTGAGTCTCTCAATAGCCTCGTTACCACTTTCAACACTTTCTTTGAGTTTTCGAATTATATTGTCTTTTCGCGCAATATCCGAATCGTTACTCTTAACAACACGCTCCATTTTAACCGATGCGTCACTACACTGAGCGTCCGCCGATTTTTTAAAGTTCACCATTAGTGACTTAGAAAAACACTTTTAAGCACAACCGATAGGCACAGTTTTGTATTACCGAAGCAAAACATCGCACGACGTGCATCCATCCACTTCAAGAGCGCGTCGAAGACTTGTCACGATGATAATGAACGACAGAAAAAGAGGGACCACTCACACTGATGCAACTCTAGACACTACCCTAATCTGGGTAAATGTGCAGTGGTTGTTTTTAGACAACCACTGCCATCTATTGGTTCGCAAGTCTGCGAACGCAAATAGATGTGGAGTATGTTCGAGCTGTACCTCTCGATCATGGAATAAAGAGACATTGTTTTACGGTTATCCGATGTTAAACGGAAAGGTTGGTACAGAACCGTAATGTCTCTTCAAAGTTTTCCGTGTTACATTTTCAAATAAAAAAATCATGTTATATGAAAATAGTATAAATTACTTACCTTTTTTTTTTTTTTTTTTAGTTCAGGGGTTTCGGCCCCAAGGAGAGGAATCTGAAACCAGACAGAGTAGTGTGGGGTTCGACCCACTAAACCTCTCCTCCGCATCAGGACGTCAGGGATAATCCCTTTAGTGTCCCAGTCTCTCACTTACTTTGACCTCTTTGGTACCGGGTTACCTTCCGGAAGGCATCTAGAAATACAGGTGGGAATGCCAAAAACCCGATTCCTACCTGCGAAGTCTGATCTCTAAAGGCTACGAAAATAAAAGAAAAAGAAATAAAAATACGAACAAACTGGAGCCTCTTCCAGTAGTGAATCAAGTGCGAGACGGAGTTTGTCCTAACTTACATACTAGACATACTAAACCTCTTCTCCGCATTAGGACGTCAGGGATGATCCCTTTAGTGTCCAATTCTCTCACTTAATTTGACCTCTTTGGTACCGGGTTACCTTCCGGAAGGCATCTAGAAATACAGGTAGGAATGCCAAAAACCCGATTTCTACCTGCAAAGTCTGATCTCTAAAGGCTACGAAAATAAAAGAAAAAGAAATAAAAATACGAACAAACTGGAGGCTCTTCCAGTAGTGAATCGAGTGCGAGACGGAGTTTGTCCTAACTTACATACTAGACATACTAAACCTCTCCTCCGCATTAGGACGTCAGGGATGATCCCTTTAGTGTCCCAGTCTCTTACTTAATTTGACCTCTTTGGTACCGGGTTACCTTCCGAGCCTCCCCCCGTATCTCTGCCTTGACGTAGTCAGGGTCACCTTCCCTGACGGGCGGGGAGGCTTGTGCACCTCAGCGATCCTAAGAGCTATACCGGCGGTAGTGCAAGCTACTGGCAGGGTCACCCATGCCGGAAAGGTCAAAGGTTAGAGGTCAGAGAAAAGGTGATACAAAGGCTAACCCAAACTAACCCAAACTAACCCCACGGTTTTATGCGACCCGTGCCAAAGGGGTGGATGGCATCTGAGCCATAATCAGATGTTGCGAACGGAGCCTTTGGGACACCGGACGACCTCCCAAAGTATTAAATCGCCTGGCGGCCAAGGGTGGGTACTCCTTGCGTCCGTGGTCCCTTTATTTTGACCCGTACTCGTGGGAACAAAATGAATGAACTCAACAAAAACACCTCGATGGAGGTAGAGGAAGGAACCCCAGTGGTACCTTCTGATACCCCATCATCTCCTGCGGAAGGAACTTCGACTGGACCTTCTGTCTCCGACACGCATACTCGACCTACTGAAGGAGCTCTCAGAGATGCTTCGGTAGACCCAATCAACCCTTCCCTGGAGGAACGTGCTACACGGACCTCTGCGGAACCGGGGGAGAGGAAGAAGAAGCCCAACATCTGCGGGGCAGAGAGGAAGAGAAGGAGGAAGGCCAGACGCGAGCAGGAACAGCTGTCAGCTGGACCTGCCTCTGGCCTTTCTCCTCTCAAAAGAGGTGAGTTGGGGGTAACAGGGGCTGCGACCCCCAAAAGGCTCAGAGAGAAGGGCTCTACACCTGTTGAAGCGAAACGCCCAGAGAAGCGCCTCAGGACGACTGGTTTGTCAGGGGACGCTTCTTACGCGGACGCTGCAATGGATAGAGCCCTTCAAATAGTGATAAGCAGGGAGGACTCCAGAGACATCTCCAACACAGAGTTACTGGAGTTCTCCGATGCGATTTTGGAGACGATAATGTCGACACCGGCGGGCAGCGGCACACCGACGCCGCGATTCATGTCGTCCAGATTGTGGCGGGGGCAGGTGCTGGTGACAGCTGCAGACCAGCCATCGAGGGAGTGGCTCCTCAGGGCCTTACCTAGCGTGAGACCCTGGGGTGGAGTGTCCCTCCTGGCATCTGACCCTGCCGCCTTCAGGCTGACCCGTGGGGTCCTGTGGCTTCCGGGTGTTAGACACCCAACGGACCAGGCTGCTCTCAGCTACCTGGAACAGTCTAACCCCGGTCTGTCCTCATCCAAATGGAGGGTGTGGGATAGGACGGAAGAGCCCCGGGGCCTACGGCTGATCGTTGGCGTCGATCGTGAGTCGTTAAGACTGCTCACGGGACTGGGCAACCGTCCATTCTATGGCTTGGGGAGAGCTATCTTTTCCACCAGCACTGCGCCCAAAGCTAAACCCAAGCCGAAAGTCCAGGTGGCTCTGACGGAACAGGGGGTCAAGGAAGGGGAGGAGGAGCAACCACCCACCCCGACCCCAGAGGATAAAGAAAAGGGCGACAGTTCCTGACTGTCCCCAATCACAGCCAACGAGGATACACCATCTTCCTCAGGTGAGTCTCATGTCAGTCTTAGTATTACTAACCTTAGTTTCTAGGAACTTAAGACTAACCTACAACAGTATAAATTGTCATTCAAATGGCTTTAAAACTTATACAGATTAACCTGCAACATGGGAAAGCCTCAACAGCTGTCCTATGTAACACGATAAACAAACTAGGTACACACATAGCCCTCATTCAGGAACCCTGGCTTAACCAGGGTAAGATTAGGGGACTGGGACTGGTAGGAGGCTCACTGTTTCATAGCCCCTCCAGCAAAAACCCAAGGTCGTGTATTGTAACAAGAGAAGTTAACAGTTTTCTATTGTCAGGACTCTCAACCAGAGATCTGACTGTCATCAAGATAATCACTAAGGACAATGGGATCCTCATTGTTGCATCGGCCTACCTCCCATATGAGAGGGAAAGCCCTACAACCGAAGTGATTGATCTTGTGAATTTCTGCAAAGAAAGGAATCTTCCTCTCCTTATTGGATGTGACTCAAACGCTCATCATTTATATGGGGTAGTAGAGATATTAACCCACGAGGTAGAGATCTAGCCGAATACCTCAGCTCCACGGACCTCCATATCCTAAACAGGGGTGCTGCTCCTACATTCTCCAATGTTAGGAGTAAGTCAATCATAGATTTAACGTTATGCTCAACGAGTCTATATAGCAAGGTAAAAGAGTGGAGGGTGGCTGGTGAAGTCACACTCTGACCACCGGCACATCATGTTCACACTCGAACAAGAGTGCTCAATAGCACAGCCTAAGGTAAGAAATAGGAAACTCACTAACTGGGATCTCTTTAGAAAGGAAATAGAAAGAGGTGTCGACAACATTCTTACCAAAATAAGAATAGAAGAGGACATTGAGCTGGCTGCGAATCAGCTCCAAGAATGCCTCACTAATTCATTTGAGACAGCATGCCCCTTAAGGGAAAAGCCAAACAACTCCAAGACGGTCTGGTGGAATAAGCAAACGGAGACTTACCGTCGCAAAGTTCGCAGGCTCCTCAGTAGAGCTAAAGAACTGCGTACTCCGGCCAGCTGGGATGACTATGAGACAGCCCAAAGAAACTGCAAGAAGGTCATAAGATCAGCTCAGAGACATAGCTGGCAAAGCTTTTGCGAAGAGCTGAACGACCTTCCGTCTACGCTCCGCCTATGCAAGATCTTAGCAAAGGACCCTGGAGCCAAAATAGGATGCCTAGTTAAAGCGGATGGAAAATTAACCTTGTTCGAGGAGGAGACGCTTAACAGGCTACTGGAAGTGTCTATCAAGCTTTTTACTCAAGACACTAGAAAGACTTGTTGATAGATACATCAAGGAAACACATCTGTTATCCATGCCACTGCATAACAATCAATATGCCTATCGACAAGGTCTATCGACGGACACGGCGCTACATCACCTTATCACCAAGGTAGAGGGAGCGCTAGACGGAAATAGATCAGCATTGGGTGCTTTTGTGGACATCGAAGGCGCATTTGACAATACCTCCTTTGAATCGATCTGTCGAGCATTAGAAGCAAGGGGCTCAGAAAGAACACTGACCCAGTGGATATCAAATATGCTATCACAAAGGATGATATTTGCCGAATTAAACGGACAAAATGTCAGAACTATGGCTGCCAGAGGCTGTCCCCAGGGTGGAGTCCTATCCCCTCTCCTTTGGAGTCTTGTGGTGGACAGACTGCTGAAGCAGCTGAACGATTCGGGATTGTATACACAGGCCTATGCTGATGATCTGGTGATCCTAACGACGAGTAGCCACATTCAGGAGCTGAGAGCACCCACAATGCGAGCCCTGAGAATTATAGAACAGTGGTGCTCCCTCGAAGGACTTAGGATCAACCCCGAAAAGATCGAAATCCTGTTATTCACCAGGAAATACAAATCAGGACTCAAACCGGAGATATCCATCTCAGGAAGAAACCTGGAATACAGGAAAACGGTCAAATACCTAGGAGTTACTCTTGACCAGAAACTGTCCTGGAAAGATCACATCGAAGAACGCTCTAGGAAAGCCATATGCTCTCTATGGGCATGCAAAAGAGCTATAGGGACAACATGGGGACTGAAACCCAGAATAGTTTACTGGATCTATTCTATGGTTATCAGACCTCTGATCACCTACGGAGCCATAGTATGGTGGCCCGCAACTAAGAAAGCATATATCCAAAGGCAACTGGAAGAGGTTCAAAGGATGGGATGCATCAGTATAACAAGCGCAGTACGGACCACACCAACGAGAGCGTTGGAGGTAATCCTGGAGCTACCCCCACTGCAATTGTTTGTAGAGAGTGTTGCACTCAGAACAGCATACCGTCTTTACTGTCTGGAACATCTGAAGCGGAGGAACAAGGGACACTCGGTCATCATGAGTGAACCCCAGATAAAAGATGGAGTGCTGCTAATGCACTCCGACTACATGACTCCAATATTCTATGCTGGTAGCTCGCCTGAGCTGATTATTCCTAGACCAGAGGATTGGACGGATCAGAACAGACCAGTTCAAACACGAGAAGGGTCGTGGTGGTTTACTGATAGCTCCAAACATCAGAGAGGCACAGGAGCAGGATTCTGCAAGAGCGGGAGGGACAATAAAATGACCTTCTCGCTCGGGATTCACGCTTCGATCCTACAGGCCGAAATCTTCGCCATAACACAATGTGCATATACCATTCTTGAGAGCGGCACAAATCACAGAACTTTCAACATTTGTTCAGATAGCACTTCAGCATTAAAGGCTGTTGTGAGAAAGGCAGTAGACTCTAAAGCAGTCCTAGAATGCAAAGAGGCTCTGCATAAGATAATTCAAAATAACAACAAGGTGAGGCTAATTTGGGTCCCGGGCCATAGCGGTATAAAGGGAAACATTGAAACTGACAGACTTGCCAAAAGTGGTTCATCGCACAGGCCGATAGGACCCAAACCAATGATTGGCATCTCTAAAGCAATAGGAATGGGCGAGGCGAAGAAACTTCTACTCGAAAAGGCCACTCTATGCTGGAATAATGCCCCTGGTATGCTACATGCCAAGGCAATGATAACAGGACCTGATACGGGCAGAACCAAAGAGCTCCTAAATATGAGCAGAAAAGACCTCCGCACAATGATTGGTCTATTAACTGGTCACATGAACCTGAAGGGTCACCTCCATAGGATCGGGATCGAGGAAGATTCAGACTGTAGGTGGTGCCTTGAAGACGTAGAGACCGTAGCCCACATCCTGACGGAATGTCCGGCTCTTCGTAGCATTAGGATGGAACACTTCGGAGCTGAACCCACAACACTCCAGGAATTGGAAGGGATCTATTTGAGGGACCTGCTGAGCTTCGCGAAAGCGTCGTGCCTTCAATAATCTCACTTCTATCTATTGTGGGTTGCAACGGGCCCAGGAGGCCTAAGCAGGTTTTGGCGTGAGCCACCCACTGAAACATCTACATCTACATCTACCTTCCGGAAGGCATCTAGAAATACAGGTAGGAATGCCAAAAACCCGATTTCTACCTGCGCTGTCTGATCTCTAAAGGCTACGAAAATAAAAGAAAATGAAATAGAAATACGAACAAACTGGAGCCTCTTCCAGTAGTGAATCGCGTGCGAGACGGATTTTGCCCTAACCTACATACTAGCGCTTGGTGCGTTTTGTCGCTTAGTTTCGAACGACCTAGCTTGGTACATCTCCCAGGTTTTTTGTAGAGCGAAACCTACAACTGGTTTCTTGGTCTTATACGAACCTGTGTACAGAGATCTGCTGGATCGTAATCCACCAGAGCTCTGAGCATAGGATCGTCATGGGTTGCGGCCAGATCGAAAGTTTTCCCGGCCTTGACTCTCATGAATTGGCGAACGGTTTGCCACTCTAAGGCTTGTCTGATCTCGGAAGTTCGGACAAACCATGGGTAACCCCATGAGGCTGATCCGTAAGTAAGGATCGGCCTCGAGACGGCTTTGATCAATAGGATCTTCGCTTTGACTGATAAAACGCTCTCACTGTTCATGAGGCACTATAATGAACCCATAGCGGCACGTCCCTTTCGGACGTTTTCAGAGATCTGTTTGTGCCAAGTCATCCCTTTGTCAATCATGACGCCAAGATACATGACCGCGTCACTCCAGGGAATATCCACCTCATTGAGGATGAGGGGGTCTGGAGTGTCTTCGTGACTGCGATCAGAATAGCCTGTGTTTTCCCCGGATTAATCCGGATCTTCCACTTATCGGTCCAATCGACTAGGTTGTCAAGCCCGCAAGCCTTATAAAACTCAATGCCGCGTGGAGATTACGCTTTACAGAATCTTTGCGACGGCTGCGTGCGGAAGCGCTGTATCGTCCGCATAGATTGCGACGACTGTACTGAAGGTTTTGGGAATGTCGCTTGTGAAATTACTTACCGTTTGAGTTATTTTGATGAAATCTGAAAAATGTCTTCTAGCAAACTGTAACTACATTTTTTTATGCAATAACGACTATTTCGTAGGACGTAAAAAACACCTATGTCAATAATTGCCACCATTGTCAAGATATCCCAAGTAACCCCTGTGTCCCAAGTAACCCCATTTGACGGTACCCTGTTTGTGGGAAATTCTAGGGTTAGAATGTAACTATGTATTGAATAAAGGTGTTGAATGAGAGATATATAGCGAAGATACTTTGACTTCTTGAGCTGTTCTGGTTTCTAATAAGTGTCGCTCCTATAATTCGTTTCAGAAGTAATGTTTCGTTCTTCTCAAGAATCATTACAATCTCCAAATATTTCTCCTTTCCTTGATACTTGATTGAAGATGAAATGATAATATTGCAAACTCTCAGGAGAAATTATTTCGGATTCATCTGATTTCCAGACTGATTTCATGGTGCAGGTTAGAGTGAATGTAGTTAGTTGAAATTCAATTAAATATTCATTTTCTTATCATCGGGAGGATCAGAACATGAGCTCCATAATATAGCCATAATTAATAAACCGGGAAAATCTGCATTCCTATCTACCCGTTTACCACCAATTATTATTGTTAAAGCAGCCGAATATCATACTGTCCAGGAAATTGTAGCTATTGTTATTATAATAATTGCATGATAATGCCAGGAATTTCATAATTATCATAATTATGTTGACATGTACACGAGCAAAGGTGTTCAAAATAGTTGCATGACTGCGTCCAATTAATTTTGGTAACAAAACCGTTAAATCATAATTGTCATTGCATATTATATTGTTAATTTTTGTTGTTTGTATATGAAACACAATTTGGGTAATTATAATATTGAATATAAAAAGGTGCATTGCTTCAGAACTAACTCAAAAAGACTTTGGTTAAAATGAGATTACTTTATTTGATTAGCATCATTACAGCTTTGTTGGTAAGTCAAATATAATAATCATGTTAATCTTTTTCCTAAAATAAAAATATCAAATAATTACTTAAACTAAACTTGGATTGGAGATTTTTTTTATGAAATTTTTATTTTTGTAGTACTTTTGTTATGAATGGTTTCCTAAAGGATTCTCCAGACCCCATTTAAAGATCACCAGTTTTTTCTGTAGGTTATCCATACAACCTCCGCACAAATGCCGATGAATATACCAGGTATGGGAGGCATGGGTGGCTTTGGTGGACAAGCTGGTTTTGGAATAGGATTCAGTGCTGGTGCTGGTGCAGGTGCTGGAGCCGGTGCTGGAGGAAGCTCTAAGAAGTAGTGCTGGAGAAAGCTCTAAGAAGTAGCCAAAACACAGAACATGAATTCCACGAATAAAATTAATTATTGTTATACTGAGTTCAGGCTTTAGATTAATTTGTGAGTGGTACTTATCCTGATAATTCAATCATCCCTCAAAACCATGGTAATGGGCATCATTAATGGTGATTCCCAGATTTGTAGTTCTACCCATGCAGCATACCCACGAACTCTCATTCATGGTTTTCACATCATTGCTTCGCTTAGTTCTTCATCGAAATAGGCTAATTATAAAAATATATATTGGTTATAAAAACCGCCTGATAAATATTTGGAGGTTATTCACTCAAAGCGGTTCATTGTGGAACTGGAATTGTCTGAGAACAAGAGACCACTTGGAGAAAATTTCCTTGATCTTTCAAATCGTTATGAAAATGAAAAAACATTGATGGTCGGTTCAAACTAAAGAATCAGGTGAGTGAAATAAAATTTTAATTGGAGAGATCAATACGTAAGGAATATAATGGAAATGTATTAGACTGGAACAACGATCAGTAGACAAATCATTTTCACTAGTACTAGTCCGCAAAACGATATCATTGTGATAAAATCTTGAAGAATGTGGTTGTCAATCTTTTGACAGAATATGACTATATACTCACCAAAAGTTCAACCACTTTGGAGGCGCAAGTGGTTTTTTTGAGTGTGTTGACAAATTTGAGTGAAAATGGAAAAAATCGGCCATATAAAGTTCAGCTTAAAAATAAACCTGCTTTCTAACGCTCCCAGTCTATTATTGTTTTCATCGATAAAGAGTCAATCCATTTTTCGTTTTTTTTTTTCGACAAAGAAGTATTTTATTCTCACGTGCACCATTTAGTTTTGTGGAAAACAAAACACGGCTTTGCCAAAACAACACGATTGAATATCAAATCACATAAAAAAAACATCATACCTATTATTGTAAACAAAGATTTTGCCGTACTTTGGATATATTATAAATAAATAAATGAATAAATAATCTTCACTGCAGATATTAATAAATACATGCAGAGGAGAAATGTACACACCGCAGTGCGTATTTCAAAAACTGACAGGGTATGTAATGTACAGAAAGAAAATACATTTAGTTATACCTTCTAATACGCCCTAAAACGGATAGCGTTTCTGGATTTGGCATGTCCAAAAACCCCTATAACGATAATTTCGTAATAAAATGTTGTACAGAAAGTTCAAAAAGTCAGGTGAAATATTGAAAAAAAAAAATTCTAATCAGCCTCTATAAATTCTAGCAAATATTTTGCATTTTTTTGTCATTTCTCGTTTAGATACATATATCACGCACATTACATTACAAACATTTGATAAGTTTTGTTACTCTAGCTTCAAAAACCTTCAAAAATTAAGGTCAAAAATATTGTTATTTCAAATGGAATTATTGAATTGATTAGAGCCAAAAATTCTACATTTTCTGAACTAATAACTATCATAAAATATTCTTTCAAGTACAAGTGTATATTTGTCAATTATTGTTAATCTAGCTTCATACGGGGGCTATAGAAAGAATTGAGTACTTACTTGAATTCACCAAAAACCATTTGCACTCAACTTCACTTTCACTCTGGGTAAAAAAACCTCATATCAATGTAGAAGAAAAGTTTACTTCATTCTTATCACTCAACAGAGTGAAAAAAAAATCGGTTTGAGCTGTATTTGGCTTCCTCACTCCTCCCTCGGTTTCCTTAGAGAAGCAAGGAGTGACTACTGAGCCCCTTCACTGCAACAAGATCTCACAGCTCTTTGGGGGGGGGGGGAAATGGGCAAATGTTTTTTCAAAAATATATTTTTTTGTAACACTTCATCTGATAATTTGGCCGAATACCTCTCTGTAGCGGGTAGGGTTCTTTAACGTGCCAACATCCATGACACGGGACCAACACCTTAACGTCTCTTCCGAAAGACGGTGCAGGGGAATAGTGTGGGACTCATCCGGAACTAAGTGAAATGATACAGGAAAGTATCCACTAAAACTCCACCTTTTCACAGAACTGTTATGATATTATCAAGTTCTGTTCAAACCAGTTACCCCTTGTGGAATCTTGTCTATTGTCTTGAATGTCACCTCTGAGTATTATCGTTGGAGATGATTTTGTTCTTCTCAGCTCCGAATGCCCATTCTGCAAATTAATTATTTCTCAATACATCACAAACAAACAAAAATTCCTAGTTCTCTAAACCATCGTGTGCCCCTCCCCTAGTGCTACCCTCTCCAGTCATTCAACCATCCCTCCATCCCTCGCCAACCCTCAATGCATAAAGGTCAGTTAAGATACTCCAGCGGAGATCCACATAATAATATGTCGGCCATGGTTCGGAACTATGCCATCAAGGTCCGGAACTTCGCATCGCATTTATATAAGGTATTGAGGAAGGAGAAGGCCATGGAAATGAATAAAGAGCGAGCGATGTGAGAAGGGGGAAGGGGAGTTCTTTCATCGTAACTTCAATACAAAGAAAACACTCACCTTAATAATTTATTACAATAACACTACTCTACTTCCGTCCCTTTATTTCACTTGAATACACTAAAATACGATTTTGCACACGAATTTTCACTTTCACGATGGTTAAAAAACTTCATAACAATGTACAATGAAAGTTTTCTCCATTTTTTACTTTACTCAACAGAGTGAAGAAGAATTGAGTTTACCTGTCCTTGCCTTCATCACTCCTTCCTCCTTTGATTTCTCAGAGAACTAAGATGTAACTACTGAGCCCCTTCACTGCGACAAGGTCTCACCGCTCTTTGGAGGGGAAAAAGATTATTCTCGCACGTTTTCAACCCGGACATGTTAACTCAACAAACGATCATGAAAGACAGATTGAAGTGTCACAGAAAGTAGGGTTTGGTTCATAGTTTGCGCACTGATAACATGTGGTTGCACTTTAACAATTATTATTATTCACATACACATCTTGATCCAACAAAGCACCATGATAAACTGATGATTCTCGTTCAATTTATCATGAGGTTTCTTTTGCTTCGTTTGGTTGCGCATGAACAAAGGACAAAAATTTTGAACCTAGTGATTTTTCAATCGATAAAACTCATACAAAGTATTTATAACATCCCCTCTATTTTTGAGTGAATGCAAAGCTCACGGTTTCTGTACCGGATACGGGTACCGTGCGACTAGATCTCAATAATGGTTAGACTTGGAGGCTTGGGAAAAAAATCTCCATGAGTAAAGTGTACCAGAGGACTGAAACTTATTTATAATTATGGATGACATACACATCCATATCCAACGAAGGACAATGATAGACATATTCACTTTCAATTTTGTTGTGGGGTTTCTGCTTCTTTGGATTGCGCATTGATGAGAATTTTGAACCACGTGGTTGCGATCTAACAATAATTATTATTGACATACACATCCATATCCAACGAAGGACAATGATGGACTGATTCACTTTCAATTTTGTTGTGGGGTTTTTGCTTCTTTGAGTCTGCGCATTGATATGAATTTTGAACCACGTGGTTGCGCTTTGACAATAATTATTATTCACTTCACATACACATCTTGATCCGACGATGCACGATGATTAACTGTTCTCTTTCAATTTAATATGAGGTTATTTCTTCTGCTTTTTTTTGGACTGCGCATTGATAAGAATTTTGAACCACGTGGTTTTGCTTTAACAATAATCATTATTCACATACACATCTTGATCCAACAGAGCACCATAATAAACTGATTCTCTTTCAATTTATTATGAGGTTTCTTCTGCTTCGTTTGGTTTGCGCATTGATGTGAATTTTGAACTACGTGATTTCGCTTTATCAATGAATATTATTCACATACACATCTTGATCCAACGAAGCACCATGATAAACTGATTCTCTTTCAATTTATTATGAGGTTTCTTCTGCCTCTTTTGGTCTGCGCATTGATAAGAATTTTTAACCACGTGGTTTTGCTTCAACAATAATTTAAATTTACAAACACGTCTTGAACCAACGAAGCACAATGATCAACTCTGATTCTCTTCCAATTTATTATTCTACTGCTTCTTTTGGTCTACTCATCGATAAGAATTTTGAACAACGTGATTTTTTTTCCATAAAACTCATATAAAGTCTATATAATATCCCGTCTATTTTTAAGTGGCTGCACAGCTAACGGTTTCTGTACAGGCTGTCCGAATACGGGTACCGTGCGACTTTATCTCAATAATGGTTAGACTTAGATTCTTGGGAAAAAAATCTCAATGAGTAAAGTGTACCCTTCGACCATATGAGCAAGCGTGTTTGGCCGAAGAGTGTACCAAAGGACTGACAATTATTTTGAAGTTCGTAATTCGACCGCGAGGGGGCGTCACTGCTATGAAGATACATAAAATTCACGCTGTCTCGAAAAGATATACGATGAACTATAACTTTGAAAACGCCATTTTATAGCTTCGGTGATACCGGATCATTTTGCTTCACGTTTTTATGTATCTGTCATAATAAGGGAGGGGGAGGCAATGTATCTTTCAATTCAAATATCTCCGGAACCTTTCAACCGATTTGAATATTTTTGACCTTGTTTGAAAGAGCATTTTATGATTAGTGAAAACCGCATCGCAATATTTCGCATAATGATAATAATAATAATAATAATAGTGATAATAACATCAAATTGACAACCACAATTATAATTCCTTTATTTTTAGTTTTTATTATTTTTACCATAAAACAAAATCAACAATAGATCATTTTTGTCAAGTGACAAAAAAAATATAATATGTTTGTTCATGTTTTCTTGTCCTTTGTGAGTATAATAAACAATGTCATCACTCTATGTAACGCTAGCAGTTTAAGGGAGACAAAATGTGTGAAGTTTGTATGTTATTTGTATGTTTCCGTGTCTTCTGTTTTTCAATTCCAAATACAGATGCTGGAGTGCTGGTGAAGAATCTGCACCTCGTATAAATAGTAGGTCTTCAAAATGCAATGTGTATTTATTTTTGGAGTGTGATAGGATTTTCCACACTATTTAAAAAAATTGTATCCCTGAACTGGCTAGCGTTACCTATATGTTACCATTTTTTTGCAAAGGAACAATATTTGTACAAAAAAAACTTTTGTGATATGTCCGTAAAATAATTTCTATATAATAATAATCATAAAGATTTAGTTTCATTTTGCAAAAAGGTTTGCAGAAGGGTTTTAAAATACCTACTTTTAATCCAAAGACGACTTATGTGGAGGCATGGATGGTATGATCGACTGTGGTAGTGGTGATATATAAAGGCGTCTGTATTGATTCAAAGATGCAATAATATTCGCAACCCCGGTTCCGACTCATAAAAGAAATTATGGTGTGGTCTTGGGTATGGCCCACTTTTCTGGCAGATCACAAGATTTCTACAATAAGAACTTCTCCAGCTGTGATATTCTTCATATTAATTTATGAAGACATGAATTATGTTCTAGCTAGAATTTCTTGTAACCTGTTTTAGATCATTTCATTTATACATGTATACACTATTTTCTTCTTCTCTGCGTCCATCTTACTACCAAGGATTTGTGTATTTATTTTTCTGTGCATTTTCTGCGATAGATAGCAGGGAGGTACCATGGTACAATAAACAGGTCTAGTGATTAAATAAATAAATATTTGCAAATCGATGATGAGTTGAGCACTGTGTTCGGGTACCAAGATCGATCATTTTTCATCATGAAATTTTGACTACCTTCCTTACTCACCTGAGAGAACTTGCCAAATTCCATTTGGACAGGTTAAAGTATGTAGAGAAATAAAGATAAATTTAAAGAAAAAGTGCCTTATTGAATCTTCTTTTACTTGGAAACACTCACATATATGTTTTTTTTTAATTCGGATGATTGTTTTATCAAGATGATAATTATCATTCATCAGACTAGTGGTTTGGTTTGGCCTAGTGTCCAATTTTATAATCCCTAGTTGAATAAATCAACGAGCTACATACGCCCACGATAACTATGATTAACTACAAACCTTATTTAACTGAAATCTAACAATTAATATTGACTTCATCTAATATTATCTGATGGAATGATTGATAATAATGAACAATGAGACAGGTTTGGTCATGTGGGAATCATAAAAATAAAATCAATTGTAAAAAACGAGGTAAGTATGTGCCACTAATAAAAAATACACAAAAGCTTCGTGCGTTGAAATGATATCTTGAAGGGCATAGACAAACCTAAAGAAAACGATTGGAAAAATAGCAATTAATAATAAAGTACAAATTTTGATTGAAACGTACGTGTTATCTCAAAAACTTATACGTTTTCCTGATAGAAGAGATAACCTGAAAAATGACGAATTACAATAATAATTGTGGAAGAAACAGAAAATATAGGAGCTATTGTGAAATACAAACCATACTTGGCTAGTGTGGTGAACGCGCCATTCTTTTTTGTAGCAACACTATAGTACTCTACTACAGATAGTTTATTGGCGAAGCTCTGTTTACCTAAAATATCATTATTTTAGTTTGAAATAATTATTCCGCCAAATATGTATTCACTACAAAGAATGCAACATTATATTTTTGTAGACAACATTCAAAAATTATTTTCTCATTTACAATGCGCATCATCGTGATGCTGATGCACGATTCCAATTATTTAAAAAAAAATAAAACACCGGAAGATATTTCATATTATCTCTTTGAATCGCACTTTTTCATGGAAAAAATATATTACGAAATAATAGCTAATTCATGCCACATATTAAACATTTCAAATGAATCAAATGGAAGTGAACATTATAACGCGGTTTCTATTTCACAATATATAATAAGTCATTCCATATTATTCATGCAGTTGGTTGATTAATCTTTGTATTGAATAAATCTGCGTGATGATGTTTTACGAATTAGTTTTGGGTTTGATGATATTCGTGGTAAGTTTTTATTTTTGAGTATTGAAAAAAGTTATTAATGAGATTTTTCTATATAAATCCTGATAATATAATTGAAGTACCTTGAACATCATCAATTTAAAAAAAATATATACTTAGTCGTGGTTCTTCCATAGATATTAAAATATTTCTTCACTAAATTGATCAAGTGCCGATTCAAAAAGAATATAAAAGTATTTTCGATTTCATTTAAAATTAACTCATTCCTTACTATTACAAATTTTCTTCAATCAAAAAAATGTTCCCCACATCATTATGAATCAGATGCAGTTTGAAGTTTATACAGGGTGGGTTACGGCCTTCTCACACATTTTTTGCATATTCTCATCCCCTCACTCTAAAAAATAAATAATAAATAATAATAAATGATAAGAAATGATATTAGCAACTTTAAATTCGGGGATATAATCTTGATAAAAAAACCTATTAAATGACAGCAAAAATAAAACAATAATTGACGTGTCCGATTTTTGATTAATCACCCACACCTGAGAAAATCTGGGTGGGCAGTATTTCGTGCCCCACCCTGTATACTCTTGCACTTTCCACTTCGCCGTTTGATCAAAGATTACTTTTTCAAATTTTTGATTTTAATAAATAATTGATAATTAGAGAGTTTATATCTGGTAAGTATAAAGTTTTATACTTTTTATACCGCATCGAAAAGACGGCGAATTAAAATATCTCTCTCTCTGTCTCCAAATAATCATTATTTCTTTGTTTTAATTATCAGTACTTATTGATTCTGATTTAGGTATCTATTGTCTTTGTTATTTTTTCTGATTAATAAGGATTTAGAAAACAATTATTATTCATAGTTATAAATAAATAAACTTTTTTTTACTCAATTACCAAGTGAAAACGGAAATGATATTCAATTAAATCAATCTGTCTACAGCGTTGATCAATAAACTTCATATGTGGCAAACATATCTAGGACAAGGAACTAAAAGCGATGATATATTTTTTTCTAAAACATAACAAAAGAAGTGGCTGAAAGGTGGAGCGAAAAAAATTCATTCACATGAAATTAAAAAACACGTTATTATTTGGTAACAAAATGAAAACTATACAAATTTAGATTTAAATACGTTTTGAGATTCCTACAGGGCGTCCTCGCTAAACTGGTCAAAACTTCTAGAGTTCATTATTATTGAGAAAGCGTAGATAAGTAATTTGAGAGGTAAATACAGGGTGTCAAAGTTTAAAAATTATTAGAATCTTTTTCACTGTTTTGAAAACGACTTCACTCATTTTGATTTTCGTTGCCTGACTTGGAGAACATGTAATTTTGTGTTGTATTATTGATAAAAAAAATAAGCCATTATTTTAATGAAAATTCAAAAAAAATAACATGATGTGATATTAACATGAGCCATAAAATCGTGGTTTCGAAGGATGGCAGTGAAATGGGGAACTTGGACAAAGAATTCGGCAAAAGTATAATAATAGTCACTACAAGTAGTATAACTATATCCATAGTTAGTACTTAATTTTCAGTTATGAATATATAACTTAACTTTCAGGTAACAGCCACAGCCCAGTACCCTCAATACCCAACCCAATTTGCAGACAATCCCTTCTCGCAACCCTTCACGCCCCAACAAGGTCAACAACCATTCACTCCATTTAGAGGTCCTGGTGGTTATCAACCGGAGAGGTTCCCCTTGCAACCGCCTCCACACCAATTCAATCCTTTCGAACATGTTTACAACGAAAGAGGTGAGAGACTAACCTGCAAAATGGTTTGTTCTCCTAGAGGAGAGGATGATTTTGATGGACCGGATAGAAAGGATAGTGGTGAGAATAGGGTTGAAAAGAGAGAGTGATGTTATTTTTCTGGAAATATTGATGGAAATCAATAAATGGTGTTTTGGCAAGACATGTTGTATTATTTCTATTCTCGGGTTTGCAAACTTCATGAAAAGTGGTCTCATAAATGGATTTAAACATAACAAATTTTCAAATTCTTTACGATCATTTAAAAAAAAAGGTAACACACATTGGTCCGAGAGTGAATATTTTTGAAGATACTAGGTGTTATTTTGAGTTACAGATTTTCGTACACAATACAAGGCTCTTTAGAAATTTGAAAAAATCCGAATCTTGGAGACATTCGCAAGAATACACAATTTTGTTAAATGGTTTTTCTTTTTTCCCAGGTTATTTGAAAATAAATATCCCATTTTCACAGCCTTTTTTTTATTCTACAAACGGCTATTAATGTTGCACATTATTACATTTTTTGACCAGTTGAATTGAGTAACAGACCTGAAAATTCAGCAACTTGAAAAAAATGTAAAATAAAAAACATCCAATAAAAAAAGTCTATTTTACAGCAAACTTTTAACCAACCATAGTAAAATTTGGAAATTGGCTATTAACAGGAGGTGGGTAAAGAGGAGAAGGAGAAACTGCTGGAGGTCCCACATAGTAAGGGTAAGGCTGTACATTTTGACCCATTCCGGGAGGACCTAGGTATCCATTATTGTTAGCAGTTGAAGGTGGTCCTAGAAATGTATTGATTGGAGCTTGGGGGTTATTTTCATTGACCGTGTTCTGAGTCGTCCACCATTGGTTTGGTGGAGTGTTGGGTCCTCGGTTGGGTCCTTGTGCATTATCTACAATAACACCTATATAATTTGATAATGAAAACACAGATGATGTTTTGAGTGCAATCCACACAGAACAGGCGCTTGATGGTGGCATGTAACTGGCCGTGTTCGGGCAGGTGTCACAAAACGACTAACGATTTCCATTCTATATAGAATTCTATGTAGGAATGCAACAGTATGAAACTTTATACAACTATTATAGGTGATCATATTACCCATATAAATTGATCTATTCGATACACCACAGTAGGTATACTGATAAATATCTGTTTTGTGTGTATTGAATGGTCCCACGTACCCGTTCTGTGTGAACATTTGGTCTTATTAAACTCGGTCTCTTTTTCAAGTCTTTATCAATGGCACTTTTATTTAACCACTCAAATCTTTATATTTTAAAGGAATTTGGTTTGCAACTTTTTTCTGGTAACAATAGTAATTTTAAAATATAAATATGCTTACTTGGTATGTTGGGATGTTGATGGCCTTCAATGACGGTGCACATCTGAAAATGAAAGATTCATAACTGTCAAGATAAGATACCTATCAATAAAAGGATTTGTCCCAACTTTGGGAAACGAAAACCGAAGCTAAGAAAGGAGGAAGTCGGGAAGGCTCACCATACCAATGGAAGAACGTTTTATCTGCAGGCAATGAGGACAACAATCAAACTTCACAAGGACATTGATGATGGAGATCAACATTTGGGTACTTTACTTGAGTATATCCAAACACAAGAGATAACTTGGTATGGGAATGGCAAAATAAAATCTCTGCAATACAGTTGAAAAAAAACTACACCATGCTCGTAAGAACCCTGAAGGGTTTTGAATACATTCAAAGATCTCTATTTCGCATATACAGGGTGCTTCTGAGTGTGGTCCAACATTTCTTTTTCAAATTGCGGAATCCTCTTTTCTTAATCGATGTCCACAGTATGTCCTCGAATAGGTGTTAAGAGAGAGCAAATGGAATAAAAAAATTAAAGATACGACAAAAAGTTTTTGCTTGGTCTTAAAATAACATCTGTATAGAAAAAATTCGTCAAATATACAGGGAGACAAAAAACTAACAAAATATGAAGATTACTTAGAAGAAACTGATATTTGTTACAATTTTTGCAATTTTGGACGGAAAACGATGTCGACGAAAGATAAGTATAAAACATTTTGTGTAAGAGAAGAATACACTTAAAAGATACACTTCGCTATATTTTTGCCTATAATTAAAGTTTTTTATGAAAAATTCAATTTCCAAAATAAGTGAAGGCTTTACCAGAAGTGACATTCTTGACTTTGACATCTCAAGATAGTTTTCCCTTACACAAAATAACAATTTGTGTTTTTTTTTATCAGCGCTGTATTATTCTTATATGCCTTCTTTATCGTGTTCCGTCCAAAATTTAAAAAAATATAATGAATATAGTTTCTTCTGAGCGATTTTCACATTCTGTTAGTTTTTTGTCTCCCTGTATATTTCAAGATTTTTTTTTCGGCAAATGTTATTTTTAGACCAAGCAAAAAATATTAACAAGAATCGCTTTTTGTCGTATCTTCAAATTTTTAGTCCATTTGCCCTCTCTTAATACCTATCGAACGCACTTGATCCCGTACTTGAATTTCGTAGCATTCTTACCTTCAAAGAAATGTTTTCTCTTTAGAAAATCCATAGAAGAAAGAGGAAAGTAGGGTTAACGGCTGGTTTGCGGGCTTCTTTCAAAAATTTGAGATGCCTTCACAGAATTTGGAAACTCACGGATTGTCATGGTTTCCACAAATATTTTAATATATAAAAAGATGAAAAGAGCTGCTGGTGAATTGTACTTCGGAACATGACTGATTGAGGCATCTAACAGAATGACAGAGAGCTGGAGAGTTGTGAGCTTCACAATGGCAACACGCAAAAAAAGGAAGAGAGTTTGAGGCTGACACCTGATCACAACAACAACTATTTTATTGTTCGACTGCGAAGAATCTTGCCAGAAATCTGAAAGCAAGTGTCCACCACATGGAATGGAAATCTCTCTTTTTTTCTCCAACCGACATGAACGAAGCTCGAAAAGTGATCTTATCGATCAAAAATAAATGCTCATCAGGAGAGGACGGCCCAATGTGGGGAGGTGGCTGCAGGCTGCAGCAGTATTCCGCGATTTCTCCAAGGCATTTGACTTATCAATCACAATTTTGCTAAATTAACTGAAGCACTACAAACTAAGGGGTGTTGCGCTTTCAGTTTGATTCCTATTTATCGGGAAGACGCCAGCGTGTTTACTTGAAGAGATGTTAAATGTAGACCCATTTTTAAGCGTTTGGGAATCCTCACACTGACATGCCTATACATCCTCGATAGCTCATACTTAATATTTTCAAGAAAGAACGAGTTATCTGGAGGCCATCATGGATATAATACACGCCGGAATCACCCTCTCCATCTTCCAATCCCCCATTCGACGTTCATCAAAAACTCGATTATGTTTCAACCCTTGAAGTTTTATAACTACCTGCCGATAGAAATCAGAAAACTTTGAAAAACCAATTGGCAAATGAGGGATAAGTCTCGGATACACTATAGTTTGCACTGTTCTAGTGTCTTGACTATTTTACACTCTGTAACTCACACTTCTTAACGTTATTAGTGTTGATAGTACTCACATACCAGAATGTCCATGTTTGTTTTTTTATTCTGTTAATTTAACCAATTTTTTTACCTGTGCTTTGCCTATGATTTTTGACAAAGTTTCAGATTGTTTGTTATGTTGGGTGAATATTCAGCTTGCCTAATCGAGTGGTTGTCCTCAAAAACCCAATTCAATCAAGGCCCTATCGCTGTATGTACAATTTTAAGAAGGTCTCGCTTTTCTTGGTATCTTTAAACAGTTCTGTCTCAGTTAGTACCACCCTCCCCTTTTCATCCCGAAAATGTTCAAAAGATATAAATCATCTGTCCTGGATTGCTGATCTTGATCTTGATTCAAATCGGAATCTACAATTCGGTTCCGATCTTGGTCTATGATCCGAATTTGAATATGAGAAGGTGAAAAAGTCCATGATGGCGGAACTCCAATATTCATTTGTGGCAATTGTCAGTACCAATGAGAAGCCGGATGAATATCGAGAATCATGACAACTATTAAAATTGCTTTGACTATTGCAAAAATAGCAATAAAATGGACAAGAAATAATACAGAGCTAAAAAGTTGATGAAGAAAGAAGGCGATGAGAAAATTCTTAAAAAAAAGTACTGATGCAAGTGTTTTTTTGCACTTGGAATTTGATTGCTTGAACTAGGAGACCTTATTTTATACCCACCGCCAGACACCATCCATTGTATAATACAGGGTGTTACTTGATGGTATGTCATAATTTTTAGGAAAAGTTCCTGGATAAATTTTAAGTCGAAAAGGTCATATAAACTTGGGGCTAAAAAAATTAAAAAAAAAATTAAATAAAATAAAAATAAACAAATAGAAATAAAAGAAAGTGTGTTCCTATACCATAATATCCTGTGGCAAAATTCAGTTCAATATCTCAAACCGTCTTTGGAAAATGTATTAAAAACTGTAAATAAAATAAATCTTCAACACCCTGTGTCTTAAAAACCAAGTTTATATGACCTTTTCGACTTAAAATTCATCCAGGAACTCCTTAAAATTATGACATACCATCAAGTAACACCCTGTATACGTTTTGATATGGTCACCAGCAAATTACATAGCAACACGCTTGGTGTTATTGATGACATATAGTACCTTTATTGAATATTGGGATACTAACGCGCTTAATCCGATGGTTATAATGATTTCAACGTTTGCTTTTCAAATTCTTGATGGACCTATCTAGATTTTTGATGTAGAAGTACTCAACTTTGTTAGCTAAATTATTGAACTTGTAAGCATTAACAAAAATAAAATTCTAGTACTACTTACCAGAATTGAGCACAACAAAATATAAACCATTTTTAAACCAATTCTCTCCATTTTGGAAGGTTAACTAAAATACAATGATATGAAGAAAGCACATTTTCCATTATATAAGCAGTTTGTTCATACAAAATGATCTATCATAATTAATAGTGCGGATGGTCAGTAGCGGGTATAGGACAAAAATCAAACTTCGGTTTTTCCTTTAAATTGCCGATGTTTCGACCGTATGATTTCGGTCTTTTTCAAGGCTTTTTAAAGTTTAGAAGTTCTCACTTGGAAGTTCTAAACTTTGAAAAGCCTTGAGAAAGACCGAAATTATACGGTCGAAAAAAACCAAAGTTTGATTTTTGTCCTTTGCCCGCGACTGACCATCCGCATTGATTTCCAAAGGACGCTAACACACTTACATAATTAATAATAAAATAGGAAGTAGTTTTTGCTAAAATTACTCTGAACCTTCATTCACTCAATATAATAATCATATCATAGATATGATTCGTACAGAATCATCCTATTCTGTACGAATAGGATGAAACTATGTATTGAAATTTGCTTCGCCACAAAGGGCAATGACCATAACATTATAATAAATAAAATGGCTAATTCATTTTAATCAATCATTTATTCAACTCTTATTGGGCATAATTATCGTAAAACATCTCGTTCCGGTCCTGGTTGTTGACTCTGTTGATATCATTTTGGTAATCCCGGTAATCCGTATCCAAATCACTGTGGTAAGGTTGGTTTTGGTTTGGATAGTCGATCAAGGGGTCTTGTTGAAGTTCTTGGTAATTACGGTATGGGAGTTGGTTTTGCGGAGACATGTAGTAATATTGACAATTTGATACAGCCTGAAAAACAGGTCATTTTTACAAAAAGTCCAGATTTTGTATGACGTACTAATAAAAAGCCATAAATCAATTAATAAATCATTTAAAACCCGAATGGTCTATTCGGGAACTATTAAGGTCTATGAGAACATTCTTGGTAAATAAAATCCATTCTTCCCCTTGGAAAAATGGCCAAATATTTTTATCATCAAACTTTGCTCTTGATTTCCAGGAAATATGAAAAAATATGAGGTTGAAAAAAATGTTAGAATTTCATCAAACAAGACAATGAACAAATAAACTTTGATTAATTATGACTCTATACAGAATGATAATAATCAGATTAATCAGTAACAAACATAATATTAATTATTCTTCAAAGGATTGACCTAATTCAAAAAAATAAAAGATAAAATTGAACATCAATAATGGATCAAAATAAGGTATAAAAGGTGATTAAAAAGAATTATAAATAATCATGAAATTAACTAGACATTGAACGAAAATTAAACAATAAACGAATATAATATTACAAAATTTTGGAGACTTTAAAAGACGATGTGTGGTAAAAAAATGAAAAATTTGCGAATGGGTTCTAATATATTATATTCCTCAATAAAGAACTCACCAAGAAACTGATCAATAGAATAAAATAATATTTGCAAAACATGATCAAAGTATGATTCAAAACTGAACCAGTTTTCTACCACAAACATACCTTCTATTAAAGGTGTTTTGCATTAAATGAATCAGGTTTCTCATTTTTATCAATATCAATAACAGTAGCGGTTGAGTCATTTTATAATTGTTATAATCTTCAGGTAAAGGTGCATACCTGACACTTAATTGCGTATCACAAATGATTGAATCTAGGAGTCATTTCCTAAGAATTTTCTATAATTTGCTTGTGCATAATAGGCGGAAAACACAAATCACAATGTATGTTTTTATTGCCTGCGTTTCATGAAATACTAGGTTCCAAAAACAATACATTTCATGTTTTCAAGACTTTTTTGGACTTAGAAAGATTGCTAGTAAAACTACTTACGTGTTATCATAAATCAAAAAAAATCTGGGCCATATTGTCTATTGCAGAGACCTCAAGGTCTCATTAGTGACAATTTCAGTAGAATAATAACGAAGATACCAATCATTTTTCGAAACTAGTCCTCATTAGTGCTAACTTTAATTGTCTAATGCTATCATCAGTATGTAATCATATGCATTTTGCCTGATACTGATTTGATGACTATGGATTGTCATCTGGTTTATATCATTGTTTGTGTCATTTAATGTGGTTGGCTGACAAAATGTTGAAAGAGTGCTTGTTGGGTTTCTTTGTTGTAGTAGTGGTATGGGTTCCAGATGCTGTGAGTAGCTAATGAAGTCTGTTTTTCTCAAAAATGTTATTGCAATGGTCTGATGCAGGAATCGGGAATAGTTTTCAACCGATACGAGGATCCGAGTCGACCATCATGCATTTGGTTCTGGTATTATCCCAGATATCCTTCTAGAACAACTACAGGTAAGTATGTTGCCGTGTGTTTATAAAACTCCAATATCAAATTCAAGGTACCAACGCTAGGAAAAACAGATTGTCATATTATTATACATACACACCTCTTTCAACGATTTAATGATCTTTCCATCTGACAGCCACTGCAATGAAACTCTTTCTCATCACTATGTCTACGTTTTTTTTTTTTTCAAAATTCTTCACAGATAATGGTTATATCCCTCTTTTATAGCAGTCAAACTCCCCAATCATAGTTCAGAGGCTGACTTATATGTACAGGGTTGCGAAGATGTTCATTTATAATGAAGAAATAAGTTCTCACTAAACTTACTGGAGTCACGAGAGTCTGATGACGAGTTTCGTCGCTCCTCTAGCTTCTTCGCTCAATTTTCTCCAGCCAAATGTCAGCCTCATCTGTGCACTATGGTGTTCTTCCTGACAGGGGTGACGATAAAACAACATTGATCCTTGCCTGGTGCATGGTGACTCCAATGTAAATTTTTTGGTGGATGACTTCTTCTTTCCACTTTTCAAGTGCTGAAGTTCTTTTATAAAGAAAATAGTTTTGATCGGAACATTGTCAGCATCAAGTCAGTCAACACTGGATTTCTTTTCGAGAAGTCTACACTATTTAGAATCAAGATAATATGATAAAATATCATTTGCTGGACGAAATTGGAACCGTCACGCGCATGACGTCACCCTGTAGACTGAAGTGTTCAACGATCGATCTGTCCACACTATCAGCTAGCTGATTTATAACATCACTTCTTATTGAGGTGCCGTGATGCTCTGCTGTTGTTACTTATCTTCTTTTATAGTCGCGCCAACTAGTAAGCCAACAACTGCAATAATTGAGGTTTTGACAGAAGCTGTAACTGTCGCTAGCGTACCACCATCACCAGCAGTTACAGATCCTCCAGCTCCGGAAAACACTGAAGCTACTGGTGAAGCTGAAGCTGCAGCTGCACCTTGACACTTGGCCAAACGATAAGATATATATTACGGAAGCCCTACGATTTTTACAGTAATTATTATTTATCATCCAAAATTGTGAATTTAAAAGAGACGATTTCTAAAAACATCTTTAATAAAGTTGTTAATGGAGTTGTAAAAACACAACATTCAGTATAAAGTAAGAAGCAGCAAATTTCTTTATCCATTGGTTTGTTGTGGTGGCGGGGGACCATAATTGGGATTGTACGCTGATGCGGCTGTTGTGGCGGTCATATTGGGAGGAAAACCCATTCCTGCTCCGTTCCCCATTCCTCCTCCCATTCCCGTTCCATTTCCCATGCCCATTCCACCTCCCATTCTCATTCCCATTCCAGGTCCTGGATGATAAAACCCATTAGGGCATTTTATGGCTCTTTTTCAAGAAAAAATTATTTCCTGTCGCGATGTCGGAATAAGTTGTAGATCCTCTTAGGGCACCATTGTCGGTTTGTTGTTGCAAGAGATTATATCAGACACTACATATTATTCCGCCTAGTTTATTTGAAATTTGATGCAAAAAACATTGTAGAAATATGAGAAAAATATGGACGATGATACTACCTCCGGATGGCGGAGGTCCTGGTGGAGGTCCCCAACCACCTCGTCCACCTCCACAGCCCCCTCCTCCTTGTCCACCCCAACCACCGCCTCCTCCCAGTCCCCCCCAACCACCGCCTTCACCCATTCCTGAAAAACACGTTGTCTTAAACTATTAGACAAAAACCAAAATGAATTATTATAAACATATCATTTGAGTGCTTTTAATAAAAAATTATTATCTTACCTGGTGGTCCACCTCCTTGTGGTCCTCCTCCTGGTGGTCCCCATTGCCCATGAGTCGTGCTCTAAATTCACAAATCAGATTTATGATAAAATGCTAAAATGCTACAGAACTTACCACGACAACTAACATCACCATACATGCTTTAAGCAAAAAATCCATGTTTACTGTGACTTCAAAAGGTGACAATTTGTAAAATGTTCATTTGGTTTTTATAGATATAGGTATGCACGAAATACGAAAATATTAATTCTCAGGAAACAAGCCATTACCGTCGATAAGCAAAATGACAGGATTTGAGGAATTAGCTGGTCATATATTTTTTTGTGAATGATATTTCAGGTGAGAATACTACTTAAACAGAATTTATCGTTATTCCGGAAGCAAATTGAAAATTGACTAAACGATCTGCACATTTTTTTTTGGAATTATATCAGATAAAAGGATTGGTAAGTACTGATGCCAAAAATGTTAAAAAAATCAACCTACGACCAAGTCACCGATTTAAGAGCGCCAATCAACATCCAAGACCCACGACGACCCTTGACGTCACAAAACACATCATCTATCTCTGGGTCGGGGCGAATATGACTGTAATGAGAGAGAGAGAGAAAGAGAAAGAGAGAGAGAGAGAGAGAGAGAGAGAATTGTTTTAGCTTAGCCCCTTTTTCGATCACTAGTGAAATTTGCGTTATTTCATTTGATTTAGTATATTTTTGGGTATTATGATTACGCAATCAGTTTTTTTCCAGATACCACAAGACCCTATAAATTTATCAAAAAATTGATTTGCCTTTTAGCAGGCTCCTCAAAAATTTATTTGATATAGAGTGGGTTTGTTTTAATAACGAAAATGATCTCAATTTATTTAATTCGCAATCAAAATTTTGCATAACTCCATGAAAAGATGTTGGTAACTGTTTACTTGGTTATAGTTTTCAACTTTTGTGTGTAAAATTGCGATTCATGGGCGAAAACCAGACAAGGCCTATGAAATTTTTGTTTATGGCATCTTATTTCTTCACAAAAAAATTGCTCAGGTTCGTCAAAACCGCAGGAGTTCTATCTTTAGTAATGATGCGCAATTGGAACCAAATGTTCAAAGTCAGTGTGTATGAATCAATATTCAATTTGATATATTATAATCTGTTATTACTGATATAACAAAAAAAAATGAAAGTTTAGTTATAAATAATCCGGAATCAAATTCTCAAAATATTTCAAATAATGTTTATACGAATAATAAAATTCTAATTACGCATTTAATTTTTTTTTTCATAAAATCAATAATAACGGGAGTTTTACTGAACTGTTAAGATCTGGCTGTCATTTATACAGTGTGACCCAAAAGCTCTTCACAGCACCCAACTTTAAAATTTCAAATAGGACACCCCTGTCTGTATTTTATTTCATTTTCAGATTCTACGTTAAAAATTCTGAGGCAAATCTGTACAGCATAATATCTATCTTATCATTGGCCGCTTTCTAGATAAGAACGGTTCATTTTTAGGAAAAATCCGTAATTAAGGTTTTTTGTAATTTGTATATTGAATGAAGATTTTTTTTAAAGCTTCAGTCTCCCTCCTACAAAATAAAAAATGGTTTTAGTTAAGTTTAAAAAACAGCAACTTTTTATTTTTAAACGGCTCACGCTTTATTATGTATTTGTAGCACTAAAAATAAGCCGAAATCCAACAGCTCTTTATTTCAAAATCGGCCGAATATAAGATTGATCTATCTTTCACAAATTTGACTTAGAATTTTACATCAAATCTGAAAATAAAATAAAATACAGGATGTCCCATTCAATATTTTAAAGTTGGGTGATGTGGACAGCTTTTGGGAGACCCTGTATAAATGATAAATGATGCTAAATTTATGAAAAAACAATAGTATAGACCGATAAACTTTTGTTTCAATTTTTGTTGTATATCTTGTATAAAAGCTAGAGGGGTGTCAGTATAAAGAATGAATAAATAAGTGTGAAAAATTTCAGGGGGTGATTCTTGGGTTAATTTCAAGAAAAAAACTTTTTATAAAAGTCAGGTCTTCTCTGTTTTTTTGATATTATCAATGAATATTATTGATGATAGAACATTTACTTGTTTTTTAAATACAGAAATTATGGATTTATAAGGCCATTTCCTTGAAAACGGTTCGATATAGGTGTGGGGTGTATGGTATAAAACATACTTCGAATTCCTCGCAGAATTTAAAAATGAAATAAAGAAATACATGTTTTCATTTGAAAGAAAAGAAGTTGATAGTCATGACTAATATTTGCTGCACCCTGTATACATATATGAATTTTCCTTGAAAAATACCGGATCCAAAAGTAGAAATCGATGTGTCCGAACGTTTTCCAAAAAATTAAAACTCCGAATTTAAAATAAATTTGTTCCATATTTATGATATACATGAGCAAAAACTTCAGTTGAGAATTTCAGACTAAAAATAAGTAACATTTTTTCGAAAACTGATTATTGACGTAGTTATAGGGTGTTACATTTTATTTGCTGTTTTTTTGCAATACTTTCGTATTTATTGGAGCTGTATCGGGATAAGGAATTCAAATTTGCCCACCGCCGTTTTTTCGAATTTTGTAGGGGGTGCCAAATACGAGCTTATACTTCGATTTGAATGATCCCAACATTCCCAACTCTTTTGCGCTACACTACATACGACCCTTGACTAAATGTTTTTATCCTCATAACCTTAGCTTGCCTAAGATGAAGTCATTTAAATTTATTTTTAACCTGAAACATAGCATGCTTTGGAATCATGCGCTATAACTTGCCCTCCAAGTTTGTGGAGAATTAGTTTTGACAGTTGGTAATTCTTTGAAAATGTGTTGTGCATGGTACATGGCAGCAAGAAACCAAGATCAGTATACAAGAGGATGCCTCACTTCGCCTGAGGGAAGAGACGGAGGGGGGAAAAATATGACGTCATCGGTGTTGAGCGTCTGCAGTAGACTGAATCCTGTCATTCGATTGCATCGCATCGTGTCATGTGTCATTCGCAAGGTTGCCAGAACTACTGTTTCAATAGGAGATCCACTGATTTCGTCCATGGGTTTCTGTTCTACTGATTTTGATAGGGATCATCTGGCAACACTGGACATAGATGACGTCATGACCGTAAAAGTAAGGCAACCTGTTATATACTGATCTTGGAAAGGAACAAGGTATGTGAGCCTCACGTGAAAAAATTGGCTTTTATTGCGCAGTAACATGGGAACGTGGCTTTTTATGATTAATAGCATCACAAAAGAGTTGTTTCATAAGCTGTGGCTATTATCCTATTCATGAGAATACTTATAAATACATAATCACAAAACATACCTTGAAAAAAAAACTTCTTGTCTTCCTTCCTTTTTATGGCATTTAGTAATATTTCCTTAACTATCCCATCTTCGTTGAAGTTTGATATCAAGCAATCAAAACCAGATTTAAGTATCCATTTAACAAAATTACGAATGTAGCAAAAAGAGATGGGGCGAATTATTCCTTCAAATATTCAAATCAATCAAATTCCAAATACAAATTATTGGATTGACTTTGTGTAGAGTCGTTCCTCATATGTCAGTAATTTGACATCTGACGAGACGCTCAGTCAACGTTGAATAAGAGGTAAATTACTGAAATATGTTGGATTTTGGGCAAAATAGAATTGGGAAAAATAGCCTCAAATCAAAGTGAGTGATTCAAGTACCGCTTTGCGATTTTTCTCGAAACTTTGACGTGAATTATTGTTTCTAAAAGAAGCACATTTGCGATAAATCGCTAATTTGGCAACAATGTATCTCTGTAGCGAATGACGTCACAATGAGATGCGCATACAAATTTAAATGACGAGGAAAACGATTTAAGAATTATCTATACAAAAGAGGTTTAGCTTTTTTAAGTAAGTAAGTAAGTAAGTAAGTAAGTAAGTAAGTAAGTAAGTAATTTCTTTATTTGGCATAATAGCTACAGAAATATAGTATAATACAATATGCAACAATGATAAGAATGAAAATGAACATCAATGTAAAAATGAAAAATAAAAATATATATATCCTAATCATGTTTATAAAAATAAATAGGTACATCATGACAATAAAAAATGAAAAACAAAAGCGCAAAAGAAGCATAGGTACACATTCAAAATTGACTCTTCACATGTTCTTTCAATAATTTTTTAAACTCAGTCAGATTATCACAGGATTTCAAGACATGTGGTAGTTGGTTGAAATCATTAAGTCCTCTACATAAAATAATTGAATTTAACATTTGAGTTGTAACACATTTGTTAAGTATGAAATCGTTACAGTTTCTTGTGTTATAACTATGAACGTCTCTAAAGTATTTGACTCTATCTTGCAAATAAACAGGTAATAACTTTCTCTTGATCTTAAAAATAAATATTAAGACATCGAACACAATTTTTTGTTTCACAGACAACATGTTGAGAACATTTAACATTAATCTAATGGGTGTATATTTATCACATTTTAAAATCAGTCTCATTGCTCTATTATGTCAAAAGGTCGATAGAATAAAAATATTCACCCATAAGTCGCATACAGTGTACCACAAAGAAGTTGGGACCATTCAAATCAAGGTATAGGCTCATATGTGGCGCTCTCTACAAAATTCAAGAAAACGGTGGGCAAATCTGTATTCTTTATCCCGGATGAAGCCCGAGATGCGAGATTTCATCAAAATATTATGAGCGTGGCAAGAGGCATTGCCAAAAAAATGCAAATAAAATTCAAGTTTATCACCTTGTAACTCCGTTAATAATCAATTTTCTGAAAAAATTTCTAGGAAAAGTAGCATTTATTTTCGGCCTAGAACTCTTCCTTGATTTTTTGGCTCATCATTTCCGAACACCCTGTATAACTATAATTTGATGTCTTTACCCCCGCCTACTGCCACTGCCCAACTCTGAAAGAAGGACGTCTCAGGAATCTGAGACACTACTACCTTGAAGACTTGAAGGAAGCGGCAAATGTAGACATATCGTGATAATTTTGAACTTCGTGAAAACCATGGGATGGTTTAGAACGATGAAGAAAAAGGCTGAAGGTTAAGTCCTAGGGGACACTTCTTCAAACAAGGGAACACAATGGGTCATTTGGCCCCCGTGTGAAAGCAATGCGGGGGAAACTGCGGGGCAGGGCTTACCCTTCGCAACCTCTGCCTACTACGTCTGCGTTAAGTGTGCCAATTCTCGATATTTTGTCCCGAGTCAGATATATCAAAAAAGTTAAAAGAAAAAGTTGTTCTGCGATGACGTAGTATGCAAATTCCAGTTATACAGGCTGTATGACATAATTTCGGGAACGTAGGCTAAGTCAAAATATTCCTAATTTGTCATATATTTTTTTGTGCCTCCAAACGGAAATACAAAGCCCTAAAGGGGTACCCATCAATTTAATCTCTGTGTATTGGTCCACATAACTTCATATCAAAGAGCTTTCAAGAGAGAATGTATATTCCTATACAAAACTGAAGAGCCTGCTTCACTTTCTTTCAGCTCTTTCCACAAATAAAGAGATACGTTCAAGAATCTAGTTCTGTTTGTGTGAGTTATGGTTATCACTCCAATATTATTCGTCAGAGCATAATCTGGTAATTGGCTGCCGATTGGTCAAGATCTTGCCCTTTTAGTAATCTTTAATCATATTTGGACCCAGATACTTCACTAAAAGATAATAAATACCTGATTATCCACTGAAGCTTTACCTGGATCTGAAACTCCTGCTGCATCTCTTGATGGATCAGAATAAATTCCTCTAAGTCTGGAAGATACTGAGGCTACAGAATAGATTACCTGGATTTACATATAGTAACCAATATGCTTTTGAAAATAAGGAAAGCACGACGAAGAGTTCTACATCACAGCTTATCCTTGATGATTGATTATGAAATTTTGGAAAAACTCAAAAGGATAGGCAAGAATATAATACACCATTTATTATAAAATTATAAAATGATAAGAGATACATTTCTCTATCCATTCATTGGTGGAAATGGTGGGCGCCCACCAAGTGGTGGTGCTAATGTGGTTGTAGTAGTGGTAGTGGTTATATTGGGAGGCAAACCTGCTGCCCCTCCCATTCCAGGTCCTTTAGGATGACAATTTATTAATTTAAAATGTAGTTGAAGTGAATTTTGATACAAATGCACCATTTAAGAACAAAAATAAAATAAAAAATAACGAAATTTTGGAATTATGCATAGAACATGACATTACCTCCTGATGGCGGAGGTCCTTGTGGAGGTCCCCATCCTCCTCCACCCATTCCTGAAAAACATGTTTCAAAAAGTTTGACAACCTTTAAATATCCTAAAAAACAATTTTGGAATGTTGCAATACATACAGTAGCAGATCGATAAAATAACATAATATATGAAGTAGTTGTTACCTGGAGGTCCTCCTCCTCCTCCTGGTGGTCCCCATTGTCCATTAATGGCCGTCTAAATTTTTAAATCAGAATTTTGGAAAAATATCCAATAACTCACCACAACAACTACCATCGCCATGCATGCTCTAAACAGTAGATTCATGTTAGCTGGATTTTCAAAAACTGATGATCTGTTTAGATTTTGCTGCACTTTTATAGATGGGCAAATATCCATTATGGTGATAGTAGCCATAATTATATCATACTATGATCGTATTTCAATGGGGTCAATTTGAGGAAATCATAAATTATGTTCACTTCAGGTGAAAATTGAATACCCAAATTACATATTATATTTAACTGTGTTTTTGTCAGGAAGTTTGCCAATAGTACCAAAAATCAATTATGTCAAATAATTATTTTCAAAATGTACTCAATAATAAAGGCTTTTTGTCAAGTAAAAATTGTGTAATTTTTGTTAATAATGTAATTAAAAAATGTAAAACTTGGAAACTATCAATTTAGGGCAGATTTTTGACGTATCATGTCCTTTCTATACATGTTTGTAGAGTCCAATGTAGATTTGAATTTTTAATATTATTTCTATAAAAAAAGCCGTTATTATTTGATTTGTGTTAACTTCTTTGTTGTAAGGGGCCTACTATGAAACATTTTTACAATATTTTGCTATTATTACATTGTGGCAAGAAATTATGAAAAATAAAATTGAGAAAACTGCCAAAAATCTATTTTTTCCAAAAGGAAACACCCAAATTGAAAGTACAAAACACCATTTCAATCGTTTATATTCCTTTAAATTCTGAACATTTTCACACTTTACCTACTGAATTTTTTTCCAGTCAAATTAGCGAAAATGGCGACGAATTGTGCAATAAATGGTGTGGTTCTAATTTTTTCGAAATTGTGTAGTGGTTGGTCCCCTGAAGAACATCTCATAGTCTCATTGATTTCAGGCCGGGGGCAAGAGGCGCTCTTAAAGGTAACTTTTCCAGGTTTTATCTCAGAAACGGCACAGAAAATGTTGTGGTATTGAAAATTAAAGCTGATTAAATTTTCTTTGGACGATATGAAATATGGCCATTAAATATAAAAAAACTCGGTCAATAAATTGGTAGCGATTCAGGTACCTCGGTCAATCTATCATTTAATTGTTTTTGGCAACAAATTAAATGGTCAGTATTTCAATTTTATGGATAGTACTCTTTGCCATTATTTTATTTCCCTTGGTCAGTATGATAATAAATGGTCGGTTGAAATAATGAAGGGTCAGTAACATGAAGAAGTGGTCAGTAAAAATAATAAATGGTCAGTATAATAATGAATGGTCGGTTGAAATAATTAACGGTTAGTAATATAAAGAAATGGTCAGTAAAAATAATGAAGGGTCAGTAACATAAAGAAATGGTCAGTAAAAATAATAAATGGTAGATATAAATAATCAAGAGTTAGTATCATAAATTAACGAGCAGATAAATTAGTAAATGCCTGGTGAAAATAATGGACAGCCCATAAAATTAATGAAGCGACAGTAAAATAATGAATGGTTGGTCATATATTTTATTTTGTATAAATACAAAAAAATTAACAACGGAACGAAACACAACTTGGTAAAGAGAAAATACTTTGCCTTAATGTCATGATGAAGTAGTCAGAAAGGTTCTTTTGAGAGGCGGATTTAGTTTGGGTTAGTTAGGGTTAGTTTGTGTTGGTAATAGAAATTGATGAAAAATATACAGCGGCTCGTTGGGTAGCACTAGGTTAACATTACATTTATTATTATATATTATAATTGACGTGTTGTGTATTGGTTTTATGTGGACCAACTTTGGGTTAGTTTGTGTTGGTGATCGAAATTGATAAAAAAATATGCAGCGGCTCGTTGGTTAGCACCAGGTTAACATTACAATTATTATTATATATCATAATTGACGTGTTCTGTATTGGTAAAATGTGTATCAAGTTTGGGTTAGTTTGAGTTAGTTAAAATTATCACTGACTATTGCATACTGGCCATTTCTTATTTTTTACTGTACAGGGTGTCCCATTTTGGGTACTTTTGCGGGGTATCTCCGTTATTCTTATAGATAGAAAGTTGCGGTTTTCGCGACAGTGTGCTACTTTTTCGTGAAACTGAAGATTCCGTTAACAAAATGTTCATAGCCCTTTTCTTTTTCAAGATACAGGGCTAAACTGAAAATGTTGCATTTTAAGGTACCCCTCGTATCTAAACTATCAGATAAGTTATGGAAAATGTGAAAACTGTTTCTTATATAACTTTTCCCGTAACTCGATTCTGCCTTCGGAATTAGTATACAGGTTCAGGTCAAAAAGTTATCGGACACAACTTTATTTTTTTAAATGGAACACCCTGTATATTTATAGTCCATAAGATTTGTCTTTTCTTTACCTTTTCAAAAATATATAAGAGTATGCACTCAAAAAAAAATAAAATTTTTTAGCCTATAACTTTTTGACCTGACCCTGTATACAAATTTCGAAGGCAGAATCGAGTTCCACGGGAAAAGTATATAACTATCGATGTACATAATGAATTAAATACTGTTCAGTTTATTACAACCCATTGTTTTTCCTTTGATTTCACTCCAAATTCATATAAAAGAAAGTTGAAGAGCAAGATATGTTGTTTAAAACTTTCTACGCTTATATGCTAAATTGTGGGTAAGGTCGTTTAAAAATTTCGGAGTACTTTTCAATATTTTCCTTGAACTATTTTCGTTTCTAAAGTCTGTATTCTCTTTTAATCACTTTGCATGCTTTATGAAAAATATTTATTATTATGCGTATTCCAAAACTGAAGATGATTCTACAGTGCAATTCTTTGATGTCCCCCTCTCTTTCAAACGTTTCAAAACTAAGAACCCCGTTTGAAATAATAGATCGAAATTTCGCCACATCCATATGTGGGGACCTTCTGCATTTTTTGACATAGTTGTGACAGCCGAAAATATCAAAATAGCAGCTGGGCGCCAATTTGAAAAAAAAAATCAAATGGAAGAGGAGGTCAAGTGATACTGCAGTTTAAAGGTCTTCACATAATTATTATTGAAAGTTTGAAGTTGCTGCCACTTTCTGATTATTCTTCTTTCGACTTTCCAGCAATAAAAAAAACGAAATGCAACGTAGTGTAATTTTCAGGATCGGTATAGTTTTTGCCCCTCTCACGAATAGTTATCAATTTTTTTCCAAAACCACTTTGAGGAACTGTCAAAAGTGGCTTTTTTTTCAGAGGTATTTAGGTTAAGTACGGTTGCTTTCTGAATGTATCAATGTCAATTTTTTTTTACTTGTTGGAAGCATCATATGTTGCCGCTTTTCATATTAACATTTTATTTCAGGTAGATTTATTTTGAATTTTTGCCTTAGGGGGCGTTTGCCCGTTTGCCGATAAACAGCTATGGACATAAGTATAATATAGACAGCCTAAAATTTGAAGAAGCTTCTGCAGTATACAGGGTGCCACAGATTCGAGTGCATGCATGGGGATCTCAGTTATTATAAGAGATACAGAGTCGGTTAAATGGTTGCAAAGTTGCGCATTTTTATGCCCAACAAAATGCCGTTTTGAAATTTAAAAAATTCCGACTACTTCCGAAGATATTCGAAAAAAACCGAGATTTCGCAAAAACGTTATTATTATTTCCTGAGTTAATTTGAGAAGGTATTGTAAAATGGATTACACTTTCTCATTGCCAATTTTTCTCCTCTACAAGATGGCGGCATCAAATTGAAAATCTGTCGTTTCGTCTTTGAGTGGCCATCATCAAGTTCATTTTTTTAAATACAGACCTGGATTTTTTATTTTATTTTTTATTATCTTTTGATATCCTTGATGTATTGAGGCAACCGTCGAAAAAAATACTCATCTGAAAAATAATACCAGAGAAATTTAGTCAGCCAACCCTTTCCCCCCTAACTCATAGTTTGGTTCATAAATTCATCTTTATTTGACACGTTGTTCTTATGAGACTACCTGCACAACTGAACAAGCCTAATCGACCCCGAACCAAAATCGAAATAACATCGAATAACGATACATTTAATGAAATTAAATTAAATCCACAAATGACATGGAAAATAAAAAAAAATCATATAAAACTGAATCAATTTCTGCAAAAGTGTTCAATAATATTGCCATTTTAACAAAATATTGAAAATAACAATAATAGATGAAAAATAATTTAAAGGCAACCCATTGCTCTACACCCTCATCTAATTACCTCAATGCCTCAAGGACGTCAAAAGATAACTAAAAATAAAATTAAAAATCCAGGTCCGTATTTAAAAAAATTAAGTTGATGATGGCAGCTCGGAGAAGAAACGTCAGATATTCAATTTGATACCACCATCTTGTAGAGAAGAAAGAGTGGCAGTGACAAAGTGTAATTTATTTTGTGATGTCTTTCCAAACAAACGCAGGAAATCATAAAAACGTTTTTGCGAAATTTCGGTTTTTTTCGAATGTCTTCGGAAATGGTCGGAATTTTTCAAATTTCAAAACGGCATTTTGTTGAGCTTAAAAATGCGCAACTTTGCAACCATTTAACCGACCCTGTATCTCTTATAATAACTGAGATCCTTATGCATGCACTCGAATCTGTGGCACCCTGTATACGAAAGAAGTGATGGTGCATCTGGAACTTCAATCTATATTTGTCAGTTTGAGTATCCTGACGATTTTTTAAAAAAAATAGTTCATTGCCCTTCTTTCCTCTACAAAAAGGGTTTTTTTTTCAGGAAGAACCTAATTTTGTATACTCTTTCAAATGGTGCTATCCATTTTTATTAAAAATATTACAGAAAAAAGTTTTGTTCTCAACCCTTTTTTTAAACGTGAAAAAAGGGCACTGAACGAAAACCAGGACACGTAAACTCACGAATGGATCGGAGTTCCTCAAGGCTCCATAACTGCTTCTTCAATAACTGATACAGGTGCAGTGATTTTTTATCAAATTTTAGGCTGTCTATACAGGGATTCAAGGTTGGTACCTTGGACGTTTACGGGTGACCAGCTTTGGGATCGTTCTGAAAATTTGATTATATCCATTAGACGTGATGCTCTATCGATCTAAAAAGTTTTCAGCGATGCGACGTTGGCGCTTCATTAAAAAAGTAGCATCAACTTAGCTATTTCAAAGGAGACACCCTATATATCATTGTATTTTCTGCTTCTCTGTTGTTTTCCAAAACTTCAATACACCTATCTTGAGCAGTTTTCGAGAAATTAATTAATTTTATTTTTTTTTCTTTCAAAAATAGCTACAATCAAATATCATTTACTATGGTATTTGAATTCATAAGGAACTGATATTTTGGGAACTGGGAGTTACTGCCAAAACAAAATTTTTTGACACTCACATTCAAGTGATAAATAATTATTGGGTGTGATTTTTTTAAACCGTGAGTGCAATACCTTTCAACAGGATAGGTACTTATAGACGGGATTTTAAAATGAATGATGGAGAAATCATCATGATTCCAATAACTTTAGAAATTAGATCTAAAATCTTGCAAGGTATTTCATCAATCATCTTCATGAAAACCTGCCCATGTTTTTCCAGACACTATCTAGATTCACTACTTGTTGATTATTAGCCGCTCACAGACCGGTATTCTTTCCCGTCATTCCATCCTTTCAAAAGAAAGAACGCCAGTTGGTGGGGAATGACATGATAAATGCACATTCCCTCTTTCCTGTCACGTTGAACCGACGTTCCAATCCGACAAAACAAATCGGCGTTCTTTTTTGTTGGAACGCCAAGTTGGTAGGCAAGATAATTAATGCGCATTCCATCTTTCCTATCATGATGAGAAAAGATGGCAGGAGAACGTTACGTGTTAGTGGGTGAGGAGATTTTTATTATCCATTCATTTTGAAAACAAAGAATGACGGAAAAGAATAACGGGAATAAATGACGGGTCAGAACGACGGAAAAGAATGACGGGAAGGAATGACGGTATTGAATTCTAGTCTGTGGGCACACATTTTACCGGGTGTCCCACTAAGAATGGATGTAGGCTGTATCTCGGAAAGTATTAATCGTAAAGGCTTGCGGCAAAAAATGTTATTACTAAAATGGTCAAAAGAAGAACCTGAAAAATATTTTCAAGTTTCTGAAATGGTCGCTAGAGGGCGTAACAACCAACTCCAAGTAGACAAAAACGATTTTTATAGAAGTTTGCCTAATGAAAATATACCGATGATCTAATTTCATATTTACTGACTATTTCCCCACACTTATCGTCTGAAACGTTTTTTTCTATCTATCAAAATAAAGAGGTGGGGTGGGTTCAATTTTTTTATAAACAAACGGAGATTCCTTCCGTTTCGCTTTACCGATTTCAACGATCTTGGGCTCATACGAAAAAGCATGATCTCCACTACAAAATACTTTTTGGTTCTGAATTTTGACCTTCGCCGTTGCCACTAGATGGCGTCAACTTGAATGGTAGCATATTTTTTAGTTTTTTTCTAAAAAATCAAATGTGATGGTATATCTATTTTTATATATCGAGGGTCAAACGGCAGTACCTCGTAAGTAACATTTTTTATGAAATTGACATTTTTATCGATTTCGTATTAAAACATCGAATGCCATCTATCATTAAAATGTAAAACTAAATTGAATAACGGTTAAATTAAAAAAATAGAAAAAACGTTTCCTCGTAAGTGCGGCGCTGTTACTTAGATACGGGAACTTGTATGTGACATTTCCATAACGGCGACAAGTGGTGACGAGTAACGCTCCTGGAAAGTCTGTTAATTTGTACAAAATACGTGGTAAGTATAAATATTTATAATGAAATAAGTGTTAAATGTTATTATTAGTATTTAAACGCTTATTTATTTTCAGGTTTCACATACGAGGTCCTGCACTACCTTTGAAAAGAGAGATACGAGTTACTGCTTGCATAGTTTCTTGCGTTTTCTGAAAAATTGACAGTTTGCGACTTACGAGGTACCACCGTTTGACCCTCGATATTTTGAAGAAGGATACATTTTTCTGTTAAAAAATTGAAAAAAAACATAGAAATACATTTGAATAATCCAAGTTTTCGACCTCGAGCGTCTAACGCAACATTGTCAAATTTCAAAAAATCCCAAAACTTCCATCTTTTATCCAGTTTTTGGCAATTTTAACCCAGAAGGACTAAGTTTTCGATTCTAACTATGAAACACTTTTTTAAAGTTGACTAAATTTGTTACACTTGGAGATCAGAATGGTCTCTGTGGACCTAATAGTTCACAAGATACAGATTTTCAAAATTGAGTGTTATTTTTTCACACGTTAAAATGTTTACATAATAGAACAACATATTATTAAGGTGCCTACATGGAAGGTGTCTCAAAGCTAGTTACCATACACATTTATTGTCCTGTGGGAATTTCAATCCTCTACACCAATTTTCTTTGGAAAATTCACGCCTTGGTAATCCCGAAAGCAAAGAAGAATTATGCATAATTATTTTAATCCCAATAAAAAAAGTAAATTGAATACATGTTTGATATCAACTGAAAGTAGATTTTGCCCTCTTCAAAGGACCCGGTTGAGTCTCGTCGGTCTCCCCACTCAAAACATATCTGCAGTAACAGGGCTCAACTGAACCCTTAGATGTTTGAAACGAAAGAGTAAGAATGGCCGCAGACTCTTTCCAGGTAGATATAATGCTGTTTTATTACCGCAGAAAAGAGGTTTACATGGTAGGTTATTTAAACATCCTCAAGTTTGAAAATATAACGCCAAATTTTGGAAAGCTGTATCTCAAAAATTATTGAGTCTACAGTGACGATTCTGATTTCAAATTGTAGCAAATTCAGTCTAATTTGAAAAAGTGTTTCATAGTTATAATCGAAAACTTGGTCGTTCAGGGATAAAATTGACAAAAACTGGATAAAAGGTAGAAATCTTGGTATTTTTTTGAAATTTGGCAATGTTGCGTTCGGCGGTCGAGGTCGAAAACATGGATTATTCATTGGGCCAACATCATAAATCAGTCAGCAAAAAATCAGAACTACCGGATTTAACACAAGGTACCCCCGTTTTAAGACGACATGGTTACTGGATTATTGAAATTCAAAACCATATAAAAGTATTTTGTAGTGCAGATCATGCTCTTTCATTTGAGTCCAAGCTCCTTAAAATCGGTAAAGCGAAACGGAAGGAATCTCCGTTTGTTTATGAAAACCATTGAACTTCCCCAACCTCTTTATTTTGATAGATAGAAAAAAATGTTCCACACAAAAGGTGTCGGTGAATAGTCAGTAAATATGAATATAATATCATCGGTATATTTTCATTGGGCAAAATTCTATAAAAATCCTATTTGTCTACTTGGAGTATAGTGACTATATACAAGACAGTGACGACAATAGAGCACAGGTTAGCTGCAACTTGGCGGCTGTACCCAAAATTATGGATATTTCCGGTCCTGGTGGCTCAGTGGTTTGATGTTCACTCAGCGTGCCGAAGGTCCTGGGTTCAAATCCCAGCTCGAGCATGCTACTTTCTATAAAGTTACTGTACTTCTTTTCACTTTTTTCAATAGTGAGGCATTGAAATCGATTTTTTGATCGACATGTTATAAGATCTAATTCAAAAACACTCACAAAACACGAAGGACGCACACATGACAAATGTAAACAATGGATGCTAGCTGCGAAATGGCGGATCCGTCGCTAGCCAATAAAAAATAAGACCTCCATTGTCGTCACTGTCTTGTATACAGGGTGCCACAGATTCGAGTGCATGCATGGGAATCTCAGTTATTATGAGAGATACAGGGTCGATTAAATGGTTGCAAAGTTGCGCATTTTTATGCTCAACAAAATGCGGTTTCGAAATTTGAAAAATTCCGACCACTTCCGAAGATATCCGGAAAAAACCAAAATTTCGCAAAAACGTTATTATTATTTCCTGAGTTTATTTGGGAAGATATTGTAAAATGAATCACACTTTCTCATTGCCACTTTTTCTCCTCTACAAGACGGCGGTATCAAATTGAAAATCTGACGTTTCGTCTTTGAGCGGCCATCATCAAGTTAATTTTTTTGAATACGGACCTGGATTTTTTATTTTATTTTTAGTTATCTTTTGACGTCCTTGAGGCATTGAGGTAGTTAGATGAGGGTGTAGAGCAATGGGTTGCCTTAGCAACTTCAATATTTTCAACTATTTTTCACCTATTATTGTTATTTTCAAAATTTTGTTAAAATGGCAATATTCTTGAACACTTGCAGAAATCAATCCAGATTTTTATATGTTTTTTTTTATTTTCCATATCTTTTGTGGATTAAATTAAATTTCATCAAATGTATATCGTTATTGGATGTTATTTCGATTTTGGTTCGGTCAATTAGGCTTGTTTCGTTGTGCATGTTCTCTCATAAGAATAACGTGTCGAATAAAGATGGATTATTGAACCAAACTATGAGCTAGGGAGAAAAGGGTTGCCTAACTAATTTTCTCGGGTATTATTTTTTAAATGAGTATTTTTTTCGACGATTGCGATACCTCAATACATCAAGAACGTCAAAAGATAATTAAAAATAAAATGAAAAATCCAGGTCCGTATTTAAAAAAATGAACTTGATGATGGCCGCTCAAAGACGAAACGTCAGATTTTTAATTTGATACCGCCATCTTGTAGAGGAGAAAAAGTGGCAATGAGAAAGTGTAATTCATTTTACAATATCTTCCCAAATAAACTCAGGAAATAATAATAACGTTTTTGCGAAATTTCGATTTTTTTCGAATATCTTCGGAAGTAGTCGACATTTTTTAAATTTCAAAACGGCATTTTGTTGAGCATAAAAATGTGCAACTTTGCAACCATTTAACCGACCCTGTATCTCTTTTAATAACTGAGATCCTCATGCATGCACTCGAATCTGTGGCACCCTGTATAGTCACTGTAACTTGGAGTTGGTTGTTACGCCACCTAGCGACCATTTTAGAAACTTGAAAATATTTTCCAGGTTCTTCTCTTGGCCGTTTAAGTGATAACATTTTTTGCCGCAAGCCTTCACGATGAATACTTTCCGAGATACAGCCGACATCCATTCTTAGTGGGACACTCGGTACATTTGACTGGATGCTCAAATTAATTATAATAACATTGGAATAAGTGTTGTTCCATTGAAATAGTTGATGAAAACGTTCCGCATGTTTGGGACTAGTTATAATTATTGATAAAACCAAGAAAAAAATATTCCAAAATAACCACTAAAACACTCAACTCTTCAATTAGAGCTTCAAATTTTCTTGTTTTGACAGTATTTCGAAAAAGAGAAAAGATACCGTACCGATTAAATCTTCGCATCAAAATCAAAATAACTATTTTTATTTCAAATTGCGCCTCCTAGCAATTTTACTGAAAACTAGCGCGTATTACTTGATACGATATTTGAAAGTACTTACAATTGACCTTCAAACAAGCCTAAATTCAACAAAATCGGATTAGTCGTTAATAAGTTAGGTATAGCCACTTGAACAATTACACCTTACTTACCCTTCCCCTACTCAAATGAAGGTTGGTACGTCAATGAGCCTTGAACCAAAATGATGAGAAATATTCTAAGCTCTTTAACGGTGTTAATGAAGATGTTCCTCAATTTGTGTGTTTTCGTAGAAATTTAGAATTTTAATATTTATCTTCCAATTGCGCCCTCTAGCGACAAATTCTTTAACTTAGAAAAGATTTCCAGCATTCTCGAGTTATCTCGGAGTTGCTCATATTGCTATGTTGATGTTTCTGCGCAAGACGTTTTGCAGTAACGAACTCCATACAAGAGCGTAATAATTTGGAATTTCGAAAAGAGATTTCTGTGAGGGATTAAACATCTCTCAAAGACTCAAAATTACCAAAAAAAAAAACGATTTTTTTGAAAAACCACAAGTGCCTTGTCCCACTGGAACATAAAAATAATTCCAAGATTGATCAAACCAAAGATTTGTTAGAAGTTTTGAGCCTCTGTTATCAAAATCCATTTTCCAAATAAAACTCATATGAAATTAAATGATTTATTTAAACATAACCATATTTTTGCATTTCAAAGCATAGTTACACTATGTACAACCAAGGTAATAAATAATAGACACGAATATCAAAACAAGGTACGAAAACTATAAGAAAATATTTTTCTTATTGTCCTAGATATAAAGTACTTAGTCGAACAAACCGTACAAGCTGGAAAAGCTTCGAAAATGCAATCTGCTGGGTAGTACTCTTTGTATAAATATTTTTTTCAGATAAGTAGGTTCCATTCTAATGTCCAAAGCGTAAACATTCTATTCTAGTATCGCATTACTAATTTTATCACTGATCGATCTATGAAAACCTGTAAAATTTCATAGATATCACAATATCATGTCCGAAAAATACAAATTATGTTAGTCTACAGAATGAGTCAAAGTAGTCCAGTTTTGCGATATTAAATTATTTTTTCTATCATTACTGGGTTAAGACTTTTTTTAAAAAGCGAACATTGAATTTAACTCCTTATGAGTTGACTCACTCAAAATCTGAACAATTCAACATCCTGTATCAAGTTGATCGTAAAAATTTAGCGATACCTATATAGAAAGTTCTCAGCACAATCATCTTTGGAAACATGTTTCTGTTACATATTCCCAAAGAAAACAAACAAAATTCAAAAGAAAAATCACACAGTATATACACAACTTATAAGAACTTCAAACAAAACAGGCATTTTTGGTCATTTGTCTCCAAATACGACCAGGTTCTGCTGCTGGCCTGAATAAATTTTTTATTAGTGCTATTTTCGAATAATATCAAATTGTATTAATAATTTTATATATCTAATTAATTTGTTATTGTTTGGATTTTGATTCAAAGATCGCCTTCATGTCCTTTATGCAATAGGTCGGTGACGTCTTCTCCTTTCTAGATAAATCACATTCAACAATCAAATGGTAAGAGTGTAAAAAAGACTTACTTTGGACTATTCCTGCTTTCCAAGCTCACTCTTCGTAGTCTTTCACTTTCTGTCTCCCGCTCGCGGGGCTCATACGTATGTCGTCTTTTTTCTTCTTTTTGTTCATCCTCCTTTCGCCTATGCCTGATAAAGTCCAAGTCTTTCAGCTCGCCCTGGATATCTTCTGAAGATATTATGTTTGTTTTATCACCTGGAGCGATAACAGATAACAATATGTGATGAAGCATTTGCAAATAAATTCAATGAGCTCACCAATTATACTATTTTTATCCACAGCCCTACCAGTGGGCGGCTTTTCCGACCTATCCACCTTTTCCCTTTCCAGAGAATTCCTTGCAAACCTCATATCCAGTTCTGTCTTACTCTTCTCCGCTCTTAAAGACGACCTATGTGTTCTAGTTAACTCAACATTGAGGGGTTTTTGTGTTTGTTGCTCGAAAATGGCAGCACGTACTTTCAAGCTGGGTGTTCTTGGTAGTTCGATTTCTTGAGATTGAGGAGGATTGCTGAGACAATTGAGGCTTTTCGCCGGGCTTGGGCTTATTGTGGAAATATCCTAGAATGGGATGTTGTGTGTGAAGAGAAAACTAGGGAAAATAGTGAAGGTAGGTGATCCAAATAGAAAATTACCAAATCATATTGAAACTGTCATTGAAGCACGTCAATCAAATTTCCAGTTCAACCTCAGTTTCAGGGTCTTTAGTAGACTATCATAAACGTATTTTGACAAAAAAACTTTGAAGCACCATAACTTGATTTTTTTCAACCCGGTGTATATAGTTACTTGGTCGAGTCCAGCTTGGCACGTTCAATCTGTTTTCGATGAAATTTGTAGTTTTTCAGTAAAAAAAGATTATTTTCCAGACTCAACTTTTGGAAAAAAAAATTGTTGTGTCATATATTAGAAATGAATGTGATTACAATTCAACAATGTATTTATTGGTTGACGGTGGTTTATATATATGTCACGGCTAAAGCCCTAATATTGGGTAATTCGCGAATTATCCAGATAATGTTAGAATTATCCATACAGAGTGGATAAAGTTAGTTATTCAAAGAAAGCACGTTGCTTTTTGGGCATTAACCGGTTCATACTGGAATTATCCAACCTCCCTTGAATAAAACCAGAAATATGAAATAGTCCGCATTTGGTACTCGCAATTAGGGTTAGTTTGGGTTAGGAACCGATGTTTTTTCAATCTTCTCCATTACTCATAGTACAATTATACCGATTTTAGCCTCGAAATATTTGTCTGTTAGAATTGCCACCTTATGTTTGTTTCAGTGAATAATAAAAATTGATTCTATCAGAGTCTATAAGTTATTTCGAGAATATTACAGAATACTTCACTTATTGTGGAATGAGTTCTTTTTCTTTTCGTGATTTAGCCATTGCTTCCTGGCTAAAACTAGAACTACCCGGATAATGCCCGAAGTCATTCAGTTCTTCGCGCTTTATCCAGCAGACTTGGATAAAACGCGAAGTATCCGGTCAATACTAGATCTATCCAATCACGGGCTTTAGCCGTAACACACAGGGTGTTCCATTAATATTGCGAAAAAATTCAGGGTGAGTTTCCCCACTTAAAAATAATAAGAAAACTTCATATAAAGTTGTGTCCGGAAATGCTTCGTTACAGAGCTACAGCTAAAATTTCAAAATCCCATGTATTAATTATTTCAAATCCAAATATCTCGAAAATGGTTCCACGTAGCGACTTCTAACAAGTATGCCTTTTTTGCATAAAAATAAAGGAGAAATATGTTTTTTCACTCAAATATGTCATACTGTTACGTCCAAAAAAGTTATGGCTGTACATGTCAGGTCAAATGAGTGTAGGTGGCGCCCTCTACAAGTTAGATCCAAACTGAGATAAAATTCGAATTCCGCATAAAAAGAAACCCTCAAATACCGATTTTTATGGAAATATAGACATTGGTTCAACTATTATTTAGAAAAAACAAAAATAAAAATAAAACTTCAACACCCCGTAGCTCTGTAACGAAGCATTTCCGGACACACCTTTATATGAAGTTTTTTTTTATTATTTTTAAGTGGGGAAACTCACCCTGAATTTTTTCGCAATATTAATGAAACACCCTGTATATACAAGGAATGTGAAAAACTGTTACCTATTTTCCGATAATTATTTTTAGAAATATTTTTTGTTTTTTTTTTTCAAGTTAATCTGGGCTGATTGATGAAATAACATGGTCTCGAAACATAAAATTTTATAAACTGCAAGTTTCATCTGTCAACTTTAAATAGAAGAGATCAAAATAGACGATGAGAATCCCGATGTTGCTTCTTGAAGAAACGCACTCTACAGGGTTCGCCAAGGTAAGTGGCGTATTAGAGCATCTCGAGAAATAAAGCGATTGTGATTTTGAAAATTTGTAGGAGGAGATTTTCGGAGATGCTCTTTTCAAATGAAATCATTGTGACGTTGCGCGATTTTCACAATAATTTGATAATATTATTTCAGGGTGGCCCCCTGAATAAGATCAAAAATAAAATTAAGAAAACTGCCAAGAATCTATTTTTTCAAATGGAATCCCCCAATTTTTATAATTTTATCTTATTGAGCATTGAGAAAAAAATAAAAATAACAATTTTTGGAATGGACAAACTTATACAAAAGATCACTGGTCACTACTTATACAGCAAATAGAGGAACCATAAATGAGAAGTTTGAGATGTGGGACCCATGGCCGGAAGTGCCCCGTTTCTTAGAAACAGGGTGTACAAGTTTTTCAAAAAAAAATTATATCTGAATTTATTTTGAAAACCACGTTGACGATTTTGATAAAAATATCAGGGTTTAAATACTAAATGGTATTGCATGTTTCTGATAATTAGAAAAAAAAAACCTCATCCAGGGCCGGAGTTGGAGAACATATCTGCTTTATTTAAAAAAAAAACAGGTTTTTTTCTGGGTTTGCATCACATAGGCACACTTTCAGTGGCTTATGATATCGGGTTTTAGAATCGTGATGCTTATCCATTGTTATAGTCAGATGCTCTTTCTTTCATCGTAGTAGTGTTCCTTGTCAATTATTGATGTGGTATCCTGGTTTGTGACAATAAAACTATTTTTGATTTGATTTGTATAACATAATTTTTTCAGAACAATAATACTTTTTTCCAAGACTTGGTTCAAAAATAGCTTTCCTGACCTTTTTCTTTCCGACGCACCGTTTTCGAGTGAAAAAATAAAAACCGTACTAGTATCCTTAAAAGCGATGATAACCAAAAATTTTCAGTCTTGGTAACAGTAGGAAATCCTACTGTTCTACTCGTGGGAGTAAAAAAACTCAAGAGAATTTTTTCAATGGAAATTGAATGAGTATTTTTAAAAAAAATTGTCCAAAAAAACAGTGGCGTGTAATTTTTGTTACACAAAACACCCTGTAACTAGAAAACGGGACACTTCCGGCCATGGGTTCCCCATCTCAAACTTCTTATTTATGGTTGCTCTATTTGCTGTATAAGTAGTGACCAGTTGATCTGGGACGCGAAAAATCAATCAAAATACAAATTGAACCGAAAAGGCTTTTTATACGAAAATATTACATTTGAATAAGAACCTACAAACGTCATTTTTGACATGAAACTCAAATATTTCAAAAACGCTTATTAGGTATATGACATCATGCATCAAATCTGACTAGAATTTTACGAGGAATTCAAAAATGTAATGATATATAGGATGTTCCATTTGAAACAGGCGAGTTGACACTCGCGCAACGTCACTATCGTTTCATTCGAAAAGAGCATTTCCGAAAATCTCTTCCTACCAATTTTCAAAATCTGAATCGCTTTATTTCCCGAGATATTCTAATAGGCCACTTACCATGGCGATCCCTGTATACATACAGAACTCAAAACTTGATTAACTTTTGAAAAAATCATAATTTGAACGATATAAAGATAAGTATCGATTTTTTTGCGATTTTGCCAAGCAATACCGAGCTCGAGAATTAAAATTTTGAAAACCATCAACATTTTACTAGAACTGTAATAATTCGTCAAGTTGTTCATTTTTCCGTTATTATTCGAGAGATTTTTTTTTTTCCGTAATTCGCTTAATTATAATGTCGGCCGTGTATCAATTGACAATTCGCTGCAGAATTGCTACCCGAAACAGTAAATCTTGGTTTTCCTTCCTTCCTTCCTTCCGCGAAACTTCAAACCTGTTTTTTTCCTGTTTTAAATTATTTTTCGTTAAAAACCACGACATAGAATTTTCCTCCCGGCGGCAGAAATTATCTCAAGTAAATCACGTTACTGTAAATAAATTAGCCGGGTGGGATTGAATATGATTTTCCGATTCATAAGTTTCAGGTGAGTTTTCTTAGAGCAGGCGATGTTTTTCCGGGCTGATTGGTCTGGGAAAGCAGCTCTATTTCTGGGAAAATTCGTGTTTTTCGAAATGAAGTTCAACGGGTATTTGAGAGCCAGTCACTCTACAGGGTTGGCAACTATGAATGCGGGGTACTGTATCTGGACAACTATTCATCGTATAGGCTTGCGGCAAAAAATTTATTACTAAAACGGCCAAGAGAAATACCTGGAAAATATATTCTGAAATGGTCGCTAGGGGGCGTAACAACCAACACCAAGTAGAAAAATGTTATTTTCATAGACTTTTGCACAATAAAAATTTCATGTTAACTGACTATTTACCTACACTTTTTGTCTTCAACGTTTTTTTTCTTTCTATTAAAATGAAGCAGTGGGGGAAGATCAATTATTTTTTCAAACAAACGGAGATTTCTCCCATTTCGCTTAACCGATTTGAACAAACTTGGGCTCATATAAAAAAGTGTAATCTGCACTACAGAATGCTTATTTGGTTTTGCATTTGTTTCTTTCGCCGTCGCCGATAGATGGCGGTAACTGAGATTGTAGCATATTTTGACAAAAGAATCAAATGCAATGGTGTATTCATTTTTATATATTTTAAAAAGGGATAGAAAAATGTAACTTCTTTTAAAATATATAAAAATAAATATACCATTACATTTGATTTATTTGGAAAAAACTCAAAAACATGCTACCATTTCAGATGACGCCATCTAGCGGCGACGGCGAAGGTAACAAATTCAAAACCAAACAAGCATTTTGTAGATCAGATTATGCTCTTTCATATGAGCTCAAGTTCGTTAAAATCGATCAAGCGAAACGGGAGAAATCTTCGTTTGTTTAAAAAAAATAATTGAACTTTCCCCACAACTTTCACAATTTGATAGATAAAAAAAACGTTCCAGACAAAAAGTGTAGGTATATAGTCAGTTAATATGAAAATAATATCGGTATATTTTCATTGGGCAAAATTCCATAAAAATCCTATTTTTCTACTTGGTGTTGGTTGTTACGCCCTTACCGAACATTTCAGAAGCTTGAAAATATTTTGCAGGTTTTTCTCTTGACCGTTTTAGTATTGTTTTTTTTGCCGCAAGCCTCTATGATGAATAGTTGTCCAGATACAGTACCTCGCCCTCCCTGTACAGGGTGTTCACGTATATTTTTGCACCCCACCTAGAGAGTTTATTTGAAACAATATTGAAATAAGGTTGATACAAAGATTCATGGTTTTTCATGAACTTTTTGAATCTGTGGGCGAAAATGTCAAAAAAAGTAAGTAGATGTCAATTATTGACAAGTTGATGTTAATTTTTCAAATGGAACACCCTGTATATTATTTCAAATTTGTGTAGACCTTTTTATTCTGTTTTCAATGTATATGATTTTTTCCATTTTTGTTCCATTTGAAAAAATCATCAACCTGTCAATATTTGACATTGACTTACTTTTTTTGACATTTTCGCCTATAGATTCTAAAAGTTCATGAAAAACAATGACAGTTTTGTATTTACCTTATTTCAATATCTTTTCAAATAAACTTTCTAGGTGGTGGGTGCAAAAATAAACGGGAACCCCCTGTACATACTTTGGGACAGAAGACTGATGAAGTTATTCTCTACAAACACCCGTGTTTTTGTTCAAAAGTTCAGATGTCAATCTCAGAGCGGAAATTTGAGGAATCTTGAAAACAACAGAAGCTTGGACTTTCTCAACTGTTCCCCTATAGGCAGTGTGGGCCCTCTTCCACGTGAGTACAGAGGGTGGCCCGAGTTATGTGAAAATCACGATTTTCCTCACTCCGTAGAAAATCGACCGGAAAATTTTCGAGGTCACAATAATAGTTTGGAAGACATTCCAACCTCAAATTTCAATTTTCGCAAATGTCAGGTACAAAACAGATAAAGCTACTAAGAACCCTCTCCAAAATGGTAAAAATCGTAAACGATCGAAATTCACGAATCAATTAGAGACCAAAAATGGAGACTATCAATTCCTGGTAATCAATCTACAGGGTGTTTCCTAAAGATTGGTAAAAAATTCGTTGTGTGATTCCTGGGGTATTTTCATGAAAAAAAGTTCCTATAAACATTTGCCGAAAAATTCTTCCTAAGGGAGCTACGCCCCTTTAAATAGGGCACCCCGAAGACGGTTTTTCCTCAATATTTCCGAAACCTTACATACAAAAATCATGAAATTTGGTACATCATACAAACTTTTAATGCTGAATGAGAATTTGAGCTCAGAATTTCAAAATTTTAATCAGGGGCGTACCATACTGGCGGGGTTAAAGGTTAAAAGAATCCAATTTTTTAAATGGTATGGTACGCCAGTATGGTACGCCCCTGATTAAAATTTTGAAATTCTGAGCTCAAATTCTCATTCAGCATTAAAAGTTTGTATGATGTACCAAATTTCATGATTTTTGTATGTAAGGTTTCGGAAATATTGAGGAAAAACCGTCTTCGGGGTGCCCTATTTAAAGGGGCGTAGCTCCCTTAGGAAGCATTTTTCGGCAAATGTTTATAGGAACTTTTTTTCATGAAAATACCCCAGGAATCACACAACGAATTTTTTACCAATCTTTAGGAAACACCCTGTATAATAATCACTCATTTTCTAGTCCGGAAATAACCGGACTATGAAACGAAATAATTATTGATGATGTGAGATTTTAGCCCGAACCCCAATAAGTGACTATTTTCATGACAATGAAACAAAACCCCAATTGAGTCGGAGATTTCAAATAATTTGAGACTATGAATTCTCAGAAAGTGACAGAAAGTGTCAAACGTCCTTTTGACAGTTCCTCTCACAATTTCTACTCCCTAAAACTCAAGAATATGGTAGCTGGGCCGAGATTCTCGAGTTTTTCTCCAGAGAATGTATTAGACAATCATTAAAATTTTGATTGATTTTCCACTTCATTATGTCAAATTTTGACAAATTCTCTACCACATTCTTTGGAGAAAAACTCGAGAAATATAGCCAAAAAAAAAAGTGGATGGTGCATGCTTCTCTGAAGACACAACGGCATTGGAATGTTTTAGCACAGATTTGAAATCAAAAATAGATATTTGAGCAAACCTTATTACAAAAAAAAGTTGGAAATCGACACAACTTGATTGCTAAACTTACATTTTTTCCTGGACTAGAACACGAACTATCTTTCGCCTCCGAAAGACGCAGCTCATTCACACTCTCACTTTCACTCTTTGTACTTTTTCTTCTGCTTCTCAGCGGTTTATCACATTCGGTTTTAATTTCACCAACATTGTCCTCTTTGCTTTTGTAAATTTTCAGTCTGCTCAACAGAACGTCTTTATCTTCTTTAAACGATTCCGATCGATATCGTTCGCTTAAAATTCTTCGACGTTCTTCTTTGTACTTTTCGATTCTCTCCCTTTTCTTTTGTTCTTCGTCTTCATTGGACTTGACGTCGCCAATGAGGTTGATTTTCTCGTTGCTGTGCGTTAGATGGAGAGACTCTAGTTGACCATTTTCATCTTTGGGTAGTTGTTTTGGTTGGTTTAGCTTTTTGGGCAGTGAATTTGTGTTGTATCTGGAAAAGATTATTTTTTCTACGACTATTCGACTATATGTGTATGATACATCTACTTTCTATTGGTTAATGTGTTCACTCATACAGTAAGTTTTTTCATTACTCAATTATTTTAACCAATAAAAAACTATCTGGTGTGCTTATGACTTTACCAAGGCGAGAATAATAACACGATTTTTTTTTGTTGTTGTTCGACCACTTTACTCGAAGCAGCGTTACATAACCGAGCGTGACGCCACTGTCTTATTTTCACTTCAAAAAAACTTTAGTTTCATCGTTTTTTTTGCGATATACATCAACCTTCAAATCGATCATTTTGAAACCGATGACTTTATCAAGACTGGACTAACCTAACCGCATTTGAGAAATTACCCGTTCGTTGAATTACTATTATTATATTATAACTATTACTGATTAGCATGAACCTAATTAATAATCTACATAATTTTAATGTCGAGACTTACCCGATATTCTCGTCATAAGACTTTCTCCTCTGATCATCCTGCAAGCCACACTCCTTCTCAAACTCCTCCTCATCCAACGACCTAGTCTTCATTTGATTCTTCAAATTCCTCGCTCGCAAACAAGGCGGAAGACTGTCCCTTTCATAAAATATCTTCACTCTGCCGCTACCACAACTGGCACTACTACCGGTGTTGTCTTCGGAAATGTCAATATCAGCGAGTTTTTCTTCGATTTTCTTCGATCTGACTGGTGAGCTTGGAGGTCTTTGGTTGTCGGTATTTGGCGATTTGTTGAAGAGTTTTTGTAGTTCGTTTACGGAGTTTGGAGACGTCGGAGACGGTTTTTCATTGTTCGTGAAAGGACTTCTAGGTTGTGTGGGTGAAAGTTTTGTAATCTGGAATTGTTATTTATTTCTTTATCACTTGGATAAGTTTGAAATAAATTATGCTAGAATCTTTGAAGGTGTGAAAAACAAATGTTGCAAACAAGCCCCAACTGTGTGAAATCATTGAGCAAAGTGGACTACTTACAAAGCTGCTAGGTTTATTTCCTCCCTCTTCAACTTTCTTCTCCTCAAACCTACTCTTCAGATCCTTCACATTGCACCGCTCCTTCGGCTCTGCCTGCCTAAGTTCAGATTTTTCCATGTCATCAGCTTCCTGCCTCATACTTTCCCCTTCCAGATTCTCATAAACGTGGCCGTCCTCTTCCAACGAATCAAAATTCGCTTCTTCCTTCTTTATTTCTTGGGGTTTTTGTCCGTTATTATTCGATTTGTCGTTTTTTAAAGCTTTTTCCGCTTCTTCTAGGTCTAATAGTGCGTTAACTTCGTGTATCGAGCGGCGAAAGTACTTTACTTGTTGATAAATTGCGTTTTCGTCGTAGGATTCGGTTTCATCGGATTTGCGCTTTTCATTTTGTGAACTTGAACTAAAAAAAAGGAAGAAAATACAATTCCAAACATCTAAAATACCAATACTTTTGGGTGTATTTATGTGACGATTCCATGACCAAAAACGGATTCAACAAAACATGCCGATACAATGAATATCATAAATTTATTCTGGGGTCTTGTAAAGATTAGGTATCCACGAATTAGCGCATTTTTTTATGAAGAGTTTCGCCGCTGTAGAACAATAATTTAATGTAAAAAATTGCTGGACGAACCATCTCCCTTGAAAAAAAAAACATTTTTCAATAAATTCCAGTGCTAAAACTACTTAATGTTACAGCTTTGTCACAGGTTCACTGCAATGTTGCCAAACTTACCTAAACTTATTAAAAACCATGGCAGGTTTGGCAAAACCATGGCACTAGTAACTATACTATAAACTATAAAAACACTGTATAACTATAGCTGGAAACCACAAGAAATGTCCGCAACATAAAAAATATTGTAGCTTATAATAACTAGTTTGTGACCAGCTATAAATATTTTTTTTTTATTTCTTTTTCTTGCTAGATTATTTACTTCAACTTTTTTTTTTATTGTAAGCAATGGTAGAACATGGGAGCAACAGAATTTGTGAATTTCAATGACTTCGAAAAACATTATGTTGAAACCATATCAAAATATTGTTTTTCTACAAAAACGTGGTTCTTCCAGTATTTTTTCTTTACACACTACTTAGTTGAACGAATATACAGTAGCGGCCTCCATTATAGCAACCGCCTAAAATTTGATGAAACTTCAACCCTGCATCAGTTATCAAAGAAGTGAAGGTGCATTTAAAAACTTCAATCGATTTGTCAGTTTACATCATAAAGAATCCACTAATAGAGCAATTTCCTTCATGGGAGCTGTCAAATAATTTTTTGGTGTCGGGCCCACCCACTGCAAACTGCTGGCGCTAGGGTCGGAGCTAATTGCCGTGTCACTATTGTCTGTACTGTCAATTGTCAATTGAAACGGATCAACGATATAATACGCGACGTTTTTGAAAACGTCACAGGCACCATATGATTGGTCGTGGCCGAATTTGGTATCCAAACAAGCTTTTGTGACATTTGGTTTTGTATTGTGTGAGTTTGAAATCAGTGTTTGTGTTTAATTTGGACTTCTTTGGACTATATTTTTGGGTGTATCACATATATCGTGTGTCCCGTTAGTGCGTATATGATTAGCCGAGTGAAAAGTCAGCTTTTGAGGTAATAAAAAATAGTTTGTTTGGATATTTCCGTCTGACAGCTGACGTCATGACGTCACAGAAATCTAGCGTATTGTTTGTGTATGCCATTGTGGATGGTTAATGCCTGGTTTACATTCAATTTCATTACGAAGTGGAACTGTCAAATTTCCGCTTGTCAAATGAGAATCATATTGTACCATCTAAAATGAATTTGGCGAAAACGTGACTTTGAACAAAAATTGGATGTGGATGGTAACATAGTATGATTCACATTTGTCAAGCCAAAATTTGACAGTCCCACTTGGAAATGAAATTGAATGTAAACCTTACATTATTCTTTGTTGTTTGTTTGATTGTTTAGTGGATTGTTTGTTGAAAACGTGTAATAACTTTAGGACGATTTATTAATAGTGGCTCGTGAACCTTTACTTGTGACTTGTGGACGATTAGCGGTATTGTGCATTGTGCCCTTTCATTTAATTTGATTGTTGGTTGGCGTACATCAACCATGCCCAAATGCCTCGGTAAATACCTACTTTAAAACGTGTTCCAAATTGTAATGATATGGAAAGTAAACGACACAGATTTTCCAAACATTCCATCAAGAAAATGGCCTTGATGAAGTTTCAAAATAACAAAAAAAAATTAAAAGAGAAGTAAAATGTAACGCGATGTAACTATTTTATGAAAATATATCCATGCATATTATCACATATTTTTATTTATGTAACAGATCTAGATGTTTCGTTTTATGTATAAATAAACTTATTTACCTACTTGATGTTTTTTTCCCTATAACCAAACTATGTCTACGTTACAAACAATACTACATGCTTTTGCTGAGAATTTCCAAAAATACGCATTTTCACTAGCTTAACTCTGATTTTCGGGAAAAATTGAAGGCAAGCTTACCACGTCTTGATAATAAGGGCGATACGTATTTTCACCGTTCCTATTATTAAACTCACGATGAAATATTATGTAACCAAAGTTGTTCAGAATTGCATTCCCAAACATGTTTGACAAAGACTTTTTTTTCTAGTGATTCCTTTATATTATATGTGAAAAAAATTTGGACAAAATCTGTGCAAAGATATTACATCACCAGCCACTTTTTTTCATAATTACTAAAATACCTAAATTTTTTCAAAAATAATTGGAAAAAAGTTGCTGAGAATGTAAGTGTGTACAACTTTCGTCCTAAACGATTTTTTGTCACATACCATTGCAAGAAATCACCCTGAGGATTTTATGAGCGAAAAGTGAAAAAAAAGTCTTTGAAAATGTAATTCTGGACAATTTTTGCTTGTATGATCTTTTATCATAAGTCTAAAAGGAACGTAGAAAATACGTAGCGCCCTTATTTTCAAGAGTAAGCTCACCTTCGATCCACAAATTTAAAAAAAAACACAAATTTTTGTATTTCCCGAAATTCTCAGATGACCCTAATTTTAAGCATGGATTTACTGTACTTAAAGTCGAGAAATCAACAGCTTTGCTCCAAGAAAAATCCAAAACAATTAGAAGTGCATCACTTTCAGAATCATATGAAAGTGATCCACCGTTTTGGATTTTATTGGAAAAAGCTTTAATCAATAATAAATTCAGCCCAGCAGAAAACATCCGTTCAAATTTCCCGCTTTTTCAAAATAGTTTCGGGCACCCACCGACTCATGTTCTAAAAAAGGCTACTTTTCTAACTTTTTTCTATGTAACTTTTGCTAAAAATGTCTAGCACCATTCGAAAGAGGGGCAAAAAGTATGTACTCCCTGAAAATTCCACAATTATTTAACAAAGGATAGTGAAGCTATGAAATTTTGAACTTGGCAAAAATGACCGATTTTTCATGATTTCTAAATGGGTCATTTTTGCCAAGTTCAAAATTCTATAGCTTGACTATCCTTTGTTAAATAATTGTGAAATATACAGAGAATACATACTTTTTGCCCCTCTTCCGAATGATGCTAGTAATTTTTATTAAAAGCTACACAGAAAAAAGTTAGAAAAGTAGCCTAGTTTTGAACATGAAAAAAAAGCAATAAACAATGTTTTGAAAAAAATCACCAGGACACGTAAACTGACAAATGAATTGAAGTTTTTAAATGCACCATCACTTATCTGATAACCAATGCAGGATTAAAGTTTCATCAAATTTTAGGCGGTTGCTATAATTTTGACCGCTACAATAATTTTCCAAATTCATCATTAAATAGTACAAAATACATTCTTGGATACCTATAACCTATTACCGGTATTCCTATTAAAAATTCATTAGAACAATTAGTCTGGTAACTACTCACCGACTTGGACTACTTGGTGCCTCCAAAGGACTGAAATCGATCAAATTGACACTTGTAGGCCTGGGTACCGTAGACCAAATATCCTCACTGCCCAGAAGATTTTCGTTGCTCAAAAGCCGACTATCCGTTGTTGACGGACTAACGTTCGGACTGTTTTTCGATGGACTCGCTGGAGTACTGATCGACGTCTGACTAGTAGTAAGATTCTCTGTAGAACTTTGTACCACTTCGCTTAAACTTAAATCTGAAGGGCTCAGCCTGAAACGGATTGAAATGATTAATTTTCAGATTCATTTGAAACATTTTGTAATGACTGAGATGACTTTTCATGACAATCAATCAGTATAATTGATCATATCAAATTAAGGGTTTGTCTCACGGTTCTATTTCCTCATTTGTCTCGCTTTTGGCACAAAGGTTCAATAAATTAAGCATTTGCGTAGCTGTCAATTTGAAGTTTGATTTTTGTATGACAAGCACGTTCACTTTTTGTAAAATGACATGGGCCGATATGACTTTTGTCTCAGGTATTTTTGTTATCCTCCACTAGTGCACACGAAACTAAACTTTTCTACCATGCGGCGTTTGTTATGATGATGGTCCCAACATTGTAGTGTTTGTTATATCAGGGTAAGTTGCCCATTACTGCACTCGCTACCCTAGGTCAAGAAGAGGTGTGACAAGTGTAGTATAGTGTAGAATTGACCATTCCAGAACACGTGACCTTGACAACGATGTCATTTTTGCTGGGTGACAAAAAAATCTGTTAATAATGTTTTTTCAATCAGTTCTTTTCTAAAATGGCTCACAGCAATTATTATTCAACGTTAAGTGGTGATGTGAAGATACAATACGACCACAAAATCGGCGTTATACACAATATTGATCCCTATGCTCTTTCGATTAATGAATATCACTATGATGGATTTACTAAATTATCGATATTAACTCATAGTTTTTAGACTGGGAAGCAGATGAAGGCTTATGAGAGTTTGCAAGCCTTCAAGCAATACGAATCCTATATTCAGAAAATTGCTGCTAAACAAATCAGCGAAGAAGCATTTGTTGTGATGTCTGAGGTAAGAATCATGGATCATTCTAGTAACTGGATGAAATTGGTTAGTATTTATTAGAAAATATGTTATCAAAAACACCAATTTTATTTATGTACACATAACTGACATAACAAGCTTCAACCTATAAATTATGTGTGCCACCCAGCAAATGACAGTAGTGACGTCATACTGGAATGGTCAATAGGGTGGGGATCTTATTTCGTGTATTTTGTAAACAAACCATGTCCTAACCTCACCTATAATGAAGATAAACAAACAAAAAGAAAAATTTGTAGTGAAGAATCATTGTGAATCTTATCAAATAAATTAAAATGGGTGATGAAAATAGTGAAAGTGAATGTATACAGTTATGCGATATCCTGCTTAGATTTGTAATTCGGTAGAGCACGCTAGCCTAGTTCCAATCCAACCAAACTGTTGATAGAGTATTAACTAAATTGTAGATATCAAGATAATATATATACAGGGTGTCCGGAAATTACGCGTCAGGATTTTGGTGGGCGATTCTACATGAAAAATTGATGCAACAAACTTCTATACAATTTTTTCAAAAACTTCAAAAATTTTTTCAAAGTACGAATTTTTAATTATTTAAGGTACGGTTAATGTTTAAAGTCGTTTTTCTCGGAAACCGTTAATTCTACGATGATGCAACACGAGCACCTTTTTAAAAAATATTTTGATGCTCTGTTGCGTAATTTCCGGACACCCTGTATATAATATATCACAAAAAACTCTCTTTATACAGTTTCGCTTCTTTTGCGGTCATGTGTATTTGAAATTATTACGGTTAAGCAGTCTTTAGAATCTGACCTTAAAAATGAGATATCATCATCATCGTCAAAAATATGATCACCAATACTTTAACTTCACTCTTCCAATCATCCATCGTTGTTCTGTTTACATTCATTTTTTAAGTTAGAATATCTGCAAAATCTCCACGAACGCGTTTGTTGAATCTCCTTTACACTGACAGCCATGACTTACACCAGCAGTCTTCACTACCCTACCCTACACCGAAATAACAAACACACCTGATATGAAGTATGAATACCCATAATGTAGGGTTCACATTAAGCGTTCTCATGGACTATGGTATCATGAGACCATTCCAGTTGGGTCTGTCAGTAACGTCACTTTCAGCCAATCGGCGAGCTGCAAGTGATGTTAATGACAGACCAAACTGGAATGGTCTTATGATACTAAGCATTTATTGCTTCACCTAACTCATCTTACCTGTGATATTTCTAGTTCTTGATGCCGCTAGAGCGCGAAAATCGCAAAATTCTCGAAAACATTCAAATGTAATAGTATCCTTTCTAGGGATGCACCGGATCGAGTACTTTGCCAATCCGACCGCATGCCGGACCGCATCGGGACCAAAATTTAAAATGTATGTGCATGCCTATTTTTAAACGTAAAATGTTGTATAATAATATCTTACTTTTTTTAAAACTAGCTACAGTATGCAGAGTGTTTATTATTATTAATTTTACCTAGATAAAAATTACTGTTTACTTAAATATTAATTTTTATTCAGCATTGACAAAATAAAAACCATTATTCTACTCATTAAATTGGAGAACAGCAGCCACCTGCCAATAATAAAAAAATTAAAAAGAAGTCGGGGAACCACAGCCGCCGGTCTATGATAGGCAAGAAAACACGCACACCCTACACTGTTGACCAACTATAAAATATATCTGGTCGAAAGTGGGGGTTTTGTAATTTTTGAAAAAAAAAAAAATATTTTGTTCAAAAAAATTCATTTGTGATTGACTAACGACTTTAATATAGGTATATAAGGCACCAATTAAAAAAAACCTTGAAATAATTTTCTCTCGAATTTTCTTTATTTTTGCATATTTGAATTTGAATTATTTTAAAAATTCAAAACGTAAACATTTCCAAAGACTTCCGAAAATTCTTATTTTTATTTATTTTTTTGATTTTTTTTGAATTTTTGGAATGGACAATATTATATAAACTCACCTTTAATTTCAATGCTCAATAAGATAAAATTATAAAAATTTGGTGGTTTTCATTTGAAAAAATTGATTTTGGACAGTTTTCTCAATTTTATTTTTGATCTTATTTTTGGGCCACCCTGTTATAATAGTTATCAAAATATTGTGAAAAATCGTTTAAAGTAGGTCCTTTTCAACAAGAAATCCAATACAAATTAAACAATAAAGGCTTTCTTATACGAAAAATTTGCATTTTAATAGGAACCTACACACGTCATTTTTGACATGGAAATTGAAATATTTTAAAAACGCTTATACTTAGGTATAGGGCATCATACATAAAATCTTCCTAGAATTTTACGTAGAATTGACAAATGTAATAATATATAGGGTGTTCCATTTGAAACAAGCGAGTTGACACCGGAAGTACTACCATCTTGAAAATATTTTAGCCTGGTTGCCCCCATCGATGATGGTATACTGTCAAATTTTCTAAATTTTCCTATGTATGCCCGTATAACCAAGCGATACAGGTTTTCTTTAACTATATAGATTAGTTTATAATCTATAAAGATTTTTCGATAAAGTTATGAACTATACAGTGTGTCCAGAATAAAATGATGTACATGGGACTATACGAGGATATTGGAAACGGTAAGAGATACGACGTTGCTTAAATGTAAGGAAAGTTGCGTATTTGTATGCTCAAAAATATTCTACCTTTGTTTCATTTTGAATCGATTTCGTTATGTTCATACAGGGTGAAAAAAGAAAAGGTTCATTTTGAAAAAAACACAATATTTTGCTTGTTATAAAACCCAACACTTCTAAATTTCCAGGATATAGGTAAGAGGATACGACGATTCTAAAACGGCGTCAAAAAAATTCTAGACCTACTATGTTGCGTCCAGACAAAGTCAAGTCTGTTTTTTTTATGGAAGTCATATTTTTGGAAATTATTTTCAATACGGACCATGAAAATGGAGAAGTTCAATATGGCCTCCATAAGAAAAACCAAAGTTGGCCTCGGCCGGACGCAACATCGTGGGCCTACAACATTTTTTGATGCCGTTTTTAGAATCGTCATTTCCTCTTACCCATATCCTGTAAATTCGAAAATATTGGCTTTTATAATAAGCAAAATTTTGTAGTTTTTCGAATATGGACATTTTCTTTTTCACCCTGTATCTACATCACGGTATCGATTCAAAATAAAACAAAAGTAGATTATTTTTGGGCATACAAATACGCAACTTTTCTTCCATTCAAGCGACGCCGTATCTCTTACCGTTTCCAATATTCCCATGTACATCATTTTATTCTAGACACACTGTATATCATATTTATAGAATTACTATACATAATATTTACAGATATATCCGTCATTCAAACTGTGAAGTAAATATAAAGTTTGGTCTATATATATTTTCCCTGTACAGAATATAGATTTGATCTTTATAGGACAGATAAAGTACTGTTATATTACCGATATCAAATCAATATAGTTTCGGTAAAGTTCTACCAAACAAACAATTAGTGTAATTGATAATGTATGTTTTCTTTATAAAATCTGTCAATTATATAATATTATACAAATGAGTAAAGGTATTCTATACTCAGGAGTTATTTAACTCTTTACAAAATCTACGATTAAATCTAGTTTCTAACTTTGCGGTACCTACATCTGCATAATATCAAATAGAAGGAATAACGCATTAATACAGATTATCTCAAGTTTTCTGTACAGAATCTTCATGACAGATGGCCTAAAATAGGTAAAGACATAACTTGCGTTCCGGAGATACTGAGAACTTCATTTTCTACAAAATGATCGATATTGGTTTCATTTGAATCGGGTGAAACTGGAACGCACGTTTCAATAAAACAAATTTATTCAATATATACCTTTTAATTAATCATATAATTAATATTACCCGACGACTTTGATATCCTCTAGTCGTATCAAGTCGCACATCATGCCAACGACGCGACGGGAGGGTTATCTATTTTTAATTTTTGGTATTATTCATTAGATTTTGATCAAGTGCAAAGTAAAAGGTGATCCTATCTTCCTATTTATCTATGACTCGAAAATATAGAGTGAAAGCCACAATTAAACACATGAGATGTTAGCCGAGTGAGTTAAGCTGCCGCACTCTTGCACTGCTCTATACCACTGCTACTGAGCTCCAGGTTCGATTCCCGACAGAGGCCAACAAGATAGGTGTATAATAGAATATTATCAAGTTGAAGAAATGTGCTTACATGGATTTAAAGAGGGGTAAAAACTATGAAGCTATAATAAAGACTGAAGATTTACAAATAAAGACGTTGAAACAATCTAAATATTTTTTACTTGAAACATGTAAAAACGTATCGTCGGTCTGTATAGCTGCCATAGCGATTCTATAAATTGAACTGTATTCAATCTATATCCAAGCTATATCGTGGCTATACCGAATCGATAAATACAACCTTTGTTCTATCTGGAGCCAGACTGTATTAAAACCCACATCGTCGCTGTGCCGAAAGAATATAGATTATCTTTATAGAGTAAAGATATTCATATAGAACCGATACAGGTTATATATATTTTGGTTATACGGGTGACTTTCCGTATACAGATCGAGTTTGTTCCCGGTGAGACACCCTGTATAATATATGTACCCAAGTGTATAAAAATATACAGGGCGGTGCAACCAAGATGGGATGGACGATTGTGGGAAAATGGTGAGATTTGGATATTTTTTTTTTGTTTATCATAGTTAGCCAAAAAGGCTATGTTTTAAAAATATAGCCATAGTACAGGGTGTCCCAAAAAGTCTATGGCAAACCAAACTTGTATTTTTTTAAATGGAACCCCCTGTATATTAATTGATATTTCAATTCTTTCTTCAATTTGGAACAAAAATTGTGATACAACTAATGTCATTAAATTCAACCGTTATCGAGATATCGCGTTTTGAAAATGGCATTTTTGCAACTTTGACATGCTATAAAACTCAAACTATTCAAGTTAGAGGAAAATGGTTTGCACTTTCCTATCTTAACTTTTCAAGAGCTCTTCTGTCATTTGGATAGAAGGTAACGTCAACTGTCAACTTTTTTTCGGCACATTATGACATTTTTTCACAAAAATGGATTTAATCTCCTTGAATAGCTCTTGAAAAGTTAAGATAGGAATGTGCAATCCATTTTTCTCTAACTTGAATAGTTTGAGTTTTATAGCATGTCAAAGTTGCAAAAATGCCATTTTTAAAACGCGATATCTCGATAACGGTTGAATTTAGGAACATTAGTTGTATTACAATTTTTGTTCCAAATTGAAGAAAAAATTGAAATATCAATTAATATACAGGGGGTTCCATTTAAAAAAATACAAGTTTGGTTTGCCATAAACTTTTTGGGACACCCGGTACTATGACTATATTTTTAAAACATAGCCTTTTTGACTAACTATAATATACAAAAAAAAAATCCAAATTTCTCACCATTTTCCCACAATCGTCCACCCCATCTTGGTTGAACCACCCTGTATTTGATATTTATAAATTGAATATTAATATTTATTGTTATAAAAAAGTGAAATATATCCATGGTTTCGAAGTATTAACTTAAATGTCTGTGTAGGATATACCAAAACTTTACTAATTCTGAATTGATACCCGGAACATTAATTAAGAATAAATTAACATCTGATTAGAAAACAAAAATTGAATTGAAGGCAGAATTATTTTATACTTTGATGCTTTGACACTTTAAAATTATTTAATGACGTGATATTTACGTCAATACTGCAAAACCATAGATATATTCCACATTTTTATAACAATAAATTGGTATTATTCAGTTTATAATAATTATAAAGTTTCTTTTTATACATTAAACTTAGGTATAGGATATGCTACATTGAAAATGTTTAGAATTGAAAGGAGAATCCAAATATCAAATGAAAAAATAGGGTATAAATTTGAAATAGGAAAGTTAGACCTTGCCCAGACCTTTTGGAACACCCTGTATATGTGAAAAGAAATTTAATTTGTTGTTTTTTGTTCAGCCTTTGATCCTCTTGAACTTTCTATACAACTTATTTAAAAAAAGAGTTCATACAAAAGACTATAAATTAAAGAAGGCTCTTTTAAACAGGACCTAGGTCGTTTGATTCTGATGACCTAGTCAGGAGTTGACATTTAAATAAAAACAGATCTAGCCTTCCCTCACAACTTTGTTTTGGCAGTTAGAGCAAAATCATTCAAATAAAAAAGTAAGGAAAGGAAAGGAAGGATTATGATGCCATCTAATAATATAATACCTCTTATCTAAGCAAATCTTGTAAGAATCCCATTTTCAGATTTGCAATAGCAGTTGCGCCCTCCAGAGTCCGTTCTAGAAACTTGAAAAAAATCTCCAGCAATTTCTCATGACCTCTTTGCTAATAAATAATTTTTTCCGCAGACCATATGGGTAAAACTTCTCGAGATATCAAGCTAATAGAGTAAATAACAATGATAGTGTGATTTAACACCATTATCACAGCCAACCGCGTATTAGATGGGGAAATTAAACGTTGACATCTTCAAGTTTAGAAGATATACTAGTAGGATAACTTCACAAAGTCCTGTGGATTATATTGTTTAGTATTTTTACACAACAAAAATTATTCTCGTCAACAACTGAAAACCTTTAAATTGAATAAAAACATCTTACCTCTCATAGTTATCAAAATTTTGATACGGCGCCGAACTCAAACTAGCAGTATACTGAATATTAGATCCAGAACTCTGATTCGAGCTGACCGTCCTCTGATCACTCAGACTCAAAGTCAGCGACATCTGCTCGCTTGTATTACAAATGGCTCCGCTACTATTCGCCTTCAAAGTCGAGTCACTCGAGCTTATATCCTCCAAGGCACTCAAGCTTTTAGGCCGATCACTTCCTTTAGGCGCAGATAAAAATTCTGGTTGAGAGGCCTCCTGAACTGGCAAACTAGCGGTGCTTGTGGGAATATCAACCTTTTCCGGATTCGGATCAACATTTTCATAAACTGGCGACGAGGCTGCGCTCTTGCATGGACTTTTATAAGTTATACTTATGGTTGTCAGAATATTTTCGTAATTTGGACTATCTAGCTTTTTAGGCGACTCTTCCCCGGTATGTCTGAATGGTTGATAAGTTATCTCTGAGGGTGTTGTATCACAATTTGGAGAAAATCCTGGAGTAGTATTGGCACTGGACTCCCCCAGTTGGTTGTAACCGGGAGACGTTGGAGTGGGCGTGGTTAGAATACCACCCGCCAAGAACTGCCGATTAAGATCCAAGTCCGTAAACGACTTGACGATTTGATGGTTTGGAGTTGTTGGTTCGAGGTTTAGTGATTGTCTTTTATTGTCCAGATTATCGGAGTTTCTAAATAGTTTCATTAGAAATAAAAACATGGCACATATTTACTCACCTTGGACTTTTGTTCTTTGGACCACTGAACCCGCCATCCTCAGGACTGGGAGGAGTCGCATGCACCATTGCAGTTGTACTGACAACATTGTCCGGAGTGTTACAGTCGATGAACTGTATATCCGACAGTTGGTCTTCCAGCCGGGTTCGTTTGCGCGACATCGATTCCGGAGACATGACCACACGCGCCTGCTTTTTAGGTGACGGATTCACCGAGTTGCCGCCACTGGTGAATTCTTCTGGGCGGGCTCTGAGGATGCGACGTTGAGCGATCTGAAATTGATATTTAAAGAATATAAACCACTTTTCCTAATGTTGAGCTGATGGCGAATACTACAAATGCTCAAGATCCCTATAGTTGATACATCGAACGTTTGGAGTAATAAAAATGAAACAATTTATCTTGAATATGATCGGCTAATTTATCACTCCGTACATTCGATGTATAGAATAAAGGAGTTTCAAAATTAGCCGTGCTTAAACATCTAATCAGTGGTTTAAATCTAAAGTACGTGCAAGTCATATGCGTTACGAGCAAATTATATCTTTTTAAAAATATACATTTATTGCACTGGTTGATTTGAACTGCCTGAATGTTCATTGATTTTTTTCTTAGGCTTCTAGACCAACTAATATTCGACAGGTAATCGTGCAAAATACACCAATTTATTGCGGCAGTTCCATTTACTCTTTTGTTATTGGTGCTTTCATAAGCTGTTGTAGGATCATAGATGTGATACTTGATTTTCTACCGCCAACGCACACAAAATAGTTATTTGTGGTGTACATTGACTATAAGAAAAATAGACTGAACATAAGCAGCCGGTTCATTCATAGATTCCTATGCTTTGCGATCCAAAACACATTTAAAAGAGCTCACGGGTGGGACAAGGACCTTATTCCATCTCTTTTCACATACATGGTCAAAGAGTCAAAGCAACAGGGCGAGGATAGAATGGGCGGAACGAGGAGAATCGATAAATGATGGTCATGGGCGGAGTTTGGAATGTTTCAAATTATTTGATTTTTTATTTTATTCATTGTTTTTATCTTCAATGAGAGTTACAGGGTTGATTTTGATTGAAAAAAATGTATGACATCCCACACAAGTTTTTGGTTATAAGTAAATATGAAGTAACTGATTATTGCGATATTTGTTAGAGAAAGCATATGACAAGTAAGTATGTGAGTAAATAGGTAACTACATACTACATACCTATAATATTGTATACATTGACTAAAAACATTTAATATCTTCGAGAAAAACATTCAATATCAAATTCGAGTAATTTGGGCACCAATTGTAGATTATAATACCATATTGCAATTTATAAAAAAATAAATAATTAAAGGAGTTGTCATGGAGGATTAAAAATCTGAAAATACAAATGTATACTTACTTGTGGGGTATCATAGAAGAGAATCATGGTTGTCGATTGAAGAAAAAAAAAAAGATAATAACACTGGCAGGAAAAGACTTGACAGTTAACAAAAAATAAAAAAGTTTTTCGTGGAGTTGAATTCTACAAGGCAAGGCGCAAGCAGCTCCAAATAAAGGGTGACAGGCTCCCCCCAAAAATAGATTGATAATAAAAAATTATAGTTTATAGTAGCAACTTGAAACTTCGGGGATAATCTTGACAAAAATACCTATCTAACGACCCCATCCATTAAAAATTCAGAGCGTACCGTAGTCAATGATGCAGAATAATATTTTATTTTATACTGTCCCGTAAAGTATCATTTACCGGACCCAAAACCAGTCCGGTAAATGATACTTTACATCATCAGAGACTGTGAAAAAAATTACTTGACTACTCCAAAAATGACATTTTGCATCATCAAAGACTGTGAAATTGCATTGGTATCATGGTAACACGGTTTGGCTGGCGCCAAACACGATATTTTCGTTCAATGTCTTATCTACACGGAAGATTTCGCGCCATTCGCAGAAAGCCTCAAACTCCTTTTGATACCTCTCCGCCGATTTGCGCTTCGCAGCTTTCATGCAAAATTTAGTCCATTTTGCAACTTGTTCACTTCTTAACATGAACGGTTGGTAAGGTATATCATATAGGACAAACATAAGTTGTTACATGGTCTGGCTGGCGCCATCTCATGGTACGAATGTGAGGTGGACTGCCACCCTAAGTGTGTGGTTTGAGAAGAAAGCACTTTAAACCGATTAAAAATAGTTATTACAGTATGAAACAAAACAATGTACGATACACAGCCGTTAAATGTCATTAAACTACTCGTCTAGATATTCTAGACTCGGCTCCTTCGTCGCCTCGTCCATAAACATCTTGACTCGTAATTTAAAAAGTCATTTACCGCCTTAGTAACGTAAATAACTATTTTTGATAGATTCTCGACTTTTTACTGAGTCAATTTTATGAGAATTTCATTAACTTATTAAAATTCAGGGATTTGTTTTGGTAGGAACGCTCGGACTCGTTGATTCTTATTTTTGACAGCGGTTTTTTTGATGATAATTTTATGTGTATCTACAGGGTGAACCAAAAATAGGTTACGATCATCAACTTCATTTTTTTAAATAGAAACCCCTATTTACTATTTTATTTTCGGATTCTACATCAAATTCTTAGTAATATGATTTTTACTAAAATTGGCTTTTATTAGGTACTAAAAATAAATCTGCCAAATTAAAAAAAACAAAATGGGTTCAAGGATATTTGCTACATTTGTGAAGTACCGATTAAAAAAAATTAGTTTAACATCCTGTATCTTGAAAACAATGCATTTCCGGACTCATATGTCTATACCTATGAACTTTTTTTTCATGAAATTATAGCTCACGAATACGCCTTGAATTTATTGTACGCAATAAAGAGACACCATGTAAAATGTATACTTACTAATGTTATGAAAGCAAGTTTTACTTAGAAAGTGTTTTCTCAAAAACTATTGGTTCCCTCACACTTTTTTTTCGAAAATTACTAATAAAAAAGGAAAGGTACCTACTTTAATCCAGTGAGATTTGGAATTTTTTTAAATTTGTAGTTACATAGTGTTATGGAACCAGGAATGTCCTTTATGTATATGAGCAAAGTTGTTATTACTTTGTGTTAATTTTCATTTAAAATATATTTTTCTCTGTTTGAAATGCAAACATTTCCAAAAATATAGAGAGTAAAATCGGACATTTGGCAATGATGCTGGTGCAAAATATCGAGGGGCAGAGCTTTGTTGAATAAACTGTGGTGTATACCCCAAAGAAATAGGTATATTTGTTTTCTTGAAGCTAATTTATGATCGCTCTCAGAAAAGACAAGCTAGGTCTATTTTTTTTATAGTCAATGGTGGTGTAATACCGCAATCTTGAGTTCCAATCACTCAATCATCATTTTAAATAGAAAACTAACATAAACCAATTAAGATGTCGGTTTAACAAAAAAAAAAAAAATCTATTTTCTGGGATGCTTGGGGACTGCCTGAGTATCCAACCAGAAGATCTGATTCGACCCTATTACGTTTTGCGCTACCGCTCGAAGACTTACTTACACCGCTTTTTTTTGCCAAACATTTTAGAGATCAGGGACAGGAAAGTCGTTAAGCGCTAGAGATCATGAAAAATTTATAAGCAAAAGCAGCTCTTGATTCTCTAGAATTTTTATCCAGGTCATTTTTTGTTTTCAAAACCAACCCTGTTGCCAGCGGAATTTTGTCATTTTTTTTTTGTCAAAAAATGTTATGTGACAAAGTTGTTCAGTCTTTGGTCCTCTATAACATTCCATTTATTTAAATCATTTTGCTTTAAAAAAATGTTTAGGAACCACCTCTAAAGCAAAAACGTACCGGTTCTAGTTTTAGTTGGATTCTCAGGAGTCGGTCGCCAAGCATCTCTGAATATATTCATTCTGTTTGGATGTTTCACACACTCTCATTCAGAACCTACTGAAGAAAATCTGAATTTATGAAACAAAATTAAAAAATGGGTAAACAAACAACAAATTTCGGAATCAGGGCTTGGACCATTGACTATATACCTTAAGATCGGGCATCGTGGACGCCATAAACAAACGAGCGACTAAGACGTACGTAGAGCGTCAAAAATATTTCCAAATTGTTAACTTTTCCAAACTAAGGGGATATGATGAGAAACAGATCTTCAAAATGAGCTATTACTCAATCATTTTGACGAAGATTTATCTCACTCCATTGTGATGACTCCAAAATGATCGAGTAATAGCTCATAATGTTTAGTTTGGAGAAGGGTAATGGACAATTTGCACATTTTTTGGAAATATGAAAAATATAAGGATTAGAAAGTACTGATGCAATTGATGTTTAAAAAATCAACCTACCACCTCTATCAATGTAGTTATTACAGATTAAAGAGCGCCAATCAACATCCACTACATCACAGAATACATTATTTTTCTCCGTCTGATGTATTGACTGTAATAGCCTTCGACCATACACGCTTGCTCTAGACACGCTTGTTTATATTTTTATCTATTGCAAACATGTCCTACCAAGAAAACGGTTCTGGTCGACTGTAGTCTGACCATCACGAAGGCCGCAGTATGGTTGTCACGTCCTAATGTTTTAAGTAATTGCAAAGGTAAACTTTCAAATGCAATTACTGTTTTTCAGTATTCAGCAACTCAAAATATAAATCGATGAAAAAATTCAATGTAAGCAAGGGAAATTTTATACACAAACCTTGATTTTTCCTAATCTTAAGTCGAGCAAATTGAGGGTCATGACTTGGCAACGCTGCAGCCAAATCCCTAACATTTTTCTATCCGTTCATAAATCCACTTGTTTGTACGCATTTTCTACGATTTTCAACGAAAGAGAGAGATAGCGATAGGCGCCATAAAAGCTTCTTTCACAACTGATGGTTGGACTTAGTGTCGTTCTTTGGAGTTTTCAACGGATTTTTTAGTGTTTAGCTGTCTTTTTCGCAAGTGAGTAATCTGTTGTGACCGATATGGGTGGAAAGTGTCTTGTTTGTGGAAAATCGGAGAAACCTAACCCCGAATTATGTTTCCCGAGGTAAGTCAAATTTTTCCACCAGTGCCGTGGGTACTTTCAAATTCGAGATTAAACTAAAGCCTTCCATCGTATTATGAGTTTTTCAAAAATGGGTTTAAAGGCCCTTCAAGCTGATTTGGGTAAATTTTCAACAAGCAATACAGTTTGAAGTTGTTGACTTTTTTCCTCGACTATTTCATATTGATAATTTTCAAAAAATAATGGAAAATTTAAAAAAATCCTTCATAATTGTGGTACCTATTCAATTATTGTTGTGATATCATACGTCATCATATTCTATACATTTCACAATGTGAGTCTAAAATAAGTGCTCATTTTGACATGCTGAGAAGACTATAATAGAATAATCACGTTTTGTAGAGTAACATAATATAATATTATGTCCGCAGCGTATCGTCAAGATGATAATAATTTCGATTTTTCAACTCTATTTTATCCACCATGATAAAATGAGCACTCATTTCAGACGCACCCTGTATTGTTTGCAATGGTGATCTTTCGTCCAATTTGGTTATTTTTTGCAAAATCCTTTTTCGTGATACCTACATGTAGTTTCAATAACTTCTCTCAAATCTTATTGTTTTCTGAAGAACTATTCTGGATGAGTAAGAAGTTTTTTTTTCTATAAAGGGTGTCTCACGGTGACCGTCCATCACAATATCTTGGTAAATAAAGTGATTGGAATTCTGAAAATTTGTATTTTGAGATTTTCAAAGATGCCCTCTTCAAATGGAATAATAGCTATCCTGTGCGGGTGTCAACTCTCTTAATTGTTTCAAATGGAACACCCTATATATTATCACATTTTTGGATTCTACTTAAAATTTTAGGAAGATTTGATGTGTCATATGTCCTATACCTAGGTATACGAGCTTTTGAAATATTTGAGTTTTTATGTCAAAAAATAACGTTTGTAGGCACCAATTTTAATGTGAATCTAACCTATTAAAAAGCCTTCATTATTGGATTCCTTGTTAAATTCATCTTATGCAGCATTGGAAATAGAAGTTAGCTGGTTAAACATCGTCCATTGCAAAATTTAAAAAAAAAAAAAATTTTTTGGAAAGCAGGACAATCTTATGCAAACTCACCTTCATTTCAAGTGCTTAATACTATACAATGATAAAATTTCGGTGTTTCCATTTCAAAAAACAAACTGTCAAGAATTTGACATTTCCAGCCACCAATTGCCCTGACATATGCGCATGCGCGGCCCGAGAAAAACAACCCTATAGACCGTGAAAGTGTTGACGTCACTGTCAGATGATATTTCGAGATTGGGTGAAAACAAACATCAGCTCTGATCCAATCTGTATTGATTTTTCCATTTGAAAAGTGACTCCTCAATCCAAATTGCTTTTACGAAGTGAAAACGTGCTTTTAAGCTTCTAAAATGCCAATATTTCTTCTCTCGGGATTCCTAAGGTACCATCAAAATCCATTTTGAAAACATGCCAACTTTCGAATCTTTTTTCAATATTTTGAAGACATATAATTCGTCTTTTAATTTTTCAAAAATATCACTTAATCGGACGTCAAACCACATTCGCAAATATGAACTATTGCAGAATATACTTCTATACTCTTCAACTTGAGCTTTAAAATGCTTATTGAGGCTCAGAAAATTATTTTAGATAGAATAAGCTTGTGAACCACGATAAGGGTTTATTGTTTTGTGAATAAACCAAATGGCCAAAATGTTTGTTTTTACCCAAAGTAGCTGTCAGTGACGTCACACTTCCACGGTCTATGTAAGGTACGCTGGGTACGGATATGTTTTATTGGAGCTCTCTAGCGGCGAATCAATTAGTCTTCCAAATAAACGTTATTTTTGAAAAAAGTAGAAAATTTTGACTGCTTAAATCGGGTAATCAAACCAAAGTTCCGAGTAGAATTGTTGCCAGGACCCGTATTCTTGAATATCTGGGAGGAGAACGTTTGCGGGAAGTGGGCGTGACCTCACAATCTGATTATAACACTGAAGAGTGGATGGAAATAAAAAGGATGATTTCTGGGAGCATTCCCGGGAGTGCTCCCGTCACAGACATTCAAGAATAAGGGGCCTGGAGACTTCAAATTCATGTTCAGTGCCCCAACATACATACATGGTGAGACAATCAAAAATATAGCAAAACTTTCCACTTAGAATCCTAATATGCGTAGCTTATACTAGATATTGCGAAGAATTAATGTAATTTCTGTTTAAAAAGATTCAAAAAAGGTGGTTTCTCATCAAACTACTTCAAATCATGCCACGGTTATGATGAGTTTCATTGAACTAGCAAAATGCTTTTTTCACTTTACAACTAGCTTCCGTACGTTAGAATTAAACAATACTGATTTATCAAGAAATATTCTACCTATTCTATGTAGAAAAAAAGGACCTATTTTTTAGGCTCTCCATGAAACTCTATTCCTATTCTAAGTAGAAGAAGTAGAAACAGGCAATATGAGTGACATTTACCACACTTATTGGTCAAAGAGATTCAGTGCTCTAGACGGAGAAAAACAATTTCAATAAATAACAAGTGAAAAATCATTCCAAAAGCTACAAACAGCACTACTTACGTCCTTTTGTATTCTAGGCGAACTAACCAAACTCTCGTCCTCGGAAAAGATCCGCATTTCTGATTCTTCCAAATCAAAGTTCAAGTGAATTTCGCTCAGATCCAACAGCGATCCTTCAGAGTTGTTTTGCGATGATTGTAATGTGTCGAAGTACGAGTCATGTGAGACGGATCTTGGAGAAAATCTAGTTAATCGATGATTAAACTTAAACTTATTCACGAATTACCTATTATGACCGGGAGGTTTATTTAGAGAATTCAATGGACCTAAAACGTCTTCTGAACTGGCTGGCTCGGAATGACCGGATGTGAGACTTTCAGCAGACTTTACTGTTCTGAGCTTGCGTCTGATGTCAGTGAGGTCGGATTCGGTTCCAGATTTATCCTGGAGCATGAATGGGAGATTTTTGATCTGACAAGTTCTGTATTCATTGTGATAATTGCTTACGTTTATTGTTATTGGTGTAGATATATTTCGGTTTTTGACAGAACTCTGGGGAGCGCTTCTTGATGATCTTGTGAAAAACATTCTCCATCCTAATGGAGAGCGTTTTGTATGGCTTCGTTTTCTTACTCCTGAAATTATATTTCGGTTTATGTTTTGAACCAAGACCGTTATTTTCTTAAGTCTTGGTGAGAGAATAGTGATCGCTATTTGAAAGATCCAATCAGTGACATCTGGTGTCAACATCCCGCGAACCTAGTGTCTATTTTCATAATTAAATGATCAAATGCTGAAGCAGAGAATTTTTTTTTTGTTGAAAAGTCATTGTGCCTCCTTGACCTCTGAGACACTATTGCCGGTTATTCAAAGTGGTTAAAAAAATGGATAACTCCATTCAAAAGAATGGAAAAAATTATGCTGATTCAAAAAATTATACTATGATTGTGAATTTTATAGCCTGGAAATGCGGTGTTGAAGTTGCTGAAAACGATAAATTTCTCAAGCTTTTGGCCAAAATTGCTAATTTTTGACATATTTTAAATTGTATATCTAGTCTATCAAAAGTTCAATCGTATTGTGATTTTCATTATAGGTATAATTTCAACCCCTCTTTCCAATGAGATGATAAAGCCCCTTTGAAAAACCGGCAATAGACCGATTCCATGTGACGTAGAAAACATCTGATTCCTGAAAAAGCATGTTACACGTTTACAGTAATTTTTTTTTTGGAAGTACAGTGACAGTTCCAAATTTTAGGTTGAAGTCGTTAAGGTTGTCAAAGTCACGCTCACGCCAAATTCAATGTGGGTGGTAGCATATGATTCCCGTTTGCCAAGCGGAAATTTGACAGTTCCACTCCGTAATTGAATTGAATGTAACTCAGGCATAACTTCAACCTCAAATTCTCAAATATGTCACAATGATTTTAATGTGTCACTTTCAGGAATCAGCTGAGATTCGTGACGTACTTGGAAACGATCTATAGTGTTTCAGAGGTCAAAAAGGCACAATGACTTTTCAACACAAAAAAAAGTCTGAGCACCTAAAGATGAAAAAAAAATAGAGTACTTATTTATGTGACAAGATTTTTAATATCTGTGGAAGTAGGCCCCTTGCATGTGATTTAATTTTTACCTGAAAACCTTTTAAAATGTAAGAGATATCAATTTCCAATATTTTTTCTTGATAAAATATTCGAATCATGATCAAATTGTTAAATTTAACTTCACTCGGGACACGGGTATTGGTTTGACGTCACCAGCCTTGAATCTGTTGTTTACATTCATCAGCTGGCGTGAATAAGGAGTATTTTATTGATTTTTTTTTGGGTGGTTTGTGTATCATGATCTTTCTTATTGTTACCCTACTAACCTTTTAGCTCTAACTCTCCGATGTTTAGCACATGTAAAGAAATCATTTTTGGCAAAAAATCACCACAATATCAATAGATCCAGCAAAGGCGATTTTCCTTTTATAAATCCTTCAGACATTATCGATAATAATTTTCTTATAATACTGTTTGGACATGAGGATTGACAGGGACAAAACTACACTAAAAAATCACGCATATCAAATTTTTGCATTTCGATTTTGATGGCCGCTTCAAAACAAAATTATTTTTTTTATGAAAGGAGAAAAAAGAGTTTCTTTATCCAGAAAAAACAGACTTGAGAGGGTTTGGTATTATACAAAATTCACAGTATCAACTCATTTATACATCAATAGTTAGGTGATCTGAATACAAAAAAGAAAAAATCATGTGCAGCATCGTACACGTGGCAGAACTTGAAACTTCTCTCCTCAATATCTAATTCTCTTTCCAATTTTTTGATCAAATTCCAAATAGAACCTTTATATCTAAGACAAAATAAAACCAAAAAAGAAGTTCCCATAAAAAAATTGAACTATTTTTGTATTATTCAATTGATTTCAATCATTAAAAAAATCATTGTTTAGTACACATAATTCTCCTCGCATTTCTCTAAAAAAAGGCTGGCGATGTATGGCTAATAGCCTTTGTTTATCTTCTTTTGGTAGGTCAATGAATGTTTTTCTAGGAGTGAAAGTTGTATTTTCACAATCTGGTACCATGATACTACGACAAACAAGATATGCTCACTAGCCGAACGAGTTTCGAACTGAACTGCGCATCAAGCTATCCGGTGACCCAATTGGATAAAATAGCATTGGAAAGCATGGCTTATATTGCGATTTTGTTGAATTCTGATGATTATAGTTGGTTATTTACCCCAAAATGAATAATATGTATTTAGTTGGTTATCTATCTATCCAAAATTGATAATATAATCTACGCAAATCCCACCAGATTGGTTAAATAGTATTTAAAAAAAGATCATATTTTCAATTTTGCCGTTACATTGAAAAAACATTTTTCTCAGTTGGTTTTCGACGTTAGAAAAAAAGAAGTTTGAGGTGAAACTTTTTTATGTGCGGTGGGAGTGGAATTTCAAGGTCGTGACACACTTGGTTCTTTGTGGTTTTGTGTGGTTTTTTGTGATTCTATGTTCTTTTCTTCCTTCTTTTGTGGTTTTATGTGTTTCTTTGAGAATCTATGTGGTTCTTTGTGATTCTATGTGGCTCCATGCATGTGGTTATTTTTTGGTTCAATGTGGTTTTTGTTGTACTATGTGGCTTCTTGTGGTTCTATGTGGTTCCTTGTGGTTTTTTGTTTTTGTTTTTCTACATGATTCGATAAATAAAACAAAAACCACTTTTGTGGTTATGAGAGATTTTTTTGTTATTCTATGTGGTTCCATGTGGTTTTTGTGGTTGTATGTGTTTTTTTTATTCTAATTTGATCTTGCTATTCAAAGTTAGCGGGTTTCTCTTCAGATATACCGGATATGCGATGCGCACATAGTGCTCACAAGTTTTTTTTATAAGAGTACCTATAATTATTTCGGAAAAATAATTTTCTATAAACAATACAGTGTTTTGATAACACTTCTGTATCCATATCTTGCGAATATACTTGGATGTTGGAAACCGAAAGAAATGGTATTTACACGGACGGTTTTCTTTATTTTTCTTATTGCTGCTGCTGCAGAACATCACGGCACAGTACACCATCATCAAAATATGCAAAATTCACGGAATAATATATTATATCACACAAATATCAGAACAACAATATTCACATTGCAAACTGACAGAAGCTTGACAACATAACCTCACAAAGGTCACCCGGCAAGATGCGCGTGAGCTTATCTGTTTGTCGTAGTATCATGATCTGGTACGATACAATAATGATTAACCCTCGGATTAACCATTATTAAACTCGACTCAAAATCAAACACACACCAAATTCAAGACACATACCAATAATAATAATCAGATACTTTTCAAGTCCAATTGATCATTTTGATGCAATAAAAAAATACGTGCAAAGGGCCTATTGGAAAAAAAAACAGTATATATAACAGTGTACATTATTTATGTGAATGAAGTTGCAGAAAACAGTGGGTATAATATTTAGGTGTTGAATTTAACTTGATAGCATTGAAAATTGAGGTTATGAAAATGTGAACAATAATAGTAAACATCAAAATGTAATTTCAGTTACAGTATGGCCACAACATTGCGAACTGGAGTCAAGAACATGAAACATACACTCAACTTTCCATTGCAACTGTGCCAAAACTGTCAAAGGGAAAAAGCTGTAGTGTCGCGACAATAGAACTTCAAATCTTTACCACTCGTTGCGCAGGATCGTTCGACTTCTTCCCACCCAGCAGTGGCACACAACGAATACCTAACTCCAGTGAAAGTGTGGGGACCAATAACAGTGCCATTCCGGAAGACAATTGGAGCACAAAATTTCAAGAATTGAAGTTAGAAGATTAAGGGGTGATAATCCCTGTATGATTCTAAGACTAAAAGCTCCTATGAACATAAGTCCGCAACCGCGTATATTTTAAAATACAGGGTATTAAAAAATTCTTATGAAAATAGTTTCTTGCCGACAGACTCCTGTTTTATTCATCAGAGAATAAGTTTTAACCTACCAAAACTGAAAAAATTATTAGAAGAAGTCTTGAAAATATTGATTTAAAACTTTTTCTTAAATTTTTGAATACCTACCTATTCAAAAATTTAAGAAAAAGTTTTCAATCAATACCCCGTATGTATTTTCACAACGCGGTTGCGGACTCATGTCCATTTTTTTTTGTCTTAGAATCATCCGAGGATTACGATTCGAATTTTTCAATTGAATATTTCAAGACAAAATGTAAAAAAAAATTGTTCAGGTCTCAGTGTTCCTTAATTAAGGTCCGGATTTGTTATTCATTTATTTAAAACTATGTTCATTTTCATGAGTATGTATTTTCTTTGTTTGAATAAGTTTATTACACTATTTGTACAGCACATGGCAAAGAATGGGTACTTGTTACCCACCATGTTGCCTTTATCAACCATAATTTTATTTTTAAGTTATGTTTAGATGGGAATGTGGAATTGGGCTGGTAATAAATTAATTATTATTATTATCATTATCCCCCTTAAGTATTGGCACTCAATTCAAAAGCACCCTGTATAGTACACGCCGAACAATTTCCGATACACGTCCTGATCAGATGAAAAATTACATTTAAGCCATAAACATAACGAAATAAAAAGTTGAAAAAAATACATTGACAATTGTATAAATTGACGTTGTGTCGTATTCAGCGAGGTTGTCAATGCCAGCGCCATGGGGTCCGTGTCGATTTTTGATTGTTTTGGTGAAACAATTTTGGACTTTGTTTGATTGTTTGGTTGTACGTAGCGTATGTCAAGTTCAGGGTGAAAATGCCAAAGTATTTGAATAGACGAGCTTGTAGTAGCCTCCCTGATTTCATATTTTAACATCAGAACGTGAGTTATTCATTATACGTCAAGTAACGAGTGACCCAGAACCGCAAAACTTTTTTCCGTCGCAATCTAGCAATGCTGCTTCCTTTCTGCGTCACTCAAAGGAAAATATGGCGTTTACTATAAGGAATAGGAATATAATCACATCTGGTATGACTACCAAAAATTATCGCCATCTATTAGCCAGGCCAGAAACGTGGCAGCGAACAGTTATGTTAAACTGTATCGGTTGATTGACGAGCGCTCGTCTCGACTTGTTCGTAAAGCCATCCACACATTCGGGTCATCATTCGTTACTTATCGTTGACCGAGTGGTTTTTCTCGTGAGTATCGACAAAGTATAATCTACTTATATTATCGCGTTTTCATAATTTATAGAATAAACTTAACTTAAAATTCAGTTTTTACTATTTAAAAAAAGCTCTGAAATATAACGACATTTTTCCATCCATTTTTATTTGCATACTGACGATATAGGCGGACGATTTCAGTTTTTCCAGATTTCATCCGGAGTTTCACATATTTCGCACGTGTGGATGAGGTAGAATTAAATTCGATTATCGGTAGTTAGCGACCGTTCGCGATTCGATGAATACCGGATGACTGGTCCCGCCTTAAAATGCTGGGGTGATTACCAGGTGAGCGTCAGAAAATTCTGCATACAACCATCAATACGACTCTATCGTATTTTTTTCTAATTTCTAACCAATTGTGTTCGTTAACTATGAAGAATCAAAAATATCCTGAATACCTAATTGAAATCATTCAAGAAAGGTAATCCATATATCTTTATAATTTTAAACAACTCTTACCTGGAGGTAGTTCAATAATAGTATGATATTTCTTCGGCAAATTGTCAGGACCTCCTCCAACTTCAATATAATTGCAGTCCTCAGTTCTATTTGACAAGTGCTTATTTCTAAACAGAAAGAAATAACAAGATATATCAACGTTACCCAAAAAATAGAGCAATAATACAAGCAAAAAGCAGTTAGAAAAAGCTGTTAGATTCAAGTCAATTGAGACCCATTAAGTTTCCAATCGTTTATTATTTACGTTTTATTAAACAAATGTAATAATTAACAAATTTAGTTGGGACTTTCAGTTTAGCCTTTTCCATACCAATACACCAGCGTCAATAAGTGTCATGTTCTTTGAGTCTGAAAAATGTTTCTCTTCTTGAAATAGAATTAAGCTGGTTGATAACATGATTAATAACTATTCTAACTACGAAGAAAACTTGATTGAAAAATTAACATTACCTGGCTTCTTCCAAAGTAATCAGTTTGGTAGGTGTGGATATGGCCAGACTGTTAGGCCGACATTTTTTGGCCATCAAATTTTCCTTTTCAGCCAATTCAGGTTGATCGATACTTGGCAGATGATCACAAAATATCAAGTCTGCATAGCATATGAGAAATTCAGTCACCACTGCCTGAAGAAAAAAAATACATCTATTACGACTATTTAGGATCTTCATCGTAAAAACAATCTTGTCAATAATAACAAAGCGTCCTTTGCAGATTAATGAAGAAGTGATGAAAGATAGAGAAGTGGGGATGAGGACAGTTAGTGATAGAATCACTTATTCGAAAAAAATTCTCGACGTTTCGGCCTTTGATTTAGGCCATTTTCAAGGGTATATTCCAGTAAGTGACAGTATATCACAACTGAAACACAGCATGACGGGCACTAACACTGATTACACATAATTTAAGATAAAACTGGTAAAATACACTATAACTTTAAAGGCGACAAACGTAACACGAGAACCAAACATGAGGCTCAAATTATTCATTAAAATATGAATTAAAATCAATAAAATTATAATCCTAAAAAAAAAATTCGAATAAGTGATTCTTATCAATACTGCCCTCATTCCTAATAATCACCACTTCTTTATTAATCTTGTCAAACTCTGACAATGTCCAAGCGCTCATCGCAAAAATTAAGAAAGTAATGTTGGCTCAGAAACCTCAAAAATTACAGTAAGGACCCATTTGTTTATGTCACAGAGACAGAATATCATTGGGTTACAATAAAAAGGTAAACGAAGGCTGCCTTGAGTGAAAGCTTTCATTCGCAGCCACGAAGAGGCGTCTGAGGTTCGGTTAATCCAGAGAAAATGACAGCACGAAAAAATGTCATTTAGTCTTGGACTATTACATGGAGTGTGGCCATCATAGACTTGAAATCACAAGACAAGTAACAAAACAAAAATCACAAACTCAAACATGTCTCATGTTTCTTATTTTTTAGCGATGTTGTCATGTGCCCTGAATGAACTAAAGCGTTATGAAAAAATAGCCGGAAAATAAATTAATTCAACTGCTAATCTTCTAAATCACGAATCCCAAACATCCATAATTCCATTAATCTTTCTTCTCATCGAAGAACCTTTTGAAAGGTGAAAATTTGTATTGAGGTTTACGTTTCGCTTTGAAACATGGCATCATCTGGAAGCAAAGTCCATACTTGAGGCCTGGACGCTGTTGTTCAATAACAACCGTTTTGTGAGGTTGGTGCGTTGGTGCTGAGTTTATTTCTCGATTTCTTATGAGAAAACCTAGCTCTGTAAAATATTTTCTATACCAAATTTCACTATTTAGTGTTTCAATGATACAACAATGAACAATTTGTCATTTTACCGATAAGTAAACAAAAACAAAGCTGCCCTGTTCTATTTTTGTGTTTTGGTCAAAACATTATGGATACCGGCCATGAAAACTGAATATGAACAGCTGATGGAGAATGGTATTTGGGAAATGGTAGATTTGCCACCAGAAGAAAGCCATTGACTTCCAAATGGGTATTCAAGCTTAAAGATGGTAACCAATACAAGGCTCTACTGGTTATCAAAGGTTTTCAGCGAAAAGGAATTGATTACGAAGAAATGTATTCATCCGTTGTTCGCTACAGTTCTATACGATATATTCTAACTCTTGCAGCTCAACATAATCTAGATGCTGTGACAGCTTTTGTACAGGGAGATTCAAATGAAGAAATCTACATGGATCCTCCAGAACAAACAACAAATCGGAAAAAGTTTACAGATTGAAAAAGTCTCTTTTTGTTTTGAAGCAAGCCAGCCGAGTATGAATTCATAATTTGGATACATTTTCCAAAAAAATGGGCATGCAGCAATCTCAGACAGATCCATGTATTTATTTCGGAATAAAAGACAAGGTAACACTCAATAATAAATCAGCTAAAGATGATCTTATTGCTAAACTCATGGATAACTTCAAGATGAAGTATTTTAGACCCGTAAAATCAATCCTAAGATTTCAAGTAACTAGAGACAGGACAAATAAGAAGATATGGATTGATTAAGAGAATTATTTGGAGAAAGTGTTGAGCGGTTCAGTATGGAACGACCAAACCAGTCGACACTCCCTTTTCTTCGAAAAATTGGTGAAAGAGCAATCTCCACAAACTGCAGAAGAAGCTAGTAAGATGGAAAACATTCCGTATTAGGAAGCTGTGCTTCATTGCATTTTGCATCACAGATATCAAGGTCTAATACACGGTGTCCAGGAATGGATTTCCCTTTTGAAAGGATAATAAAAAAAAATCTAGAAGTTTTAAATTTGTTTTATTAATGCAAAAATACACACAACATGTGCGGATTTTACGTTTTAAAAAATATATTGTCAAGGTGTCTTCCATTTTGATCAAAACACTCTTGCAATGCCGTCCTCATATGGTTTAAAACTGCTAAACACATCTCAGGTGGAATCCCATTAATTTCTTCCCGTATTTTTTGTTTTAATTCTAGCAAAGTCCTAAGTCTATCAACATAAACTTTACTTTTGAGGTATCCCCACAAGAAAAAGTCCAGTGGGGTGAGATCGGGAGATCTACAGTGAGCACAAAAAATTCGCCTTGCAATTGTGTAAGAATCGCTGTTCTTAAAATAGCTTCAATGATGAACGCGCGATGCATGCCTGACCAACGCTCCATTTTTACTAAATAATCCGCATCGATCCACTATCGAACGACGCTAACCCGACCCCGCTACGTTACACTGTTGCCAGGTTATTCGACTTTAAAGAAGGAAATCCATTCCTGGACACCCTGTATAAGCTATGCCTTGAGCTGAATTAGTCGTTTCAATCACAATCCAGGTTGAGATAATTGGGTAGCGGTCAAACGTATTCTTAGGTACATCAAGAGAACGATTAATTATAGGCTTGAACTGAATGGTAAGAAAGAGGAAGGGCCCGACATGGTGGGATATTGTGACGCAGACTAGGCAAATGTTCCCAATGACAGAAGATCCGTGACTGGATATATCTATTATTCAAGAATGGTTCTCCAATATCATGGGTATATGGCAATGTCTTCAGCAGTGCAAGAAGCTTTATGGCTAAGAGGGCTAAGCATCGATCAGACTTCATCGTGCACGAGTTTTTTCATTCGTATTAGTTCGCATGCGGATAAATTCGAACGATTTCGAAAATCTGACCCCCGGTCTGAATTCCACGGTTGGAAGGTCTCGGACTTATGACACCATCTGAATAATTCAGTTCTAAGGAATTGAATCACTTTTGAATGAAAACTGACACAACCAATGCACAGCATAATAAGTTGTTTCATAATATTATGCTGTGACCAATGTTTGACAAGATATGTCAAGTTGAAGTAATATGCAGGGCCATTCATCTACCAAACTATGTAATCAGTGTTTTGCTAGAAAGAATGAATAACTCCTTCATAACAAGTCGAGTTCCTATTTTCAAGTGGGGTAACCGATGCAGAGTTCCGTTTTTGGTTTTGTTCACGAGAAGTAGTTGAGAATGAGCAAAATAAGTTTTATCGAGATGGATCGACTTCTATCAAACTTTCAACTTGCCTGAAGAAGACTAATACAGACCATGCCATATTTATTAAAAAATTGAGATCAACATTAAAATAAGTAGTCGAGAGGCACACACATGGACCTACACTATAGAAAGCGAAACATTTTGGAAACAAAGTCAGTGTGGAGTCCCGAATATTTAGGGACGTCTTCTTGCTCGAATTTTCAATGTCAACCACGCGTTTCACAACAAATAAGAATAGTCAATTCACACCTTACAATTCTGCAAATGTAGCAAGAATCGCATCATCTACACCCTTCTACCTTCACACCAGAGTTCGCAAAAATATGTTATAAACATTAAACTAGGTTCAAATATAAATCGCAATCAGATCCATTCAACTGGGAATCATTATGGATTATACTATGACATTCCTGAGACTGCATTTTACGATTCACTTCTAAGCTTGCCAGGGGATCAAGGATCGTATCGATATTGTTCGGAATGCCTACTATGCCTTAGAACGGATTTCTTGATTATACTATGCAATTATATCTGTAACTCTTCAATATCATTTGATTGTATATTATGTTAAGGAAAGTATTGTTCTTTATCAATTTATTATATCAATGGATACTTTTGACTTAAAATACAGGGCTTTTCACTTGAAACTCCGCACGTCAATATCTCGGAAACGAATAGGAATATTTGATTTCTGTGAAAAGTAGTCAATGTATGGGGTCGAGTAGTTATTTTCGCAGTAGAAAAAAATCGACGCTTACCAAGAGTGAAGCGTCGCGACGCATCGAAAATATTAATCGATTGCAGGGACTTTGAAATTACGCGCATGCTAAAGTACATGTTATTTATAAACTTTACTTTTTTGTTATTCAGTCGAACTCATTTATTCTACTCAGTTTTGAGATATACAGTGTGTCCAAGATAAGGATGTTTATCATGGGGATCTTGAAAACCGTGAGAGATACTTAACAAAATGCAGTTTTAAAAGCCAAGAAATTCCGACTAAGTCCGAAAAAAACCGAAATTTTTCAAAATTGTTCATTTTTTTCTGACCACATTTGAAGAGATTTTTTGAAATGAATGGAACTTCTTCATTGCCACTTTTTGCCCTTTACAAGATAGCGATATTAAATTGAAGAAGCGACGTTTCGTCTATGAGCAGCCATACCTCGTTGGTTTAGGAACATAAGAGGCTCTTAAAATCCGTAATAAAAATCCAGGACCGTATTTGAAAAAACAAAGTTGATGATGGCTGCTCATAGACGAAACGTCGGTTCTTCAATTTAATAACGCTATCTTGTAAAGGGCAAAAAGTGGCAATGAAGGAGTTCCATTCATTTCAAAATATCTCTTCAAATGTGGTCAGAAAAAAATGAAAACAATTTTGAAAAATTTCGGTTTTTTTCGGATAATTTCAGACTAAGTCGGAATTTCTTGGCTTTTAAAACGGCATTTTGTTAAGCATCAGAATACGCAACTTTGCCTCCATTTAACCGACCTTGTATCTCTCACGGTTTTCAAGATCCCCATGATAGACATCCTTATCTTGGACACACTGTATATCTCAAAACTGTGTAGAATAAATGAGTTCGACTGAATAACAAAAAAGTTTATAAATAACATGTACAGTCTGTTCATGGCTTTTCTGCGGTTACGTCATACTTTTCCGTCTCTCTCTTACACATTGAAAAAAAAATCACGTACGTCTGGACGAGGGTCTTTCGGATCAATTTCACAAATGTCACATGTGGAGCGATCAATCTACGACACACTGCCCAACGTCAAATACTGTGACGTGACCGCAAGAAAGCCATGAACAGACTGTACTTTAGCATGCGCGTAATATCAAAGTCCCTGCAATCGATTAATATTTTCGATGCGTCGCGACGCTTCACTCTTGGTAGGCGTCGAATTTTTTAACTGTGAAAAATAATTACTCGACCCCATACATTGACTACTTTTTACAGAAATCAAATATTCCTATTCGTTTCCGAGATATTGACGTGCGGAGTTTTAAGTGAAAAACCCTGTATACACAATTTCAGACAACAAAGCTGCTTCAAATTTTACTTTGTGTTAACATCTTGATCTTGATCTTACATAACAAATGATAAAATACATACATAAAAAAAGGAATTTATCAGTTTATTATGAATGTTAAGGACTTGTGGTGAAAAAGAAGCTAATAGTGGTTTCTTGACTCTCTTTGGGTCGCCATGGGGGTTTCCAAGCATACATTTTTGAAATAAAGCGGAGTCGAAACAATTTCAAGTCATTATTTTCTGTTGAGTAACTTATCTTTACTATACCCCGTTATTACAAACATCGACATATGTCACGGGTCTTATCAAAACATTTTGTTATTCCGGCCAAATTTCTGGAAATAATGTTGTGGTGTTAAAGAGGCTTATGAGATATGATATACATTTTCCAACTGGATACTTGGTGATGACACAACCTACTTCAAAAGATAATATTTGCAATAATTTAATATGTATACAGGGTGTCCCGAAATTACGCGTCAGGATTTTGGTGGGCGATTCTACATGAAAAATTAATGCAACAAACTTCTATACAATTTTTTCAAAAACTCAAAATTAAGGAAGATACAGGGTGTTAAAAAATATTTTTTTTAATAACTTTTTTTCCAGTGTAATGATTTTCGCCAAATTTTGCATGCATGTCACTAGTGTTTCTTTGTATTCACCCTATTAATTTGACGCTAGTCGTCAATGACAAAAGGCTGAAGCTGTCCTTCACCTTAGGAAAATTACTTAGAACTTTTTTGTTTAATCTTTTTATAAATTTGGATGTCAAATTAGTGAAGAGCATCAAAATATTTTTTAAAAAGGTGCTCGTGTTGCATCATCGTAGAATTAACGGTTTCCGAGAAAAACGACTTTAAACATTTACGTACGTTTGATTAGAAATTTTGATTTTCAAAATTAACAAAGCAAGCCTTGAAAAATACATTGTTAAAGGGTAATTTGTTAAATAAAATAACTATTTACGACAACACACCTTATTTAATTTGGAAGTAATACTTTCATAAAAAGTTTTCGAAATGTTGCCCTTCCATTTCAATACATAAATTAATTCTTCTTTGGAAGTTCCAACGAATCCAAATTAAATAAGGTGTGTTGTCGTAAATAGTTATTTTATTTAACAAATTACCCTTTAACAATGTATTTTTCAAGGCTTGCTTTGTTAATTTTGAAAATCAAAATTTCTAATCAAACGTAAGTAAATGTTTAAAGTCGTTTTTCTCGGAAACCGTTAATTCTACGATGATGCAACACGAGCACCTTTTTAAAAAATATTTTGATGCTCTTCACTAATTTGACATCCAAATTTATAAAAAGATTAAAACAAAAAAGTTCTAAGTAATTTTCCTAAGGTGAAGGACAGCTTCAGCCTTTTGTCATTGACGACTAGCGTCAAATTAATAGGGTGAATACAAAGAAACACTAGTGACATGCATGCAAAATTTGGCGAAAATCATTACACTAGAAAAAAAATTATTAAAAAAAATAAGAAAAAAAAAATATTTTTTAACACCCTGTATCATCCTTAATTTTGAGTTTTTGAAAAAATTGTATTGAAGTTTGTTGCATTAATTTTTCATGTAGAATCGCCCACCAAAATCCTGACGCGTAATTTCGGGACACCCTGTATAGACTTATGACGCGTGAGCATAGAACAATTGAAAAATCCAAATCTGAACTTACTTGAACTCCAACTCCTTGAAGAGCAGCAACGCCCCCTACTTCCAAAGCTTCGCATCTCAGCAAGTTTGGTGCCCACACAATTGCCAAGTTGCGAGTGGTCATGCCAGTGCTGCTACTATGTGTAGCCACTCTGGCCAGATGGCGCATTACATATTCTAAAGTCCTTAAAAAAGAAAAACGAAATGTTTACAATAAAGATAAAATTCTTGATAATCGGTTTTGGCGCCAAAAAAGTTTGCTGTTCAAGTTTTAAATCAATCACTGCGAAAAAAGCGAGTTTCCTGAAAAAAATCATTGATATACATATTTGTGCTTAAAGTCTATTTTATCGAAGAAAGACAGTTAAGGAGAACAACGGTATGATAAGCACGTGACAATTTTGTGCTAAACGAAAGAAACCCTATTGGTCCAAAATATACCGCCAATCTGCAATGTGGATCTTGAACTCCCATCACATGCTGTATGCGTGATTATGTTTGAGTTTCTTTGATGAATAGACTTTAGAATCAAGAATCAAGTCTAACAATCTAGAAGGTCGTACAAAATTTGTTTGGGATTTTGTAAAGTAAACACTCTTTTTTCAAGTGCAATAGTTCCCGAGTGTCATGTCAGCACTGTTGATGAGTGTAGCTAGGATGGACTAACCATCTCATAAGATGCGGGAGCTCAGATAATCGTTACTCCTTTGATACTCGTCGCCAGGTTTTGTATGCCGTGAAAAGATTGAATCGTGACTTTCGAAGTGAAGTTTTGGGATTTCAATGCAAGAGAATACTGATGCAGAAAATGATGAAAGTCATTTCACATTTACCATGACAAAGACGACCAACAAGTGAACTGGCGGAATTCGTTCATTTTCCAAAAAAGCCCATTAATGTACATAAAGCTTAATCAAATGTAGACCTTAGTTAACAGTTATCGTTGATTGAAGTCAGCGGACCCGCCAAATGCTCTGAACAGGTCTACAATAATATTGCGTTAACCTGTTCAGACGTCTAGAGCATGAATCATGGAGAAATAAATATATTGCCAGGCATTGTCCGAGGATCAACCGAAAATCAACCTGAGTGATTGGCCAGATCAAAGTAGCATCACAGTTTAAAAAATCATTAGTATCTGACGGAATAGTTTAATGGAAATCTCCGCAAATAATGAGATTCATTTGAGGTCTGTACTATGAATTTGCAAAAACCTGATGAAAACATTTTTTTTTTAGTAGGAAAACATTGTAAACTGATGACCTTCTTATTTTACCTTGAATACTGTCATTATCTACAACGCAAAAAATGTCACCAAAAACAATATGTGTAATATGAATTTTTAAAGAGGAATATGAGAGGACAATAATTATCAGATTGGGACATTTTAAACCAAACACTGTAAAAATAAATGTATAAACATGTTTAAAACAACGGAATGTTCCAAAAAAATAGAATATTTGTCCTAGACAATAACAAAGCATCAACATTAGAAAGTTACTATCGTGTTCATTGTTTTAAGGTAACATAATCCGAGTTTATTACTGACTTTCGTAGAATGATTTAGCATCTTATAATGATGTTCATGATGACGAAGCAATAGCCTTCAAATGAGGGTGTAAATGAAGAATTGATTAGAAAATCATTACTTTGATAAAAGTAGAGGCATTTCAATAAAGATTAACTTTTTGTTTATTTTGTATTCCTCTCAAAACCTTAAAACGCGCAATGAATCCCAAATAATTACGTGAATATTCAATTGAGAGTAAATATTTGTTGATTCAAATTAAATATGAACAATAGTAGCATTATCAAAAGTTTTCTCACGATCATCATCCATTTTGGAACACTAAATATTCGCGTTATTGGACTATTTATCTGAAATTACCCCTAATACTACTTAAGCTGTTTTTATTGAGTCGTCATTACACAGCACGTTATTTTGAAACAAGTATTTTTCTACTGAAAGTTTTACTGGAACATTGAACTGTCTGTGAAAATGAATGAATTAACGTTTTTGGAACGTTTCAATTATCAGTAGTGAAAATATTACTACATTCAAAAAAGATCTTACCTGTAATGCGGAGGAGGTAGTTTTTGCACAGATTCACGCATTTTCAAAAGTCTTTCATGATCAGTCTCAGTACTTCGAATTGCAGTACTGCACCCTTGTACTGCATTCACGAAACTTTGGTACAATTGATATGTACATAGTGGATTTGGCAATTCTCTGCAAAACAATTAAATGCTTAGTAAACAAGAAAATAATAAAACTGATATAAAAACTAACAGTTGAAACTTGCTTAGAGTACCAGATTCACCAATGAGCAACTTTCACATTTTTTGGAAACAGTTATTTGTGATTCCTCACTCCTTACACATTTATTTGCGTTCCAGTTAGTCCAAGATTCAAAGTTGGAAATGCTGCGATAATTACAATTCAATCTTTTAGTATATTTATATATCTTGATTAAATATATCCTTGTGCAATGCTTGCTGTCTTAGTACAATAACCAATGAAAATCATTTACGATAGAGACCAGGAGTTTCATAGTGATGATTGCAACTTTTCAGAACCGAGTTGTGGGTAGGTTTGATATAAGTTCGACCATATTTCTCATCAAAGTACAGCATTTATTGAACTAACGCATTTCAATTACCCAGTCAACAAAAAACAAAATATTATTGACAACAACAAAGGTTAGTTATTACTATCAATTAACCTTGGACAACAACAACCTTATTGATACTTGATATTAAACAAATATTATATTATCCACACGACAAGTGCGTTAGATCAAACACCATTAAGCGATTCTCAAATACAGATTAACTCTAATACCCAAGCATAAAATTATTTCGCTCATCAAAAAACATTTATTGTTGTCTATAGATGAATTCTCGGAATACTAACATCATCTGTTGATAATAAAACATTTCCACTTTATTTTGATTGTTTCAATAAATATAAAATATTTTGGGGATTTAGGAGTTTAGTTCATATAAACTTTAAGTTGAAGGCCTGTGAAAAATCTATCTATGAGCTTAATTTATTCACGAAATCGGCTAAGGCAACTAATTCAAACTTCTAGAATGAATCACTCTCAAATTCATGTTAATTGAAAAAGTTTGAAGAAAAAGGTTACCCAAACCAAAATATCATCACCGAACTGACGTCCACACACACACATCAACACAGTTCTGGAGTCGCAATCCTGGAAGAAGTTCTTTACTGGACAGTTTTTGATTGATTACCCTTATTCCAACTTTCTAAACTCAATCTCCAAAACTGTGAAGATAAACCGATTTTGCGTCTATACATTCAGTCAAATAGGTGAAGATTGCTCCAAATTGAATGGACGTTCTCAGTTTTGCGGCAATAGTCCTTGCACAATGTTTGAAACTGTGCAAAAGACAGGTAAAACGTTAGGAAGAATTGTGATGTTGATGACAGTTACAGTGACTTCACAAAAATCATACAGGAACCCATGGACAAGTATGGTCCTCTTCAGAAAAGGATGATTAAACAACCAGAACACCCTTGGATAACGCATGAATTAACTAAATTAAATATTACAAGAGCCAAAAATAACAGCAATGACCACGAAAAGAAAAGGAAAAGCCAAAATACTTCATTAATGTGGGGGTAATGAGAAAAAGATCAACATAGGGGTCGTTAGTGGGTAGATAAGATAAGGCAAACAAACGACTTGGGCCAACATTCCAATAGCACTCAGGAAACTTTTTGACAGTATAGAACCTAAACCGTGAATATCCGCGATAAGTGGAGTGCAATGTAGTTTTTCGAATAGGCGTTAACATTGTCCCAGCTTAGACAAGGGGTTTATGATCTGAAAAACAAAAGCACAAGTGGTTCTTTCACCGTAAAATTTCTTGAAAGCCTCTTTTGAATCATAGGTTACCACTTTTATTTATTGTGAATACCTCCATCATCATAGTTACCATGTCACTAGATCTTGTGTGAAAATAACGGGTGGTTTTTCTATAGCCAATCAGGTTTCAGAAGTCGACACTCGTGTGAATCAACACAACAGGGACGAGTTCAGAAACGTCACACCCGGTGTGAGTGTGATCCAAGTGTCAAACACTAACCCTTCAGATACGGCAAGTCGTTTTACTTTTTATTCATCTGTGCTTATAAAGTGTCATACAAACAGTTTTTATGATACTTTATGATACCCACTAGCTCAGAAAGTTTTCCTGCCATCTTTCCTCTCCATCTTTCTTCTCGATCCGTCATGTCATTTTTGCGAGGAAAATGATCCGCTCAGAGGCCATAACGAGAGAAAAAAATTGGTAAATTATCCGAGAGGAATATATTCCTGTTTCTCTATTTTGAAAGAAAGCGTGTTTGTTCTGTCGGATTGGAACGTCGGTACATCTTGACAAGAAAGATGAAATGCTCTTCCTGCGAGTACAAAATATTTAGAGGGGTCGTGTGATACATCATTTGAAAGGTCTTTTCATCCTTACTACACCCCGAAAGTTTTAAGTCGCTGTCACGTTCTGATTTTTAATTTTTTAACCCATTTTTTTTCTCAAAATGGCGCCCATTTCCCATTTTCACATTCTCAGCTGTCACTACTGAGTTAAGAAATGTTGTACATGCTCATTTATTGGGGATCCAAACTTCATTCTAGTACATAAATCGGTTTAAAAGTTAGGGGGAGGGGACCATTTTGAGCCGCACTGTATATCGAAATACTTGCGGTGTGTCCGAAGTGTAAACAGTCGTGCGACAATAGTTATGATATAGACTGTATTCAATGTGCCAAGTGGTATTGGAATGGCAACAAGTTGTGAATTCAATTATTATTACATAATTTAAATAAAAGTAGAAATTTGATGAAAACCTGGAATGGACGGTACTAATTGGACAATCAATGATGTTATGACTAAATCAGAAATAAACTCTTATTCCCCAGAAATACTAGCCGTAAAAAACAGTTTGATAGAAAAGATTAATACTCTTGAAAACAACTTAATACGGAAATAGAGGTCAATGGAGCAAATTAAACCATAATATCATAATCAAAGGTATTTCGCAGCTAAAAGCGTGGATGATCTGTCAAATTACTCAACCGAAAAAAGGGCCGGATTACAACTTGGATATGGGCTTCTGGGGCTCCAACATTTTTCGACCACGACCTGACCAAACATAACCAAGTATTGCATAGAGAAGCAAGATTTACTACGTTTACTACTGGTTAAAAAATGCAAACACTTTGAAAATGTTTATCAATAATTAAAATGATTATTCATGGTGCTAAACTATTTCCAACAATTTTTTTCAATATCATTAGAAATCTTTCCAATAACATTAGAATGAACTGAACAAAATTTCAGCTCGATTGCGTGAAAATTAAAAGGCTCACGGGACTCAACATATTTTTAGCGTCGCTGTGGAATCACTGCATCTCTCCCCTCAATACCGGCTACAGGTTGAGCAACGGCACGCGTAGGTTTGAAATTCTTGTATTGGACAGTTCATTGTTTTGGTCATAATTCTATCGTTATGCGGTTCTGCTGATTATTTGTGCTAAAAATGTGTGATGCAGACAGAAAAATAATCCAAACTGACAGTTGTAAACGTCGTTTGTATCGACAGGTGACACTGTCCACTCAACACCGGGTTAGACCAATAGGAGTTGTTGGTTAGACGCGACGAGTGCAGTAACGTCATCGGTCGAGCTCGAAAGAGAGTGAATCTTATCATCTCATTTACACAGTTTTATGCATGGAGAAATTCAAATTACATTTGTTTAACATGATTTACTTTCTATGATATCATTAAAAGAAACAAATAAGAATGGAACCTTGAACAAAAGTGGTAATCCATTCCTTGTATAAGACTGGGTCTTTTCGGGATCTGAAGGAGGAGCATTTTTTCTTTGCACTGTAATATTTATAGGAGTCTGGAGCAAATCACATACCTACCATAATAAACCTGAAAATGATCACCTTTAACCGTGATCCAATCTAGATTCTGGATAAAATTGACATGTTTTATCTAATTAATCTATTATATTGTTTATAAAATATTTTTTATCAATAGAATGACATAACCTCAAAATGCCCAAATCCTTTATTTGAGAAGCCAGATAGTTGGAAGTGATTATTTAGTTTGAAATCAAGTAAAGAATATCTACCGGCGTTACCAGTGTACTTTTTTGAATAAACAGGTATTGAATAAGCAAGTTATCGACGATAACTCAAAACCCCCATTGAAAAACGCATTGGAAATAGTTTGTTTGGAAACAGCCGCTCCGCTGCCTTTCAGGGATACCAACCTTTGCAATGACGTCACACTAATTGAGTCTATTTGCAAGGTTTTGATAATTTATTTACATATGAAAACGGGCTCAGAAAATTATGAAACTTTGCACAAGACTAAACACAATACGCTTCTAAAGAATATATTGTATATCAAACAAATATGCTGAACGAGCCTATTCTTTATGTAATAGTTAGCCAAGTGCCATAAACGATAGTTGCTTATTTGATTCATTCACACGTCCCCTAGAGATTTCTATTTGCAGATAGATACGCTTCTATTCCGCAAACATATCAACAATGTTACACGAGTAACTTGTTGCAGTCATAGATATATATAAATAGATCAGCAGAAGATAATTTCAAATGTGGCAAATTCATGACCGAAAAATGTAAACAGTTCGGAGACCTGTGCATCTGCGCACTGAAAAATATTCGATCTGTCATGATGAGGCTAGGACAGGACCGCATTAGAAAATTAGTAGTTAGCGGGTTCATACGAAAATACAATCTTGAACCCTCTCAAGAAGCTCTAGAAATATGTTTTTGTACATTTGATTGTCAAAACGACGTTTCTCCCTCTTCACCAACATAGTAATAATATGCAATGTTTGTCCGCGATGAACTTCTAAACTACTAAACCGATTTTAAATTTCATTTGCACACCGTGTGCAATTTGAACTTGAAAGATAGGATAGCTTACATCCCAATTTATAGTCGCAATACTAATTTATTGTCTATTATTTGACAGTCACAATAGGTCATTTCAACTCAATGGAATTTGAATATTTCAATTATCTGGAGAAGAAGTACGTTCAATATACTAATGAAAGGCGTGGTTGCTTTGAACGAAAAAAATCTCATGCCCAGAAATTTGGTGAACGGATTCCATTTATTTAAATTCTCCGCAGTTTTTAGCACTAATCAAATTTTAGTAATTGCCAAGTTTACCAATAATATCACTTGCGACTGGATGTAGCTCCCGCTCCCACATGATAACAATGTTGCCGTAGTTATTCGAAAATTATCGCGGGATCTTCAAATATCTTGCGTTGTTTATTGTTCGATAGAAAGGGCAATTTTCAGCTAGATATTCTTCACAGCAGATAATTTTTCAGGAAAGTAGAGGAACGTTTTGACATTCTTAGTAAGTCTAAACTTCAAAGTTCTTTCATAGTTATAGGAAACTATACATTCCTACAGCAAATGCCAAACAACTTTTGATTCACATCATAATTGCCACCAAGCGAGTTATAATTTGATTTGCAGGTGACCAAATTTGGCGATATCTGTTAGCTGGATTAAGTATGTATTCAATAGATGGCGCTATGTTAATAACTTATGAATAAAGAAAAAGAGATCCCAAAGACTGCCAAAAAAAAAGTTCTCTATTTGGGTTTGGGATCAAGAAATTAAAAACAAATTGACTTGGTGAGGTAATGTTTGCATAATTTTTTTGTTTTCAACAGGATTTCTTTGATATCAGAGATGTAGGTTCTAAATGAGATCAATTTTATTTATCGTTTTGTTATTTTCCAAAGGATTTTGTTCAAATAAGAAATGTAGGTTCTATTTGGGATTTGAACAAACAATTTTGAAAAAATGACATAGTCAGGTTATGTTTGCATCGTTTTGTTATTTTCTTAAAGATTTTATTCAAACAAGATGTGCAGGTTCTGATTTGGGGTTTGATCAAAAGATTTAACAGAAATTGACTACTGGCCGACTGCACCAACCTATTTTGAGGATACTTAACGCTAAGGGACCCTTGACTTGACATATTTGCATGCAAAACTGTCAAGTTAAGGGTTCCTTAGAGTTAAGTATCCTCAAAATTGGTTGGTGCAATCGGCCATAAGTGAGGTTACGTTTCCACATTTTTTTTATTTTCCAAAGGATGTTGTTGAAATTGAATAAGTGGGTTGTAATTGGGATTTGAACAAGAAATTTATCAAAGATTGACTTGGTGAGGTTATGAAATTTGCCGGATCAGCTAGAATGAATGAATAACAGAGTAATTATTCAAATTAAACAAAGAAAAGATTGAAAAAAAGTAAAATCGTGGGGCAAATTCATTCAACACAACATTTAGTATTGATTATAAGGCAGTATAAAATTTGCCGGGTCATCAACTTTACAATAAAACTTTCGAAAAGAAATCCGAACATTGCATAGATATTACCAAACCAAAATATTTTTTCTCCTTCATTCGTTAAAGAAAAAACTTCACAAAATTTATCACCCACTAATATTTATGTTTTGACATAACACATTGAACCTTTTTCTGGAGAAATTTATTGTTTTCAGTTAACAATTCCCAAAAATCACAATAAATAATATAAACCCCTGCAATAACCAAAAAATTCAACATAATCCCTTGGTACACAGTGCATTTTTAATATAAAAGAATCAAGTCGACAAAAAGCCACATAACACACGAATCTGTGATAAGCGAATCTCTATATAAAACATTGGAACGTAATTTGTTTCACCGCAGTCGATTGATAAGCACCGAATTTGAAAGTAAGCATTCGTCCTTGTTGAGTAAACTTTTGCTTTTGCGAATCTGACTCAAGAAAAAGACGTTTCTGCTTCTTGTGCGGTATTTCATAGTGAAATTTATTTATTTACTAATTGTTGGATTACAAATTGACAAGGTGAGTGAATTTGAGCTTTTCTATAGAGAAGTTACACATGGTACTATTTTTCTTCCTTCAACATACATTTCAATTTTCTCTCACGGCTGTCAGAGTTCAATTTTTTTTTCGTTAAAGGTTTAATATTGTTTTTCAATTGAATGGATCCTTTTTTAATGTTTTATTTATTGATTTTTATTAACTTCATTTCATTTTCAAAAAAAGTAAATTGAATTAAAATTGAACACACCTACTTTAATATAAAAAAAAGTGAACTTGGACTACAAATTCAGAAGCATAAAATAACAATTATTATGACAAAATAAGTGAGATTTCAATGAAGTTGGTTTGGTATAGGCAAATAAGGGTAACCCATTATTGCAAGGAATTTGATTTTCTCCGTTGTTGATAGGAAAGGGAAAAAATTCAAAGACTAAGATAATAGGCTTTCAATTGGGTCACAATTTAAAAATACCATACATACAGGGTGTCCCATTTTGCTTGCAATTTTGACCAATCTGAGCTACTTTTTTTTAAATAAACAAAAATATTCGTTCAGTTTTTGAGCTACAGAGTTAGCAATTTTTTTAATTCGCGATAAAAAATTTGCAGTAGGCCATGAAAATACACATGAAGTTCAAATGGAAAATGACCCGATCAAACTGAAACCAACCCAAATTAAGCCGAACAAACCTATGAAAAAACATCGAACATGGTTTAAAATTCCTTTTCAAAGCAATCCTTGCTTTTTATAAAACAACTTATTTTTTATACCAGAAAATTCCCGAATTCGGAAAAACGACAAAAAACAGTCGAACTATAGACTATAATCTGAACAAAGCACGAAATAATACATCTGGCGACAGTGTTTCTTGTCCGCTACCTAACCTCAAAAAACATAACACATTGACGAGCTACTCGATCATCGTTGACAACTGAAGTGAATAATGATCGCGCATTGATGGATGTGTATTTATTTTTGTTTTCAATTTTGTTTGTTGGTGACCTATTCAACAAATTGACTTAATCCGCATTTTTGTGTGTTGATCATATTCATAGCAAATTAAATAATATAAAGTGATTATGGAAGGCATAAACCATTGTTCTATTAAATTTTTATCAATCTTTCAATAGATTTGTTTATTAAGTCAACAGGTTAACATGTCCTAATCTAAAAGATCACTTTAAAATATGATATCTATTTGTACAGTGATTGATACTGATAAAAGGGTACTTGAGTGAGATATTTATTATTACTTCAACTAATTACTAAATCTAGTGCATTTAAAACCATTCCACGTGTTTATAGTGATCTATGTTGTATTTTTACAGATGTGTGCAGTGAAAATCATTATGTTGGTGATGTCCTTACATGTCACGTTGACAGGTGAGTTATTCCGATAATCAATATTGATACAACGAACCATAGACTTTGTAAAGAAAGTAGTTGATATAGAAAATTTAGAGAGAGTATTCATACAAATGCATACGTTAGATTAACTCCGTTCAGGGATTTTAATCTGTAGATAATTTGAAAAATCATTCGTTCGTGAAAAAAACCATTGAAATCTCATCTCTATCATCTTTAGAAATATTCCAAAGTGTGTTATAGATGGTCGTTTCAATTTGTATTGTTAAATATGACACACTAGCTTATTCAGAAAAATAGCAAACATCTGTAGGTATTTTCCAAAAAAAAACTAAAATAACACAAGAAACATTATTACCTCATAGAATCGGAATTTACAATGAATTATACATAATAATGAAAAAAAGTCGGAAATAAGGCGAAATAACGGTTAAAAATCATGAAGAATAGAATTGAAAAACTGTGAAATAGGCATGGTAAACGATTGAACGACATGGAAACATAATCGAAAAGAAATATTATCACTTATAATCTCCTGGAAGTTGAAAATAAATCATTTATCAAAAGCACTCGCGGCTGGATGTAGCTCCCATACACCAACCACAGTGTTGCCGTTTGCCTTATCTCTGTCTGTGAAAGTTGGGTTGGGTTGGGATTGTTAGGGAGAGTGGGGACGGCAACACTGTAATCATATAGGAGCTACATCCAGATGGGCAAAGCCAGGGAAATTTCCACTTATTAATCTTTCAGTCACGTGATTATGAGCAGGGAAATTTCCGATAAGATTAGGTCGTTGCCATAGCAACATAACAAAATGCAAGCCTATGATTGGTTAGAATTGACTGGTAGGAAATTTTCAAATACATACCCCAGTCTGGGTCTATCATTAGATTTTTTTTTAATGAGGTTATTTCTTTTCCAATTCCAGTTTCCTTCCCAACAAAACACTACCTCTGTGACCCATCTCTGGAAGATCAACACTTGCCAGACCCAACCCACTGTTCCCGCTACTTCCGGTGCGTTTATGGAAAAATGGTACCCAAAGAATGTCCCGAGAGAATGCTTTTCAATCCAGACATCGGCAACTGTGACTTGTTTTACAACGTAGATTGCCCTCACCATAAAACCAATGATGACTTGGTACCTCTTGATTTGCAAGAAGCGATTGAAAATTTGACTGGAAGATCTTTCACCAGAGAGGAAGAGGAAAAAACCGTTACAGACCCGTCCACAGCCAAATTCGTGTATTTGCCACATGAAACAAATCCTACTGGGTATTATAAAGTAGAGAATGGTGTTAAAGATTATTTTTCTTGTGAGCATGGGAAGGTGTTTAATTTTGATTTGGAGGTCTGCACTAGTGTGAGCTAGATGGATGGATATGGGTGAAAAGTGGTACAACTCAGAAGTTTCTGTGATATAGTCATCTGATCCAAAGCTTCACAGCGCAGGATCAATTGTTTGTGATATGAACAGAATATTTGCTATTGAATAGCCTTTCTGATGAACCTCAATGTAACAATAAGTTAATATTGGATTGTTCAGATGAAACACGATTTATTGTATTTGTGAGTTTTTGTTTATCAAAACCCTCTCATGTGGTCGATAGAATACCAAACGTTTGATTAAAGCAATCAAACATGTAAGAGTGTTCGGAAAAATGAGAAAACTGGTTTGATCTTGATTCATTCTAATACAGAGCTCCACTTACTTCAATGACTATCTCTGATTGGATACCCGAAATATTGACGGATACTTCTGAATCTGTATGTTGAGAAACATAATTTCGTACAGTACAAACGTATTCATAAAAAAACTTTCGCTTTAGTAAAATAACGAGTTTGACATAATTTGTCATTTGACAGGTTTTATCCATCTGCTCTGTTTCATTAAATTTTAACACGTTACCGCACTAGAAAATAACAAAAAATATTGTTCATGAGCTTCATAATCGCATTTTTTAGAGATTATTGATTATAATTCAAAATAATAGACGCATCGGAATTCGCCCACACTTTTGGAAATGGAAAAGGGGATTACACGAGAAATTTGGCAGAATTTATTGCAGTTCATCATAAAATGAGATAACTGCTTATCTAACTGATACATCCATGTGGCTCGTGGCTTACAGACAAATAAAAAAAAGGGTCTATAAGTGACGTCAACAGTGAAATAACGTGTTATAGTGGGCGAAGTTTATTCACTTGATAAGAAATTGAATATAAAAAAAAATAGCAAAATTTAACTCCAGCGGGAAGCTCAAGCAAAAACCACTTTTTCATATTATTATTCTTCAAGAACAAAAATTATCTGTCTGTTGATCCACCCTCCAAACTTCAACTTCATATTATTTGGTGAATCTATCAAGAACCATAAACATAATAGCACAACATAATATTTTTTTATTTCTTTGATGTTCAATTATTGTTGTTTATTTGTTTTAATTTTATGTTTTCATTTTCTAATTACTTATAAATCAATAATTATCATCGCAGAACGATTATATGGCATTTTTTTATCGCCATCATAAATATCCTTAGAAAACTGTTCATAACTAACAGAAGCAGGAGAGGTTGCTTATCAAAATCTGTATTGATATTTTTAATTAAATATGAAAATATGACACATTTCAAGTTAAACTTTTCGCCTCAAATCACCAAAATTGTTGATGGTCGTGCTTATCTTGAAATTATGTTGGGTATGTTCCAATCACGTCATAAACTCGTTTGAAACAAAATTAACGGAATAGGCGAAGTGATAAATTATTTAGAGGCAATGAAACAAATCTGGTTAAAATTTCCGATATTTTTTAGAAAAAGATATCTGAGGGCTTGAGATATAAACAAAATTCTGTTTTTCATATGCGTACCAATCATTTTTATTTCATTAATAAAATAATTAAATCATTGCGTAGATAACTCAAGTTCATATTACATAAAAAGAACATATTATTGTCCATTTTATCAAAAATTCGAAAATAATAATAATTATCAATATCGTTTCAATTATTATTAAACTGTGAGTTTGATTGGAATGAAGTAGGTTATGTTTGCCAAAAACAGTTATTAGTTTAGTAGTCTGAACTGATCTGATCCAGTTCTGGTGTCTTTTCCTCTGTTCAATGAAGTTGACGGTTAACGATGAAGTTTTAAAAGGAATAGCAAGCGCACTTTATTCAACCTAAGAATATTGAAAGACTAGAAATATTAAGGAACGACTTTGTTTGAGTTACACATCTGCACAGTACAGGGTGATTTATTTTCAGCGACAGGGTGCCAGTTCTCGTAAACTATTCATCGTAGAGGCTTGCGACAGAAAATTTTATTACTAAAACGACCAAGAGAAAAACCTGGAAAATATTTTCAAGTTTCTGAAATGGTCGCTAGGGGGCGTAACAACCAACACCAAGTAGAAAAATAGGATTTTTATAGAATTTTGTCCAATGAAAATATATCGATGAGCTCATTTTCAGATTAACTGACTATTTACCTACACTTTTTGTCTTAAACGTTTTTTCCTATCTATCATAATAAAGTAGTGGGAGAAGTTCAATTGTTTTTTTAAACAAACGGAGATTTCTCCCGTTTCGCTTGACCGATTTTAACGAACTTGGGCTCATATGAAAGAGAATAGTCTGCGCTATAAAATGCTTATTTGCTTTTTGATTTGTGACATTCGCCGTCGCCGCTAGATGGCGTTAACTGAAATGGTAGCATATTTTTGATTTTCAAATGTAATGGTTCATTCATTTTTATATATTTTAAAAGGGGATACATTTTTCTATTAAAAGATTGAAAAAAAAAACAAAAAAATTAATGTTTTTTTTATATATATTTTTTTTTAATAGGAAAATGTATCCCCTTTTAAAATATATGAAAATGGATACACCATTACATTTGATTTTTTGGAAAAAACTCAAAAATATGCTACCATTTCAGTTAACGCCACCTAGCGGCGACGGCGAATGTCACAAATTAAAAAGCAAATGAGCATTTAATAGCGCAGACTATTCTCTGTCATATGAGCCCAAGTTCGTAAAAATCGGTCAAGCGAAATGGGAGATATCTCCGTTTGTTTAAAAAAACAATTGAACTTCCCCCACCACTTCATTATGATAGGTAGAAAAAAAAGTTTTTAACAAAAGTAGGTGAATAGTCAGTAAATCTGAAAATGAGCTCATTGATATATTTTCATTGGACAAAATTCTATAAAAATCCTATTTTTCTACTTGGTGTTGGTTGTTACGCCCCCTAGCGACCATTTCAGAAACTTGAAAATATTTTCCAGGTTTTTCTCTTGGCCGTTTTAGTAATAAAATTTTTTGCCGCAAGCCTTTACGATGAATAGTTTACGAGAACTGGCACCCTGTCTCTGAAAATGAATCACCCTGTACATGACTATACATACGCGTGATGCCTGCCAAATCCACACATATTTCCATAGAAGTTTTATATTTATTTACTAAGTAATGTCATCGGCTTCAACTGTGTACTTTTTTTTGAAAAAATGATAAAATATGAACGTAAAAACAGGCAGTATCTATTTGAAAGTGCATTTGATATTTTTTTCAAACTTTTTGACTAAAATTGCCCCCGAACATAACTGTCCGGCAACCGGCATCAGAGAATATAAAGGTGATATCAGACGGTTCACTTTTTATTCATTCTGCCTTTCACTCAGCATCTTTCACTCAAAGTGAAACGTCTAGACATAAAATGAATCAAAAGGGAACGTGGAATGAAAAGTAAGAGAACATTCATTCGAGTGAACTTTCATCGGGAATGAACCGTCTGATATCACCTTCAAGGATGCATTGTTTTGTGGTGATCTTTGTATGTTTGGATATTCCAGCCAGTAGCACTTTTTGTTTGTGGTGTGCCTATAAGTGTTGAGAATGGAACGTGCGCTGAAAACAGGCTATTCAAGCCGTTGTTTTCACATTTGTTTTTATTATCAAGAAATATTGCGAAAACCTTCCTAAAGAAAATTATTTTTCCGAAAAACACCAGACTCCAGATTTATTATCATCTAGATTTCGTATACGTATAGAATAGTATACATGCCATAAAGTTAAATCTGATGAACATCACGAAGTGACGCAAGAGAATGATATCTGCAGTGATAACACTACAGAAAAACAACCGTGATGCAATTCCATTGCGATTTAAATTGTTGGTAGCGCGGGCAGTTAAGACTGATTCCTTATGAAAAATACTCAGTACATACATATTTTATATACAAATTTTATACAATAATTTCAATTGAAAAAGAGCTAAAAAGCAGTCAATACTTTTTACTCAAACAAAATCGTGGTTTAGTCGAATTATCTGACAATTGGCTTGTCAAACTGTATAAAAGACTGATTGACGTTGACGCTTTGGCGGGTGGCCTGTACAACGTTGCCAAGGTAATTTTCATGATAAGCCTGTGTACTGTGATTATTCGATAATATCCTAATAAGTATATTCAAACTAATAAAACATTATCAAAAATGATATTTCTAAGCCTATACTCGACCAACAAATTAGAAATAGATATAACGTAAGTAATGAAAATGAGAAAGACACCGAATATTTGTTGTACTGTTATACAGTGTGAGAGTTTTCGAAATGTCAAGTAATGAAAGGTCTACTACGAGACAAATTTTGAAATGTTCAATTCAATTTTTAGGTCATATCACGATACTCTTTCGTGATAGAAAATAAAGAGTTTCTATTAGCGGTTTTATTTTTAGATTAATGAATACGACACTGGATTTGGAGTGCTTCCAAATAGCTGTGACCAAAATTGCATAAAAATATATCAACAACAAAGTTACGACAACTCAAAATTGATATATTTTCTAAGCCAACGGTCTCAAAGGAGCACCCTGCATCATCAGTTGCCATGGAGATGAAGTTACTTGTCGCTACTACAAAAAATTACACATTTATGCATACTATCGGCAACCATATTTAATCACAGTTGGTTCGATTCTTTTGTATCATGGCTGCAAGGTTAAGCGTTGTAGAGAGAATTAAAGTTATACGTCTTCTGGAAGATAGCGATAGAAGTAACAGAGATCTTTGCAAAGTATTTAATGAAAGGACACGCAGATCGTCTCAGCATTAGCTGCGGTACGGTGAATAAAATAAACAAAACTTGTGAAACTAGTGCTGTATCAAAAATAATAAAAATGATAATAACAATAAATCGTCTTTATTAAGAAATTGAAGAAAAAAAAATTAAGTACATTGCAATAATAATTGAAAATTGAAATCAAAAAAATATATTAAAAAACTTATTAAAAGTGATCCTGAGCAGTCGAAAATCCTCATTGGGTAATACATTGTAAAAGTCAGTATTCTCTAAAAACGACGGCGACGTCTGGTTTGGAATACTGAACGAGCGAATTATTGATCCATTTTTTTTTTGGAAAACAAGAACATCTTATTCGATACGTAGTTTATTGCAGGTAATAAAACAAATTCAATTCCATGGCAACTGTTGATGCACGGTATTCTTTTGTGACCGTCAGCTTAGAAAATTTATGAATTTCAAGTTGTCGTAGCTTTGTTATTAATGAATATATTTTTATGACATTTTGGTCAAAGCTATTTGGAGGCACTTCAAATTACAGTGACTCGATGACAGTGACGCCACTGCATGTCGTCGTTCCTATTGGTAGTCCGCCATATGCCGGCAAAACATTGTGGAACTGTTACCCCTCTTTTTTATGACTGGAGCGCTACTTTGGTAGCAGTCTCATAAGATTCAACAGTCAACTATCAGTTGCCAAAGAGCGCTCCCGGAGCGTAGCGGTAACTGTTCCGTCTTATGAACGCGACCATTGTGGATTGTTGTGTTGCCATTGACAACCATTGATAGTTTGAAATATTATGAAGTTGTGGTTGATGAAAATTGATTATTTTCTGATCAAAAACATGTTTACAAAAGTTCCTTTGTTGTTTGATTATATAATCATAAGGTACATACTTGTTTATTATATTATTTACCTATTTTTATTTTTCAAAACTTGGTACTGGGCGCGTACCAAGGCCTGAACAAGGCATATATCAGACTGAATGGCGTCGTTGTTGTTTATTGAGTCACTTTACTTCAAATCCAATGGCGAAATGATTTATTTAATAAATCGCTAATAAAAATTCTCCATTTTCTATTAGGAAAAAGTATTATGATATGCCTTGAAACTTGAAATAAACAGTTTGAATTGTGTCCCGTAGAAGACCTTTTATAACTTGACGTTTAAAAAAAATGATCGAAATCGGATTTTAACCTAAAATTTTACAGGGATGTTTCCAATCTAAATGGGTCAACTTTCTCGGTCTCTCCATTCCTCTCTTTCTCTAGTTTGAAAGAGGTTTCACTTTTGCCACGTGTACGATGCTGCACATGATTTTTTTTTCAATTGGGAGATCAAGCTAGCGTCGAGTTGTCTTACCATAGTGAAACCCTCCACAAAATAAATTACATCTACACAATCATAACCAAAATATTTATCAAAATCAAATCCAACACTCACCTAAAATACATTTTCAACAATGACGCCACAGAATGAATGTCCTTCAAAATTTCCTCAGTATGTAGATCCGGAACTCGATCTTCGTCAAAAGCATTACGCAGTTTCTGTATATTAGATGTTATTCCAGACAATCTGAAACAAATAAATGCATTTAACGACTACAAAGCCCATTTCCAACAACCAAAAGTCAAGTTTACTTAATGTTGAGTGGTCTTTGATGTTGAAACTTTGCAGTTTCTAAACTTTCAAATGAACTGAAGTTTCGCTTTGTTTGAGCTGACTTTATTGGTGTAAAGTAAAGGATACTTGTGGAACAATCTGTAAACAGTTAACGAAGTAGTAAAAGTCGACAATGTAAGTCATTTTATCAACCATACGATGATGATATGGAAAAATGCTTTGTCCAAGAAGTTTCCTGCAATAAACGTTATATTTGGCCTGTGGCCAGAATATGATTTTTTGTACATTTCAAAAGTTCAATGGAAAGTCCACATAGATAGAGAATCTGCAATTCCATTTTGTGACTCACATTCTGTTTTCCGATAGATTTCAGCAACAATGAATTTCTCTAAAGTGTGAAAGCATCCTCTGTTCTTGTGAAATAGTGGGAGATCAAAATAGGACTATTTATCAGTAATTAATGGTGAAAAATGCCGCGAATATTCAACAAGAAGTTGAATCTCAGCACAATTATCGTACGTTAAAATCATAGAAACTGACAAAATTAAACAACTGATGCTTGTCTGTGATAGTTCTAGAGATCATGGTATTCCCCAACCACACTACCTTCATATCATGGATTTTTGAACGCAACAACAGGGATCTCGAGAGCATTTTCAATAGTCCAAAGTCTACGAGAAAGATCCGGGCTTGAAATCCCCCTCCTTGAAAAATTTGCTTCGAAATATGTCCAACCTTCACAACGAGCACAAATCGTAAGTTTCCTTGGCAATTTATTTATTCAAAAGGTTTCTTGGTTTTCCGATCAAGTCATCACGGATCTTGTATTCACTCTGATCGTTAGTCTTCACCTGAAGATCACTCTTGAGACTGTCATTTTCTTTTACACAGTCCATCCACACTCATGCACTCCAATCTCTTCTGAGCTGTATCTCCAACTTCTCGATATTAGTTGGCACTGCTTTTTAATCTAGCACAGAGCCTAGTCTCTATGGTGAGCATATGGCGAGCTATTTGACGTCATCACGTTGACTGGTGGTAATGTGATGATTCCAAATGTATCTAAATATTCTTCTCTCGAATCTTGAACTTTCTCATCATCCAGTTTCCAGCTTTTTCGCAGCCAACGTCAAGAAAGACATTCTTGAGATAGCCTCCTCCGTTCTGCCTTCAATTCTTCTGACCTGTTTGATGATGTTCTCTATCTCAGATCAATCACAAATCCCTTGAAAAGGCACAACTCCGGAGTAGAGACAAAACGGAGACTTATTCCACAAAACTAGACTTTCCAAGGATATGAAAGGATTTTGTTTTGAGACCAATATTCTAAATCGATTGGGCAGGATATCTCCCGATCACAGCATATAGAACAACCAGCAGGGACACTCCACGCTGACATTGAAAATATTCATTTGTTATTGAAAATATTCATTCTGGTGTAGATATAAGGGCCGAATTCAGAATTTTCACAAATACGTTATGCTTTCTACAGGATAGAATTGCAAAATTTCAAAAGTGTTTTGGATAGCTCTTATCCAAGCAATTTTTACATCACTTACACACCACCATTTGGTATATCCATCATGAATACACAATATACTACAGTGAGGACGTAAATAGTCCCCCCCCTCTAACTTTTGAACGCATTAATATTTTTGGCTCAAATTTGGAAGTGTGTTTCAGGGTAGGCTTTACTAAGTTTTGACCTCCAAAAAAAATTTTCATCTGTCAAACTGACAGCTGGGCACCATTTTGAAACAAAAATTAAATGGAAAAGGGGGTCATGTGATTCTTTATTTGAAAGGTCCTTCCATTCTCTTTTCACCCCCAAAGTTTGAAGTCCTTATTATTTTTCATAAGGAAATGGCGCCATGTCGAAAATAAATTATTTGTGTCTAAGTAGATACTATCTTTTATTTTGTTTAAGAAACTATGGTAGCACAGATTGATACAGAACAATTGAAACAATCACTTATGTTATAGGTTAGTTTTTTCATTGTTAATAAAGTTCTTTTAAGAATTAGAGATAGTATTTTGACCCAAATAATTTATTTTCGATATGGCGCCATTTCCTTAAGAAAAATGCTAAGGACTTCAAACTTTGGGGGTGAAAAGAGAATGGAAGGACCTTTCAAATAAGGTATCACATGACCCCCTTTTCCATTTAATAATTTGTTTCAAAATGGTGCCCAGCTGTCAGTTTGACAGTTGAAATTTTTTTTTGGAGGTCAAAACTTAGTAAAGCCTACCCTGAATAACACCTCCAAATTTGAGCCAAAAATATTAATGCGTTCAAAAGTTAGAGGGGGGGGGACTATTTACGTCCTCACTGTATAGTCGTTCAAACCATAAGTGAAAAGACACCTCGGAGATATCTGCTGAAGTTTCTGTGTCTCACAAGGCTATCATTGCTAACGAATTCCTGCCCAAAAACTCAACAGATACTGTCGAACCAACATCATATTCACCTGAAATTACCACTTCGAGGCACCCGTTTTTAGTCGATAGAGGACATAAAAAAGAATTCGGTGCGGGAACTAAAGTACATTCCAAAAAAAGAGTTTGGAAAATGTTTTGATGATCCAATGATTCGTTGGATAACGTCTATCATCTCTGAAGGGGCCTTGTAACTTTGTTGACAGAGTAGTATTATGGCATATTATCCTCCCTGTTTTATAAACCGCCAGATAATGAAAGATATTGTAGACTGATTTTCCCGATTTTAATCACTGAAAATAATGTCAGTGTTGAGCTGACAATCTGTTATTTTTATTCGTCTTCCGTGGTTTTTACAACCTACTTTTTGGGTTATTGGGCTTATTATTTCCTTATATCACGATTTTTATAAAAACCATACGTTCCGCATATCATTAGGTGTTTTTCTTTATGTTACACTTTTTACACTTAGAGTGTAAAATTTGACAGACGTCAATTTCGTCTAAAATGAAACCATATGGACCATATGTTCGCCTGTCACCAAAAAGTGTGAAAGGTGTAGCATACAAAAAAAGACCTATTATGGTAGCCATAAAAACTGCGATACAATTAATTGATGTCACTGCTCAATATAAACGAGTTTCGTTCCCGAGGCTGACATAACGCATTTAGGTGTATCGTGCTTTTCCCATCTGTTAGTTTCCGAATCGGTGTTCCAATATTTCCATTTTCATTCCATGAATGATCATTAGGTGTCATGTTTTTGGGTCATTTGCTTTTCTCTATGAGACAGTCAACATTTTGTAGATGGTACCGCCTCTCTGGTGGTGACTTTGTTTCCGAAGTACGACGCCAACGTAGAAGTACTGTGGCGCATTTTTCTTCTTAAATTTAAACATGTATTGTTGAGTTTTGACGATATTCACCTTTTCAAATATCTATCCATCTCTGAATTAGAGAGTGTATTTCGACTAGTGATGGCATAGACATCGATGTACAGTGCTTTCAATTTAATTTGCCACACTTTCAAAAGTAAAATACTTTTGAGCTAAAAGGTCGTCCAAAAAAAGGAATTGTAGGGTTGTTCGTAAAGTTTTGTGCTATTGAGTCAAATATTTTCTTAACTGTGAAATGTCAAAATTATTGACATAGCTTACTTTTTTAAAAAAATGGCACACCCTATATATCATTACATATTTAGAAAGACATCTTTTTTCTGATCACGAAAATACAGGGTGTTACTTAATGGTATGTCATAATTTTAAGGGGGAGTTCCTGAATAAATTTTAAGTCGAAAAGATCATATAAACTTGGGTCTTAAAATGCTTGGTTTTTAAGATACAGGGTGTTAAAGATCTATTTTATTTTCAGTTTTTAATACATTTTCCAAAGACGGCCACAGGATATTATGATATAGGAACACACTTTTTTAATTTTTATTTTTTCATTTTTATTTTATTTTATTTTTTTATTTTTTTATTTTTTTTTTTTTTTTTTTTGACCCAAGTTTATATGACCTTTTCGACTCAAAATTTATGCAAGAACTCCCCCTTAAAATTATGACATATCATTGAGTAACACCCTATATAGCACACATGTCCTTTCTATTCAATAGTTTAGAGAAAATTGGTATAAATCTGATTAAAATTGGAATTAACAGGCGTTCTTTATTTGGTTTCCAATAATAATCATAGTTCTTGTTTAAAATATTTACTAAGATTTTCTGGTTTGTGAAAACAGCATTTTAATGGATTACTCAAATCGAGAAGTATACACATTTATTTTTTTTTACCAACTTACTAGAAGAAACAGTATTCACGTGTAACATTTGACACCCTGACAATTATTGGAAACAATGAATAAACTCGTGCATCTCCATGCTAAAAAATTATAATTTCAATTTTTTTTATACCAATTTGCGCTAAACTAGTGAATAGAAAGGGCATGTGTGCTATATATTTTCGTGATAAGAAAAAAACGCGTTTCTGAATATGTAATCATATACAGTGAGGACGTAAATAGTCCCCCCCCCCTCTAGCTTTTGAACGTCTTCAACTGTCACACTGACAGCTGGGCACCATTTTGAAACAAATTATTAAATGGAAAAGGGTGTCATGTGATACCTTATTTGAAATGTCCTTCCATTCTCTTTTCACCCCCAAAGTTTGAAGTCCTTAGCATTTTTCTTAAGGAAATGGCGCCATATCGAAAATAAATTATTTGGGTCAAAATACTATCTCTAATTCTTAAAAGAACTTTATTAACAATGAAAAAACTAACCTATAACATAAGTGATTGTTTCTACAACAATCTGTGCTACCATAGTTTCTTAAACAAAATAAAAGATAGTATATCTACTTAGACACAAATAATTTATTTTCGACATGGCGCCATTTCCTTATGAAAAATATCAAGGACTTCAAACTTTGGGGGTGAAAAGAGAATGGAAGGACCTTTCAAATAAAGTATCACATGACCCCCTTTCCATTTAATTTTTTGTTTCAAAATGGTACCCAGCTGTCAGTTTGACAGATGAAAATTTTTTTTGGAGGTCAAAACTTAGTAAAGCCTACCCTGAAACACACTTCCAAATTTGAGCCAAAAATATTAATGCGTTCAAAAGTTAGAGGGGGGGGGACTATTTACGTCCTCACTGTATAGAGCGCGCCATTTTAAAAAAAAGTCAGTTGTGTCAATAATTTTGACATTTGACAGTCAAGAAAATATTTGACTCAATAGCACAAAACTTTACGTAAAACCCTACAATTCCTTTTTTTGGCGACCTTCTAGCTTAAAAAATAAATATTTCAGAGCTTTTTGAAAGGGTGACAAATTAAATTGAAAGCACTGTACAGACTTCTTATAAAACCTCACTTCTCACCATGGATTCTTTGAATAAAATATTGTTTCAGGGTTTTTATTTATTATAATTTTTGTTATGGCTCTTCAAATCAATATGCGATGGTTTCCAGACCTTATGATCTGTAGATCGTGGATTAAACTTGATCCTTACCATGACAGTATGAGTCTTTAATGCTGGAATTTGTTGCATGAATGGCCCTTCAGGATGCCAGGAGTTAACCCACAGTGCTGAGCGAACTGAATCTGGTCAATACTGATTGTTTTGAAGCAGCGGAAATAACAGGCCAGATTGCCATAATATATTTTATCCGCGACTTTGTATAATGTGAGTTTAATACTTGTGGTTTTTTGCAGTATGGCAAACATTATTCCATTACAACCGTTGCGAAGGTATAATGGTTCAGAAAACAACGAGTATGTCACATGCTGATCAATCACAAATTTCTCTAAATAATAAACCATGTAAACAATTCATTAAACCACGATCACTTTGTAGACCAATCACAAAATTCCTCAGAAAAATTCCATGGAAACAATTGAACATTGAAATGCATACTATCGTACCTGGATTGCTGACACGTATGGAGGACTGTAACTAGGAGAGTAATCGAAATGCATAAAAGTGGTCCAGATTTCAAATCGTAATTCAGCTTCAATTGTTACTCCCAGATGGCGAAGAGTCGTAAGCGATTTCAAGTCAAACAAAAATGTTACCTAGGTAACATAATTGAAACAACGTTACGAATACTCTATCAAAATGCAACAATTTTTATTGGCTAGGTTGCATCAAAACTCTCACTATTTGATGATAATAGGTACCTATGAATAATTTCTTGTTATACATTATTCTGAAATTTATAGAATTTTCATATTTTTTTTGTTTAATTGCATTAATTGATAGAGAAACTGAGTGACGTCATATCCTTCATTGACAACAGTCATCATTGAACAAGCCATGGGCTTGAAACACGATGCTGCGACGATTCAACCTTAATTTTTTGCTTAAACAGAATGCATTGCATGTGGAATGTGAAGTGGAAATTTGGAAAAAATGAATGAAAATGTGATAAAAGTATCTTGACAAATTATTGACAAGCAATAAACGTTACCATCACAATGAATAAATAAAAGCGCTACTAGCAACAGCGCCACCAAATGAACTAAGCAAAAAGAGGGACAGATTTTCAGGGATATTCGTATGTCGATTCGTCTCCTAGTTATAGTCCTCCATACTGACACGATACAAAAGTGAGGCAAATTAGATCGATGAATAACAGCGCGGGTTGCATAACTAGGTGACGTATTCCTTCAACTCGAATAAGCAATAACTGGTTGCATAAGTTTTCACAATTACTGTGATCATTTTGATTTATATTTAAGCATTGAAATGCATACTATTGCATCCTATCGTACCTGGAAGGGACTCGTCAATTGCCAAATTACTCTAAATTTGAGGCAAGTGCGACAAAAAGAGATGTAAGGGGAGTTCCTTTCTCTGTTTTCTCTCCCATCTTCTGTCAAAGGGCACTTTCGGAAACACTGATCCGAATTCCCCTATCATCAGTTGTCATCTTTTGTCACTTTTTATTAACGTGAATCGAAAAGAGATAAAAACACGACAGCTGATGATCGGGTAATTGGATCACTATTTCCTTGTGTCAAATAAATACGGATTCGGTTTTGAACATATTCTTATGTTTTGTTTGTGAATTTTTTGAGTTTATTTGTTTAAATTTTAGTGATTCCAATTTACTGCTATAAATATTATATATGACTAGTCCGTATCTGGATAAAGTTGGTGTGTGAAATTGCAAACATAAAAACAATAATGATGCATCATTGTGTGGCTTTTGGTTGCAAAAACTAGTATGACCCAGGAAAACAGATTTCCTTTTACAAGTAAGTTCCTATAAGAATAGTGAATAATCAGTGTAAATAAAATATCTAAACAGTTCTACATTGTTTTATTTATAATTCAAATATTCACTCTATGAGTACAAATACAATAGGTATAAAAAATAAGGTAGGTACCTCTAATTTCAAATAATAGAAGGATATGATGTGCGAGATAATTTACTATTGTCAAGTGAATGAAACAATTCGAACCACAACTTAGCGTTATTTTTTCAAAAAAAACAGTAAAAATCACAAAAATTCACCTATCTCAACTCAACCATACACGAAAAAACCCAACTTAAATATAAATCAAAATAACCACACTGATTGTGAAAACTTATGCAATCAGTTATTGCTTATTCAAGAGGGAGGAATAGCCCACTTAGTTACGCAACCCGCGCTGTTATTCATCAATCTAATTTGCCTCACTTTTGTATCGTGTCAGGGCCTTTTCAGGTCGTATTAATTTCAATGGTTGCAAAGCATCTTTGATTAATACCATGGAAACATATCAACAAACTGGAAAGTCTATTTGTATTTGCATTGAGATGTAGAGTATACTACTCACAACAATGGCTATCAATCCCTCGGAATGTTACTCCGGCTCAGGTCGTAACTATCCTCTGGATTATTAGCTATCATTATTGACTTGTGGTATAATCTACTTTTGCATAAAACGTCTATCTGTACGATTTTACACATGATACTTGGTTTGTAGGCATACTTAACTATATCACTTCATAATAGTATATTGTGCAACAAGCATGGAATGATACCCATTTCCTACGAGTATGAAGGTTTGTAGCACGAGCCGAAAGCGAGTGCAGCAATTCATACAAGTAGGAAATGGTCATTCCATGCGAGTTGTACACTATACTTTTTCTACGACTCTTAATTATTATCACTATTGTGTAATTAATATCGATTTTTACTTTTTGTTTTTGGCGGAGGTGCTAGCTCATTTCATTTCCATGCCGTTTGCACTCGTTTCCATGGCAACAGTTAGGAAATGGTTTCATTTCCGTACAGTTGTACAATGTGTTACGTTTCCTAACCGATATCGATTGCACAATGGTGATATTACCGTACAGTCGTAGAAAAATAATATTTTCTGATGAAATCTTGAATAATAAAAAGTTGTCTTGAGCTAGTATCAACCTTTTTATGGTTGGGGTCTGGTACATATTAGGAACCCTCGAATTTGCTTTTTTGATAGAATGGATAGACAATAGGATATAAAAGCCATGTGAACAAGAAAATGTATGGAATATTTCGAAATATTCGGCGATTTTTCAAAACAGTCAATGCGAAAACTCCTTGAAAGTTATCTTTTAGTGACACAAAAATGACACATGCAATACCAAGTTGCCAAGATGTGACATTTGGAAGTATTATTGTGAAAATGAAAAGTGAAATACTAAACCATGTCATGTAGAGAGATGATGTCGCTAATCATTTATTTCTGCCACGAACTGCTGCATATTTTTAAGTGTATTCAGTTCATGCACTATATTGTGATGTCGCTAAGGATACATCAATTTTGATTGCCAACACAAACTAGCGCAAACTTAATCCACATAAGAACGGTACTGTCATCTCATACGCTGATGACACTGCTGTGGTATTTTTTGGTAAATCTTGGCCTGAGATTGAAAATCTTGTGGATATTGGTATGACAAAAATAAAAAACTGGCTGGACACAAGTAGGCTCTCTCTAAATGTTCATAAAACCAACTACGTGGCTTTTTCGATAACAGCTGTTAATAGACCGGATTTTGATTCCATCAAAATTGATAATTTGAATGGGCCTATTTGTGAGGTGGCTCATACCAAGTATTTGGGAATCACTATAGATAAGTATTTGAGATGGGACCATCACTTGTTGAACCTTTCAAATAGAGTTAGAAAATTTATTTATAAGTTTTATACACTTATCCTCTTCCGTTCTTATCTTCACTAGAGGCAGCAAATTGTCAGAATCTCAAGCAATGGACAGACCTATAATTCGAAACCGAGCTGTACTAGCACAGGAGTGGCACAGGGTAGCATTTTGGGACCAGTACTGTTTGTGATCTTTGTCAACGACCTGACAAATATACTATTGGATAGAACGGAAGAGATAACTTGCTACGCAGATGACACCAATAATCTAGTTACTGGGCACAAGACAGTCAACGGAGCACTTGAAAAGAGTGAAGATCTTTTCAGTAGAACAGCAACATGGTTTAAAAATAATAAACTTCTTCTCAACAGAACGAAAACAAATGCCGTAGTATTTAGAACAAAACAATCAAAGTGTGACAAAGTTGAGGAAATTAAGTTAGAAGAGACCAACATAGCTGTATCTTCCACCGTTCAGTTCTTAGAGTACATTTGGATGAGTTTCTCGACTGGTCGAGTCACATAACAGCACTGTTAAAGAAATTGAATTCGGTTTGTTATGGAATCAGAGCTGTCAAGAGCTATCTCAACGACCAAAGTCTCAAAATACTCTACCATGCCAATTTCGAATCACTGATGAGATATGGAATCATCTTTTGGGGAAGAAACAGCCTTGCCGACAAAGTTTTCAGGTGTCAAAAACGCTTGGTCAGAATCATTCTAGGAAAGGAATTTAGAGAGAGCTGCAGAGGAGCCTTCAGGTGCAACAAACTACTCACCCTACATGGACTCTACATATATGAATGCCTATTGTTCTTCTATAAGAACAGACATTTATTTGATCTGGAAATGTTTCATGAATACAACACCAGAAACACTATTGTGAACTACCCAATTCATAGACTGACCTTAACAGAAAGAAGTCCGGGATACATGTGCTTGAAGTTTTTCAATAAGCTACCTAACCTACTGAAGAACTGTTCTTCCCTCAAGACTTTCAAACATGAAGTGAAAGAACTCTTAATAGATTTGGAACCATATTCTTTCCAGGATTATCTATCTTGATTGCTTTTGTTTTTTGACGCTGTTTCCCTTTATGTACAAACTTTTCATATGTTTGGAATGTATTTTTCATGATTGGAAATAAAGTTTATTATTATTATTATTATTAGAAATATTTTAACACAAAAAATGCTGATAACAGTATATAAAACGTTGGTTGAATCGGTGATTCGATATGGGATAACCATATGGGGTGGCCTGTATAAAAATGCATTGCAACAATTAAACGTTTCTCAGAACTACATTTTAAAAGTCATATTCAGGAGAAATAAAAGGTTTTCCACGGAATTACTATATTCCCAGGATGTAATGAATGTTCGGTCTTTGTATGTTTTAGAAATATCTGTATTCGTACATAGAACAAACTACTTAAAAACCTTTGTAAATCATATGTACGACACACGAAATAAAATTAATAAGAACATATCTGTACCCAATAGCAATAGAAGTATAAACATAAGATCTGTAAACTGCTTAGCCCCAAAGTGCTATAATATTATACCAGTAGAGATAAGAAAGATAGACAGAATGCAATTATTTAGGAAAGAATGTAAAATATATATTGCCATGAACTGGAAAAAATTTGAAGGGTTGTTCTGAGCCCACTCGCCTATTTCTCCATTCTGGAAGAGATATTTCTATCAATATATTGTTATTAATGTTTAACTGATTAAAATGAGATACTGATTTGCTGTACATACAGATGATCTGTCATCTAGGTACAGCATATTATTTGAATGTGAGATCCTCTTACATTTATAACCTGATATGTAGCAGTTGAATTGTTAAAAATTACGTAATATATTATTTATTTATAATACCCATACACAACACATCAATTATGATATACAATAATAATTGTAATGTTAACCTTATGCTAACCAACGAACTGCTGCATACTCGGCTGCATATTTTCAAGTATATTCAGTTCATGCACTATGTGTCAATTTTGTTTGCCGACACAAACTAACCAAAACTAACCCAATCTAAGCAAAAAGTAAATTATACCATAACATCTTGACCTGATGTCACTGGCAACACCGCATCACTCCATAACAGAAAACGACATGAACGCCATCATTGACACTAGTATTGACATTGACAGTGTCAATAATATGGCGGACTATGTCAGAAGTAAATTTGTTTATTTTCATGTTAAAATGCGACCCCTTCATGAACTCTTATGGGCTTGATAATAGAATAATATCTTTATCGCTGCCTTATTTTATTAAAAAATATAACATGTCAATGCGAAAATTACTAGACAATGTAGGATCTTGCTTGCTTTACAGAGGTAATTGAAACAACATTTTTTGCGTGTTTTTTTTGTGTTAATTATGAATATTCCATAATTTTTTTTGCACAAACCTTCAAGATTTCACGTTATCATTCAAATAAATTCATTATAAGTGCCAAATTCGAGGGGTCCTAAAGTGTACCAGAGCCTTATGGTTTTAATTATACTTGATTAACTGATTTGATGTTAAATAAATTTGAATACTGCATTAGAATTCCGATATGTTTAGGCGAGATATCATGCAATTTTGACAGTTATTTGTGACTCGAATTTCACTCAATATTGTTTGGCGTTTTTTATATGTACTTGTAGATAATAGTATATTATGAAGTGCGGCTATAAAAAATCCCCCCCTTCTAACTTTTGAACCGTTTGATATACGCGAACAAACACCATAGCCGCTTTCTCTCGAATTGATTTTTCTGATCATGATTCATTGTCACATGATTCGTTCTTTTGAGCATGTTACGTTGTCACGTGATTATTTGATCCAAACGCGTTTTGATTAGGGGAATCAGTTGCGAAAGAAAGCGGCTCATATGTGAGGACGTTCTGCATTTTTGACATAGTAGTGACAGCTGAAAATGACAAAATGACAGAAGTGCGCCATTTTGAATGAAAACATCAAACGGAAAGGATGGTCGAGTAATACCTTATTTTGAAGGCCCTTTGCTCCTGTTTACAACTGCCGAGTGTCAAGCGCTGTCTTTCCTGTTGATAGGGCAGCGTGTATTTTTTTTATTTCATTTTTGTCACTTTATAAATACTTACTCGCAGGAGTTGACTTCTCCAAACTAAGAGATGAGGTACAGAAGATCTTCAAAATGATCTATTACTTAATCTTTTTGACGAGAATTTTTTTCACCACATTTTGTTTTTTTTTTGTGAAATCCATCTTCGCAGAAAGTGGTTATTTGTGCGTGGTTGCGCATCAAGGGAAATCAATGTCCTTGAAAAAATCACGAAACTTCATCTTAGGTTGAAAACAGCACGAAAGGTTTATTTGTGTTGATAATAGAAGCCAGAAAACATTGTAAATCCAAAAGTCAAATAAATCGGCACCGAACAAAAGAATTTCAGCCAACAGCTGACCGACATCCTGTCAAATCGAAAAAATGTAAGTTGTGAATAAACACTGGGCAACTAATCAAGAGAGCTATTCAAAAACATCGATTGATTGTAATTAATATTTCCTATTGTATTACATTATCTGATCTCTTATTCCGTCAAGCTATTGAGTATCTAATTATTATTATTTAGAGTCTTCAAACATTCAGATTTTTCTGGTTATAACTAGTCCAGAGTAGCCAACCCAGAAGTTGATCAAATGAAGTAGTGATTCTCTTACCTGTAAATTCCATCAACAATGCCATTACTCTCGATAAACTCCGCACAACTCCGCAGCACCGTCGGCACATCCTTGCCGGAGTTCAACAAGTGCTCACCCAGATCGCATCCAAAAACTCGCTCCTTCAGGATACCACTTTGCTTAAGTCGACGACGCGAAGGCCTGTTCAAAATAAAACTCCTAAAGAACGTGATCAGCTTTCCATGCCGGCGCAGCACCGGTTTCACGGGGCTGAGCGCCAAGGACCTACGGACAGACAGATAATATCCTGTAGTCCGTTAAAAAAGTGCCAATTGAAGAACTTTTCGTGAATAGTACAGGGAAGAGTTTTGGTAAGAATTGGGCAAACTTACCCAACTACTGGGGGAGGTAAGGGCATATTCCTCGGCACTTTATCTCCGATTATATGCACACAATGTTGGGGGAAGAAGCCCACTTGAAAACCGCGTTTGCCACGCCACCACATGGATTCTCCAGGACTAGCCATATCGATGACTGAGATCATGTCGCCGACTTCCAGGTTCAATTCATCTCGAGCCTGCGAGACGTACCTTCTGACGCTATAAGCGGCAGCAACGGCAGGAGTGTTGATGCTTCTGCTCTCTTCACTTGGCACCAAGAGTCTGTGGCCTTTGTTGTCCATTTGAAGCCAGTTCAGGACAGGGCCGCAGTTGACTGAGTTGTCTGTTATTCTGCTGAATTGGTGCAGGTAGTACGATAGCTTTTGCTAAAAAAAATTGAAAACCCAACATGTATTGTTTGAAAGAAATTCTCCCGGATCAATAATATGATTACTTGCATTATACTGATCAATGAACCCCAGCAATCCCAGTAAATCTTCCAATCAAATCCAGGAATGAAACAACAAATCCCATACGATTCCATACGGCTTCCGAACTATTAATACATTATCACGGAAAACGACAAGAAATTGAAAGGCGCATCAACTGAAAATATTAGATTTTCGTGCAAGATGGAACGCGAGGCCGCATTTCGGAAATTGCTGTCAAACTAGGAGGCGGGAAATGGGTAAAAACCGACCACCATTAGCGAGGAGATTAATGAGTTGTGGAATTATAGGCCGGTTGCAATCATGACGGCAGCTAAATTTCTATTAAATGGTGCTCCAATTTGAGACAGATAGACTTAAATAAGCCTATAGAGAGAAAATTCATGTGAAAAAAATAAAATCACAGATAATTTATTTTAAAAAGAATTTAATCTACGATGCGAAGCCGGTACTGTATTTATTTGATAGTGGATTTAGTTTATTTTATGAATTTTGCTGTTTTTATAAATAAAAATTACTTATTTCCCAGCTTTGGAATTCGTCAGTTACATTTTGAGTAAATAACCTACTAGAAAATATTTTTTGGAATAGATAAAAAATGTAGTACCGTACGACAAAGAAGTAATATATGAAAGATTCTTATCAAATTCATGTCTTGTTTCTCAGGAATAGTTTGGATACTTTATTCGATTAGTTCGTTGATTATTGGGTCATTTCATTGCGCCCTACGACTATATTTTTTTAATTTAAATTTTATTTTGTAATGCAGTTTTTATAAAGGTTAATTTTGGTTTATATTCTTCTGATGAATTCTACCAGCTGTTAAGATGAACGACTCAACTTTGAAAATACCCTGTATACATCGTATAGTTCCGAAAAAACAGTGATCAATCCAAACTTACAACTGAAATCTTAAGAAATGGCCGGCTACTATATTATGTGTGAATTTCAACAAAATCACTGGTTCATATGAAAATATACATGTACAGGGTGCGCCAAGGTAAGTAGCCGATAAGTAGCCTATTATTAGAATATCTCGGAAAATAAAGCGATTGGGATTCTGAAAATTTGTAGGGAGAGATTATCGAAGATCAAATTAAATAATAGTGAGGCTGCGCAACTTCTGGTTATACCGGAAGTAGGTGTCAACTTGTTTGTTTCAAATGGAACACCCTTTATCATTACATTTTTGGATACTACGTGAATTTCTAGGCAGATTTGATGTATGATTTCCTATACCTAAGAATGAGCGTTTTTGAAATATTTGAGTTTTTATGTAAAAAATGACGTTTCTAGGTTCTTAGTTAAATGTTATTTCTTCATATAAGAGAGCCTTCATTATTTAATTTATGTTAGATTTCTTGTTGAAGACCTACTTTAAGAGACTTTTCACAATATTTTGATAATCATTACAAGGTGGCCCAAAAATACGATCAAAAATAAAATCAAGAAAACTGTCAAAAATCATTTTTTTAAATCATGGAAACCCCCAATTTTCATCATTTCATCTTATTGAGCATTGCAAATTCGATTGAATATAAAGGTGAGTTGTATAAGATTGTCCTTTCCAAACATTTTTTTTTTTTTTTCAAAATTTTTAGTGTTCAATAAGATAAAATGATAAAAATTGGGGGTTTCCATTTGAAAAACCAGATTTTTGGCAGTTTCCTTAATTTCATTTTTGATCTTATTTTTGGGACATACTGAAATAATAGTTATCAAAATATTGTGAATTTTTTGGTGGGTCCCTTTTAACAAGAAATCCAATACGAATTAAATAATGAAGGCTTTCTTATACGAAAAATTTACATTAAGATAGGAACCTATAAACATCGTTTTTGACATGAAAAGAATGTTTCAAAAACGTTTATGATTGGGTATAGGATATCATACATCAAATCTGCCTAGAATTTTACGTAGAATCCAAAAATTTAATAATATAATATAGGGTGTTCCGTTTGAAACAAGCGAGTTGACAACTACTTCCGGTATAACCGGATGTCGCACAGCGTCAGTATTATGTCATTCGAGGAGAGCATCTTCGACAATCTCTCCATACAAATTCTCAAAATCGCTTCATTCCCCAAGATATTATAATAGGCCACTCACTTCGGCACACCCTTCAGAGAAGGTATAGCATTTTGAGACAACGCAAGGTAAATATTTTTGAAGAACTTTCAAAAAAATGTTGAAAAGTTCATTCATTTTCAAATTCCGCGCGTCATCACAAAATAGCAATTAGTTAAAATTTGGCAACACCACCGGCTTGATGCAAGGATTCTGCAACTGATTGTATTCATGTTTGGCGTAATTTGAAAATATTTCATTTTTCTTTTCAGTTACCCGAGCATTCAATTTACTGCCAGGTCTTCTTGTTAAAGCGAAAGGTGTTGATGCTGTATATTTACAATTTTTTGGATTATGTTGACATGATGCATATGCAATAAGAATTCATAACTGGATTCGCTCTCTCAATTCGGCAGCGTTGTCACAATGTGAGGGTCCGTGACGTCACCAACTCTACATTTTTCAAGGCGCGGAGCGAATTCCTAAATTGGAGCCCTATAAAACCTCAAAAGGGCTCAGCGAAAATAGAGGAGATTTCGTAAATAATCAGATGAAAAAACGATTTAGGATGATCAGAGTATAATACCCCATTAAATGATTTTTTTGCGCTGATCAAGTGACTGTCTTATTAATTTCATCAAAGTTTCTACCCTTTAAAAATATTTTCCAATCTAGAACAAGTTTCTGTAGATTCCTAGGAGTCTTTTCGGCTGAAAACTTTTGCAACACTACAAAAGTTACGGTTCATTCACGGTTTTTGTTATTTTACGGTTAACCACAGTTCCTGCTGGCGAAGTCAGAAAACGTCCGTTGAGCGCGACGGAAGGAACCAGTGATGACAAATATACTATTTAAAATGGCATCTTGATAAAAAAGTAGCAAAAGACTGATTCCGCTATTTTCTTTTAAATACCAATTTGACACCCGTGAATTTTGAATACTTATAGAGTTTCGACTGCATTTAGTCCTTAGTCTTGAAACCTCACTCACTATTTTTGTTTTATAGATTTATTTTTCTTGACAATCGTAATCGTAACTGTTAGAAACAAAACTTTTGCGTCATTAGCTATAACTACCATTTTTAATATTTGCAAATCCTGATCGGTTGACAGTTGAAGGCTTTCTTTCATTTTTTTCATATTGCCATGAAAGGATCCACTCAAGAGTTTCTTCTGATTCTTTGATATTAGATCAACAAATAATGTAATAATGTAAATAAATAAACACCTTCAAATGAAATGATTTGTGTCTGATCACTTTTTATTCAATCTTTTTTTCACTTTTGGAAAAGTTTCCTCAATTTATATGTGACATCTTCGTATAAGCGCAAAGACTTTACTTTTAGGAAATATATGGATGGAGACATCAAAAGATTATATTAAAATCGAGAACAGCATAAGTTGATTTACCATAAAAACCATCCCATAAGGCGGCTTTCACACCAAAGTCAAAGTTTACTAATATATTAGTAAACTTTGCCAAAGTACCATTCGACGTGCAACTGTTTGCAAACATACTACGTACATTAAAAATTGTTGCATAGGTTTGCATCATTGACGAAATAAAAAAGAGGACTCGTAACTTCTTATAAAAGTCGAAATTGACACTTATTTTACCTTTGTTTGGTACCAAAAAAAATGACGTCCGTGATTTTGTATCATTAAGGATCTTAAAGCAAATCATTTTACAAAACAGCTCACATTCTTGGGAATCCTCTCTTTTATCTTATCTAAGGTTGTAATGTACAGGTCGTAGGTCTGTAGTAGGTTGGAGGCGGAAAGTAGGGTATTTTTTTTTTAGTGTCAGACCGTGTAACCGAATAACTAGTATTGGTAGTCTCTATTTTTGAAAAAGATGTTGAAAGATCAGTACATCAACATTCGCATAGTCGATTTAGTATCTAGTTACGGAAATTGGTGATTTTTGCCATTACTCTGACATCGAATTCCCCATTATTTATAATTTCCAGCATTAATCATCTATCTAGCCAGGTTTAACACAAAGTGATCCCGATATTATACACGCTACAACAAACAGAGTTATGCCAATGAAATCGCTACGCATAATATCCAAAGCTATTGATATTATGAACGACATTTGCCAATAATATGGCACTTTATGGGAAACGCGACAATCAGACTATGACCATTCTGGCAAACTAACTATCTGGGTCAGAGTTGATGACGTTCGCCATAAACCGCGACATTTGTACAGATTGATTGAGCTATGGGCAATATCACTCACCTCGAGCTCTTCATCATTACCGTACATCACTGACAAGTCTGGCAATTGGGATATTTTTCTGTCAAAAATACACTGATGGAGTTGTTCGTCCAACATCTGGAAGTTTTCAAAGTTACGTTGCACCAGCCAGCACTCATCTCCTGATGTAACTTGCACCATAAACCATTCAGAATCCTCGTCATTGGCTAAAATGGCATCTCTTAGTTATTACGGAAGACAACACATGACCACCCACATCAAGCGGGGTCACATTTTTGATAAAAACACGATATTTTGCGTAGTTGAGACAAATGACCCACTGATCTGGTGTCAACAAGACAAATAGAACAATGAGTTGTTTATAGACACAGTTACGACTTTATTGACGATATTGATTAAACTTACTATGTTGAGAATGCAAAGACTGATCCATACTGGTCTGCAACCCAACTTGAAGGGTTGATGGTAGCTGGACCCTGTCATAATGGAAATGGGCACATTCTTCTAGTTTGGGAAAACGACAGGGTTCCACACCCGGCTGGGGTGCCCCGCCAGCCGCCTCCGAGATTTGCATGTCGCCCGGTGGGCCTCCTGGTTCAGAGCATAATGTCTGAAAAGAAAGATTTAGTCAATAATTTTGCCTTAACAATATGTAACAATACTGAATACTCCAGATTCAGATTATCCGGGGGGCGACACTTACACAAATGTGTAATTTCCGACATTTATCCCCGCCCTGTATTTAACATCGAATAAGCGAAAAATCATGTATCTTTAGATTCAGTTTACTATAGCAGGGTGTCCATAAGTTATGGTGTAAGTCAACGAGGTGATAAAGGAGGTCATTTCTGATCAAAAAGTTTCTATAACTGATAGGTATTCCGATTGACTATGGTACAGAATTAGTATGCAAACAAAATCAATCCACTACTACGTGATTAGTTATTTCCGTCAGTTGTCAATTATGATCAAATAATGCCTGATTTACAATCAATTTCACTTCAAAGTAGAGGTGAGAGATTTCCGCTTGCCAAATGGGAATCATAATATGCTACCATCTACATTCAATTTGGCGTAAGCGTGACTTTGAACACAAATCTAATGTGAATGTTAGCATATGATTCCTGTTTGGCAAGCGGAAATCTGTCACCCTCACTTCGAATTGAAATTGAATGAAAACCTAAGGTAACTCCAAGATCCGTATACAGGGTGTCCCTGAATGACTGTACAACGCTCAAACACAAATTTCTTAACTAAAAATAAGGCGATCTAAGCAAACTTTCCTATATCCAAAATTGCTTCGTTGAGTCTACAGAGGGCGTCAAAGAGAGAAAATTTTGGTTTTTCCTACCTTTTTCAAAAACGTGCCAATCGATTTTGATAATTTTTGGTACCTGGCCCTGGACCATGAAATTAAGTTTTTTGTTTCTATAGCGACCGGTTGTAATTAACCGGAAGTGATACGAAGGTGTCGTCAAATGTAGTTATTTCTTTTGGCATTAACTTTTTGATAATTCCGATGTCTCTATCTAAAAGTTTGATGTATTGGGAAGTTTTTCTTTCTCTTGAAAAATTTTGCCAAGATTTGTGGTTGTGCCAGAAAAAAAATCTTTTTAGTCAGCTGCACAGATATTTTATTGTTGATTTATTTTTTTCTAGCATAACTATTCATCCCAACAAATTTTTTCAAGGGAGGAAAACTTTTTCTTACACACTGCGTTATCAGATAAAAACATCTGAATTATCAAAAAGTCAATTCCATAAAAAATCAGTAACGTCATAATATGCATCATTTTTGAGTTTTATGGAATTGACTTTCTGATAATTTAGACCTTTTCATCGAATAACGCAGTGTCTGGGAAAGCTTTTTCCTCTCTTGAATATTTGCTGTAAGAACTTGTGCTAGAAAAAAATGATTCAATAATGAAATATCTGGTTTTTCTGGCAAAATCACTCATCCCAGCGAAATTTCTCACGAGAAATAAAAACTCTCCAATACATTGAACTATTAGATAAAAGCATCTGAATTATCAAAAAGTCAATTCAAAAAAAAAATCAAAACAAATAACTGCATGTGACGACACGTTTATAACACTTCCGGTTAATCACAACCGGTCGCTATAGAGACAAAAAACGTAATTTCATGGTCCAAGACTAGGTACCAAAAATTATCAAAATCGATTCGCACGTTTTTGAGAAATAAGGGTCAAACCAAATTTTTTTAAAATCTTTGGCGCCCTCTGTAGGCTTAATAAAGCAATTTTGGATATAGGTAAGTTTGCCTATACCGCCTTATTTTCTCCCTGTATAATAGGTTCTCTTACTTTTACGGTCACTGCCGTGTGACGTCAATCGTAAGCAGATTGCAGCGCCAGTGCGGTCCATTCTCGCACCATGTCATCATAAAATCATAACCTCACTATTTATTCAATTGCATTCTGAATTGTTTTTCCAGCTAGTCAAGAGCTTCTTTGCTGTGCAGTTGGTTCTTCTTTCCTGGAATTATCCATTTGTGTTTTGGAAACTGTTCATAATTGTCTTATTTCCTTGAATTTGTCATGAACAAGTTGAACAATGAACGTAAATATCATTCAATTATTTATTGATGGGACATAATTGAATGACACGATGCAGACCGGTGCAATCGAATGACACAATGCAGACCAAGGCACATCGAAAACATAATTTTCCCCCCTTCCCCAACGCCATCTCCTACCTCAGGCGAAGTGTGGCAACCTGTAGAGCATGTCAACGATCTGACATTTGACAAGACACCGGGGGTAAAACATTTCGTGTTTCTCATTGAATCAATGATTAATTCAATAATTCAATCATTTTTTTTCTTGAATTTGATCTGTGATCAATTCTGGAAGCAATAACGCCAGGGCAGGTCAGGAAAAAAGTCAACCGGACTTACTCAATCACAATTCAAATAACAAGCAAAACAATGCTTTGTTGAACCCCTGGTGTCCTGTCAAATGACGTCACATGGACATGCCATACTGATCCTAAGGTAACTTGACAAAACTGCTCCGGGAATTGACATGTGTCATGTTTTTTTGAGGTAAGGTAGCGGATAAGAAACAGTGTTGCCAGATGTATTTATTCCTTATACCACGCTTTATTCAGCTCATTGTCTGGATTGCGGGTGTTTCTTGTTTGCCGAATCCGGTTTTCCGTTATTTTTTAGCCAGTGGATATATTTCTTAGTATTCGTCCTAGAAAAAGGATCAAAGTTGAAGTAAATTTGATTAGGATCCAGATTCTCAAGTCAAAAAAAAAACGACAATACAATCTGTAAAAATGCTTTATTTTCGATGCGTTTTCATTTTCTTCGACTTGGGTATATGAATCCTATTGGAAGTTACTTTGTCTAAGGTCCTTATCCATTTATTATATGTATAGGTTAATAATATGTGGAAAACGCAACAATGAAATTAATACAAATACCGCTATGATGGACATTAGAAGGTCTTCAACATTAGTAATGTGCATCGATAATTTGGCCCCGAAAACGAAAAATCCATCATAATCCTCCCGTTCTACTCAAAAAAGCAAAAAGTAAAAACAAGTAGCATTTTAGTATGAACAAACAAAATTCACTTTACAAAATGATCATTGTATTCATCTAGTACAAATATTAGCTTACCCTAAGAAGATATGTACAGAATGCCTAGTCTCCAAAATGTATGTGGCATTTCAACTACTAAACGTTTAGTCAACGTTCTCTTGACAGTTTGGATAAGTAATTGGAGTGTCATTAACTGATTACTTTGTTTTGAAAATCAGTGACATAAGAATTTAGTGCAATCTCCAACAAATACCACTTTGATATTGTGATGTAGTCAAAATAGTTTACCAAACTAAAGGTTGCCGCGTACGATCGGACTCCAAATGCATCAGTTTTCTGTTCTAGTTGTACCTAATTCGAACTTTAATTTCATTCCTTCGATTATTTTTTTGATAAGTACTGAATTTCATGTGCAACGATTTTCCGGGTATTTGCACTCACACTGCAGCCTCTGATTTAATTTAGTAAGTACTTACTTGAGAATATATTTATTCGGCTTCACATCTTTCTAGCACAGACATTATTGGCATGACATGAAATTTCATGGTACAACCCAAATCACGTACCAACACGCAAAATTCTATTGTTTATTTTAAACCAAGTTAATGAACCCTAAAGCATTGATGGTAATGCCATACATCCAACCAAAGTGGAACGCACATTGCCTGTCTTTTTTTGCCTACACATGGCAATGTTCACAGATATTAATTAATTATTCATTTGTGTATTTTACTTTCAGCAGATATTGTGCATGGTATGTATCATAGAACGGTTTGTACAGGATGAATTGGTGTGAACATTTAGCAGCATATGGTATACGGTTTGATTGTTGGTTTTGGACAATGGGGCTTGATTGCATGAGCGATACCGTAATCGATTTGTCGAAAAGAAATTGATAAAACGAAGTTATTTGTTCTACAATACATATTCTTGTCTTGAATATATTTTGAGGATTTTCGCTTTGAATTCTCACAAATAAATCAAAATCCAACTGAACAACTGTTAAAAACCAAATTAATTGTGACATAAGTTCAAGATGTATCAGTGGTACAGTCACAATCCCTTCTTTTGTTTCAAATTAAATATAGTACCGGTAACGAAAGCCACACACTGTTTGTTTATTACGAAGATTTCGGATAGTGTTAATTGGATCAAAATTCGTGTTTTGCTCAGCTGGATATAAATTATGTGTGAATACATCTGTGGCCTGGTAAACGAGATATGAGCAGAAGAGAGAATTTAAATCAATGTTGAAAAGTGTGGCATGTTGAAGGATGTGTTCTGGTTCTGTATAACAAAAATATATTCACAAAAAAAAAATTAAACCTGTGTCTCTGCCACAAATACGTACAGTCTATGAAAAGTATTGCTCTTCAATAATTACAATTTTATCTTCGAACGCCAACGAACTAGAAATATGATTTCGAAAATACACGATTGAATTGATGTTAAAACCACTAAATCCAAATAGAATGATAATTCCATAAAACATTACACGGTCAAGCACGTAATTCCGAAAACAGCCCCAAACCTATAACACTCGGTATTTCTGCGTAAAATAAGGTTTTTTGTTGAAAATAAACATGATAATAAAGAAGTAACGAGTGCTGCTACTGATTATCTTGTGAATTTTGTGATATCATTTTTATCAAAAAGAAAAGAAAACATGCCATATGTTGGATAACCAGATAACTCATCAAAAAAGGAATGTCCCAAAGAGTCATGGCAGAGATTACTCAGAGTGTTGTCCCGAAACATATGCAAGGAAATAGGCAGAGATAAAGTTGTCAAACGGTTACAACAGGAAGAGATCGCATTATTTCTTATCCAGAGCTGCAACGACAACTTTTGGAAGCTACAGGTGTGACCGTTTCAGTAGAAACCATAAAAAAAACTTCGCAGTTATCTAGGCAAAATAGGTGCCTTCAACAACAAAGCTCGACAGTTGAGAATTGGCAGAATGTTCTTCTTTCGCTTTAGATTAGATGACCCTCAAATCCGGGTCCATAGAGCTCCAGGACGACAGGCAAGTCTCCAAGCTGCCAGATCTGTTCTAAGATATAAAGGAAGAACTGTGATGTTCTGGGGATAGATTGTGATGGGAGCAAAAACTCACTTTGTTACCACTGCAACAAACTTGAACCGGTAGCAGGTATGCTGATTTAGTGGAGAGGTGCAATTGGCGACAATGTCATTTTAATGCAAGATAAAGCTCCTCTCCATACCAGCAGAGTCGCTAGAGAATGTCTTGAAACGAAAGGCGTTTTAGACTGGCCTTCATGTTCACCAGATCTGAATCCAATTGAAAACTTGTGGGACCAGCTCAAAAGAAGAATTAGAGCTCGTGAAAACCGACCAGGGAATGTCACTACTGATGCAGTATTAACAGAATGTGAAAACATACCCCAAGAAAATATTGACAATCTACATAAGTGCTAGAGGTTACCAATTTTCATTCTGTTTTTGCTTTTTCACCAGAATTAAAATTTGAATATCATTTTGGTTCAGAAACAAAAGAAAAAACCGTCATGTCTATTTTGTCAAATGATCATTATTTTTTTTATTTAATTTGAGTCTTATTTATCATACAAAAATAATTGAAAAAACAATAGGTGTGCTCTGCAGTTCCGCAGCACTTATTCACCAGGCATTCCTGGACTGAACACTATTTCATAACTTCTGAATTAAAATATGCATGTAATTTCTAAAAAATAACGAAATATTTGACGTTCATAAATTGGAAAGATATTGAATCATTGAACTTAAAGTTATTGTTAGACTGACTTCCACATCCCTTATTACGAAAACAGAAAATACAAGCTTTATTCCATGAAATGAATTTTATAATAAATGCATACAATGTATTATCTTGCACTCAAACCTCATTGACCCATATCCCATATCCTTCTTGACAATAAGGAAGCTATGTAAGCTATTTTAGCTAAAAATAAAACCCGAAGAACATGTTACAGCTCTCAAAATGGCATGGCTGTTTGGAATGTCGATAATTTTCGGTTCTCTGTGCAATTATGCGGGGAATTTCAATAATGTCAGTCTCGGACGGATAAAGTGATTAAGTTATGAATTATGTAATAGGTATACAGTTCTCTTCAGAAAATTGCAGTATAACACGAGTTACAGCAATAATTATATGCGAAATTACACAGTGTAATTGAATTTAAGGTGCACACGCAACATGCTTAGCACTCCAGACAATAAAAAATTATGGTAGAAGATGACCATGTTTTATTGTGGGATATGGGAATGTAAAATTTGCTGAAACGTTGATCATTTGAATTTTTCAACTGATCAAAGAGAGCAGGAAAATATGCTTCTCATTTTTATATGGTTGCTGACATTGATAATTGACCCCTTTGCCCATTCTCTGCTACATTTCATTGCCGAAGAATATTTTTTTTGCCGTAAAGTAAGGTCGTCACTTGGAAATGATTTTTTATGAAGTTGCTTGATTCTTTCCACAAAAAGTCAAAAAGTCATGAATAAACTATAGTATATTTCAATTTAAAACAGTGCATTATTGGACTAGTCAGAGCTAAATTGAACAAATTTCCAATAATTCATCTTTCTTCTCAGAAATTCATATGCCCCATTGTAACCGCTCATATTTCACAAAGATACATTCAACTCCTTCTTCATTCGACAACATGACTTCGTGTCGTATTATAATGAGAACCCGAAACTATTACAATATGGAGAGCACATGTTGAATGTGAATATGATGTTGCCATTTCGAAAATATTTGCATATTGTTAGAGATCTTCTGCTTTAATCAAACCCATATGTTGCTCAAAGCGATATCGTCCGCAAACTAGCAAGTTATCTCTAACCAAGTCTATTTGCGAGGATGCGAGGACGTTCTTAGCATTGTATTAATTTGTCGTTTTGTTGGTTTTGCGCAGTGTTTATTGGCATTACATAAATTGTTTTACAGATCTAAATGCGGAGATATCCGATTGCCGTCTATTTATTAGCTCTATTTCTGTCCAGATTACGATTTGGTGGGATGGAGTTATTTTGCTGGGTATTGATGGCAGTAGTTAGCGATTTCAACGATTAGATGTTAGTTTAAATGGATTTTTCAGGAAACATCCGGGAAAGAGTAGAACTGTTTGATATACAGTGTGTCGCAGATAAGATGAATACACCCCTGTACAGTGTTGCTGATTTTTTTGAAAAAAACGATTTTTTTTTAATTTAAATCGATTTTTTTTATTACAATCTCTTTTTAATAATAATATTTATTGTGTTTTTTTCAAATAATAATATTTCAGGTGGATTTATTCTGGACATAATATTTCAATGAATTTTAAGTTTTGACACATAACATAACGCAACTTAAATACTGTCTCACTTAACTTGAGTCATATTTAACAAAATTTGTGAAACATAAATGAATAACTCAACTGACATTTGATCATTTCAAAAAAACAAAACCAATAAATAAAGCATAGGCAAGACTAAATAATTGTATGATTGATGACTTCATTCAAGTTTACTCTTCAAAAATAGGAGAGAATGGAAAATATATATTTTTCAATCATGTGATTCAAATCAACGATTTTTTTGAAAAAATCATGTGATTTAAATCGTGATCTATTCACTGATTTAAATCAACTCAACCCTGCCCCTGTATTTTCCTTATTTGAAGAAGTCGAGGTTCGAAATTTTTGTATGTTATACTGACTGATGAGCTTCACTGTTTATGATATTTAACTAAAATTTGCTATCTAAACCCCACCTACTCTTTCCGAAGACGTGAAAGAGGGCAAATTCTCGATATTTTGCTTCGCGTCAAAGATATCGAAAAAAAGTTATGGGAAAAAGTTGATCTAAATTATATTCTTAGCCTGGATACCGATTAATAAGAAAATTCGAGCTTTTATTTTCATATTTTCCTTAGACCAAATCTATCACCTAATAAAAATTATGTCTTTCCAGTTTCCACAACCTTCAAAATTGTTTCTGAGACAATTTTTAGTTTTTATGGGAATTGAATTGTGCATGTCAAACGGAAAAATAAATTCGTAAATAAACAAAATTATTGGAAAAAATGTGGATTTTTTCATGAAACTTGGAATCCGGGGTAAGAATAAAATACAGAAGAACTTTCTCCAGTAAATTTTTTCGCCCTGACGCGAAGCAAAATATTGAGAAATAGCCATCTTTGCGAAGACGTAGTAGGCAGACTTCAAAGTTCAAATTTCATTTGGATATCATAAAAAGTGTGGCTTATCAGTCTGTATGACTACTGTACAAAATTTCGAAACCGGACATTTTCAAATAATGAAAATACAGGGGTGTATTCATCTTATCTGCGACACACTGTATTACAACGAGATTTGGATCCGTCATGTAAGCACGTACTGCATTTTCACATTATTTGAGAAAATGAAAAATAAAAATTTCACTTTGACACCCTGTATTTGAGATGGACAAAAAAAAGTACATACCATATTATTCATCAATACAAAAAACCGTCTCATTACAATTTAAGTCGCAAGACACCTAAAAACCAATTCTCTAAGGACAACATTCAAAATTCAAAAAAAAAAAAAACGTTTTTTACCTTTTATCCTCTAAACTAACAATATCAAAATTAAGATAATAGTATGTAAATAAAACGTGATGATTCTGAAACTTTCAACTATTACTTATGTCTCACCATGTATAATGAAAGTACATATAATACATGTGGTTTTTGCAAGATAATACTTATTACCCCCATTTTTGAAAAGTATTTTTTTTTTATTTTTTCCAAAAAAATCAGGAAAACTGGTAAGACAGTCCGTAGGTAGTTTTTTGCATTTTGGTGTACCCTTTTTACAATACAGTTTTTGTCGTAAGAATAACTTTCACTGTCGACTCTATGAATCATGATAACTATCATTGGAATAGATGAATAATTAGAAAAAAGAAATTACGTCACCACTTCAAATAAAGAAAACTTTACACAAGCCAAAGGTTCTTCTGTTTCTATTCAATCATCATACCATCGAAATTTCTTCTCACAAGATAAAATAATGAATTTAAAATTTGTTGATTTGGAAGGCAATGTAACAGGAAAATTTCCTGTATATTGACCAGAGCATACGACGATATGGCTATGAAATTGTCATTTCAAGGTGACTTGAATTTTGATACTGTTATCTTTACAAATCCATCATCAACTGATCTATTCTAAGAAACTCAACAATAGCACTAAAAGTTCCTGTTCATGTCAATTACCCATTAAAACCCTCACTTCCTCTCCATTATTCAAACCCAAAAGAAATCTGCATTGCACAATTTCACGGTAGCAATACTTGACGCATTATCCACGTACAAAGTCCCAAGAGAGTGAACAGTTAGAAGTAATTAATTAATCGACTAATCCAGCCTCGTTATGTGGCAAACAGGATCATGCCCAAATGCACATTCTAATCATTAAAACAACGGTAACTTGCACTTATAATACGGTAGTAGTAAAAAGAAAATTGAATTAATTTCAAGTCGTAAAGCGAAAAGTTTGCATAAAATCAGTTACCGTAGAAGGGAAATTACTCATTGTAATATATTTTTGCTTTTTTTAGCAGCATAAATCACAAAGTCACTGTAAAAAAAATCCTGCGTTGTATTGCTAAATAAAAGATCATGTTCGGTGTTTTGGTTGCGCTTTCACAAGTTACGGTTGAACACTTGGAGTGTTGAACCATGCATTAAAAAACCATATTTTGAAATTGTGTACTAACCACAACTATTTTTTTTTCCATGAGGTTCACGGACTATGAAATTTGTTCAAAAACTGGAAATTTAAAGATATTCCATCTTTGGCACAATGACCGATTATGTTCATCTGGAAATAGATGACAGGTGAAAATGAGAAATATTATGCTGTAAATTTGCGAAAACTTTTCAAAATTACAATAGCTGATAAACTGGTCAAATAATAGTCAATTTGCTGTACACTGGCAGTCCATTGAAGTTGTTGAATGGAAAAATATGATAAAATACCAGTCATAGAATCTTTTTTTGTAACGGTGTACTCAGTAATGACCAGGAAAAAATGCAATGTAAATTTGAGCTCGTTTAAACACATAGGTATTAACAATGCTTGAATGTAGTATGCAAAATAAGTCGGAAAAAACTGATTGATATTTTTATATTTCTCCAATAATAGGTGTTATATAAATTTTATCGCAATGAAAAAAATTATATTGTATTCCGATACAAATATTCCTACTGTTGTAGAAGTTGACTTATACTTTGTCCGGATACTCGACCCATTTTGGTTATGAAAATGGAAATCAAAACATGCTGCTTCAAAATAAAAAAAAAAATATATATATTTTTTCGATTTTTGTAAATAATTCCCAATAAAACGACATATCGTTCCTTAATTACGTATAATGGGTGTTTTTGAGAGAGAAATCCAAATTCATTCACAGTTCTGATATCACTAGTAGGGGGCGTCATACATGGCACATCAAACTTATCTGAATTGTTAAAACTTTTTCAAGTTTGGTGCCTGAAATAAAAGTTCGCCAACCGGATTTGGTTAATTTCATTTTGATAAGAAAGCACACGTTATCATAAGAATTTAGAACAAAGCATTGCACACACAGTCAAATTCGAGAACTGAATTTTATATGAGTGCATGGTTTCATTTTTTGAAGAACTGCATAATTAATTGAACGTATAAGAAATAATTTGCCAAAAAATTAATAATTTATAAAACAAAGATTCTTTTTGGTTAAATTTATGACGCCTTCAAGGAGAAAGTAATTTGCTTATCAAAGTGGAAGAAAGTTTTGATAATTTAAATAAGTTCGAGGCGCCGTAGGTGGGTCCCCAAACCAGTGATTCAAAACCATCAATGAATTTGGATTTATTGCCGTTATTTCGTATCGCTTTGTTTTTTAATGAGGAAAGTTGTTCAATTAATTAATCAATTAATTAATAATTGATAATAACAAAGATCGAAAATAAAAGTAAATTTTAATACCCTGTATCTTGAAAATCAATCACTTTAAGGCTGCATGTTCCTATCTCAATTTTAATAAAAATGCGGTCGAATACCCGGACACCCTTTATACAGGGCGTTTCCTAACCTCATTGACAAAATGATAGGGGTGATTCCTCTTAAAATGTTAAGGGAAAAAGTTGATGTTCGAAAATGCTCAGTTTCCATGATACAGTTTTTTGAAAGTCATTTTTTATAAATATCCTTTGACTGATTTATTTTTGGAATTTTGTACCTTTGTTTTCACCTATAGAGGGCTTATTTAGGCGTATCTAGATTGATATTGCACTTACCAATATGTGACGTGGCAAGGGTAACTTAGAGAATAATAATTATGAATAACAAAAAATGTACGCCACTGACTTGTTCTGATGATATCTATTCAGATCGAGCAACGAGATGAATTTCTGTTGGCTATTATTTTGTTGGAAACGAAGCCAGATACAAAAACTTGTATTTCAGTTGCTCAAGTTGAAAAAAATATAAAAATCACAAAAGTCGATGCCGTACATTTTTTTATTTCATACTGTACCGTAAAGTATCATTTACCGGACCCAAAACCAGTCCGGTAAATGATACTATACATCATCAGAGACTGTAAAAAAAAATTACTTGACTACTCCAAAAATGACATTTTGCAACATCAAAGACTGAAATTGCATTGCTAACATGGTAACACGGTTTGGCTGGCGCCAAACACGATATTTTCGTTCACTGTCTTATCTACACGGAAGATTTTGCGCCATTCGCAGAAAGCCTCAAACTCCTGTTGATACCTTTCCGCCGATTTGCGCTTCGCAGCTTTTATGCAAAATTTGGTCCATTTTGCAACTTGTTCACTTAACATGAACGGTTGGTAAGGTATATCAGATAGGACAAACATAAGTTGTTACATGGTCTGGCTGGCGCCATCTCATGGTACGAATGTGAGGTGGACTGCCACCCTAAGTGTGTGGTTTGAGAAGAAAGCACTTTAAACCGATTAAAAATAGTTATTACAGTATGAAACAAAACAATGTACGATACATAGCCGTTTAATGTCATTAAACTACTCGTCTAGATATTCTAGACTCGGCTCCTTCGTCGCCTCGTCCATAAACATCTTGACTCGTAATTTAAAAAGTCATTTACCGCCTTAGTAACGTAAATAACTATTCTTAATTATATTGGTTAAGGTATTTCCCAGGATGCTACTGGATTCATTTAAGTTGATCTAGTTGGTGCTAAATAAACCCCTCAGTACAACAAACAACGCAGCAGAATTTTTTAAAAAATTGCCCAACGATATTTATGATTTGCATGAGAAGCTTTGACACCCTGTATCTTGGAAAGCGAGTTGGAAAAACCATTTTGAGTTTTTAAAAATTTAACAGCTGTCAAAACGCCCCCAGCTCCGCGAATATTAATTTAGGAGAAAATGTGAAATACAAAAGTTTTAGGAAATTCAACTCTGAATAAAATTATATTAAAACATTTTTTGTCGCACCCGTCATTTTTGACATATTATCATGACATAAACATATGTTTTTTTGAAAGGAAACCATTATAAATCTCATTTTTATTAAATAGAGGATTATTTTATAACGATTCCAACGATATAGCATATCATAGGGTTATTTTTATTTTTTAAAATAAAGTTTTCATGGGCGTTTCTTGTTTTTTTTTAATTCACGTTTTAACTTGACGTAGTCAATCCAGTAACCAAATTCAGAAAATTGAATTAAGTGTAATAAATTGCCCATTAATATTTCAGAATATTTTTTTTGTAAACTTTGTTTTTCACAGCGCCTCACAAAAAAGATCTAAATCCGAAAATATCGGGGGATCGTGGTGGCCATACAAAAAAGAGATCCTCAGCATATATTTGTTGCATTTTATTTAGCATCCTACAATGTCGTGTTTTTCTAAATCGGAAAACTCTATTTTAGCAAAAAACTTTTTTAACTAAGTAAATTTTCAAAATTATGCAATATTGTTACGTGTCACTCTCACGATTTTTATCATATTTATTAATTCTTTATTTCATTCAGGTAAAAGTATTTTTCTATAGATAACTAGATTAACTACGTTGGGGTAAAAAACATGGATCAGAAAAAAAAATACAATAAACGCCCATAAAAACTTTATTTTTAAAAATAACCCTATCACCTATGCTATATCAATAGATTCTTAAAAAAAACACACTATTTGATAAGAATAAAATTCAATATTGTTTTCATTTTAAAAAAGTTTGTCATATGTCATACATATGTCAAAAATTATGGGTCTGACGGAAAATGTTTTAATAACATTTATTCAGAGTAGAACTTCATAAAACGTTTGTATTCAACATTTTATCCTAAAACTAATATGTGCGGAACTAGGAGCGTTTTAAAAAATCACCGAAAATCAGTCTTTTTTTGAATATCTATTGACAGCTGTCAAATTTTTTAAAACTCAATATGGTTTTGAGTAGAGCTTACATGGTTTCCGAGATCCCTATACTAAACATAAAAAAAATCCTGTATATTAACTTTTTTTTATCAAAATGACCTGAGGAATTACCACTTTGTAAATGAGCTTAGCTGTTCCTAACCCTGTACTTATTTTGATCTTTTTAATTCAAAGGGAAGTGAAAATCATTGATTTTATAAAGAGCATTGTTTTGATCTTGTTTAAATTTTTAAAATTCCTTTTGGTAATTTCAACATTTGTTATCAATAAGTGATTTGAGTTTCAATCTAACTAACAAATGAAATGTGACCAACTGGAACATTTTTTGAGATTGTTACAACTTTTACTATTTTTAGTATGAAAAGATTAAGTTTGGATCATTCTTTCTTCTTGTGATGTAGACATAAAAAATTAAATCATATTTCAAAATGATCATATTTTGACTTGAATTTTAAGATAAATGACTGCGTAGTATAAATCTTTCAATAACTCCAAAATATCTTAATTTTTGCAAACATGCAGAAAAACGAAAAACAAAACTGAGGATAAGTGAAGGCAAAGTTTTTACTCAATGATGAAGAGATGCAGCGGACTAAATTATTGATTAATAGTGACTTATCTTTCAAAACATTCATTATTTTAAATAAGAAGTAATTTTTCAACAGCATCAAAATTTCAAACCCATTTTTCACACCCCTTTCCCAACAACCTCATAAACAAACACACGTCATTCTCCCTTCGATAAATCATTATTCATCAATCCAAAAATAGCCGTTAATTTTCAAATTGCCTCTTCGTGGGTAGAAACTTTCGTAACTTCATCCAGGCCATGATCTGGATTACAGATACGTAAATATTGGCATGTTTCTCGGATTTGTTGACGATAAAAACGCATATAAAACTATTTCGCTTAGAAGTAATGGCTGGAGGCGATGGGAAACGAATTGTTAATGTTTAAAGCGAAGTTTAAATTTAGTCAAAATAAACACCAATGATGAATATTGATTTAGGATTGTGGGAAAGTGTTACAAGCTTTCAACACTGCCTTCGAATCTATCTTGCGATTTATTCAAGGTTTTAAATAGATTGTCTGGGCTTTTTCTTAGTTGCCCCTGGTTGTCTATTGTATATTTTGAATAGAAATTCAAAGGTGTTAAAGCGGGACACCTGGATGGCGCGTGAATAGAAGTCACCGGTGATAAATTTCTTAGTGAATAGGCGATTCAAACATCGCATTGACTTTATAATAATTGTCGAGGGTTCGAGTAATGTTCTCGAATCAAATTGATGGTTTACTGGTCGAAGTACGGTTAAGCCTACCTGCTAACCCGAATGGCAGGCGATAGCGAAATTCCATGTCAATTTTTGTTCTTTTTGGCACGCTGATTTTCAGAGCGCGAAAATAGTCATTACATGAACTAGCTTGTAATGAGGATCATTGTTTCAAGCTGAAATGAAGGTGTGTATTTCGAAAGCAAAGTGTTTGGAGATGGATGATTGAACCCATGTTATGAGAACCGTGCAGTATTTAGTACATTGAAAAAAAAATCGAATGGTGATCAGTCCTATTTCCGATGTGTTTTAATTTTTTTCGATTCCAGAATCTGAATCCTTATCAAATTCACTTATACTTTGCTTATTTAAACTTTTTTTTAGGATGAATAATAAGAAAGATTTCCACTGGCTAAAATATAACGGAACACCCTGTACACTTCCCTAATCATATACATATCTACATTTTTCAGATTTGAAGCTACTCGAAAACATACAAAAGCTAATTCTGAAACATCGTGCAAATTAAATAAAGTCAATCTGGAAATTCCTGCTTGGAATGTTGAGATTTACATGAAAATAGAAATGTTAAAAAGGCTTAGTTTGCTAAAATTAATATTCAAATACAAAATAATATTCACATTTGTGATGATCAGTTATCTGCCGATCTACAGTTTCAAATATCTGACACATAAAATATTCATTATATTGATTCGATATAATCTAAGGCTATAACAGGATAAGTCAAGGCTAAATAAATAATTTTGTAAACGACTCACGCACGTCTTACGAAAAAGATTTTTGACGAATGCAGAAATGACGAATATAACCGAGAATGTGACAAGTTTTGCACGATAGCAAGGGATATACTTGAAGAAAACTTTTTTTCAACATCTCTCACAAGCAATTAGTATATTTTCAGAAAACATAGCTTAGTAACCTTTTTTTCCACCCTCTATTCTCTATCTCAACCCCAAGCATGACTATTGTATGATTATACAGTACATACTTCCTTATTAAAAAAAGCACACAATTGATATATGAGATGATTCTAATTGACATAAAAGATGACTAAAGCCCAGATTAAATTTAATGTTAACGGACTAGAAGACCGGAAAAGTGAATAAAGATTGCGACTTGATTAATCTCATCACATTTCGGGAGTAAACAAAGGTTTTCTGGATTAATGTTTTTTACACTTCGCATGTATCATTATCTTTTTGAATTTTGACTATCGGATGCAAATTGAAACAGTGGCTTGGGCTACAACACTATAATTAATCGATAATTTAATATTGTTGCTAATTACTCTGTATAATTTTTTTTTAATTGAGTGTTTCAGTTTTATGTGGAATTTCGTTTTCTCAAAAGTAACTTCATGTATCGTTCGGATGCAAATCAAAACAGTGGCGTAGGTTGAAAGATCATATAAATAATAATTATTGTATATTGTCTCTAATCACATAATTTTTTAAGTGAGTTTTATGTCAAATTCCGTCCACTGAAAAGTAACTTCATGTATCGTTTTCCAAATTTTGACAATCAGACGCAATTCAAAACAGTGGTGTAGGTTGGAAGAAAATTTTGAAGTGAGTTTTATGTCCTAAAAAGTAACTTCATGCATCGTTTTTTGAATTTTTACAATCAGACGCAATTTGAATCAGTGGCTTAGGTTGGAAGAATATAATGAATCGATAATTGTATATCACCCTATATACAATTTTCAAGTGAGATTTGGACAGTTGAATGTCAAATTCCGTTTTCTCGAAAGTTTCTTCATGTATTGTATCGTTGTTTGAATTTGAAAAATCGGACGCATCCCAGTTATTTTTCCAATAAATCACATTATGAACATTGAAAAATCACCCTGTATTTTTACACGCTCTCTATTAGCTTCACTTGTATGTTTGTTTGTTTGTCTTAACGGAATGTTGGCACTTTATTTTTACCCAATTCCAATGTCCACATTGATTCGTTACTTTGCATATTTGTCAAGAACCGATGACTATACAATAATTCCAATTAATTAGATATGACACTAGAACAATATCAATGTGTAATTATTAGAAAAAAATATTATTAATAATTCATCGCAGTAGATTATAGTTTAAAGAACTAAAAAACATTCTTTCGAAATAAAAAGTAAAAAATAATTTTTAATTTAACAATAAAATTAATGTCATTGCGATAAAAGCGTGGGGAGCTTTGTAACACATTTATACACCAACTCTGTATTTTGCAGTAGAAATTGGAAAGAAATTACAATTGATATCGAACCACCCCACGCTTTTATCACAATGACATTTTTTTCTCGTTAAACACTTCTAAAATTCAAAATAATTTTTCACTTTTTAGTTCGAAAGCGTGTTTTTTAGTTTTAACTATAATAAGTTTGTTTTAAAATGTTACGCGACGATAATTTATCAATATATTATTATTTATTAGCGCCTTTCTGTCATATTCAACATGTGAAGCTGGTCAGAAAAATAATACCTAGATATAAAAATACTGTACATATTCAATCTTGGTAGGTATTCAAATACCGTTTGTCTAAAAAAAAAATAGGCAGATGGTTTTTGATTGAATAATTAATAAGTAACAGACCATATTTTAGACAAATGGGCAGAAAAACAGGTTTGATAATAATATATTTCCTATTCAAATGTTCACAGGTATCCAAATTTCAACACGCATATACCGTGTGAATTCAGTGAAATACACATTCCACTTCAAGTCACATATTTGATCATATGAGTATGATTTTTGATTTCAGACAAAAAAGTCAGGAGACGGTATACTTTACATTGTACCAAACCAGAAGTTCAAAGTTTTGTGCAATTTATACATGTTCTGCTTATTGAGAAAACTGCCGCGAACGCTGAGATTGCCAAAAAGTGAACAAAAGCTCGCAAATTGAAAATTTAGACTTCTTGAAAGTGAGGATCATCCAAAGATGGGTGCTAGAAGTTCAAATATAAGTTTGAGAAAATGAAACCAATGTTGAAAATGAACAGACCAAATGAAAAACATTCTCTAAAATTTCGAACAGTGAAGTACATACATATGTTAAATAATTTCTCGCATTTTAAAAATGTTCAAGATGCTGTCATTTTTCTAAGAAAAATGTTCACCAAAGTTACCGCGATTATTTGAGGAAGTGATTTCTCAGGTCATTTTAAGCAAGAGAGTTCCCATTAACATAGGTCCGGAGATGTATTGTTTCCAAAATGCCAACAGAGTGCTAGATCTTTTTTCAAAATAAGGTTTTTTCAATAATAAGGGTCTACTTTAGCCTTTACTGAATAAAAATGTGTTATGGGAGACAATTTATTAAAAATTATTGACGAAAAAATGTACGCCACTGATTTTCATTCATTTTTTATATTTCTTTGAGATAAAGCAACTGAAACTACTTTTTTGTCTCGTGAATTATTCTCATATCTTTCTTCGTTTTGGAAATAATGAATAAAAACTTATTGCATGTCTATTTATTTTCCATACAAAAACATATTATCAATCAAGTTTATCAAAAATAACTGTGAAAAAATATTTGAGTTTAGATAAAAAAAAGAACACCGTGTATCTTGAAACTTTTTTTCATGAAATGATCTGAGAAATCACCTCCTTAATTTTTATTGCCGCCTGTTTTTTGAACTCCCTTTATACAGGGAAATGCAATACTTGAATAAATACAGGGTGATTTTTAATTTGTTACTTTCCTTTTAACACTGTATAAAATGAATGAAAATGAGCTTTTTTTTCAAATAATATCATGTCCGAAAATGCTTCTTTTCCGAGATACAGAGTGTTAAACTTTTAGGAAAACACTAAAAAATATAAATATAAATAGAAATAAAAATTACCTACTGATAGATTCTTTTGATTAAATTTGAATTAAAGTAATGTAAGTAATTGACCTTACTTCAATACAAATTAGAAAAAAACGAATTTTACACACAAAAAACCAAATAATCAGATTTTAGCGATTTTGCCATTCATCAGAATGGCTTTTATTTCTTTGAACGAAAATCGTTTGTCGTACAAAAAAATATCAGAAGACCAAAAAACTCCAGGTAAATGAGTATTTCAAAAATAATATTGATTTTAAGTGAAAGCAGTGGCGTACTAATTTTTTCTTCAAAAAGAATTCAATACAAATCCTGTTCAAACGCCACTGGTAGATGTTTTTTTACATATTTTACATCAAAGAATGTAATTTGATGGTCAAAAAAATATAAAATGTGGAAAACAGTGATCGGTGAAGACCAAAAATAAATTAAATGAAAGTTCATAACACAGTAATAAAATTATTATTGACAAAGATGGAAATTAAAAAAAAACACGATTTTTGTTACGTGTAAGTACACCTCGCCGTTTTTTTCTCAAATACATTTTTATGTCAAGATAAGATTGAATTTTGATAATGTAATCATTTTTTTTTTTATTTTGACCATTTTTATAGAAATTCAAACCCAATACATTTCAAATTCGTCAAAGTAATATGAAACCGATAAAACCTTTAACGTTTTCTTTCATGAAAAAAAAACGTATTTTTAGTTCATGTTTTTTACATCGCTGAAAAAAAGGGCCAAAAAAGATTGGGCTTTCGTAACACAAATAAATCTAAAAAACTAAATTATTGTTAGAAGTTGTTCAGAAAACCTTGAGAGCATCCAAATTACTGTACCAGCTTCACTTCCAACAAGTTGACATATAAATGTATAATTCATCATAATTCACTCACATTAGTTCAACTATTCAAGTGTTTAATGGTCTTGCAATAGTCAACATTATGATGGTGTTTATTTCATAGAAATTAAAGTTGACCTTCATTTGGGGGCATTATCACCCAATTAATATTAACAGTATAGAACTACGCCCCCTTATTTTGATTTGAGCAATTAAAATATATCATTCATGACGTCATAATTCTGAATTTCTCTGAATACACACCCCAAACCTACCCTGTATTTCGGACTTCTATCAGAAAACCGGTTCAAAACACCCAAGCCTCCCGGCTTTCCCGGCCGCACTATCTCCAACATTGTACCCAAGTACTTTCTATACCCACATCACGAAAACACAATTTGTCTCAGATTATGACCAGATAAAATCACGCACTTTTGCAATTATAAAATATTTAACGACAAACTGACATATACGCGTGTCGACCGACAAAAGCGAACTATTTCGAAAATTCCAACACGCACTTGTTGCCTCGCGCGCTACTCAAGCTATTGTGGATCGCAAAACAAGTACACCACTTTTACTTTTCCAGTCCGTTATTATTAATCAGTCTATTAAAATTTCAAATGCGATCGCCCCGTTTTTGCACTGGTTTAAACTGTGTACGGATATTAGAGAGCTTTGGCGCCAAGTGTGTCGATTTTAGACGTTATTGCTTTTCGCCTTGTCTGGAAGTGGTTGATGAGTGACAGATAATCGGTGCTTAGGGAATTGTTGAATTGGGAAAACCATTTCTGTTTATATTCAGCTGTTTTGAAGTGAGCTCAAGAATATTATGCACAGTGTGAAGAGGTCCTTGTATCTAACAATAACATAGTTGAACTTAGGGATAAAAAGACCTAAAACATCCAAACGATTTCTTTAATAATCAATACAAAATTCTATGATAGTGTGTTCTCTCACCCCTTACCCCTTACCCCTTCTGAGGAATCTTGCATCGGACAGGAGACAGTACTGACACGATTAAAAACTGATAGAATATACGCGATACGATATGGGGATGACATCGCACTTTTCAAAAGAGTTACAAGAAAATCAAAAACGATATGGTGGGTCTTTCTTTCCGCACGCCAGGCTAAGATCGAACCACTGAGCCACCGGGGCCGGAAATACTCGAATTTCAGATTCCAGCCGCCATGTTGCATTTGTCTTGTATCTTCTATTAGTTACTCAAAAAAACACAGCGTATAGTGTGAAATTCACTTTGTATCCTGAATGTAAAGGATTTAATTTACTCAGAATCCATAAGAAATATCTGAATAAGATGGTATTACATTCCATTGAATAATAATATACCTATTATGCTTCAATCGCATGCATTCAGAAAATAATCTTGTAACGCCCTCTATTAGAAATACTTGAAAAATGTTTTACCGTCTAGCCATATCTCACTACTTTGTCGGCCCAGCCTTAGAAAGTCCCACTTTCTCGTCTCTTTGGCGTCAGTATAATTCAGTTTTGATGTCGTGTCGGCAGAAAAATCAATTTTCGTCTCTCAAAACACCACCCTTAGGATGTCAAAATACGCCTAGTTAGCAGGCTCGGGTATCGTCCGTTTTCGGAATTAACCAGACAAATCGCTCCACCAACTAAGGACTGACATGCACCACCACCCATTGAATTAAGTTTCCCATATTGATTGTTGGATCAAATTGAGCCGCATGAGCAGGCTTCACTCCTGGTGGTGCCCTTCCGTCAATTCCTTCAAGTTTCAGCTTTGCAACCATACTTCCCCCTGAACCCAAAAGCTTTGGTTTTCCGGAAGCTACCGTGTCATCGGAGAAAAAAAGAGCTAGCTGGCATAGTTTTGAGTTAGAACTTAAGTCGTAGTTGCGTGATTTTTTTAAAGGATATTTGTTTTAATTTCCGTTAATTAATTGAGGAGGAGTTTTTTTTAATTCCCGGCAGTTATTTGAGGGCTATTTAATTTCAATTCCAGGCAGTTGCTTCAGGGGAAGTTACTTGAAAGGGAACTGTTTTTTTTATTCCTGCAGTCACTAAAGAGGACATTTTTCCAATTCTAGGCAATTACTTGATGGCAAATTTGTTTTCGATTCCCGGAAGTTACTTTAGGGAAAGTTACTTGAAGAAGAAGAAATTTGTTTTTTAATTCGAGGCATTTGCTTAAAGGAAAGTTACTAAAGGGAAAATTTGTTTTAAATTCCCGGCAGTAACTTTAGGGAAAAGTTACTTGAAGGGAAATTTGTTTTCAATTCCAGAGAGTTGCTTGAGGGGAAGTTACTCAAGAGAAAACTGGTCTTTGATTCCTGGCAGTCACTTGAGAGGAATCAGGCGGTTACTTAAGGGGAAATTTGTTTTCAAATCCTGGCAGTTACTCAAGGGGAGGGTATTTAAGGGGAGTTACTTTAGGGGAAGTTACTTGGAGAGAAATTGGTTTTCAATTTCCGGCAGTTGCTTGAAGGGAAGTTACTTATGGGGAAACTTGTTTTTTATTCCAGCCAGCCACTCGAGAGGATTTTTTTTTAGTCCGAGGCAGTTACTTGAGGGGAAATTTGTTTCTAATTTCCGGAAGTTACTCAAAAGGGGGTAAGTAACCACCCCCCTCCCAAGGGGAAATTTGTTATCAATTTTCGGCAGTTACTTAGAGAAAAATTTGTTTTTAATTCCAGGCAGTTGCTTGAAGGGAAGATACTCAAGGAGAAACTAGTTTTTTATTCCTGGCAGTCACTTAAGAGTACTTTTCTTTAATTCCAGGCAGTTACTCAAGGGAAGGTTACTCAAGGGGAAATTTGTTTTTAATTCCAGGCAGTTGCTTGAGGGGAAGTTACTTGAAAGGAAACTGTCTTTTCTTATTCCCGGCAGTCACTTAAGACATTTTTCTTGATTCTAGACAGTTAATTGATGGGAAATATGTTTTCGATTCCCGGCAGTTACTTTAGGGGAAGTAACTTGAAGAAGAAGAAATTGGTTTTCAATTCGAGGCAGTTGCTTAAAAGGAAGTTACTCAAGAGAAAACTGGTTTTTAATTCCTGGCCTTACTTAAGGATAAATTTGTATTCAAATCCTGGCAGTCACTGAAGGGAAGATTATTTAAGGGGAGTTACTTTAGGGAAAGTTACTTGGAGAGAAATTTGTGCAGTGCTAGAATTTTTTTCAAAAAAACGTTTTTTTAGCCTTTACTAGATAAAAAAGTTCAGTGGCGTTTGAGGCGATAATTTAATAAAAATCATCAACGAAAAAATGTACGCCACTAGCTTTCATTCATTTTTGATATTTCTTTGAGATAAAGCAACTAAGACTACAAGTTTTTTGTCAAGTGAACTATCCCCGTATCTTTCTTCGTTCACGAAAAAAAAAATAGAACTATTTTTTTGCATGTCCATTTATTTTCCATACAAAAACATAGGCGTACATGTTTTCGTGAATATTGTTTATAAAATTGCTCCCCCTGATGCCACTGGAGTCACAATTTTTGTTTCTAGTTAGGGAAAAGTTAACCCCTTATTAATGAAAACGCGCTAACATTTCAAAAAAAAAAATCGGGGAGAAAATATTTGAGTTATTTAAAAAAACGTTATTTAAAAAAAAGAACACCGTGTATCTTGAAACTTTTTTTCATGAAATGATCTGAGGAATCATCTCCTTAATTTTTATTACCGCCTGTTTTTAACGCCCTTTATGCAATACTTGAGTGAATTCAGGGTGATTTTTGTTAATTTCCTCTAACACTGTATACCTAGAATGGAAGAAAATAAGAAATTTTTTCAAATAAAATCATGTCCGAAAATGCCTTTTTTCTGAGATAGAGGGTGTTGAAGTTTTAAGAAAATATAAAAAATATAAATATGAATAAAAATAAAAAATACCTACTTCATTACATTTGAACTATGGTGATGCAAGTAATTGACTTTACTTCAATAGAAATTAGAAAAAATCAAATTTTACATACAAAAGACCAAATTATCAGATTTTAGCGACTTTGACATTCATCAAAATGGCTTCTATTTCTTTAAACGAAAACCGTTTGTCGTACAAAAAAATATCAGAAGACCAAAAAACTCCAGGTAAATGAGTATTTCAAAAATAATATTGATTTAAAGTAAAAGCAGTGGCGTACTAATTTTTTCGTCAAAAAAAAATCAATACAAATCCTGTTCGAACGCCACTGGTAGATGTTTTTTACATGTTTTACATCAAAAAATGTAATTTGATGGTCAAAAAAATATAAAATGTCAGACCAAAAATAAATTAAATCAAAGATCATAAAACAATAATGAAATTATTATTGACAAAGATGGAAATTGAAAAAAAACACGATTTTTGTTACTAGCAGTTACTTTAAGGGAAAGTTACTTAAAGAAAAATTTTCCAGGCAGTTACTTGAAGGGAAGATACTCAAAGAGAAACTAGTTTTTTATTCCTGGCAGTCACTTAATAGTACTTTTCACTAATTCCAGGCAGTCAGTTGAAAAAAAAATTGTTAATAATTCCCGACAGTTACTTATGGGGAGATTTTCTGCAATTTCCCAAAGCCAGCTTGACACAAATTTACCCAACTTTGATTATTTTTACTATCGACTATCGACATCGACCCATAGACCAAGTCCAGCGTCTCCAAGAACTCACAAACCAAAAAAATATCGTTATAGCCAATACGCCGATCAATCAACTGCTAGGATCGATGACGCCAATATGTATAAAATTTTAGCCGTGGCTGATGACCCAAGACGCAGTTTAATGTATCAATTTGTTTAGGCACTCGGTATCTGTGTATTTTACTAGTATTTTTGCCAAGCTTTACCGCCATAGGGAAAACTCTGGCCATTTCTAAATTCTGACTCTCCCTGAGCGTTTAATGACAACTATTACGAGGGGCGGTCAAAATAATATAAGGTGTATTTTGAAATTGAATTGATTATTCACAAGTAAAAAAATGTTTCTCTAAATTATGTTTGGGAGGTCATTGAACAGATGTCTCTATGGAGTAGCCGCCCTTGGGTACAAGCAAACCGTAGTGCAAGCAAAAGGGGGAGTCTAAGTAGGTATACATTGGCAAGATGGGAGTCCCAGATTACCCAGGATCCCATGAAGATTTTGAGTGATATGTGATGAAGAACTGGGTTTTGGTAATTGAATATCTTCGCCGAAGAAAAAATAGAAGTGGATACTTCTCTGCAGACATCACTGTGATTTTTCGAGGCCGCGTCACGACTATTTCGTCTTTTTTTTCAATATGTGTGAGATTCGAACCAAGGATAGCCAGATGAAAGGTCCAACACCAGACCTTAACTTATTTGTTACCGTTAGTATTTATAGAATAAAATGTAAACATAAATAAGTTCACATTAGCCAGGAAGTCACTCGATCACGTCATAGACGGAGGCAATTATTTTTATTTTCAATTTATTTCCACATCGCGCCCCCGCCCCTCACATCATTATTCTCTTGGATTGTTTGTTTCTAAATTGGGTTGTGTTACTTAGGGTGGCTTCGGGTTAGATTGGATTAGCTGGTAGGTGTTGGGTAATAGGATGTTAGGTTATGATCTTGTTATGTTCCGTTCGAGTTCGATCTCGGTTTCGATTAGTTGGATTATGGAATCCGTATTCACTTCGATAATCACGTTTATTGTGCGAATTTTCGATACCTTCGTAGATCCAGATTGATCAGTCGTTTGGTATTTTTTTCTTTACTCAAAACTTTTCATCGCCACCAAGATCGCCACACATCAGGCTGGCCATAACGTCTTGTCCTTAATTTTGTTCTAAAAAAAAAGTCTGTCAGTCGTTAGGTTCACCCTCGCCGCATAGGTCAAAACAAAATAATCGATTTACATTAAGATCAGACTGTTGATAACAGTGCGATTAGTACTCCTCAGGTTCGTGACTTTCACTGGAAAGAAAGACTAATTTATTGTTTCAACAGGTGGTAACCTGGGTTGTTTGGTTAATCTCGTGCCTACAGGCATTCCTTCTTGGACATTCTGATTTTGGTGAACCCAATTTGGTTTTGCTTACATTTTGAGACTAAATCCAGAATGTAATATGACTATTAGTTCTATATAATGAGGAAAAGATTCAAAAATGCTTCTCACTTTCATCTAATAATCGTCACTTGAGTGAAAGAGAAAAAATAACCATTAGAAAAAATTGGAATGAGATCAGAAACTGTAAGAAGAAAAAAATGTCGGTACTTTTGAGTCATTTAAATGCAAAGTGGATCTACTGTTTATCAAAAAAAACAACAGCCGTCCTCAATTTCAATCTGGTCACCCTATATGAATCGCAACAAGACCAATTAAATCTAATTACGTCCACATTAATAACATCCTCGTCATCGCAACGACTTAATTTCCATAATAATTAAAATCCAATCTTTCAATATGAAAATAATATCTGCTCTGCTCCCATTAAACACCTGCACCAACAATCTATAAGTTTTAGAAAAAAAAATGCAGTAATCCAATAGCAAGAAACAAGGTAACAATTATTGAACCGCAACCAATCCATATTAACAAATACCTTCCTGCGTTTCTTATTATGTTAAATTTGATATATGCACAGGGTGAGTAAAAAATAATAATTGAAGATAAATTTGAAAAAGGAACGTTATCCAGACTTAGACTATAGTTCGTATTCGTATCTCCATTGGACCTGCCATGACTTCTGCAGAAAACCAAGCTTTTCGAACGTGTCTAATACACAAAAGTCAATATGTTCACAATCAACAATAATCATATCAATATGCCTACATCACCATAGGTTGCATTTTAATCGGGACAAGTAATAATAATCATCACCGCAATAAATAAACAGCTTACATATTTATTTCGAAAGAATGGAATGTGATAAGATAAAATTGTTGGGTTTGAATAGACAGGTGAATTACGATTATTGCACTCGGGGCATTTATGGGGTACAAATTGTTGTTATCTGAAATTGCATAAAGCAAGTTTTTAATGCGTTTTCGAGAAAACCGTTCAAAATAATAGGTACAGTTAATCATGAAAAAATCAGTTTGGTATAATAAGTCAATGAACTCGAATTCACAATACCTACCGCTTGCAATCAAACCACAACTACCCGATTTGTACAAGTCATTCGTCTTTTTACACTAAACCTCCTGCGGTCTATGCAATATCTACACTCTCACACCAATTAATTTGTCAATCATGTTCCAGTTTAAATGGCACCATGTCAAATTTGAATATTTATGAAGATGTATGGTGTTTTTATTGAACAAACTGAAGCTTTTGTTGGAAAAAAATCAATCTCATCTTTCTTATAGATTATTCATACCTATACCAAGAGATACTGGGTGTGAAATTGGCTATAATGACCGAAGCGAATGTAGATACAGTCGTCTAGCAAATCGATTTCCGACTCGTATTCTTAATTTCACTTAAGTCACGTAGGATATCGTTTGATCACAGAGATTATCCACACCTTATTTGTCAAAAAGACTTGTAAGATGCCACTTAATAAAAATTGGAAAATTATGGTTCTATGTTTTGGTTCCCAAATTGTTCAAATTAACTGATCAGTTTGAAGTCCATGCATGGTTAACCTTGATTGGTTATTACGTCAGAATTTCAAGTGAGAGTTGCGCTTGGAGCACAAAATAGGAATGTCCTATACGGCAAAGCAAATAGTGCAGTTGCGATTGGCGACTACATCTATGGTATAGGGCGTCCAGCCACTCATCCCGTTTTCAGTTGCAGCAATGGTTTGGAGCAGAGAACATCTTTATCTTGAATATTCTTCTCATATCCTAATGTATAGGAGTCTCAAAACAAGGTATGCTTTCCACTGTAATCGCACGACGATGATATTTTCTACCCTCTAAATCAACTATAAGAAACCTTGGTTGACAAATCAAGCCGTCGGACCATCCTCACAACTTCAACATTCTTCTCAGGTCTCGATGCTGAAGGTGTTCAAGACATGCGTTATACTGCAATCGCACGGAGATTTCTTTTATTTGGTACCTTCATGATCATCTCCATACAAATCTTGGTTAACAGCCTCAGCCATCGAACCATCCTCAGTTCAATATTCTCCGCAGGTCCGCAGGTCAGAACGAAAGGCATATCTTCCTTCCGCAGCATTCGCAGGGAGATCTCTATTATTTTGTACCTTCATGCCATCAAACATATTCATAAAAACCTTGTTTGACAGCATCAGACGCCAGATCATCCTCACAAGTTCAAAATTTGCCTCAGTTGTTGATGTTCAAACACTCCCAGAAAAAGAGGTGCAACCGCACTTCGAGCTTTCCAGATCGTCTTCATAAGAAACTTGACGAACAATATTCACATGCTCAATATTCTACTCAGTTCATGATGTTGCAAGTCTCCCTGAACGATGTATTCTATTAGACCACCTTTACTAAAACCCGCAGCCCACGTGAAAGATCGACTATGGTGTGTGAATATCACGTGGTCATAGGAGTTCAAATATTTCGCGAGCTTTGAAGTTCTGTTATTTCATTCTATACTTACTGAAAGCCTACACCAGCAATCTCCTTTTCCCTTTATATTAACAAGAAAGGACGACAATCCATTTCAATAAGTTGATATAGATAATAAGCTGGAACTCCTTAGATCACGTGACTTATGTTGACGTCATAACGCGCCATGGCAGGTCTTTCTCGTGGGCTGCGCCAAAACCTTGGTTGAATTATTTGATAATCTTTGTTCTTGATGTTGAAGACCTTCCAGAAGCTTCCTTCACTTCTAAAGAATTTGTATATAGGTACTCGTGGAAGAGAATGTTCTTCAAAGTTCAATTATTATGATTTTATCTGAAAAGAAAGGAGGCGGGGATTTCTTGAAAAACTTCAAGTATCTTGGATATTGTTCATGTTATTGATCAAGCTCCCAAAAAGATGTTCACGCGATCCAACATACTTGATTCCAGACAAGGCTTCACCTCAGTGGTGGCTCGTGATGTATTAGTATAGGTTTGCGCTACCATGAGGAAATCTCAGGAAAAATATGGCACATTCACCAATTCATTTAAATAATGGATACTTGATTTAAGGTTTATGACTAGGGGTTCGCGAGACCTTGGTCTTGGTCTCGGTCTTGTCTCGGTCTCGGTCTCGAAATCGACCGAGACGTAGAATATGACTCGAGACCGAGACCAAGACTTACACATCGAGATCGAGACCAATACCGAGACCAAGGTACCGAGACTCTCGGTCTCGGTCTCGGTCTCGAAAAATACATTTGGTTTGTTGACTTGTTGGGAAAAGGTTGTTTGTACAAAACTTTTTTCAAAAAATCATTTTTGAAAAATTTGATTTTACGATGGACTATAATATGGACTAAAGCTCAAACGATGATGTTTTCCGTATTTGACCCTTTATTTTAGCTGGTTTTTATTTAGTTAGTTTTATTTCAGTTTATTCGTAGTTTATGAGATAAAAGTCAATATACAGGGTCCTTCATTAGTGCGTCGGGCAATCCTAGCGTGGTTATTTACAAAAGTAGAAAAAAAAGTTTTATACAAAAGTTGTAGAATGTGACTTTATGCATATTTTAAAAATATTTGGAAACATACAGGGTGCGTCACAAAAGTATGGCACGGAAAAGTATGATTTTTTTAAATGGAACCCCCTGTATATTAATTGATATTTCAATTCTTTCTTCAATTTGGAACAAAAATTGTGATACAACTAATGTTCCTAAATTCAACCGTTATCGAGATATCGCGTTTTAAAAATGGCATTTTTGCAACTTTGACATGCTATAAAACTCAAACTATTCAAGTTAGAGAAAAATGGATTGCACATTCCTATCCTAACTTTTCAAGAGCTATTCAAGGAGATTAAATCCATTATTGTGAAAAAATGTCAAAATGTGCCGAAAAAAGTTGACAGTTGACGTTACCTTCTATCCAAATGACAGAAGAGCTCTTGAAAAGTTAAGATAGGAAAGTGCAAACCATTTTTCTCTAACTTGAATAGTTTGAGTTTTATAGCATGTCAAAGTTGCAAAAATGCCATTTTTAAAACGCGATATCTCGATAACGGTTGAATTTAGGAACATTACTTGTATCACAATTTTTGTTCCAAATTGAAGAAAGAATTGAAATATCAATTAATATACAGGGGGTTCCATTTAAAAAAATCATACTTTTTCGTGCCATACTTCTGTGACGCACCCTGTATGTTTCCAAATATTTTTAAAATATGCATAAAGTCACATTCTACAACTTTTGTATAAAACTTTTTTTTCTACTTTTGTAAATAACTACGCTAGGATTGCCCGACGCACTAATGAAGGACCCTGTACATTGGAGTGGCTTCTCTCGAAACATGTAACTGCAGTACATTCAACATGATTCTTATGAATTTATCAAATCTGAATCTATCAAAGTAGCTTCCGATTCTACGGACAATATCAAGACGGCTTGTATATACAGTGCGTTTTTTTTAAGACGGAACATAGGAATTCCCATGTAAAATTTTCATACCTTTGTTAGCAGTACTTTTATTCAAAATTCACAGCTGAAACTTGCCGTAAATAAACTTTGGTATCTAGAGATTATGTTATTCCATCAATTAGCACAGAATAATTTGAAAAAAGATTGAAAAAACGCTTGTATTAATTATTGAAAAGTGACAACTTTTTACTAGCCTTGTATATGCCACTGTTAACCAATAACTTCATTGTCAAATTGTGATAACATTAAATTTTAACAGTATAATACATGCAATAAAAAATCAAACATTATTTCTTGGACAACCTGTTCAAAGTGTCCCCTATTCACGGCCAAAGAGTATTCATAACGGTCATAAAAATGAAAATGAAATTTTTTGGTTAAAAAAATTGACAGTGAAGTTAGTCACTTCAGAAAATGTGTTGTCATCGTCATATACAAGGCATGTTAAAAGTATCACTTTCTGATAAATCAAAGCATTTTTTGAGTCTTTTTCCTAGTTATTCTGGCGCAATTGATGAACTAACACAGTCTCGAAGCACCAAAGATCATCTACGGCAAGTTTCAGCTGTGTACTACGAACGGAAGTACTGCTAACATGGGTTTGAAAATTTAGCATGGGAATCCCTATGTTCCGTCTTAAAAAAAAACGCACTGTAAAGTTTTTTATTCAAAGTTACAGTGACAGATCAAAATTGTAGGTTAAAGATTGACAAGCTTGTTCTATAACGATAGTCATAAATTGAACTGTGATTCGTTTTATTTTGATTTGCTCAAAAAGTATTTGATTCGATAGAAAAAAAACGTTCAAGAATAGATTGTGATGATAATTTTGGAATTGATGATCAAGATCCTTCTTTAATTGAGAAAATGAAGTTTATAAACGAATATTTTATTTTTTCATTTCATTTAGCGAGCACTTTATGGCATTTATTTATTTTTTGCCAACCTTCAACCTCCAATTTTGATCTGTCACTGTAACTTTAAATAAAAAATGAACTGTATATATGAAAGTATATGACATTTTTGATTAAATGTTTTTGGTTTAAATTATAATCCTTTACAAAAAATTGATAATATTTTGATCTACCTATACATTTGAAAACGAAAAGTCAATGCTCCATTGCTCCCTCAACGAAAATTTAAAGTAGAATTATACATGGCTTTGAATTGCCTAAAAAATGACCACTAGAATCTGTAGAGGTTGTTGCAGCAGACCTCTCAAAATACAACTATTATGAGTTTGCATTTTTGAATCTGCTTCTATCGTGAAGGCGGTCTACAACGCATCACTGTTCATTAATTGTCTAAATCATTTCATAATCAAGATGCTAAAAAAATAATGCACCATGAAATGTCATGATCATGATAAAATTCCATTTGTATTCTAAAGAATACTTGAGTTAACGAAATCAATAATTATTAAATGTAACAGTCTCACTTTCAACTTTAATTTAGTATAATAATATTTTTTATAAAAATATTGTTTTATTTTATACTCACTATTACCCCAGCACACATTGAAAAATATGATTATTTTGCTCTGTGACACTGAATATTGGAAGACACCTTTTGAAAATTTCGAGACCGAGACTTAACGAGACAAGACCGAGACCGAGACCAAGACCGACACCATGATTCATTCCTCGAGACCAAGACCGAGACTACGTTAGTCTCGGTCTCGGTCTCGGTCTCGCGAACCCCTATTTATGACTCAACTAGAACGAAATAAAATGATAAAAATCACTTGTTTCTGTTCACAAAACCACGATACATAAAGCGGTATGCCGATTCGTCATCCAAAATTTAACTTATACGTTTGTATGCCGCTACCCAGAAGAAAGGCGTAATTATGTTTCCTCTGCCATTAACTAAGGCGAGAGTTATACGTAATTGACATTTGATATCGTACTTTTGATGTTTTTTCACTGTGTTTATGATATTTTAGAGTTGATTTTGGTTGATATTGGAGTAATTATTCACTCCATGACGTGACATGCGTATCGTGGATAGAACGCACTGACTGAATGACAAGAGCGACAACTGACGACGCAGATAACAATTATTGTACCGGAAAATCAATGACGAATGTACTACATTCCTTCGTTTTGAACTGAAATAACAGTACAATAAACAAAGTTATTGTTCAAATTTTGGAACACATCTGAAAAAGTAAAAATGCTTCCCTGCCCTAGTCCTTGTGTGTATTCAAATAGCGCACGGTGGCGCACTTATATATCGGGTGATTTCCCGAACAATTCAGAGCCTTTTCCATAGCAAAAATGCATTTGACTCGAGCGCCCAACGAATACACACATGGGCTGGGACAGACTGACGGAAAGCATAATGACTTCCCAGCTGAACCGAAGATACGAAAAGCGGGGGAGTTTTGTGCAAATAGATAAGGTATTTTTGCACTTTTGTGGGACTCTGAGCAATATAAAAATGGCGAAAATACTCCGTTATATGAGAAATATTCTATTATCAAGATTCGCTTTTTTAAATATCTTTTTCAATCATTTTTTTCGTCTCTCCGACGAACGCTCTTATTGACCCTGCTTTAGCTTAAGACACATCTGATTCGTTAATGAAATTTTCGGGTAAGCGCTTGCAATTTTTTAATAATAATAACATAGAACCGTGGTCAAGGTTAAGTAAAACATTGACTAGACTACTAGACAAAGAATACACTTTTATATGCTTTAATCTAAGAACATGTTTCCAACTAACAGTCAATATCCGTTAACGGTTTACAATAAACCTATACCAGCAATTCCACTCCATAATGTTGTCTTAGACTCCCTATTATTCATCCTCAACACATTAGAACAATACAGAAACAATGTCGAGCCGGCATGGCACTTCCTGTTCCGACCCAAAGACAACACAAAGGAAATAACAGCGCAACAATCCGATCGATTCCCGACAGGAAGACCTAGCCAACCTTTAACCCAATTAGCTATGTGCACATAGAATTGATAATGAGTTGATGTTTGAGTAAAGAAGTCACATGTTGACTAGAAAATGACACGAAAAATAATCACCTACTAAAGTCAGCTAATTTATTATAAATAGATTTTGTAATTTTTAGCTCCACTATAAAGTAACAAAATATACATCAGGAAACAAAACACTTCAACTCCAATTGCAAAATAGAGTTTTCTAATATCCAAGACAATATTTACATAAATCAACATAAACTCGTATCCCCGAGATCAATACCTGTTTTTTTGAACATTTAGCTCAATCGATCATGGCTCCATTGGAATGCAATAGACATTAATTTGAATAATGTAACATTAAGGAAACCAGATTTTTTTTCATGTATGGAAATGGAGAATCAGCGTACAAAGCGCCTGTTATGTAAATTCTCATCAAGATAAAAGACAAGCGGAGCAGACAAGAGATCGGTATCATCAGCATTTTTTAATACGGGTTTAAAATGGGAAAATTGTATTGTAATCATGCAAAAACCACTATTCTAGATTATCTTTTTGACATGCTACATTATAATATCGTAAGTGAATAGTATACTATTCAACGAACGGGTAATGATGGCTATTACTATAACTTACGAGGACAAAGTTTTCCGGAGAAATTCTTCACAAACAAAATATCAACGATTTTTGTGCGTTTGTAAGTTATGGCGTTAAACGAAACCAATAGGTCGAATCTTTATCAGTTTTCCCAAAATACCTGAAATTATGATTTATGAAAAAAATACTGATAACAAATATTGTAGATTTTTGAATTCCACACGAAAAATATGCAATACTTTGTGATAAATGATTTGTGAAAGTTGAAAATTTGAAAGTTTTCGTAAAATACAGGGTGGTTCACCTAGGTGGTCAGTCAAGTATTTCAAGAACTGCTTTTCCAAGTCTTTTAAATTTTGGTATGAGACGATATGCAAATAAAATGCATCTTTTAAAAATATTTTGGTGATTGCAGCTTTGCCAGATCTACAACTTTTTCCTAGTAACTTTCTTGTTTCAAATAGGACACCCTGTATATTATCCGATTTTTCAATTCTGTACGAAATTCTGAATAACTTTTATAGAACATGCTATACAACGATGATAGTTTCTTGAATATTTATCATTTTATTTAAAAACTGACTGTCATTGATTTTTTTAAATAAGATTCCTCAGTACCTGTAAGGAATTGAGGCCTGAAATCCATTTTATGCGAAACGTGTATTTTGATATGAGACTGCTGTCAAATTTTCACGCCTCAGTTCCTTACAGTTACTGAGAAATCTTATTTTAAAAAGTCAATGACATTTGCCATTTTTTAAATAAAACGACAAATATTCAAGAAACTGTCATCGTTAGACATACATATAACGTGTTCCATAAAAGTTATTCAGAATTATTTCATACGGAATTCAAAAATCAAATGATATACAGCGTGTCATATTTGAAATAAGAAAGTTACTACTAAAAACTAGTGTATCTGGCAACGCTGCAATCATAAAAATATGTTTAAAAGATGCATTACTCTCGCATATCGACTCATACCAAAATTCAAAAGATTTAGAAAAGCCGTTCTCGAAATACTTGTAACAGACCACCTACGTGAATCAGACTGTATATCCAAAATTATGACTTTTTTGAAAAAAATACCAATAACAAATTCTGGAGATATCAAAAATTTTCACAAAGATAATATTTATGTTTTTTTTGTACGTCAAAAAGTTTCTAAGTCTTAAAAAAAATTAAAAGTTGAATTTTTAGTTAGTTTTTCTAAGATATCTCCGGAATTGAGACATCTATGAAAAAATACTACTAGAGATTTTGCGGATTTTAAAATTCTTTTCAAAAAGGATAACGTTGATTTCTTTCGTGCGATAAAATGGTTTGTGGGTTATGACGTCTTAAATGATTAAGTTGAAAATTTTAAAGTTATCCCAAATTATCTTCAAAATGAAAAAAATCCAAGTAACAAAATTTGTAACCTTAAAAATCATCGCAAAAAAGACATCGACCATATTATTGTGCGATACATGGTTTCGGGATTATGGCGTCCTGAAAAACTTTAAAAATTTTAACCTTCAAATTTAAAGTTTTCAAAATTATTACTGATGAAAAATTTTGTAGATCTTAAAATACGAAAATACGAAAAAGATATGGATGTTTATTGTGTGCGATAAATGGTTTTTGAGTAATTGCGTCTTGCTTAATTGAAAAGTTGAACATTTTGAAGTTTTTCCAAAACACGTCCACCACTCTTCATAAAAAGTTCAGCTTGTCTTGAAAAGTCTATGTCCATACTTTAAATTTGAAAATAACTTACAGGGGGGGTCGAAAAACAAGAAAACGTGAAATACTTCAATGAATAAGCTACCTTTATTTTTCGTTTTGATTTTAAGTGGAAAATAAGAAAAAAGACTGAATCCTATCCAAATATTAATTCTAAAATTTCAACTCAGTATTCAAAATTTTATTTTTGTGTGGTTTTAAAATTCTGTTTCTATTCTTTATTTTTTTTTTTGGATCATTTCACGTATCCCTTACCTATTTTACATTTTGTGTCATTCATATACAGGGTGGCCCAACGAAAAGGTCCCACCCTTATTTATGACTTTCCTGGTATATTTTGGGAAAAACGCTGGAACACGTCACGTTTTTCAACGAAAAGGTCCCAATTTTATGAAAAATTCAATTAACTTCAAAACGGTTGAAGATAGGTATAAACTGTATTATACAAAGGTTACTAAAAACTTCATGGAGAATCCAAAAATAGAAAAAAAAATGGGGGTTTTCATTTAAAAATGTCAAGTGTAATGCGATATCTTATTTTTGGAACACCCTGTATTATACAGTCATAAACGAAAAGACGTCCCCCTAAAAATAAAAATTGACGTGTCCGAGCGTTTTTCCCAAAATATACCAGGAAAGTCATATTCTCGTTGGGCCACCCTGTAGGTAAAGGATACGTGAAATGATGAAAAAAAAAATGGGAACCAAATTTTTACACTTTACAGAAAAATAAACTTTTGTAATACTGAGTTGAAATTTTAGAATTAGTCTTCGTAGTCCTCGTAATTTTTTTTTTAATTTGCCACTTTGCCCCAAACCGAAGAATAAAGGTAGTTTACCAATAGTGTGTATTTCACGTTTTCTTGTTTTTCGACCGACCCACCTGTAAAATATTTTCAAATTCAAAGTATGGCAATATACTTTTCAAAACAAGCAGAACTTTTTATGAAGAGTGATGAAAAATGAAATGTTTGGTCCATTAAATCTATAGGGTACTCTATTAGACATACTGTATATTGTGTTTTTCTTTTTGGTTGAAAATGATTGAGTAGTGAAAAAGACTCACCGTGTGAGTAATTACTTACATTACCCAATAAAAAGTGGATAAGTGGATGTATGATAACATCTTGTTAAATAGTCATGGAAAAAATAACTTCTTTTATAAAATTTGGGGAAAATTATATGGGTATCAAAAACAGAAGATAAAGAAACAGTTCAAAATCACTTGCAGGACAAAAAATACTTATACAAAATTAGGGTCAAGATATAGAGGAGGAGAATTCATTTTCACTAAATTAAAGATATCCTAATCATTTCATGATGTGACGGTTATATAGTCTGTTCACGGCTTTCTTGCGGTTACGTCATACTTTTCCGTCTCCCTCTTACACATTGAAAAAAAAATCACGTACGTCTGGACGAGGGTCTTTCGGATCAATTTGACAAATATCACATGTGGAGCGATGAATCTACGACATACTACCAAACGTCAAATACTGTGACGTGACCGCAGAAAAGCCTTGAACAAGCTGTACTTCAAGTCAGTCTACCTTGGAACTCATAGTGACGTCATAAGTAAAGTGATTTAAGATGTTAGCCATAGCCTGTCATGGAATGTGAAAGAGTTCTACGTTATACCAAAGTGTTTCGGAAACGTATATGAGTGAAGACAGACTGTTCGGAGTAAGACCAGAAAATTCCATGATGTTTTGAATAAAAACATTCATGTTCCTAGGAGAAGTAAGTACTGAAAACCGTGTGATGTGATTGTAAATAAATTCTGTGAATACAGGGTGTTTCAGAATATATTATGCGCTGGACTTCAGGATGTGGTGCTCGTCCAAAAATATAAAAAAAAATCTATCACATTCTAAAATGCACCATTTTCGAGATACAGGGTGTTGAAATTGATTGAAGCTAACGACGGACATTTCCAACATTTATTTTAACTGTTTTTGATGTGTTATTGTTTTTTTTTATTTTGCAATTATGAAGTTCAAGTTTGACTTTGTCACTTGTTCGGATGTTTAAATAAATTTTGTTCAATTAAGGAGAAAAAAGAATATTTATAAAATTTACCATGTTTTCCAACATAAAAGTTGATTTTTCTCAAAAACTGGACTTCAGAGCTTATGACCAAGATTACCTTTATCGTGTAGAAAACATTGGCGATTCAAATGGGCGTCTCAAAACTGTAATTTTTCCAGTAGCGTAGAAGTTGGGAAGAAAGACTCCCCAATAACAACCGGTTCCGGAGATATTCGGTAAAAACGATTTCTTTTTACAATTTCAACACCCTGTATCTTGAAAATGGTGTATTTAAGAGGGTAGGTAAGTTGATAGAAACTTTTTGCATATTTTTGGACGAGCTATCATGTTCCTGAAGTCCAGCACATATATTATGAAACACCCTGTATAAATCGCGAAATATGCGGGAGAAAGGACTTAGAAATTAATAATTTCCAGTTGTAAACCCATGTTAAACTGTGGCATCGATCAAAAAATGTCGAAATAAATGAATAATGCATGACAACAATTACATGGCAATATTATCGAAACGCCAGGTCAACACCCTTTGAAACATACAATTATTGGAACATTAACGGTGGCGTGGGTGCGGAGCAAAATTTTATTTTGATTTGATAAAATTTGGCTGACCTAGTCAATTTGAGATTCCAGATAAAAATAACATGGCATTTTCAAATTCCAGTTTAGTGTTTATATTCGAGAACAAATAATTTTTGTGTGCATTTTCTTGAACATTAAGAAATAACGTTTGTGACTGAGTAAACAATCTATTATCAACGTTGTGATCCCACTTAAGTACACACTTCAATCAAGAAGTAATCGATCTTATAAGCGTGACTTGTTCAAGCTCAAATTGGTGATATAATATCAATCGACATAATGTTGATGTTTATGGGATAATTATTGTACATTTTCTTATGTCAAATTACAGCTGTTACATAGAAAGTGAGTGAAATTGTGAACATTATAATTAAACCATCTATGGACTGATTATTCCGTGATTTATAGTAATTTGATGTATTATCAGCTATTGATAAATGTTGTGGGTAGCAGCTACCATTGAATTAAATCTGAAATACCGTGAACGTTCACCAAATTGTAGTTCATTTTCGCGCTTATAGATGATTCATAACAGATTACCATTTTTATAATTAAAAACCCAAATCGAAATCAAAACAACTCCATTTAAAAGTGGTAGACAATAAAATTGCAACGCAAAGTAATTGTGTTCATGCATATTTGATATTTCCTGTCATTAGGAATTCTAGTCGTATGAGGATTGAATGCTGATGAGTTGAGCGGAGATATTATATTCAGTGCAAATAAATCCAAAGAACTTTTCATTTTATAAAAAATAATCTATGTAGCCACTTAATAAATTTTGGCAACAATAATATTATTATTGCAAATTGTCAGTGTTTTTGCCAAAATAATGCATATGTTTTTTCGTGTCAACATTGTAATAGCCAAGTAACTATTTAAATATTCTCAAGCATTCAAATTATCAGGAAGTTTTATTTTATTTATTTTCACCAACGTTCTCCAGAATTGCGCGTTAACGATTTTTTTTGTTATCAATTTTTTTTCCATAACCTCACTTTGCATATTTTTATTGCCGAGTTAGTTTCTATTAATGTTCTAGCTCTAATTCTATTTAGACGGTTTTGGCGTCCAAGCTTCCCCCTTTCTGGCTGCCTTACAACAGTTTATACAGGGTGTCCGGAAATACTCACTAAGATCAAATATCTCAGAAGTTAGTGAAACCAAATTTAAGCGTCTATGTACTATGAAATCTATACTTTTCTATGCAGCGCACAGTGCTTCGAGTATACGGTGTCCCGGGGAAAAAAATGTAGATTGAATGACTCAACTAACCTAAAAAAAATCTTTTTGGTGTCTTCTCTAATAAATAAATAAATAAATAATTCTTTATTAGCAAAAATGCTACAAGAAAACATAGTATGAAATATATAGTATACAAGATATTGCAAATAATTAAAATGTTGTGACAGCTAGGTGTATAAATTTCACATTATTGGTGTATAAACAAACAATATGTACTAAAAACCTGTTAATTAAAATTTGAGATAACATATGATTTGAGTAGCCGTTTAAAAATGATCAGGTTTTCACAGGTTTTGATTTCTGGAGGAAGTTTGTTAAAGTCTAGTAGTCCTTTAAAAAGAATGGAATTCAGCGTTTGACTAGATTTACACTTCTCACTTAAAATAAAATTATCACGATTTCGTGTACTATAGCTATGGACATCACTAAACAGTTTCACTTTATCACAGATATATGGAGGTAACAGTTTCTTTTTAATTTTATAAATAAATACATTTACATCAAAGATTATCTTTTGTTTTACAGATAACATATTTAACGTATCCAACATTAATCTGATAGGCGTATATCTATTACATCTTAAAATTGTCCTCATTGCTCTGTTTTGTATTTTTTGAATTTGTGACACTTTATAATCGGGTAAATTATACATAATCGACGAACAGAACTGTAAGTGAGGTAATGCAATAGCGTTGTATAATGTAATTTTTGTGCTCATACTCAACTGCTTCCCTACTCTGCTAATGAAGCCGACTTTTTTAGAGAATTTCCTCGTTACATTATCAGCGTGCGACTTAAAAGTTAAGTTTGAGTCAAGAATGGTTCCTAAATATTTCATTTCTTTTTCGAAGGTTAATTTGTCGTGATCTATGGCTACGTTGAGAGCGGTTGTGTCAATTTGTGATACATGTGATTTTTTTCCAAAAATGCAAAATTTTGATTTTTTAGTATTTAGGCTAAGCTTGTTACTACATAACCATGTAAACAGTATTTTGAGTTCCTGATTTATGACATTTTGCATGTCTTCGATGTTCTCACCCACTACATAGACCATTGTGTCATCGGCAAACAGTATGATTTCACTTTTGTTGGCGATTTTAACAACATCGTTGACATACAGCAGGAACAATAGTGGTCCCAATACGGTTCCCTGCGGCACTCCATATTTCACTTTTATTGGGTCAGAGCTACAATTCTTGAACCTCACCTTCTGTGAACGGTCTGATAAATAGGACTCGAACCACTTTAAAACGTTACCCGCCATACCCAAACAACGTAGCTTATGTATCAAAATGTTCCTATCCACGGTTTCAAAGGCACGTTGCAGGTCCAAAAATACAGCAAGAACCATCTTCCCATCATCAGCAGCTTTGAGGAACTCGTCACATATGTGGACAATAACAGCCTCACAGGAATGAGATGCACGGAAGCCAGACTGGTGTTGTACAAAGATTTTATTTGTTTCACAATATGATAGGAGCTGTTCTTTGACACACAATTCTAAAAGTTTTTCACAGTTTGGCATTGTGTTTATTGGCCGGAACTCAGAGTGCTTAAGTGTCTTTTGAACCTTGGGAACAGGAATTATTGTTGACAATTTCCAGGCTTCGGGAAACACACCAGTGGATAAAGATGAATTTATTATGTTCAAAATTCGATCTCCTGCCACAGCAATCACATCGCATAAAACCTGCTTAGATATACCAGTATCTCCTCCTCCAACATTTTTCATCGACTTGGCCAGCTCTTTCATTTCAGTCATCGTGACGTTTCGGAATCTTGTGAAACTGTTGAAGTGGTGTTCCTCTATAGTTGAAAGATCAATCGCAGATCCAGGGATTTTGTGAATAATATCTTCTATGCTTTGGACAAAAAAAGTATTGAAGCTCTCAGCAATATCGTTTTCATTTGCTAACATACGACCATAAAAGTTGATTTTTTCAGGAACATATTGATTTTTTCCAGGTAGTAATAGTTTCAAGTTTTTCCATAAAAGGCGTGGATTTTGTTGGTTCTCATCAATAGTGTCTTGGAAGAACTTTTCTTTCTGGGTTCGAATTTGGGCAACTATTTCATTGCGTAGTCTTTTGAATGAGTTCCAAACATCATCATCTTTCTCATAGACAGCTTTTCTATACAATTTATCTCTTATGTTCATTTTTTGTCGAATATCTGCCGTTATCCACTTTTTGTTTACAAAGCTGTCATTCAGAGTTATTACGATTTCTGGGCACATAGTATTTAAAATATTTGAAATATCATTCACAAATGTGTCTGCCAGTATGTTAACATCCGAAGTATCTTTATCCCAAGTGATTTGTCTGATGGATGACTGCATTTTCTCATCTGAATAATTCTTCATTGGGCGTGTGTGCAAAATGGTCTTCTTGTTTCGTTCTTTATTTATATTTTTCAGGCTGAGGGAAATAATGGAGTGGTCACTTATTTTGGGCGTCAGATGAACTTGGTGCGAAGTGTCTTTACAGTTTGTTATGACGTAATCTATTAGTGTTTCACTTCTAGGTACGATTCTTGTTGGTGACTTGATTATCTGATTGAATCCGTTTGAATATATGACACTTAGTAATTTATCACCATAAAAAGACTTCTTTTGTATATCGAAATTGAAGTCTCCCAAAATATAATTAGGTCCATCAAAGTCAGCCACTTCATCCAAATAGCCTTCCATGAATTCAAGAAATCTGGAATTTTCCTTTTGAGGTGGATGATACAATACGGAAAATAGGTGTTTGTGATTCGATAAATTGATTTCAACTGCCAGCAACCAAACATAATTGTCCACACATGTGATAGTTCTGACACTATATTTGGTATCAGATCTAATCAGCGCCATCACCCCACCAGTTCTACGATTGTCCGTCACACTTTGTTCCAAACGATAGTTCTCTATTTTCAACTCAACATCATCAATATCATTTGACACGTGAGTCTCAGACAACAACACGAGTTCTGGTTTCCATTGATTAAGAAGCACTTCAATTTGGTCCTTGTTATGGAGATATCCCTGACAGTTGAAATATACTACCAAAAAATTTGATTTCAGTACACTAGACTCTAATTGCTATTGTAGAAATTTATTTCTTTGAAGTTCCTCAATTTTCTGGTATGTTGCACAATTTTTAACGTCCCAAGTAGTATGATTTGTATTCAGTGACATTTCATATTTTTCATTTGACGAGACACAGTTTATACATTTCACGACATCACTGGAACATTCACTTACATCATGTCCTCCACCACATTTTGAACAGGTCTTATTGTTTTTACAGTCCTTGACAACGTGACCATACCGGCAACATTTGTAGCACCGAACCACACCATAGTCATTAAACACTGTGCATCGACTCCAACCCACATTCATTTTTTGCATCTCAATTAGTTTATTATAACCGTCACCATCAACTTCAAGTATTAGATTGAATTTAGATCTCTGCTGTATTATGTAGAAATAAGTATGTTTTTTTTTTGTTTAGTAATTGAGTTACCACAATTCCTCCGTGCGTTATCTCTATGAATATTCGTGAAGTTTTTATATGGACCAGCTTTCTCTAATATATGAAAGTTTTTTCATAAAGCAATGGAGTACCGTATAACATAGACATTTACCAATCCTATCCACAAATAACAGCAAACATCTCAAGCAGTGCTTAATGATGCCACACAAAGTTGGGTTATAAGCAGAAATAATAATTTTATAGAATTTTGATTAGTTTGCACTCAACAGCAATAATTGTGAATAAGCAAATGATTAAAGGGATTACCTAATCAATAAAGACACACAGTTTAAAAACACACAGGAAAAAAACTGTGAATTACTTTGGAAAAGTTCACGCAGAACATGTCATAGCAGCTGAGTGTCATTTCCGTTGCTCTTCACTGCATATCCACTGAAAATTCACTTTCACTGTACCTTATGAAGAGATCTTTTATATTTCATCAACTACATAAAAGTTCCACAAGACAACACCCTGGAAAAACTGCCACTATCAACCTTCTCACAATTATATTTTTAACGATGATAAGCAAATCAAACCACTGATAAGCTGATTATAGCAGACTATTGTTATTGCCATGAAACAATCTGGTTAACAGGGATTTATTTCAAGAACATAATAAAATGCCAGACTCAATCCAGTCATATCAATAAAAAGTGGAATAATACCTCATGGGAAATCCCGAGCGCTGGGAAAATATAATTTGGGATATTGGAAAAATCTTTAAGATTTGGGGACTATAATTCATGTCACTGTATAGAGGATGGATCGTAAGTTATAGTTCAAACTAGAGGAGGAAATTTCTCATATAAAATCACAAGTAAGTATATTAAAATTACCAGAAAAAACTCTTTCAGTTTGTACCATGAATTATGAGACACCCTGTATTTGCGTGATTTTCACAGACTCGTTGGTTGTTATTGAATCATAATTTTGAATTTGTGATTTTTTTTTAACCTTCATGTGGATGTTTAAATAAATATTTATTTAAAATATCTATTTTAAATATTTTATTCAGCGTCATCCACTTGAAAAAAAAATATATCACAGAATGAAACAAAACAATGTACGATACACAGACGTTTAATGTCATCAAACTACTCGTCTAGAAATTCCAGACTCGGCTCCTTCGTCGCCTCGTCCATAAACATCTCGAGTTCTCGACTCGTAATTTAAAGTCATTTACCGCCTTAGTAACGTAAATAAATAAATGAATACATTTTCTGCAAATTTATTTTTTTTGTTGTTTTTTTAGGGAGAGTTGTTCGTGATTTTATCCACTTTTATTGCTAGTATTATACAGCGTGTGCCCAAAATTAGTTAACAAATGGAACCCTTTTTTTTATCGATTTTAGCAAAAAAAAGTATTCTTCATAAAAAGTTTTGATTTAAAAAAAAAACATGATTCATCCAGAAGTAAAGTAGGTGACTTGTATACACAGGGTAGTCAAAAATTGCGAAAACATTTATTTTACCCAGGAGTAGGTAAACCTCTAGTTTTAATTTGTGAGAAAAATTTTATTTGAAAATGTTGTTTAGAATCACATACCCAAATGCAAATGATATACGAAATTTATTGTTAAAATTTGACTTTTTTTGACGTGTGTCCAAATTTAGTTAGCAAAACTTTTTTTTTATCGATTTTAGCGATAAGCAGTATTCTTCATAAACAGTTCTGCTTGCAAAAAAAACCTGATTCATCCAAAAATTATGTTTTTTTTTTACTCATGGGGAAGGTTAAAAAGTCCTTTGAATGTTGAAAAAAGTGAAATTTTAACATGAAATTTCGTATATCATTTAGAGTATGGGATTAACAACTTTTTAAAATAAAATTTTCCTTAAAAATTAAAATTAGAGGTTTTACAAATTTTGGCTACCCCATGGATACAAATTTCCTAATTTCTGGATGAATCATGATTTTTAAAAGCAAAACTTTTTATGAAGAATACTTTTTTTCGCTGAAATCGATAATCAAAGAGTTTTCCATTTGTAAACTAAGTTTGGGCACACGCTGTATAATGATACATTCTATTATTATTGCTGGTATGAGAGTATTTTATGAACAAAATCATCATTATCAACATCCGCTATAAAATAAGTTATCTATTAACTTCGACATTCACCGATCACTTCAACAAAATGAAACGCGTAAATGTTTAACTGTTTTTAATAAATTTCAATGCGAGTATAGTTCTTTGTTCCCAGCTTTTTGGTTAAAATGCAGAATGAATTATGCTTGAACTTAAATTGTGCTTAAAACTTTTGAAAAAAGTCCGGTAAATATGAACATCAATCATATTTGTGCGGTGTTTTCATTTTGCTGCATATACAGGGCTTTTCACTTAAAACTCCGCACGTCAATATCTCGGAAACGAATAGGAATATTTGATTTCTGTAAAAAGTAGTCAATGTATGGGGTCGAGTAATTATTTTTCACAGTTGAAAAATTCGACGCCTACCAAGAGTAAAGCGTCGCGACGCATCGAAAATATTAATCGATTGCAGGGACTTTGAAATTACGCGCATGCTAAAGTACATGTTATTTATAAACTTTTTTGTTATTCAGTCGAACTCATTTATTCTACTCAGTTTTGAGATATACAGTGTGTCCAAGATGAGGATGTCTATCATGGGGATCTTGAAAACCGTGAGAGATACAAGGTCGGTTAAATGGAGGCAAAGTTGCGTATTTTGATGCTTAACAAAATGCCGTTTTGAAAGCCAAGAAATTCCGACTAAGTCCGAAATTATCCGAAAAAAACCGACATTTTTCAAAATGGTTTTCATTTTTTTCTGACCACATTTGAAGAGATATTTTGAAATGAATGGAACTTCTTCATTGCCACTTTTTGCCCTTTACAAGATAGCGTTATGAAATTGAAGAACCAACGTTTCGTCTATGAGCAGCCATCATCAACTTTGTTTTTTTAAATACGGTCCTGGATTTTTTATGACGGATTTTGACGGCCTCTTATGTTCTTAAACCAACAATGTATCGCAATTATTCAAAAAAATTATGTTGATGGATTTTTTCATAAGAACTCATGTGTTAGAGAGAGACAAAAAATACATTTTTAATAGGATTCAAAACAACCACCTCTTTTTTAATTAGTGCGGTACCTCGTTGGTTTAGGAACATGAGAGGCTCTTAAAATCCGTAATAAAAAATCCAGGACCGTATTTAAAAAAACAAAGTTGATGATGGCTGCTCATAGACAAAACGTCGGTTCTTCAATTTATCAACGCTATCTTGTAAAGGGCAAAAAGTGACAATGAAGAAGTTCCATTCATTTCAAAATATCTTTTCAAATGTGGTCAGAAAAAAATGAAAACAATTTTGAAAAATTTCGTTTTTTTTTCGGATAATTTCGGACTTAGTCGGAATTTCTTGGCTTTCAAAACGCCTCCATTTAACCGACCTTGTATCTCTCACGGTTTTCAAGATCCCCATGATAGACATCCTTATCTTGGACACACTGTATATCTCAAAACTGAGTAAAATAAATGAGTTCGACTGAATAACAAAAAAGTTTATAAATAACAAGGACTTTAGCATGCGCGTAATTTCAAAGTCCCTGCAATCGATTAATATTTTCGATGCGTCGCGACGTTTTACTCTTGGTAGGCGTCGAATTTTTTTAACTGTGAAAAATAACTACTAGACCCCATACATTGACTACTTTTTACAGAAATCAAATATTCCTATTCGTTTCCGAGATATTGACGTGCTGAGTTTCAAGTGAAAAACCCTGTAGAATTTTTAGTACCATTCGAGTTTTTGATAAAGGACTATTATTTACAACATACAAAAACTAGGTTTGATTACGATGTTTGAATATTCAAATTAACAACTTTCTAAAACTTTCAAACCGAATTATGAATTCGCAAGTCGATAAAGTCAACTAATGATAAATCCATTATAAAGTTTTATTTCTACCTCAACCTATAACGACAAACTTCAATAGTTCAACGTAATACACTGCTCCAAACAAAATTAACGCAAGACCTCTTAATGTCCGGAAGTTCTAAAAAAAGAACTATCAAGCTGATTTCAAGTTTTTACTTGTACCAAGCATGGAGTAAACATGATTTATTCAGCAGCATTATTGCTCTGAAAATCCAAAATAATTTGTAGAAAATAGAAATGAAAATAGATTTTTTATATTGCCCTTTGAAGCCTTGTTCGTTTTTGATGTTCTATTTTTAGAAGAGATAAAGATTTACCCTAAGACATGTTAAAGTAGAGGTGTTGCATCCATTTTTTGGAGCAGTGTATTTTTTTGCAATCAATACTTAATGAAATCTCAAGTCCTCCGTCGTCCTTTCAATATTAAATATGAATGAGACTAGAAAAGTCTTTTATTGGAGATTAAAGTATGAATAGAAAATTTCAGAATTACTTTCTGTTCAGTTGCGAAGCTTGCCCACTCTTAATTATTTGCCTATTGACATCGGGACCTTCATTACGTCACGATTAGATCATTGACGTCACGTCTCTAGACTCTATGCATATTGAAGAAGCCATATACTCTGATTTGCATACATTGGCATAGTAAATAATGCTTTTCATCCTGATGAAGGAATCTTGACCGTCACATGAAACAGTTTTGTGTGAAAAATGTCTCTTCATAGAAATATTTAGAAACAACAGCTTTATTTGATTAATGTTTAAGATTCAAAATGGACTTGAAGTGGAGGAAAGAAATCCGTGACTTATATGAAAAAATAATAAAAAAAAAACGTTCCTTGTTTTATTCACCTTCACGTAAAACAGCTGAACCAAAGATTTTGACGTTTATTTCCGTTTGCAGATAAAAAAATATAATGATGTACATACAGGGTGTCCCATTCTCGCTTATCTCGGAAGATAAGCGATTTACGAAAAAAAGTTAAGTCTCATTGTTTTGAGTTTGTACAAAAATATTTTTTTTTGCATAAAGAAGATCAAATAGCGAATATTTTAGAAAAGGCTAGCGGTAGGTATAGACTATTTCATACAAATTAACCTTTATCTTTGGTAAATAATCAATGTCCCGATTGGGTTCAACTTCTGACATTACCCTGTATAATTGGCAGCCATTCTAACTAACTGGATTCATATATCATAGTATTGTCTGTAGAAAAAAAAACGGCAGTCACGATATATTATGAACCTGTATTTTTTTTCACTACTTTAAATAAAAAAAAATATATAATCGCTATTATATCACAAACTATTTATTTTTTATGTAGAATTCATTTCTAAAATAATATACAGGGTCTAGTGCAGGGAAAACTGACCACACTGTAATATATTTCAAAAATACAGGATATTTCTTAATTATTGCGTACATTAAATCAAGGGCGTATTCCTGAGCTAATTTCATGAAAAAAAGTTCATATAAATCAAAAATCGGTAAAAATGGCAGATTTATGTTTAGTAATAATAGCCAACTTTAGCATAAGCTCAGTAAAAATTATAAAGTCCAGTGCCGTCTCAAGGGTCATCTTACCAAATATTTAAAAAAAATGTACGTCACTGACTTTGTTGTAATTTGAATGTTTTTCTTAGATGAAACAACCAAAAATACAACTTTTTTGCCACTTAAGTCGCCGATGCCTTGTTTTTCAAAAATGATTAAATGTCCTTTGAGTTGGTATTCAGTCATGTTTAAAAATATTGTTAATTATGACCCAGGTTAAGTTTGACAGTAGCTAAGTTTCGTAGTTGTGTCAAAACTTGAAATGGAATATTATATGTTCAGAATAAATCTATCTGAAATATTGGGTCGGTTCGTAGAACAATCACAAATCGATCAGCGCTTCATCGATTGATCAAAATAATCAGAAATAGTTTGCAAACTGCAAAAAATGCTGAATGCTGATTGGCTCTGACTGGTTTGGGATTGTTCTACGAACAGACCTATTATTATTAAAAAAAGATTTTAATAAAAAAAATCGATTTAAATAGAAAAAATCCGATTCAAATGAAAAAAATCAGCAACACAGCAAATTATTGTATTGAAAGTTCTAAAAAGTAAATGAGTGGATTTATAAGAATGTTGCGTGAAAATTTGAAAGGTTTAAAAGTTTTTAAAATTGTTTGTTTGTTTTTTGATGCCTTGAAAATTTGTACCAATAACAACAACTAATTATTTTTACATGGGTTTGAAACGATTTTTGACGATTTCTACATCTATTCTGTTTTTCTAAAATTTTAAGAAATTTTCTTCGAGGTTACTCAAGATGAATTCATGTTAGAAAATAAAAAGAACTTTATTATTTGACAGCCGCAAATTTAAATTCCAGAAATTTGAAAAAAAAACGAATCAAAATAATAATAACATCTTCATTCATAAGCAGTAGAAAATTGTTTATTTTGTAAAGTACACTATGGAAAGAAAATTCATAATGACACTTGAAAAAAAGGTGCAAAATAAAAAAACATAAGAAGAAAAAATAGCATGTGTGAAAAGTAGGCGAAGTAAGTAAAATTGAATGCGGTCCATTCATCAGAAATCTGAAAAGTATAAAAAATTAAAACAAAAACTGCTCGAATAAAGCAATCAAAAAAAAAAAAATCATATAAAATTTAGTGAAAAAATTAGCTTGAATGAACAATAGTATTATACACAAAAAAACAACCATTTTCTTAGCAGGCAATAAGCAATGTATAAAAATCACCTATCAAATGGGAAAAAGTAATAGTAATAGTAAAGTCTCTAAAGAGAAAACTGTAAAACCTAGTTCTTGAAAAACTTATTCATCAGTGTATATCAACAGATCTAGATATTTTTCTGTTTGTTTCAAGATGCGAAAGTTGTTGAAAGAGTTGTCACCTTCCAATTAATTTCAACGAATTGAATTTAAAATGTATCCACAAAAAACTGCTAATTCATATAATGCAACTTTAAAAATTCTAGCATGGTAGATTTTGCAGCTCGGCGTTGAAACTGATTCTTGTGGAACCATCTCTAACATTGTAGCAATTTTTTTTTATCAGCTGTTCACAAGTCACCAGTAAAGTGACAAGTGAAAGTTGAAACTAAAAATCATCTCGTCACTATTCACATTCAAACTCAACACCTGGCACACCCACACAAAAGATCTCTTCAATGTCAAGGCCACACAGTGATCAACATTTAGTTCTTTGTACACACCCTCGAATAAAATTAGGTTAAATCGACGCGGTGTGGAAATGCGCCACGAACGTCGATCGCCGAGCGACTGACTCTGAAATCCGAAAATTCGGCATCCAGAGCGGAAACGAGAAAAGTCAAGGAAAACGGCTCAGACTCTCTGGAACAACTGGAAACCGTGGGGGAAAATGCTTTTCAAACGGATTAGCCGGATGCCTAGACTGATATGTGGTTAGTTTTTTCTTGTTTGGGATTTACTGTGCTTTTATTGCATGGTTATTGGGGTTGCAGCGTAGGAACAATATTGAATAAAAAACCAACAATATTATCGTCTCTTGATTTACGAAAGTTGTTAAGACATTATAATGAACAAACAAGAACAGACTAAACAAATTCAATACCACAAAGACGCTGACATTATACTGAAACATTGTTGGTAGCATTATGTCAAAAGACCAATAAATTTTTAAATATGTAGAACTCGTCCATGTCTCAAAGAGGTCCTTATATTTAACGTAGACATATGACATTCGAAGTCTTCAGGCCTCAACACATACAGTGCGGCTCTAAAAGGTCCCCCCCCCTCTTTTTTTTTTAATGTGTGCACCAAAAATCTTGAAACTTGGCATACTTTAATTGCTGTCGAAATACTACTTTTTGATGTTACTGACGTACTTTTAGTATTCAAGATGGCGGCTGGGCGCCATTTTGAAACATTTCTTTGAATGGAAAGGGGGGTCGTGTGACACCTCATTTTAAAGATCCTGATGAGTACTTTATAACCCTTGAATATTGAGTCGATATCTTAAAGTACTACAAAATGGCGGTACATTCAATTACTGCATTGATACATATACTTTTTAGGTTAGGTTAGGAATAAATGACAAAAATGTCAAAAAAGCATCTTTTGAATTGAACTTGAAGAATTTTTTCAAAAAGTAGTAATTAAATGTACCGCCATTTTGTAGTACTTGAAGATATCGACTCAATATTCTAGGGTTATAGAGTACTCATCAGGATCTTTAAAATGAGGTGTCACACGACCCCCCTTTCCATTTAAAAAAATGTTTCAAAATGGCGCCTAGCCGCCATCTTGAATACTAAAAGTACGTCAGAAACATCAAAAAGTAGTATTTCGACAGCAATTGTAGTATGCCAAGTTTCAAAATTTTTGGTGCACACATTAAAAAAAAAAGGGGGGGGACCTTTTAGAGCCGCACTGTATATTGGAACAAACTATTAAAACAGGTTACATGTTTCGCCAAATTTTGGCATCATCAGACCATAAAAAACAAGAAAAATACCGTAGAATTCACATCACAACATAAACACTAAAAGTGGGGCTCATCTAACCCCACTTTTAGTATTTATGTTGTGATGTGATTACTACGGTATTTTTCCCGTGTTTATGATCTGTGATGCCAAAATTTGGTGAAACATGTAACCTGTTTTAATAGTTTGTTCCAATATAATATGTGTTGAGGCCTCAAGACTAGAGACGAATTTTATGTCTACGTCCAATACATTTTTGATAAAATTAGCAGGATTAAAATAAAAAAAAATACGTATTCATTTACAAAGTTACAGACATTTTTGTTTAAAAATTATCGATCACGCAATGGTGGTCCTATCCTATAGAATTTAAATGAGGTCTACAATGAAAGTTCTATGCAATGATGTATTTATTATTCAAGTGAGTAAGTTTTCGAGAAGAAAATAGAAAATTTTAACTGATTAATTTGTGTTAATCTTTTGATGTTATTTTACAAATAACTACAAACCAGAAATTGAAAATCTGTACATTTATTTCCAAAAACTACAATTTTTGACTGTAGACTGCAAGATACAGAAATGTTTTTTTTTTTTAGTTTTTGCAAATCGCAATTATTATTGATTTTAAAATTATATGTTATTATTCTGACACCAGTCTGTGGTGAATGACATTTCAGGAAAAAACTCAATTTTTAATTGCGGAAAATGTCATGGTAAATAATATGATACAATGATGCAAAATCACTACGATACGATGCTACGATCATTAAGCTATCTTTTCTTTTTTTTAAATCCAACTTTATACAAGTGGTTATTTATTCCTGGTAAGATGTTAAATTTTTCAGGAAACAATCAATACAAAAACTATAATGATTTCTGAGGTAAGATTATTTTTGTTGAGCATAATTTGAATCGACCTCTAATATTTCACGAATGTATTCCCAAAACCTCAACATCTTCCAGTATCAGTAATATTCATGAAACAATTTGTGCATAATTTACTATGGAAATAACTAATAGTTTTTTGTTTCACATTTTATTTCTAAATTTAACCAAAGATTCACGATCAAGTTTTCTCATCAACATTATTCGTAACAAGAATTAATGAAAGAGCAAAACAAGTTTTTAAAGTTCAATTTGGACTTAGTTTTCCTAAGAATTTTATCCAGTGATATTCAAGTAACTCACTATTTTTGAGTTTCCGTCGTTTTGAGATCGTTTTATTATTGTTATTAAAAATTAAACAGTACCTATGATAAGTTAGGTTAAGGACCAATAAAACTTGTTAACAGGATAATTTTTTGTAATTTAATATACGATTGATTGAATAAATAATACAATTCCCAAAAAAAATGGAGGCACATAAGATGCAACCAAGATGGGATGGAAGATTGTGGGAAAATGGTGTATGTATGTACAGTTAGTTAAAAAGGCTATGTTTTAGAAATATAGCCATGATACAGGGTGTCTCGAAAAGTTTATGACAAAATAAACTTGTATTTTTTAAATGGAAAATGATCGTACGTGATAGGAGAAATTATTAGAATTCTTACATACAGGGTTATGTAAGAATTCTAATCGTTTCTCCTATCTCGTACGATCATTTTGATATCAGGATGGCCTAAAACTTATAATAAAGGAATGGGAGGCAATCAAAGTTGAAAAAGGATATAGTTTGGAAATTTTTAAGCGAAATTGAAAAAAGTATCGAAAAACCAACCGGACTGGGTAAATGATGCTTTACAGTACAGTGTTAAATAAAACAATGTGGTTTAATTAAGTTTTTCAATGTTTTGTTTGATTCCTGATGTTGTCATGTATTTATGAACCTATAGTTTTATTAACTGGGTAATAATTTGTAGTACAATGAGGAAACTTCGTATTCTTGGGTGATTTCCGAAAAAACTATTGATCAGAAAGGTATGATGTATGGTGTTTTTGGAAAGCTGATGCTGTTATCTTTAAGATGGAAATATAATATACAGGGTGTTCCATTTGAAAAAAGTGTGTCCAGATCGTGTTTGCAAAACTTGACCACCCTGTATAATTACAAATAATTTTATTCAAAGTGTATGTGATTATTGTGTTCAAGGATAAGTAACGTTTTATAGGTAAGTTTTTCTATACCTACTTTTTTCTACTTCACCTAAAAAATGGCATAACTATGAGTCCTTTTTGAACATTGATCGCCTCCTATTCCTTTATAAGTTCTAGATCTCGTTCTAGACACAACAAACCTTATATCAAAATGATCGTACGAGAAAGAAGAAATGATTGGAATTCTTACATACAGGGTACCTATTCCTTTTAAAAAAAGTCCAGTTTGCCACAAACTTTTTGGGACACCCTGTACTATCTCTATACATAGCCTTTTTGGCTAACTATATTATACAAAAAAAAATAACCAAATGACTTACCATTATCACACAATTGGTTGCACCCTGTAATTGTATCCCTTTACCTTTTATTGTTGAAATGATATCCTTATGACACATTTAAATTCCTGAAACTACTCAAGTTCATCAAATTAGTAGGAGAACATGAAGCTTGAGGCATTTAAATGTCTCATATCATTATGTATATCATTTCCACAATAAAAGTTACCGACATACAAAGTTTCTCTAATTTTTGTTCAGCATTTATGAAACGATCGGGTAATGATGGCTATTACAGCTAAGTAATGGAACTATGTAGGTATTTTTCGTTGGTTGGAATAATTATTGAGTACCTATGTATTATGTAATGTAAAAAATAAAATTGATTACCTACTCACTTACATTCACCCATAATATAAATTAGATGTATAATACACTTATTGTTAAAATACTGGGAATTTACTCGACTAAACAAAATAAATGACAAAAAAAACTAAAACAAAATGTAAAACCAAAAACTTACCAGATATAATATGGGCTTTGCGGGCGTAATAATGATTTCCTTGATGAGAATCAGACTAAATCTATCGTCAACATCGTAGTTTCTGAAATAAAAGAAAATAATCAACATATTATCCTGTCTTCGGGCAAAACAAATTAAACCCACTTGAAGAGAGGAAGAGACTAGACAAGAAGCTACCCTAACATTTCCATCTAAAAGTGTCGTCGCAAAACGTTCTCAATAAAGAGGCTTATGAAGGCTGTCGCCTTGAAGAAGCCAAGGCTTGGCAAACGGAGCCGAAAAGTCTAAATGGAAAACCGAGACAGGGCAAATAAAAGTATAGCAAGAAAAGGGATAAGGGAATGAATTCTGATGCAAGGGAATGGAATATTGCCATTGTAAATAGGACATTGGGTTGATTTATTTACCGAGTAAGAAAGGAGGAGTGGAAGGGTGACACGAATTTGTATATCAATAGCTTGGGATAGAACGACATAGTACATTTTATAATTTATGAACCGCTGGTGCCAGCAGTTTTCTTCCGTTAACAAAGAATACTGCATTAAAATAATCAAAAATAAAACACGGGCGTGCCAGGCTTTCTCCAGACTGAAGTACGAGTGGAAGCATCAAAGCCGTTGGCCGGAGTCTGGCAGGAAACTGAATCGGACTGAAGCTTGTGTCACATGACGCTTGGATTTTCTATGTCGGTTGACATGCCAAAGGTATGTCATTTTCTGCAGTCCGGTCACTTGTATAAAATTCTCTACTATGATTCGGTCCGCGTTCGGTCGAATGTCGGATCTTGATTATTCTTATATTACACGTTTAGTTTGGGTTAGTTGCTGTGTTGCAAACGATACGGATTTTTCCATGTTTGCTATATCTGTTTTTGAAAGAACTGCCCATTTAAACGGTCAACTTTGGATATAGTACAATGTATCTGTTTTTTGAATTTATCATTTCTGATTAATGTTTTTAAAGAATACCGGGACAATTTAGTATTTTTCCAATAAGCATTTGGCATCCTTGGTCGAGAGATGTTGAACTCTTCTTAGGTTTAACACAATGTTGAAAAGGGAAGTCAATGATTTTAATGAATTATATCGACTGGAATGAGATGATGCACTCACATCAGAATTTTGTCAAGAAATTCAACATTTTTTGAGCTTTCGTTATTTCTTGATATTTTTGAAATGAAATCTTCTTAAGGAGCGCTGAGCACTTTATTTTGTGTATATTGAATAAGACCGAGCCGTCACGCTCGTTTATGTAACGCTCCTTCGGGTAAAGTCGGTTCGAGTCGAGTAAGTCAGAACTTTTTTGAAAGAGCGGAACACAAGTGTTAGTTTGCGTGTTAGTTCGCAGTGTTGATACCATCATATCACAAATAACTCTGTGTCCCCAAAGTCTTGACCACTAACAGTTCCACAAAAACATTTCTGAAAACACGAGAAAATATTGTTCATTTTAAGTCTATACCCATATAAAGAATAAAGAAAAAACATGCGACCACCAACAAGAACAAGTTCAAGAAGACATGACACATGACATGACATAACGACAAGCATGGGTGAAAGGATCAAAGCTTTGATCCTCGACAATCGATAATAATGACATTCAAATGAAGTAGAATTGACACATCAAGTTCTGCGCCCATGCCATTCCACAAAAATTGGATGCCCAGGAGAAAAAATCAGCTGCAGGGAGAAAAAATGAGAAAACATTTTTGCCAAAAACGTACTGATGATGAGAATGAATGAGATTTGTCTTGATTGCTGTGATAAGTACCTTACAAAACTAACAAAATATATCACGAAGATCATTCATAAACTACCCAACTGTATTCCCAGATTATTATCAGTCAGTAAGGTTACCAACCCCATGCACTCTAATCACATGCTACCATCAGAACAAGTATATCCACCCTGTGACACATGAGTGATTACGCCACCCCTCCTTACAACCCTTATGCAACAAACAAAAGGTTCTATACTCTGCTCAGACAAAAACGTGAGATAGTGATTTTTGATGATAGAATTAGCTAGATTAATAGTGCGTTTAGGATTACGGGGGGTAAATCACAGCATTAGTACATCTTGTAATTGGCGTAATTGTGACAGTGTTGATTGATGATGATACTACACAGCAAAAACTCCACACATTGCAAAATGCCCAGCGATGCTTGACGCTTGAGCTAATTGAATTTCATTGATATTGTCATTGCTGTCAATGTCGAGTTCACTGACTCTTTTTTTCATTTCTTCATTGCCGATTTGAGCGGAGAGAGTGGACGCGCCTTGTGTATAGTTGCGGACATTAGAAATCAATTCTTGGTGACAATATTCTACTCTAAATACATCCGCTACAAAAATAGGTGACACTAATCAAGTTCACGTTAGGGAAGTGTCAACTGTATCAGGAAGAACTATTTTTAACATTTCACGATTTAATTTGAATTTTAAATGGATCGGCTGATGTCTTGACGATCTTGGACCCCTCTTAACACGGCCGATTCAATTTGAAAATACAATATAAATAAAAGGGTTTTGATCATTTTGATTCTGTTGCCAATATCCGGTGAACAGAAAGGCAAACTACCAATGTTTGTGAAGTAGAGGAAATGAGAAATTGGCGTCTGGGGTACACCTGTTATCAAGAGTATTGCAAGGGCACGTATATTTTTGCATATTCTCTAGAAAAATGGTTTGTTTTTTTAAGGTGGAATGTGCTCTGTCCAGGTTTATGATAAGGAATTTGATAAATAAATGGTTGATAAGATAAAACAGCTAACCAATCCTCAATGAAAACAGCTTCAAGGAATATGAAGAATGTATTGTTTTGACGCGGGTGATTCTTGTTTGTTTGGATATTTTACCCAGAGAAAGCCGTCCTTTTCCCAAAGAGATTGGTCATTGTTGTCATAACCCTACAAACCGTTGTCAAAGCAATCAACAAACTTGAACGAAGCCTGGACGTTGAGGTTTATCTACACTATTTGTTAAATCTCGGAATGATTATAAATTATGAAGTCATCATATTCGTGAAAAAAGACCCTTTAAAGTTTATGATCAAGAAAAATATCTCTTCACAACTTTGAAAATGTGACATTGTAAGGAGAAAATGAATGAGAATACATTTAGGCATTTTTCCATTGAGCATTTGGCATCATTGGCCAAGAGATGACTCATACAACCTGCCCTTAGTGTGACAGGATGCTGGTTCTAGTCTTTCAATGTTCTAAGCAGATTTCCAAATATGGTGTAACGGAAAGTTCGGTTCTAAATCTTCTACGAGTAAAAATATCCCTTCATTTAATTTTAGCATGTAGCTTGAAAAAAAAGGAGAGGAAAATCGATTGATGAAAAGGAAAGAGTGCTCAGGCACTAGTCCTATGACACAATTCGAAAACGGACTGGGTACCGATTCAGGGACCAAGGTACTATCATATTCAAAAAAGCGAACGATCACTTCTACCGAAATTAAAATGATTGAAATCGTTAGAACGGAGTTCTACACTATCTAAGACCTACAAAACATGTACAATTTCTTGCGCATGAATGTAATAAATAACTTTTTAGTGATATTCTAACCCAACTTTTCCCAGTGTTTTGTATTTTTCAAAACTTTCTGTCAAGATGTGAGTTTTGAACATCATTTTAAACTCGACATGGCTGTTGCAAGGGAATTAAATTAAATTGATTACTGATTTCATCATTCTTAGTTAAAATACGGTATGACGGCTTTGCTCTTCACACCACACCTAAAATACGGCGAATCTATAGGATATGATGTAAGAACTTAGCGGCTCTAGGTCACTTTTATCTTTTATCACCCGATAGACCACTTTACCCGGAATCGGTCGGTCTACAAGATGACTTTATTTAATGTTTAGTACAGAGATCCCGGAAACTGAAGCAGATACGAAAAATGAGCAAGGACTTGCCAGTTTTGTAGACTCTACAGTTTTGAGTAGAGCTTACAAAACTGGCAAGTTTTTGATATCGCTAGAGCCGTAATACAATCCTCTATTTTTAAAAAAATATACATAATTTCTATTTAATATGGTTTCCATTTTGAGAAATATAAGTTTATTTCATATGTCTAAAATGACGCTTGTGACGAAATAGTATATTGTAGTCCTAGGCGGTAAAGTGACATTTTTCCAGGCTGAAAGAAGAACTGAACGGGCGAGCTTTAGCAAGGCCGGACTCTTCTTGAAACCATGAAAAATCACTTTATCGCCGTGATCTACACATTATTTTTCTGCTTAGACAGAAAAACAGTGAAAAAAGTACAGGACTTTAAAAAAAAATAATGCCCGAGCTGGGATTTGAACCCATGTCTTTCCGCACGCCAGGCTAAGATCGAACCACTGAGCCGGAAATACTAAAATATCAGGTTTCAGCCGCCATGTTGCATTTGTCTTGTATCTTGTATTAGTCACTGTAAAACAAACGGAGACGTTCAAGTGTGATCTTTAGTTCGTATGCTGAATGTATGGGATCTAATTTACTGAGAATCCATAAGAAATATCTGAATAAGATGGTATTACATTCTATTGAATATCAATATACCTATTATGCTGAATCACATGCATTCAGAAAATAATCTTGTAACGCCCTGTATTAGAAATATGTAGTTGAAAAAATTTTTAACGCCTAGCCATTTTTCACTACTGACTACTGTCGGCCTAGCCTTAGAAAGTCCCACTTTCTCGTCTCTTTGGCGTCAGTTTTAATGTCGTGTCGGCATAAAAATGTTTTAAAGTCATTTTATTCAGTGTAGAAGCCATATTACTTTTGCATTCAACATTTTCTCCTACAGATAATATTCGCGGAGCTAGAGGCATTTCGAAAAATCGCCGAAAATCAGTTTTTTTTTAATAACTTTTGACAGCTGTCAAATTTTTAAATGGTTTTGAGGAGAGCTTACGAAACTGCAAATCTTTGCTCATTTAAACTTTCTCGTATCTGCTATAGTTTCCGAGATCCCTCTACCAAACATACAAAAAACTCACCCTGTATAAATACAGTCGTGGCAACTGAGGAGGAAGTATCGAGAACAGTCTAAGGTAATTATTAAGTATTGTAAAATAAAATTGTGAATATAAAGAAGGAGTTTACACGATTGCGAACTAATCCACGTAACAACATTGATCGGGAATGCAAGAAAAATGCCGACTACATCAAAACTAGTGTTTTATTGTTGGTACACAACCCAAATGCCAAATCGATAAAAAGGCCAACAACTTCTCAATGTTTTACCATTGGAAGAGCCCACATCAAAAAGTCAAGTGAATCGATTAGCCCAAAGAAAATTCACTGATTCACTGCTCACTGCATCGTTTATTTTGCATAATTACTCGACATAATCGGATGAAAAAGAAAAAAGTCTAGACTGCACCGCAGACTGACCGGCGACCTTTCCCCGTCTTACTTGACACACATTATATCGGTGTAAAAGTGACTTTGCTTTGCTGTACTCTACTTTTCGTTTTCTTGGTCATGGCGAGGTGGATTCAATTGGTATAGTTGTGATACTTATACTAGAAAACTTGATGTCACTATTAGTTTTTTTATTTTTTTTCAAAATGAGACCACTTGAAAGAGAGAAAACGTGGTATCTCATCATGGAACAAGTCACACCTCAACTACACTTTTCAATTATTCAAAAACTCAAATCTATAATGAGAAGTAATGTGCAACGAAACGGTTGTAAAGTTACATGAATTTCAATTAATGGTCGATATGATCGTCCATTGAACAAGCAATTCCTTATACGGTTCAAGAATTTCGTACCACATTCTTAATGATAAACCAACAATTCGTAAAAAAATGTGTTATAATAGCCCGGGGAAGAGAGATCTTTGTAAGTATTTCTTTCACCAAACTAATTTGGTATTACATATTATGGGTTCTGGTGTGGTATTGGTACACTTGAGGTATCCTCGAATATCACTTTTTTAATGAATCTATTGAAAAATAACGTCAAATCTTATTTTTTTCTACGAAAAAAAATGTTTAAATCGCCTGTATAAAGTCATAAACCATGCAAGATCGGGTTGAATCTGCTCCCAATTTTGTAGATTTTTAATGAAAAAATGCCGCGTTTCGATATCAGAGAGATATGGATAACCAAATCAGCGGATGTTCACGTAAATAACTCCGTGTGGTATCTGTATAACGAGTTGCGGTCATTCTTGTTCATTTCAGAGATATGGATATTTATCTGGCGGAAAAATGAAGTATACAGTTCATAGCAACGGCGGAAGTGGGTGAAGTTCCTACCACTTCACCAAAAATAAATTAAAAACATACCAACATTTCTCAATTTCAAGACTATATTTTCAAACAAAAAATACATTTTAGGTGACTGACCGTTGACATGATCACGCCGGACGCACGTAGTCAGTGTTGCCAAGTCGCATGCATCAAACTGTCTGTCTAACGTCAAACTCGCCGTCCATACGTTATTTTATACGTCGGGCGTTGTCATGAGCATGTCTGCTACGAGAAGATCATGGCAGACTTCACTACCGTGATGTTTTGCTTGTCAGCCACTGACGTCACTGCCGGATGGACCAGAATATACCGTTGTGTATCGTGACTCCAATCTATGATCACGTAAATAAGCGTGAAGGGTGTTGAAAATAGAATCGCAAATATAAATGATAAAATAACATTGCCGTTAATCATGCTACGGATCAGCCCATAATCTCTATTGTTCTATTATCAAGTAGATAAGATTCTCTGCAAGCCTATCATTTTGACATACTCATTACCGATTGTTGACTGTTTATAGCCGATGATGAAGATGCAGTATTGTGTAGCAAAGTTCCAGAATTTTCCGATTTTTCTTTTGCCGGGTTTCCATTACTTTGTTTATTAACTACCTATACCGGAATAAGCCAGTTTTCTTTCCAAGAAACGCTTTATTATCTACCGCATCGTGATATACCACTTAAATATTTGAAGAAACGTCCGTAATTAATTCTCCGACGCTAGGATAGTAGTCATGATTTTATTCAGCTGCGCGCCAGACTCAGGCTTCAACGCATGAGATAAATAATTCATTACCCAAATTCAGTGATTTATAAAAGACTTGTTCTCCTCACCACTGGCGAAATCAGACTGGTAGATTGTCTAGCTGGAACATGTTTGTTTTCATTCGTTCAGTTCAGGGTTTTTTTGTATTTTATATTAGTACCGTAAAATTCAGAGGAACCGAACTCTGCAGGAAGAGATACATTTCCGTTAGTTTTTGATGCCGTGCTTTATTATCACAGGTCTAAATCACCGTACTTGAGATAGTTCCGCAAAAATATACAGGTTTTCTTCGTTTGCGCCACTCTTTTACCAAAACCGAACAAATATATTATCTTGGTATTTGATATTTTTCTTTTAACCACCGTATGTGGTTGGATTTCCATGAATTTTCTGGTTCGGAAACCAGCAATTGTAAGAACTGACGAGAGATAAAATGATGTTTCAGTAGTCCTCTTTTTACGCTCACTGAATGCCTTCTTTATTTTCTCTACGGTCTAAGGGCTTCTCGATAGATTTCGCGTGAGCCTTCTACTACATAAATAACGGAGGTTACGCCCGAGTTTTTGGAAAATATAATTTTTCAACCCCCTCGTAAATCTCCGAAAATCCCGAAGTGCGTCACAGTCGCCATGAATTTTTGCTTAGAACTTCTTAAACATTTGGGGTTAGTTTGGATTAAATTGAGATTGGTTTGGGAGTTGAGGATTAGTAATTTGATGTGCGAAGAATAAAGGTGTGACTAATTAGAAATATAAACCCTTTTTTCCAATACTCATCAATTCAATTTACAATTCACGATTCAAGGTTTATTTCGAATCAACATTCTAGAAGGAATATCATTTTCGTTACTCAACAGATGTTTCATTTTCACAAATAATAATGTTTCCAAATGTCATATCTTGGCAACATGGTGGGTGTTGAGGTTATAATTTTTGTGACAGCCGTACATGACTTCGAGGAATTTTTGCAATGACTATTTGGAAATATCGTGGAATTTGAAAAATTTTGAAATGTTGATATTTTATTCCATGAATTTGTTTGTTTCAATATCTTCTATCTTCATGAACTAAGGGACTTAATATGTACCAAACCCTTATTATAAACCAAAAGAATCTCAGTTGGTGCATCTCTAGCTTCTATGTTTAATGAAATGAGGATCAAGTTATAGAAAAAAAAAACAGGTACTCTTCGACTTAAACGGAGGCACGCTGCTTAATAACTTCTTACTTCGGGTTATCGGATACACAATTTCAATATAATGTGGTTATACAAAGTATGAACTTTTTTTTTGGGGGTTACAGACTCCATGTTTTCAACCATCTTTTTTATAAGTACAATCAACGTCAACCTTCCAGTTTCGACAAGTCTACAGTGGCTTTTGCCATGGAAGTAATGAATCTCCACAACCACATAAAAACATCCATAAAAACATAAAATCAATAGAGGAAGTCATCAACAAGTCAACAGCCCAATTACCACAGAAATCAGCATAAATGCATTAAGAAGAAAACTACACCTGTTCTCGGCTATCGGATAATGTATTTCTTACTAGCGCATTAGTTCAGCCATTACTTTCACCTCTTTTTATGGAAATGAAAGGAAATGGCTCAAAAATGCTCAATTTGAATATCAAATTGATACTTAACATAATCGAAAGTGAAATGTTCTACTGTGGAAAATTGATTTCTCGAATATGTATAACTTCCCGACGAAAATAATCATCAGCATCGTTAAAATGTTCAAGGTTCGATCTAATTTGGTGCGGGTAAACAGAGATAATTTATGTTGTCAGTGTGATCATGTGAAAATTGTGTTTTTATTGATCAAGATCAATACCAACAACCATTAGATCCAGCCCTAATGTTTTTTGTATTTGGGCCAGAGCGAAAAGTTCTTTTTCACACACACATTGGGAAATAGAAGTCTCTATTAAAGGTCTTATTAAAATCCTTTTTTTAGTAGGGATAGGAATAGTAATGGAGTAATGGGCAATTTGCATACATTTAATATACCTACGTACGTATTCTACCCAATATTTGATGTCATAAGCAAAAATATTTTTTCAAAATACCCAAAAATACACATACTAAATAAACAAAAAATAAAAAGCAAACTTCACTTAATACCCGAAAAAGAGGGAGTGGTCTAACTACTACCAGAGACGTCATAATCTTTGCGATTGAGTTTACTGGTCGAATATGTATTGTGAAAAAAAACTAAGGGGATATTATGTACCTATATCCTATATAATAATAATAACGTTATACTGTTTAGCTTAACTGTTTTTTTCAACATTCTTTGCTAGAAGAATGTTATCAAGGTCATTTGATTTTCTAATAAAAAACAAACAATATCAACTAACAGTTATTTGTCATATCAATCAATGTTGAGTAATGCACTCTATTACATATCAATTATTATTACAAATTACACAACATTTCAAATAACAAATAACTCATACTTCTTAAAAAGAACTGATAGCGGTTTCCGCTACACCTTACCATATCAACGGTTTCTTTGTCCTTGATTAGTTGGGATTAGATAATTGTGTTTTTACTGGTTGAATTATTATAACGATAATAACTTCACATAGTAAATGCCTGTTGAACTAGATCACAAAAAGTTTGTCTAGGATAATTATTGTCCTTGTACTGTTCAATTTGTTCTAATTGAATCGGCAAGACTAAGAGATTCTTCTTTGAGGCAATTTGCATAGAGATGGTTAGGTGAACTCAGATAATATTTTATTTTCATTAATTAATTTAAAATACTTCTATTGGTTGAATTGTATCAAAAGAAGCATCCAGGGGTAATATTCCCCTCGATCCTGCCATCGATCAACCAAACATAATTTTATTTCAGATTTAACAGTGGCGGCTCGAAAACCAGGTGAAGTGCAGGATACATATAAAAAAAAGCGCATTCGCCAAAAGCCTTCCGAAATAGTACCTACATGTACAGGGTTATTCATTATATTTTGACACCCATCTACAGCTCTTATTGCGAGTGATAGAAAAAAACTTTAAATACAAAAGTTTTGGTTTTTTTCACGTAATATCTTCTGGTGATAGCGGAATCAACAAATCGAAATCATAACATAGAAAAAATTCATTAAGTCATATTTTTTTAAATGGAACACCCTGTATATTATTGACTAAAATGAAAGATCTCTTTAATCTGATTTCAAATATATATGGTTTGTAGGCATTTGGTTCAGTCACTTTGAAACTATTTGAATTTAAAAAATATATTTTTTTAAACTACAACAAATATTCACAACACTAACTTAATCATATAAACTATCAACATTCCATTAAAAACGAAGCTACATGTTTTCTACATAACCCCCATAACCAAAACTTTTGTATTTAAAGTTTTTTTTTATCACTCGCAATAAGAGCTGTAGATGGGTGTCAAAATATAATGAATAACCCTGTACCTACACCTAAATCGTTGAAAAAAATTTCATTTTCTTCATAAGTATAGTATAAGCATCCAATGACCCTAGACAGTCAATGATGTTCAATTCAGATTTAATTAGACAATGTACAAAATATTATAAGCTTTACATATTCATATGAACACCGGAAAACCCGTATCGTTGGCAACGCAGCAACTAACCGTCTAATAAAAGAATAATAAGATCCGACATACGACTAAACGTGGACCAAACATAGATAAATACATTACACGGTTTACCAAACCCACAAAGCGAACGTCGACTGCAATGTTCTGAATCGACTCAGCGCAAGCCATTCAAAGCATCGGCTTGTCGCGACGCGTCGCCATGGCAACCGACATACTAAAGCAACAGCTGGTTCATAATACACCACACCTCCGTCTATTGTGGGTGAGTTCGGCTTGCACACTCTTTTGACGCTTTTCACACTTTTCACTCCAAAACCGTTCGGCTCGCACCATTGGAGTAGACGGAGCTAACTCCGTATTGTCCGGGTACAACCAGAGCAGGGCAAAAAGCGTAGACTCCTCAAGCCCCATATCTCGAGGTGTAGCTTCTGGAGCTAGCATGCGCATTGACATTGACGTAAATCCAAATTGTTTAGAAGTTTGGTTATGGTTATGTTATGATCATGAAATTAATTCTTGCTGGTCGTTGAAATTAATGCTCTGCTTTTATCAGTTTGAGGTTTCCTCGGCATGCAAAACATCCTTGGCACATTGTATGACTACTTTTTTGGGATCCATTGTGAATTATTAGGAACACAAGGCAACACAAATAAGTTTCGTAAACTGTAAACAAAACATCAGATGATAAATGAGGTTATGGTGTCATGTAGAAGTGACAGAAAACAGACGGAATCTTTTGTGTTCGGCTTGTATCATACACCTTTGACTCTGTAGTCACGTGTCATTGATCCGCTCCAACTCTACTCCAGCTCCGTCTTGCCAAGCCGAACTCACCCTGTGTATGATGTTATAGTGGGGAGAAAGCATAATGTACGGAGAAAGGCTGTCGCTAGATAACTTGAAATTCATAGTTTCGAGAAAATTCACTTTAATGATTCGAAATGCAAAAAAAAATACACCAGTGGACTGATCAAACAGACTTGATATCTATACAATACATATGTTTCATATCAATTGAAGATTTGCTAATTTTGGACCCATTAGGTTATATATCTTTGGTCAAAAACTTGAGATATATCTAGTTGTTGTTGGAAATCTAGTCTTAGAAATAAAGTTATGTATTTATAACCACTTACAATGGACAATTTGCATACATTTTCAAATGACTTGAAATTTTATATACGTATTCTACACAATATTTGAAGGTCATCAGCAATTTTTTTCTTTAAAATACTCAAAAATATACTAGATAAACAAAAAAGAAAAAGCAAACTTCACAAAATACCCGAAAAAGGGGTGTGGCCATATTACTTCCCGTGACATAATCCTCTTTGCGATTAAGTCAACAGTGATTGGTCGATGGTTAACCGGTCTATCCTTTCATGTCTACTACCTTATCGACTGCTCTCCACTTATCTACATTTAGTCGTGTGGCACAGTGACTGTATTGACAGTGACTTACGGCGGGCTGAGACAGAACAGATGATTGTGTTTTTGTTTTAAAGTGTAGTTTGAAAAATTATCCCGTGATTGTGATTATTGTATTGTGAAGTGTGAGAACTACAGAATGGAAGCCGGATTTCAACAAGGACAGAGTGATAATCTGCCCCAAATTGATTCCTTCATGCTCACAAATTTCATTGGGAAAAATCAGGATTTCGTTGGTGCTGAGACAAGGGGGGGCAAGATGCAAAAGTAAGGCATGATATTATAACCAATGTAATGCCGGGTTTAGTGAACTGATAAACATAAATTATTCATCAACCCGTTATTTTAGAGCGTAGGTCATTAAACATCAACAGAATTTGTAGGTTATGGCGCGGGGCTCGACCATAGATATATTCGACCGGGAGATAGGGACGACCGACTTGACGGGTTAAATGTGAAATATTCGACCACTACTGTAACGTCACGTTCATTTCGACAGGATAGGCAGTTTTTGGTGGGTGTGACCAAGCGTAATTTTCAATAATTAATTACTCAATAATTAAAGGGCGCAGATTATTTTTTTCAGCGTTAATGGCATGATTACGCCCTAATCTTGATATTTTTCCCATTTCCAAAAACTGTGCAAATTGTCCATTAAACCCAAATCACCTACTAAATACAACTTTATTTGGAAAGAAAAATTAACACACATTAGGAAGTTTAAATAAAACCTAGAAGATTGCTCACTCAAGACCACTTGAATGTCAGTAACACTGATGTAATTTTCGGAAATCTCCATGTTTTGAGACCTTTACATTGATCCCTTTGAAGTGGGAGATTTTCAAAAAATGCCTTATACAGGGTGTCCCAACGATAGAGTAAAGTAGGTTTTATCATATAGGATATGAAAAATATCAATATCAATATGCGTCACAGGTTAGGGGTGTAAATAGCGCACATTCTGAAAATATTTGGAAACATACAGGGTGCGTCACAAAAGTATGATTTTTTTAAATGGAGCCCCCTGTATATTAATTGATATCTCAATTCTTTCTTCAATTTGGAACAAAAATTGTGATACAACTAATGTTCCTAAATTCAACCGTTATCGAGATATCGCGTTTTAAAAATGGCATTTTTGCAACTATGACATGCTATAAAACTCAAACTATTCAAGTTAGAGGAAAATGGTTTGCACTTTCCTATCTTAACTTTTCAAGAGCTCTTCTGTCATTTGGATAGAAGGTAACGTCAACTGTCAACTTTTTTCGGCACATTTTGACATTTTTTCACAATAATGGATTAAATCTCCTTGAATAGCTCTTGAAAAGTTAAGATGGGAATGTGCAATCTATTTTTCTCTAACTTGAATAGTTTGAGTTTTATAGCATGTCAAAGTTGCAAAAATGCCATTTTTAAAACGCGATATCTCGATAACGGTTGAATTTAGGAACATTAGTTGTATCACAATTTTTGTTCCAAATTGAAGAAAGAATTGAAATATCAATTAATATACAGGGGGCTCCATTTAAAAAAATCATACTTTTGTGACGCACCCTGTATGTTTCCAAATATTTTCAGAATGTGCGCTATTTACACCCCTAACCTGTGACGCATATTGATATTGATATTTTTCATATCCTATATGATAAAACCTACTTTACTCTATCGTTGAGACACCCTGTACATAGGTACTATGGAAAAGCTGGAAAATGAGGTCTTCATATTTTTCTTTTATGAGGTAGTTGATACAGACTCTAGGTTATTGTTTCTAGGGGATATACGACATTTTTATATCAACACTGTTTGAAAAGCACCGTAAAACAAATTAGCAACACAGAAATGTACCTGTTGTTTCGAGAACACTACTAGATACCTCATATAAAAACCAAAAAAAAGTACCGGCTGGAAACTCAATAACCCCAGTGCTACAACTAGATATCTCAAGATGTCTAGTAATAGAATGTACATCTTGGAAGTTGTCTATTTGTGATCACTCTTCAAATGAGTTTGGTTGCTCATACGAGATATCTAGTTGCTGCATTAAAAAGAGCATACTGTATAGGTAAGATTTAGCTGGATAACTCAGAATACGTAAATTTCGAGTTATCTAGTTGTTGCACGAAGGGGACGAAATGTATTTTTTGTTTAAAAATATAGTCTATAAAATTTAAATTGAAAAATATTGGTATGTTTTATCATTTATTTTGGGTGAAGTGGCACTTCACTTATTTCACCTGAGTAGCCGCCGTTGGATCAAAAAAAAAAGTCAACATTCCTAGTACAAATGAAACGTCACATGCTGATGATAAAAGCGGACGCAAACTTTGATGGCAGATTTCAAAAGAGAAAGAAGTACTCTGAGTATTTAGATACAATTTAGATAACTTATGTCTGATCACCATACCCTCTACAGTCTATAAGGCCCGGCATGTTGCGATTGGATGGAAAGCTGAGAACGGGCTCGTTGTGCCCCGGTCACTCATCACACACCTTTTCTAGAGGTGGTGATGATTTGGAATGCAGATCATCGCGGCTTCACCACGTTTCACATGCGGTCGTTCTTTTATCATCATTCAGGTGACATTCCACATCGTGATTAGCAATGGGCGTTGGAAATCGAGCACTGAATGGCTATCGCTAATATAACTTTTGTACTGACGTTTCTAATCGCGTTTATTTTGTTATGGAAGCTATACCTAGTGCGGATTAGCATTTGCTATAATACTGTCTAGGTAATGGCAATCCGTTCATTCCGTTCAGTTGCCCGTTCGTTTGGCACTCGTTCAAGACTATCGATTGTATTGCGAGAGCAGGAACCTTCCTTTTGGTCGACATTGGTTCCCTTACGTTCGGCAGGATTACTCCCATAGCCCTCATAAGTTTTGCCGCTCTTCCAGAAGAGTCTTGAATGTGTGTCGTCATTGTGAGACAGCTATCTAACGTGCGACTCAGATGTTGGACTGATGTTTATTCCATCAAGTGTAAAGACGATATGATTCACTTTCCATTTTTAATTGGGCAGTATTATTGCTATCGTTTTTTCCTATGCAACTTGTAGTTTATATTTATCCAACTGTCTACCAGAACCTGATCAGTAACCTACACCATTTGCTTTTCATGAAAAGATCTTCTGCTTAGCAGATCAGCTGGTCCTTCTCCATTGCAGCAAACCGTTGTATGGCACGATAGTGTTGGTGCGAGAACCGATCCCTGTGGAGTCCCATCATAGACATCTCAACAGCTGGAGAGAAGCTAGAAAGTACACGAGACACTATTGGCTTCAAAAATCTGCTCAGCATACAGCCCTCTGTCTGGGTCTGGCATAGTTCTTCCAAACGTGCTAGCCCAGGCAGAAAAGGAGAAGGCTTTTCAAGACCCGCAACGTCGTCGGACACCAGGTTGAGAAAAGGGAAAGATCTCTTAAGCTGTGACAGGAAAATTGGTCAAGGTCACAAAAATGTGGGTGGACCTTCCAGTCGATCCAGGACATTAGTCACTAGTTCAATAGTTTCGGTAAGGCTCGTAAGGTGAACAATAAATGTCGTCCATTCATCTCAATACATTTCTTCGAACGACTCCTCATTGACCTAACTCGATAGAAAATTCCTTGTTTATTCTGTATTTTCAGACCACAATCTATGACTCGCTGTTCTAATTGCTGCCCGTTGTCAACAGGAACCGAATAAACCAATTGCTTTGAATAACCCCAAACGAAGTAGTCCAGCGGGTTTAAATCAGGCGAACGATGTGGGTCCACCACGCCCGATCCAGCGGTCTGGATAGGTTGCATTTGAATAATCACGAATTATTACTCCTTAATGCGCTGGTGCACCATTATGCATGAAAAACATTTCTGCTCTTAATCCTATGGGTACTTCTTTTAGCAGATCCGACAAAGTATGGGTAAAAAAATTGAACATGCCGGCCCGGCATAGAATCTCCAAAACACTGCTTTTAAGAATATTTGCATGTAAAGATATTCTTCTGGTACTGATATGGGGATTCAATTCAACCGCTTGAAGAACCCTATCTTCCATGTCCACAGTCCATGTGGTACTGTTTCTTCCACAATCAATCTTATTTAGTGGGAAAGTCCCATTTTTTCTTTACTTTGGATGTATTGTATTAAACAATTTATCACAAGGAAGTCGACGGTTTGGAAAGCTTCATGTTGATTAAATTAATAAAAAAAACTAGTTTTTATATTAATTTACAGTGATTCTGGCAACTTTTGTGATACTGTCTATTTATTGGTATTCATTTAGCATATTAATATATACAGGGTCCTTCATTAGTGCGTCGGGCAATCCTAGCGTGGTTATTTACAAAAGTAGAAAAAAAAGTTTTATACAAAAGTTGTAGAATTTGACTTTATGCATATTTTAAAAATATTTTCAAACATACAGGGTGCGTCACAAAAGTATGGCACGAAAAAGTATGATTTTTTCAAATGGAACCCCCTGTATATTGATTGATATTTCAATTCTTTCTTCAATTTGGAACAAAAATTGTGCTACAACTAATGTTCCTAAATTCAACCGTTATCGAGATATCGCGTCTTAAAAATGGCATTTTTGCAACTTTGACATGCTATAAAACTCAAACTATTCAAGTTAGAGAAAAATGGATTGCACATTCCTATCTTAACTTTTCAAGAGCTATTCAAGGAGATTAAATCCATTATTGTGAAAAAATGTCAAAATGTGCCGAAAAAAGTTGACAGTTGACGTTACCTTCTATCCAAATGACAGAAGAGCTCTTGAAAAGTTAAGATAGGAAAGTGCAAACCATTTTCCTCTAACTTGAATAGTTTGAGTTTTATAGCATGCCAAAGTTGCAAAAATGCCATTTTTAAAACGCGATATCTCGATAACGGTTGAATTTAGGAACATTAGTTGTAGCACAATTTTTGTTCCAAATTGAAGAAAGAATTGAAATATCAATTAATATACAGGGGGTTCCATTTAAAAAAATCATACTTTTTCGTGCCATACTTTTGTGACGCACCCTGTATGTTTGAAAATATTTTTAAAATATGCATAAAGTCACATTCTACAACTTTTGTATAAAACTTTTTTTTCTACTTTTGTAAATAACCACGCTAGGATTGCCCGACGCACTAATGAAGGACCCTGTATATTATCAAAAAACCCCATACTGTACCATTTGAAATGGTGTAGGGTGTATACATGTCTACATTTTTTTTTCTCAATTTACATTAATTTTGCACGAATCTGGCCCATTCCTTCTTATTTCTGGTCAATGCTTTAGCCTCATTCCATGATTTTTCTCTTTCCTCCAAAATAAGAGGACACCTGTTTTTTCTTTTTCTTGTTGGTCGAAAATTGACGGAGATATAAAGCTTTGGAATGTGCTAAAATTGCTGAACCATAACGTCACACTACGGTTCACGGTACAACAATCACGCGCACGTTACAATAAACCAGATTAAGCGAATTAAAAATATAACTGTAAAATAATGAGTTTGTCCCAACTAAAGTCTCATTCCACCTGTCTCATCAATGCAAACAATTCACCTACAAAGATTGTAGGCATGGTTTTGTTAATTTAGTTGAGTTGCAAGTTGCAAATATGTCCATTTCCAAATGAATATCCATATATTTACAACACATACTTAAAACTGAACACATAAATTTGAGTCACCATTTACTTAGCGAGAAAATAGTGGACTGACGTAAGCCTTCGTAACGAAACGATCTCATTTACCATATTACTACAAATACTAGTTCCAAAATAGTAAACTCCAAACATCTGCTTATGTTTTATTGTTATGGCTTCTAGGCGGCCAAACTAAAATTAACCAACTGTTCAAATCTTGGCCAAGCCCAGCATAAAAATAATTATAAACTGAGACTTTTGAATTTATATTTATTTTCGTTGTTTTCAGTGGTAAAAATAGTAAAAGTGCACTAATTAGTGTATACAATGAGTTCAAAAATCTATTGTGATCCTAAAGTAAGATCAGTAAGAATCATCATTTATCTATTTATAAATGTATTGCATACTTATTTTAACTTCGGAAAAATATTTTTAAAGATACTTTGTTTAAAATCTCCCCCGATGGTTACAGTCCGCCAACGCCGCACTGAAAACGTCAAATAACCAGTGAATATAAAGAATGATTTGTTTTGACGCGGTTGATCCCTATTTGTTTGGATGTGTCACACAGTAAAATATTTTCAGTGTTTGTAGTGACCCTTTAATTGTTTGCAGTTTGACAGGATGGTGGTTCAAGTTTTTCGATGTTCTAAGATTGTGATCAACTTCTTTTAGGCAACACAAGGTCTTTGAATAGTTTTCTTACTCAATTTTGAAAATTCCTTCCCATTACACTGTTACAAGGTTTTTCATTAAAATTTCCAATCTGTCTATGTCACATAGTACACATTTGTGAAATCCCTGTTAAGAAAAATGCTTCTCATATCAATAATTCCAAGTCCCACAGCAGTATATCCTGTCCTGTCAAATAAATAATGTAGATCTTCATAAATGGCGAAAAATGGGGACAAGGACTCACATAAGGAAAGGATTTATTCCCGCAGAAAAAAATACGGATGTTTTTGAACGGCTGGTTATAAATAGGACATTAGTAGGATGAGAATGTTGAAGAATTGAGAGTATAAATGGCATGGGACATTTTTTATTTCCCCATTGAGGGACTAAATTCAAGATTATTTTAGACAAGAGGACAAGAAGACAAGAGGAGCAAGTTTTACAGAAACTGACAGATTCGTGAATTTTTTTAATGTTTGTTTGCAACCATTCAAAGAAATGGGAGAAATTAAAAACAATTTTGAGTTTACAAGCTTCTAAAAATGGACTTGACCTCAATTGTTTGAGTGGTTTTTATCGTGGTTCGGGAAGACACTTCGTCGTCTTTCAGAATAAAACAAAAACTAAGTCTCAACTAAATTTAACGGTTTGAAACTAGGTTTCAAATCAATAAATGTTGAAAATATTGAACGTGTATACAGGGTGTTTCAGAATAACATGCTAATAATAAAGGGGGTGATTCTTGGGCTCATTTTAAGAAAAAAAATTCATATGAACGTATGTCCTAAACGCCTTAACTTTTGAGATACAGGGTGTCAAAGTTTTAAAAAATAGATACTTTTTTTACAATTACTTTGTCATTACTGTAGATATCTTTATGAAATTTGAGTCATGTATTTTAGGCATTAATACTCATTCTTTGATGCACCAACAATTTAATTATTCTGACCAGTGCCGTCCATGCGGGTTTTGGTTTGCATATTTTTTGGGAAAAAAGTTAAGGCGTTTAGGACATACGTTCATATGAATTTTTTTTCTTGAAATGAGCCCAAGAATCACCCCCTTTATTATTAGCATGTTATTCTGAAACACCCTGTATATCGAACCTGACAAGGAGTTGAAAAAATGTTCATAGAATAAAAATTATTCATTTTAATTAGTAGAATCTAAATTTTAAATATTGCCGGATGAAACTGGGTAACCCTGTAGATAGATATCATCAGTTTCACGTAAAAATGAGTGCTCTGAGACACCCGGTATGAACCCAATCAATTATCATAAATACATCCGAGTCTAATCTGCCATCTCATTCATCTTCTCCATTTCGTCTATCAACAAAAATAAAGGGCCAAATCAGATGACCTTAGCATGTTCTAAAGAAATCAATCAGATGTCATTTTGCCAATCTGCTTCTGTAGGTGCGTCGAGCATATAATTCAGATAAACTGGAAGAGAATGGTCATTCGTAACGGCGTTATTTGTTTTTCTATTCCAGGTCATTGGAATGAGTAACCCTTTTCGTGTTTTTATAAAAGCATTAAAGTATCATTAGGTATCATTAATTGGGCCAAAAGGATTTCTGTGGTGAATAAACGTTAAAAGATGTGGGTGTGCTTGATGGTGATTTATCAAAAAGTCAGCTTTTTTGGTGTTTTTAATGTTTTAGAGGATTCTTATCATTATTTAATTAATATGCAGGAGAAAATACATGGGACGGTTTTTTCTATGAATATACAGTGTGGCAAGCTAGGTTCGCACCATATGGAAAACCTTTTTTTATTATTAGATTTACGGAAAAAAAGTTATTCTTTTTAAAAAGTTCTGCATGGTCTGATTTGCAATCATCAGATATTACTTTTTATCAGTCGTATACGAGGTTTCTCAAAAAAACTTGATTCTAAAATACCTTTATTTTTGACAAAATCGGAAATTGTTTTATGAAGAAAAGTTGATTAGAACCGTTCAATTATGCAATTACACCTATCTAGTGATTTGCTCAGATAAAAATTAAAAAATAATCCGATAAACACATTAGCAATTATTGTTATATCTATTAAATGCAAGATTAAATTAGTGAATAAGTCAAAAAAAGTTCTCCGAACTTAAAAAAATTGTGAAAAACAACAGATCCTGATTTTCATCGTGGATGAATGAAATTAGAATAATAACCTCGATAATAACCGTTTTCGAGATATTTGTTTTCAATGGCAAATTTTGAAAGTAGACATAGATGGCGTTATCATGGTAATTTTGACAGTAGTTTCTAGTTTCAATGTTCGATATTTCTTTACAAGAAAAAATAAGAAATTTAAAAAAAAAAACAAAGTCTAAAATTAAATGTTAGTTCCGTTAGTTCATATTTTTTTTGAGTAAGAAACACCAAAACCATTCAAATAACAAATAACCATGATAACGCCGTTTTCATCTCTACCTATGTCTATTTTCAAGTAGTGCAGTGTATCGATTATTTATTTTTGATTTGCATAATTATTCTTTTTCAAATGATTACAAACTGGTTGTACAAAAAGCATTGTTTGCACCACGGACGAAAGATGATTTTGACGAGGGTATAAGTAGCAGCACGAGCGAAGCGAGGGCAGATATTAGCCTACTTTCCGCCCTTGATACAAAATGTACTATCATATTTTCACACAAAACAAAGATACAGGGATCGGCAAAAAAGTTATGACTATTTGAAACAGTAAAAATAGATGTCGATGGCGCCACATACAAAAAAGAGTGATAATAATACAACTAATAATATCAAATTTCAATTTCTCATGTCAAAAACACTCTGTATACCGATTTTTGTTAAATTATCTGAATTAACATGGGACTCATCGAGGGACTCATTTAGATAGAACAAAAATAGAAATTAAACTTTGACACCCTATATCTATGGCCGATAAGTTATGAGACACCCTGTATAAATATGGATCCGAACCAAAAAGTGAAAAAGACATGTAGGTGGCGCCCTCCACAACTAAAAGCCATACTAAAATTAGATTCGAACCTCGATTCGAACTCATTATAGGTACCTACCAAAAATCCCCCGGATACCAATTTTGACTCCAATATATTATCATAAATTTTTTAAAAAGATCAAAACTTTAACACCTTGTATGTCGAAAAGGAACGCATTGCAGACCCATGTTTATAAAAACTTTTACGTTTATTTTTTGAGCCTGAATACCTACGTACCTAAAGAATTGACATTTTGTCATAAATCACCCTGTATATTCACACTGGTTTAAAGATGACAAATTGAATAATTTTGTAATAAGTAACGTGAAATTTGAATCTCATCACACAACATACAAACCAAGATACAAACCATAACCAGCTAGGTATACTGAGGAAACACTCTCATTCAAAACCAAAAGAAATTATGTTTCCGCCTACAATCTACAGTAACTTCTTCAATTATTGTCGTCCGATTAATGATTCATAGATCGAGTCAACTGACGAATTAACATAAATAATCGAGTTGATAATACAAATTAAAATAAAAACTACAAACGCTTATTTCTCATTACAAGTTTAATAAATAAACCTTATCCGACTCATCCTTAACTTGCAATGACTGAATATCAACGAAATCATTTAGACACTAATTGCGTTGCAATCCAACCTAATTAAGAAGCAGCACAACTTGTTTAAATCATCAAAATTACAAAAATACAGCACCGATAAGCGCATTTTTAATGGATAAACAGTGAATCTCTGTTTGGGTCTTCACTGGAAAACTGGCTTAAATGACCGAAATTGGTGTTGTTGAAGAAAATAAGACTTACCGTGGGTTGAAGATTAGTCCATTAGTTTGATACGCACAGTAATAACATAGTCGTAAGTCAATAAACAGGCAATATTTAACAAAATTTAACACAGATGCAACACACACTCCTACTCCGGATTTGTTTCTGACATTATGTCAATGTGCATTATTGCCATTTTTATTTAACTGGCTTTGACGTTTGATGGGCGGCGGCCTCTAGCGAGGCGCTTGGAACTACTGTGAAGAGATTAGACGTTCGTGCTTATGCAATCCAATAAACACCTTGAAGTTCTAATGTTTATAGACTGCTTGTCAATTGAGATACACTCGCCGAGTTTAAATTCGTATCACTTGATAATATTTGTTTGCATTTTATCGGAAAAATTATACTTTTCAAAACATATGATTTGATATTTGCAAAGAATGCACAATACTGACATACAAGTCCAGTAAAATCTCTCGTATCCAGGAAAAATATGGAAAAATAATATAATAATCATTACCTTAAAGTAGGATCCTCATTCCTCAAAAAAACATTTACCTTGTTAAGTTTATCTAGGTTACATTTTAATGCTTATACAGGGTGTCCGGAAATTACGCGTCAGGATTTTGGTGGGCGATTCTACATGAAAAATTAATGCAACAAACTTCTATATACAATTTTTTCAAAAACTTCAAAAATTTTTTCAAAGTACGAATTTTTAATTATTTAAGGTACGGTTAATGTTTAAAGTCGTTTTTCTCGGAAACCGTTAATTCTACGATGATGCAACACGAGCACCTTTTTAAAAAATATTTTGATGCTCTTTACTAATTTGACATCCAAATTTATAAAAAGATTAAAACAAAAAAGTTCTAAGTAATTTTCCTAAGGTGAAGGACAGCTTCAGCCTTTTGTCATTGACGACTAGCGTCAAATTAATAGGGTGAATCAAAGAAACACTAGTGACATGCATGCAAAATTTGGCGAAAATCATTACACTAGAAAAAAAGTTATTAAAAAAAAAAAGAAAAAAAATTTTTTTTAACACCCTGTATCTTCCTTAATTTTGAGTTTTTGAAAAAATTGTATAAAAGTTTGTTGCATTAATTTTTCATGTAGAATCGCCCACCAAAATCCTGACGCGTAATTTCCGGACACCCTGTATACCGGGTGACCAACTAAGAATGCGAGGTACCGTTTCTCGGAAACTATTTATCGTAGAGGCTTGCGGCAAAAAATTTTATGACTAAAACGGCCAAGAGAAAAACCTGGAAAATATTGTCAAGTTTCTGAAAAGGTCGCTAGGGGGCGTTACAAGCAACACCAAGTAGAAAAATATGATTTTAATGGAATTTTGTCCAATGAAAATATATCGATGAGCTCATTTTCGGATTTACTGACTATTTACCTACACTTTTTGTCAAAAACGTTTTTTTTCTATCTATCATAATAAAGTGGTGGGGAAAGTTCAATTGTTTTTTTAAACAAACGGAGATTTCTTCCGTTTCGCTTGACCGATTTAAACGAGCTTGGGCTCATATGAAAGAGCATGATCTGCACTCCAAAAAACTTTTTTGGTTTTGAATTTTCGACCTTCGCCGTCGCGGCTAGATGGCGTTAACTGAAATGGTAGCATGTTTTTGAGTTTTTTCCAAGAAAATCAAATGTAATGGTATATTCATTTTTATATATTTTAAAGGGGATACATTTTCCTTAAAAAAAAAAGCAAAAAAATTAATGTTTTTTTTGTTTTTTTTTGTTTTTTTTTTTGTTTTTTTTTTTATTTTTTTTATACGAAAATGTGTCCCCTTTTAAAATATATGAAAATGGATATACCATTACGTTTGATTTTTTCGGAAAAAACTCAAAAGTATGCTACCATTTCAGTTAACGCCATCTAGCGGCGACGGCGAATGTTACAAATTAAAAAGCTAATGAGCATTTTATAGCGCAGACTATTCTCTTTGATATGAGCCCAAGTTCGTTGAAATCCGTCAAGCGAAACGGGAGAAATCTCCGTTTGTTTAAAAAAACAATTGAACTTCCCCCACCACTTTATTATGATAGATAGAAAAAAACGTTTTGGACAAAAAGTGTAGGTAAATAGTCAGTAAATCCGAAAATGAGCTCATCGATATATTTTCAATGGATAAAATTCCATAAAAATCATATTTTTCTAGTTGGTGTTGGTTGTTACGCCCCCTAGCGACCATTTCAGAAACTTGAGAATATTTTCCAGGTTTTTCTCTTGGCCGTTTTAGTAGTAAAATTTTTTGCCGCAAGCTTCTACGATGTATAGTTTCCGAGATACAGTACCTCGCATTCTTAGTTGGCCACCCTGTACATTTACACCCTGTATGATAAGGACTAAAAAATAAATTTGGGTAGTTTGAACCAAAGGAGAGGTATTTTTTTCTCATTATCGATCAAATGAACCGTTTTGGAGGAAGAATGAAAAACGAATCCAGTGTTTTATTTGTATTAAAAATAATCAGATTTATCTTTTTTCGGTAAATCAAAATCAAAGTGCCATGCCATTCAAACGACAGTGTTTTTTTTTCACAAATGTTTCAAGGAAAACATAGGTTTACATTGCAAAAAGCATTGCAGTGCCATTCCAGGACACCACTGTATTTTCAATAACATATATGGTTTTTTGAATTGGTTATACCTATTGAAGCTGACAATAAATGAAAATTTCGCCGAAATCCTCTCCCAAATAGTGCGAGGCCACTATGAACAAGAAAACAAAAATAACTGCCAACTCTACTTGCAACTCGATTTATTGTTGTACAAAAATAGATCTGCAAAATTAATTTGACAACTATAGCAGGTATTTGTTGAAATTAATATGATTTACGTTTGATTCAGTTGGGCATCACGTCCGTAAATTTCCAATCTTCCTAGCCAAACTAATTCAAATTCAAGAGAAGCATCCATAACTTTGATGGACCTGGTTCAGAAAATTACCGGGTTGGAACCATTGGAACCCGGTTAACTCTTTCAATCCTACCAGAAAAACCGTTTCATCAAAGTCCCTAGACGGATCGTTAAATGATTATCGGAATCTCTATGCAGGAGTTCCCCACGGTACTGTCCTATCGACACACCTGTACTGTTTAACTTGTTCACGACTGACATTTCTACTGACGAACCGATTAGCATGGCAATGTACAGGGTGTCCCATTTTGGGTACTTTTGCGGGGTATCTCCGTTATTCTTATAAATAGAAAGTTGCGGTTTTCGCGACAAATTTTTAGCCTATAACTTTTTGACCTGACCCTGTATACAAATTCCGGAGGCAAAATCGAAAGTTATATACTTTTCCCGTGGAACTCGATTCTGCCTTCGGAATTAGTATACGGGGTCAGGTCAAAGAGTTATAGGCTAAACATTTTTTTTTTAAGTGCATACTCTTCTATATTTTTGAAAAGGTAAAGAAAAGACAAATCTTATGGACTATAAATATACAGGGTGTCCATTTAAAAAAATAAAGTTGGGTCCGATAACTTTTTGACCTGACCCCGTATACTAATTCCGAAGGCAGAATCGAGTTCTACGGGAAAAGTTATATAAGAAACAGTTTTCACATTTTCCATAACTTATCTGATAGTCTAGATACGAGGGGTACCTTAAAATGCAACATTTTCAGTTTAGCCCTGTATCTTAAAAACTAAAAGGGCTATGAAAATTTTGTTAACGGCATCTTTAGTTTCACGAAAAAGTAGCACACTGTCGCGAAAACCGCAACTTTCTATCTATAAGAATAACGGAGATACCCCGCAAAAGTACCCAAAATGGGACACCCTGTACTACATACACAGATACGTCATTATCAGGTACGTGACTCTACGCACAATAAACTGCCAATCAGCGCATCAACACATACTTTTCAAAAACACTGATTCGATGGTCCCATAAATGGAAACTCAAGAAGAACAGTAAAAAATGTGAATGTTTGGTCACAAGGTTGGTGATAAGTCGGAAACTCACTAACAGATAGATTGAACAATCATTTGAAATGATACCGGTAAGGTGGAGATACTTTTTTTGTTTTTTTTATAAAAGTCACGTATTTTATTATTCTGCGTCAGTGCAGCGAATGTATGTACTTCATTTGAGACATAGCTAACAATTTTTGTTGATAGTGATTCCATACAACGTAAAGTCGCCCTGGAATGGCGGTAGTTTACACATTCATTGAAATATCACGAAATATTTCGATGTAGGTCCATGTGTAGCGAGCATCTTTATTCTATATCTATATTTTTAGAAAAGTTTTACATGTCACGACCACATATCATTTTGAGTAATATAATGTGGTCACGACCAAGTAAAAAATTTAATAAAACGGAGAGTTATTAACAAATTACAAGTTTTTATCATGATTCTAATGTAGGAACAACATTTTTCAAACTTAAAAAACATTCCTTTGTGCAAAGAAACTGAATGCGTACCGAAGTAAAGATGAAAATAAAATGAAATTCCAATAACTAATCCAAACTACTCCAATTTATCCCTACTGCAGAAGCCAGCGTTTCTCCGGTGTAGTTAACGGTAAAGGGTCGACTGCCAATTTTTCTTTAATATAAGCTTTCTCATCACAATTATTTGTCTTCACCTAAAGAAAAAAAAACTCAAATTGTGTGTAAAGTCTTACGTGTTATTGGTTATAAATGCCCCCCCTCTAACTTTTTAATTTGACGTTTCAGAGAAAAGTGTCCCAAATAAAAGTTTCATGGTTGCAAATGAAATTTTTAAAAAAACCTGTTTTCACATATACAGGGAGTTCCAAAAAGTCCGGGCAAGGTCTAACTAACTTTCTTATTTCAAATTGATACCCTATTTTTTTATTTGATATTTCGATTCTCCATTAAATTCTAAACATTTTCTATGTAGCATATCCTATACCTAACTTTAATGTATAAAAAGATATTTGATATTTATTAATTGAATAATACTAATTTATTGTTATTAAAATGTGAAATATATCTATGATTTCGAAGTATTGATGCGAGTATTGACGTAAATGTTACGTCAATGAATACTTCTGAACTGTGAAGGTGTCAAGTATAAAATAATTCTGCATTTAATTCAATAGATTTTTTTAAATAAAAGGTTATTTTATTTTTAGTTTATGTTTCGGGTATCAATCTAAAATTAGACAAGTTTCGGTATATGCTCCCACAGATATTCACGTCAATACTTCGAAACCATAGATATATTTCACTTTTTTTTAACAATAAATTAATATTATTCAATTTTTAAATATCAAATACCTATCTTTTTATACATCAAACTCAGGTATAGAATATGCTACATAGAAAATGTCTAGAATTTGAAGGAGAATCCAAATAAATAAAAAATAGGGTATCAATTTGAAATAATAAAGTTAGACCCCGCCCAGACTTTCCGGAACACCCTGTATATGTGAAAACAGGTTCTTTAAAAATTTCATTTGCAACCATGCATTTTTTATCTGGGACACTTTTTTCTAAAACGTCAAATTAAAAAGTGAGAGTGCCCCCCCTGCATTTATAATCAATAACCCTGTACAATAATAATTATTGTGTGTGAAGTATCACCAGAGAAAAAAATATAAATATTTCCTCCAACCTTATAAGTCATTATTAGCAAAATCACACCAAACTATTATCACAAAGGATGGGGCCAACTATCACACATATCCATAACCTTACAATAATATTTCCACGTACCTTTTAGCAGTTCTGCATTTTACCGGAGTCAAAAATCGTTGTGGAGATCGACTCAATATTTCTTTGTCCACGATGTTACTAAACAAACTCCGACAGCTTTCGCACATTACTCAAGATGTCTTCTGACTTAAGCTCCACCCGATTTTACCTTGATTGGCAAATTTCTGAGATTCATATGTTATTTTGTTAAGTTACTCAAAAGTTGAAAAGCACCACCACCTTACTACGTATATTATGGACGGGAGAACACTACTAAGGAGGTACTAAGGAGTTATGTTCATGATTCGCTCAGTTGTTCAAAAAACTTCTACTATTCAACAAAAAAAAACATTCCTGGTCAGTAGGCAACGAATATATCCAGTTTTGTGTCTGCGTCCGCGCAACTGAAGCAGGATTTGAAGCTAACGATTATATAGTGCGGTCATAAGACCCCCACTTTAACTTATGCCTTATCCCTGGGTGTTTGATTCGTCAGCTAGATTCAGATAAGCAGCATGCAGGAGCCCTCACACTTTTGAGAGCTTAACGCCCTCCATCAGGAATCTGATGTGTGATGTGTCTAAAGAAATTATTTATGTAGGAGAGACACGACCAAGCCTGATGCTTTAGGAAATAGAGAATCATTTTCGGGGCGTCCTACTGCCTTTTGGTGGGAGAAATCCCATCACAAATGTCATTTAGAATTAGTGTGCTATGTACATTATTTCTAGTTGTAACACACTAACCCTAAAAGAAGAAAACGATCATCTGTCAACTCATGTAAAATATGAACCTATTGAATAGAGATATTTGAAGGGAGAGATTCCGATCTCAAAATTTTGAAATTTTTATACGACACGTGAGACGTATCTTGCTGAAGGGATCAGGGGTAAGAACCAGCCCCATTTTTTGTAGCTCCCTACTAAGGAAGCATTTTTCGATAAATGTTTCTAGGAACTTGTTCTCTATAGCTTATAAAGGAATCACCACAATTTTTTTTTAACAATATCTAGGGAGCACCCTGTATACTGTAACTGGAACTCCAACATGCAAAAACATCCTGAAAGAGCACAGCTCTGTGGTTCATATCCACAACCACACTTCTCCGATCACGGTTATATGGTCTGTTCTATCATTTTCATTTCTTCAATTTCGATTAGTCGTGTGGGCTGAAAATTCATTAATCTTCACACCGCATCTCCGTTTTAAGAAAACCATGGAAGATTTTGACGTGAAATTTTAATGATTTTTTTTCGATTTAATCCTCTGACCTTCTTTAACAGGACAATGGCATTCAAGGGAGGAGTCTTCCTCAATAGAAAATGTGTTCTGTTTCCATATTATGCTCAATAACACTCTGCTTTCAACCTTATAATATTATTTCTCAAAACCCAAAATTCAAGGATTATCTCATTCAAGCTGTATAAATGGAGATGACAGTATTTTATGAAGGATCAAATAAATATGTTTGATGAAACCAAAAATAGCAAAGCTACTTATCGATCTAACAAAATGGTCTGACAATATTTTTGCAAAAATATTCAAAACTAAGTTCAATACGGTTCTGCTGCATGGGTGCGTCCTTTTATGCTGTTTCCGTTTGACAGAAGACCACTGATACCATTCAATCCAAGATAACATAACATAACCTCAAATGAATACATTTTCATGTTATGGTATGGTCTTTTGAACTCTTGTGGATAAAGTTGAAAAACTTTGAAGTATCTTTTATTTTAAGCAAAAATGGATGAGGCGTTAAACGAATTGTTAAAATTTGTACAAATTGGAGCTAGATTGGATTTGAAAGCTGTGGCGGTTGAACATGTTTTAGGTAAGATAATAAAAACATGTACCTAGGCATAAAGTTTACCCCAGGGTTTTCCCAAATACATATTTATTTTTACTCTTGTACTCTGCACTGTACTGTTATTTATCATTATTACTCAAGAATATAAGTATAAAGGGTTTAAATTACTTAAAAACCCTTTTGTGAGCCCTTTTTATAACATTAATCGAGAGATCATAAATATGTATTTGCATGTAGTGTTGTGAACTATGAAAATCTACGATGAAAACTATACCTACAGGGTTTTCCGAAATTAGGTTGAAATAATATTTGAACAGTATGTTAAACACTGAGAAAAAAAAAGTTTGCCAAGCAGTTTGCTATATAAGACACATTTTTGCGAAACTGGTTTTTTTTCGTGATACCCCATCAAAGTTTTATTTTTATTTTCGTTTTATCCCATGAAAATCGTGATAACTTGACAAAAATCGGTATTCAGTCAGTGTTTTTGACATAACAAATTCAAATTCGACAGTGATTAAGAACACGAAGTGTATCGGACCTATCTCGGGACCTATTATGACTCTATTTTGTATGTGGCGCCATCAACAAGTATTTTCACCATTTCAAAATAGTCGTAACTTTTTCACCGAACCCTGTATATTTGTTTTGAGTTAAAAAAAAATATTATAACATTACAATCCATTTTTTTTTGTAAAAAAACATCCAACATTGAAACAAAATCAACATGATAACGCTGTTTTCAAGGCCGCCTATGTTCATTTTCAAAATTTGGAATAATTGAAAACCAGATTGCCGAGGGGCAAACCACTCACAAAAATGTGTACACTAAAATACCTTTTTTCCCAAAAAATACCTCTAAATCATAGAAAATACCTCGTAATACCCTTAAAATACCTGATAATATCCGGTAATACCTACGAAATACCTTGTATTACCTACGAAATACCCAATAATACCTTTGTAATACCTGGTAATACCTTTGTAATACCTGGTATTACCTTTGGAATACTAGATAATACCTCTGTAATACCTACCTAATTATGTAATACCTTTGGAATACCCAAAAAGCATTTTCAACCTTCATCATAACAATAGAAATTTTTTAAATAGAGAATTTGGTTCTAGTTCGGATTATTTGTTGGAAAAAATAATACGATAAAAAAATTCGAACACTTTATTTCTGAATTAGTTGCATAATATAATTTAGGCAAAATGAACAAAGGGCGATAAATCCTTATCTTTAGACAAAGGAGCAACAGAAATAGAAATTAAAAGTAAGCAACAGATCACAGATAATAAGGAAACATTGTTTTCTTTATATATGTATTATGTCCGGCGATGGGGTGAGAATAAGAGGGCAAGATGAGGATTAGCAAATTTCAGTTTTCGAGAAATAGTCATTCTTCATTAAAATTTTTGGTTTTAAATCTTACAATAATTGCTGTCTTTTTTTTTACCCCATCGCTGGACATACTGTACATTTTTCTAAGCCTTATTCTCTTTTCAAGTCATGAGTTATTATCAAGCTTATTATTAACTAAAGTGCCTAAAATTAAAATTCCTTATGAATATCTGGTGAAACACACGAGCTCGCACACGAGGTAAAAAAGGAAGTCTCTGCGGTATCGTCAGAGAACTAAGTATCGTCGAACGGACCTTTAATTTTTTGCTTTTTAACCGACTGTTTACCATCAAGCCCTTAAGCCCCGTCCACATCTGAGCAAACGCACCGCATGAGCACTTTGCACTACATGAGCATTCATTCGGGGAATTCGGGCGAATTATTGATTTCCCTCACAGAACCACATCAGCCTGTGTTCGGGGCCGCTCCACTTGTGCGCCGAATGACAATGGAAAATCTAGGACTAGCAGGTGCTGCTTTTATAATTATTCATAAATTATAAAAGTATAGGAAAAAGTGATGGGAATGTACTAGATGGTCTTCACATTATTTATACTTACACAGAAGTCAAGATTGGCAGTTGATTTTTTTTTGCATGACATCCAAATAAGTGACAAGGATGGCAGTCGATTCAAAAATCCCTGTTAAATATTTCCACAATTTTCCACCAGGCATTCTTTTCCTCAAACTTGTCAACATACGTTTCGTGTTTAAAGAATGAGCCTATATTCTCATGAATCAATTGCAAACACATTTCAACTGAAAAATCCAATTTGTACGGGGCCGTTCGGACCGAAATGAACAGTGCAACAAAAAGCCCGTCCAGACTGAGCAAGGTATTCTTTTGATGGACCGACAACGTTAAGATCGGCCGCCGCACAACATGAGCGTACTCAGCGCCAAAGTTTACTAATATACAATAAGTTAGGCCACTTTCGAAAACGCGCGAAAGCGGCTTCACCCGTCTACTTCGTTTCTCTTGGAGAGCCCAGTTCCCATTAGTTCGGAACGTTTGTCGGCCGCTTTGAACTATTTTCGCTGGGCGGGTTTCTTTGAGCGGCATGCTTTGACGCCGCGGCCGCTTGTGATACGGGTTTTTCAAAGAGCCGACGACTAAGTGACCTAACTTATTGTTAATTAAATTAGTAAATTAGTAAACTTTGTCAGCGCGTTTGTGCGTCCCGTCCACATCTGAATGCTCATGTGGCGCAAAATGCTCATTCGGTGCGATTGCTCAGATGTGGACGGGGCTTTAGAAAATAGAGCGAATAATGCGAGTGAGTCGGAGCATGCGCGTTTATGAATATTTTAAAATAAAACCCTGTGAAATACCTCGAAATACCGTTTAATACCTATGGAATACCCCGTAATACCTCTATAATACCCGGTAATACCTCGTAATACCACAGAAATACCTCGTAATACTTCATAATACCCTGGAAATACCTTGTAATACCCTCGGAATACCGTCTCTTGTACACCAAAATACCTTGGGTGGTTTCCCCCTCGCAGATTGCATATGCATGGATTAATGGGTATTAAGTGCAAATATCTCAAAAACGGTTGCTCCTAGCAACTTCAAACAGGAGTGTTGTTTTTATTTGATAATAATACTATAATCGAGACTATAATGATTTTTTTACACAAAACAAATACATATACAGGGTTTGGCCAACCAGTTATGACTATTTGAAACAGTGAAAATACTTGTATGGCGCCACATACATGATAGAGCGATAATAATATCAAATTTGAATTTACTACATACCTATGTCAAAAATAGTCTGTAGACCGATTTATGTTAAATTATCAGAATTATTAGGGTATGTATTTAAATAAAACAAAAATAGAAATTGAACTTTTACACACTGTATGTTGAAAACTATGCATTTCCGGACCATTGTTTACCTATATGAAAACAAATTCTTATTTTCTATTCACCCATTTAATAATTGTTCGAACGTTATTTCCGGACACTCAGTATAGAATAGACACATTCACTTAACATGTTTATAGAAAGTACAAAATCACTTGCACAGATAAAAGAAACCGCTATTTGAACTAAAAAAACAAGTTTTGGATACAAAATCTCCATCACCTTAAATGCGTTTGGCAATGACAGTGACACATTTGCCAAAACGAAGATTATTTTTGAATAATATTATGCTCTGGGATATCGCTCACTCTACATCCATTTCCACCAAACAAAAACTCTGTAGCACAATCCAACCAAAACAGACCAAATCTAACCAGAACTCAGAACTAACCTAGAAAAACAAACTTTCTCGCCTTGAATCCGCAAATCCCCTAAATTTTTTATTCTCAAAAATGATGAAGAAGGTGAATTTTTGACTTTGCGCATGTGAATTTCTATTCCTCATAAGCAACAAAACGGAACTGGGCACAAAATATTCCATATAATGCCAAAAAAAGCAGAAAACCGTTTTGTAAATAATTACCTATTCACATTTATTATTATTGTGAACGTGAACTATGAAAACTATATGGTGGTAACCTTGATACCTCCATAATTCATGACCTGTGTGATGACTGACGGTTCTTTGCCTTTTTAGTCCGTTGTGCAACCCTTTACATGAGCATTTTTCAACAACAGATTCTATTCTACGCCAAAAAATGATGGGAACATATATTTTATAAACATGGGTCGAGAAATAAATACTCAATAGCATCCAGGGGAGCTGCATCCATTTCAACCCGAGCCCCTGATGATAATTTTTGTGAATTTCTTCGACATACAAGCTGATAAGGAATAGGTATGAAATATGAATCTGGAGGGATTGCAATTGGATTGTAGCGACTTTAATCCAGTTAAGACAGCCGCATCCGGTTAATAACCTTAGTCTTTGATGAATGCACAATCTCGATTATGAGGGTTATAGACTCTCAAGTATGGTAGAGACTTTGGCAAAAGAAAGTTCGAGAACTTATGATAAACATTTTCAAAACTCAAGCCTTTGAAGCGTGAAAGAATACACGATGGATTACTCGTGGTATACGATTATCTTTCCAAAATCTGTGTCCTCTCAACACCATGAAAATTCATTTAAAATGTTTATTTCTTAACAATAATAACTGTATACAGGGTGTCACAAATTCGATTCTCAACATTGGTATCTTGGAAACGGGTATCTCCTACCGGAGTTCAAATGGGAGCAAAGTTGCGCATTTTGGTGCTCATTAAAATGCCGTTTTGAAATTCAAGAAACTCCGAATACTTTTGGAGATATCCGGAAAAAACCGAAATTTTGTGATATCGTTCTGATGTTTTCCTATGTGTATTTGAAGAGATATTTCATAATAAATGTCACATCTTCATTGCCACTTTTTGCCCTTCACAAGATAGCGTTATCAAATCAAATAACCGACGTTTTGTCTATGAGCAGCCATCATCAACTTTGTTTTTTTAAATACGGTCCTGGATTTTTTATTACGGATTTTTAGAGCCTCTTAACTAACAATGTATCGCAATTATTCAAAACATTTATATTAATGGATTTTAAAAAAAGTGGCAATCAAGATGTGACATTTAATTTGAAATATCTCTTCAAATACACATAGGAAAGCATAAGAATTTCACAAAATTTCGGTTTTCTCTGGATATTTCCGAAAGTATTCGGAATGTCTTGAATTTAAAAACGGCATTTTAATGAGCACCAAAATGCGCAACTTTGCCCCCATTTAAACTCCGCTGTACCTCCTACCGTTTCCAAGATACCAATGGTGAGCATCGAATTTGTAACACCCTGTATAGAAGAACCTTAGAAGCTAGACATGAATCCGACATTCGGAATAAATTTTACTGCACGGCAGCAGAAAATATGGTCAAGGATCTAGATCCGGAAGTCGATCCTTTGTCTTTTTTGAAGAAGTTTAAAGTGATGGACTCCTTTTTTCTACTACGGACTGATCTTTGTTAGATGTTGGAAACTTTGAGAAAAATAAAGAATATGAGTAGTGTAGGAATAGACCAGATTGCTCTGAAAGTGTTTAAACATATACCTGTCTGCTCTGGTTGATGGTATGAATACCATCAACCATTCGTTCGAGAATGGGATATTATACCCAGCAAGGGTGGCCACCGGCCATATCTCAAAAACTACTGGATCTAAAAGTTCAGGAAAAAAAAAATTATCACTAAAGTGGCCACGAGAAAATGCTGGGAAATATTTATAACTTCGAAATTTTTCCGCTAGGGGGCGCAATCAAAGCTTAAATATTAAAATTCGAAATTTGTCCGGAAATTCTCAGATTGAGGTACATCTTTATCAACATGGTTAGAAACCTAGACAATTTCACGTCTTTTTGGTACAGGGCTCATTGGCGTACCGATCTTCGTGTGAGTAGGGGAAGGTAGTGAAAGTGTAATTGTTCAAGTAGCTGTAACCTATTAACGACTTGTCCGATTTTGTTGCGTATAGGCTTGTTTAGAAGATAAATGTGAGTACTTTCGAACATCGTATCCAGTAGTGCGTGATTGTCTCCAGCAAAATTGCTAGAAGGGGTAACTTGAATTAAAAACAGTGTTTTTCATTTTACCGCAAAAATTTAAATGGTATGGTATAATTCTGATAAGAGCATCGAAAGGTACATTAAATTTACAAGAAAAAACCTTTGAAACGCAGGTGGATATCTTTTTTCGTTTTCGAGTTATTGCCGAGAAAAGAGTTTTTGACACTCGAAAAGTTGTTTGTTGTGTAGTTCTATTGCAACCTGCTTTTTTTTTGGCTTCAATAATAATAACTAGTCCAAATTATGTAAAATTTAATGTTTTCATTTGTTATTTCAATAGAACAAAACTCATAATAAATGAAAAATATTTTGATGAGCATAAATCCCAATCTAATTATGTATTAAATATTGCAATGATGGGTTGAAAAAAAATCTAGGTAGCTGTGGAAAAACATCGGCGGGTTTTCATGAAGATAATTGAAACAGATATTGCAATCATAACAATCTCTTGATTATCATTTTAACATTCTCTGCTAAAATGTCTTACACCAATGCCGAGGCTTTTGATATGCTCGCCGTATATTTTCAATGTTTTGGAAATGCTCCGATTGCGGCACGTGAATACGCTGCAAGGTATCCTGAACGAAGGCACTACAGCAGAAAGGTATTTCAGCGAATGGCAATACGTTTAAGAACAACGGGAAGTGTACAGCTCAATCCAGTTCCAATCAGAAGACGTCCGGTAAGAAACCATGAAGACAATATTATAAACGTTCTCGCTTACGTGGAAGCTCCACCGCATTTGAGCACAAGAGAAATTTCCCACCATCTAGGATTAACTCGTTCTTCAGTGCTCCGAATTTTAAGAGACTTCAAACTTCGTCCATACCATCTTTCCTTACACCAAAGTCTATCAGAAGATGATTTCAACAGGCGACTAGACCATTGCTATTGGCTTCGAGAAATGTGCAACGAACATCCTCAATTCCTCTTCCAAATTTTATGGACCGATGAAGCCCGTTTCTCTAGTTCTGGAAATGTTAATTTGCATAACATGCACTTTTGGTCGCGGGAAAACCCACACTGGTTGCGGGAAGTGGATCATCAAAACAGGTGGAGTGTAAACGTCTGGTGCGGAGTGTTAGGAAACAAAATTATTGGGCCGTATATTATTGATGGCCATTTAAATGGTGAATCATATTTAAACTTTTTAGAAAATGACTTGCAAATACTTTTAGAAGATGTTCCCATTGGTCTTAGGTTGTCCATGTGGTACCAACATGACGGTTGCCCAGCTCATTATGCACGGAGAGTTCGTGATTTTTTAAACAACCGTTATCCAGATCGCTGGATTGGAAGGGGCAGTTTGTTCCCATGGCCACCGAGATCCCCCGATTTAACTGTGTTGGACTATTACTTGTGGGGACGAATCAAGGACATCGTTTACAAATCTCGTCCCACAACAAGAGAAAATATGATTGAGCGCATTGAGAATGCTATACATTCCATTGCACCAATTGAAATAGAAACAGCTGTTTCTATTTGTAGGCACAGAATTGAGAAATGTATTTTACAAGATGGAGGACAATTCGAACATTTATAAAGTTAAATAAAACTACACAACAAACAACTTTTCGAGTGTCAAAAATTATTTTCTCGGCCATAACTCAAAAACGAGAAAAGATATCAACCTGCGGTTTGGAGGTTTTTTCTTGTAAATTTAATCTCCATTTCGATTCTGTTATCAGAATTATACCGTACCATTTGAATTTTTGAGGTGAAACGAAAATAACAGTTTTTAATTCAAATTACGCCTTCTAGCAACTTTTCTGGAGACTATCACGCATCACTGGATACGATATACGAAAGTACTCACATTTATCTTCCAAACAAGCCTATACGCAACAAAATCGGACAAGTCGTTTATAAGTTACAGCCACTTGAACAATTACACTTTCACTACCTTCCCCTACTCACACGAAGATCGGTACGCCAATGAGCCCTGTACCAAAAAGACGTGAAATTGTCTAGGTTTTCTAACCATGTTGATAAAGATATACCTCAATCTGAGAATTTCCGGAGAAATTTCGAATTTTAATATTTAAGCTTTGATTGCGCCCCCTAGACGAAAAATTTCGAAGTTATAAATATTTCCCAGCATTTTCTCGTGGCCACTTTAGTGATAATTTTTTTTTTCCAGAACTTTTAGGTCCAGTAGTTTCTGAGATATGGCCGGTGGCCACCCTTGCTGGGACACCCTGTATATCTTACTGTTTGAAGATTAGCTTGGTGATTTCTCTTTACAAAGGTGAAGAAACTGGAGATATATGGTTGCTTCATTGGACAGGTTTGCCTCAGTGTTGGGACCGAGGTTGTGAAGTGTTCTTGATCTCACATGGCAAATGTCGGTATTGGATGGCATCAGCTTTCTACATTTGCGAATGTCACATCAATCAATCGGCATAGCGTATCCACGAATTTTGAATCCAAGGACATCAGGGTCATGAAGCTATGGTGTGACCCGGCAGATTGGATGATTCTGCTCTCAATCATCACCGGCAATAAAGCTCCTGGGCATTCGCATAGATGAAAATTTGACATTATCCGAACACATTACGATTTTGTCACGGAAACTTTCTTCTTGCAGCTATGCTTTTGGAACCATAGGTTATAGTATCGGACATTCTTTTGCAAAAAACAGTTTTTAACCTCTTCATCTTCTTCATAATAGCACCATCATAAAGAGCCGCAAAACGTATGGTGACGAGTCCGTTCCTGGTTCACCCTACATTTTAAAATATTGACTCAACTATGGTTTTATGAGTCTTCATGGCACATACAAGGTGTCTCATTAATATTGCCAACAAGTTCGGGATGAGTGTCCCCGCTTCAAAATAACAACAAGACTTCCTATACACATTTATCCGGAAATGCTTGGTTACAGAGCTACAGGGTGTTGAAATTTTATTTTCATATTTGTTTTTTCGGAATAATATTTGGACCAATGTCGATCTTTTGATGAAAATAGGTGATGCTAAGTTCGAATTTGACCTCAGTATGGCTCTAACTTGTAGAGAGCGCTACCTACACGTATTTTACCTGCTATGAACAGCCATAACTTCTCTGGACGAACCTGTATTATATTTTTAAGTAAAAAAAACAGATTTCTTCAATATTTTTACGCAGAAAATGTATTTCTGCTAGAAGTTGCTACGAGATATTTGGATTTGAAATAATCAATACATGTGATTTTTAAATTATGGCGAAGATAACCTGCTAGAACTTAACATTTTTCGTATGATTGCTTCATATTTTCAGTAAAAGAGATAAAAGTCGACCTGTGTGTATATTATTTAAACAAAAGCAATATAAAAAACTGAAAAAAATGAAATAAAATAAAAACTTTTACACCCTGTAGCTCTGGAACGAAGCATTTCCGGACACATGTTTATAGGATTTTTTTCTCTTATTTTCATGCAGGCCAACTCATCTTGTATTTGTGGCACTATCAATGAAACACATTTAATTATCACATGTATTGATTATTTCAAATCCAAATATCTCGAGAACTGTTGCACGTAGCGACTTCTGACGAGTATACATTTTCTGCGCTAAAGTGATAAAGAAATCGTTTTTCTTAATTAAAGATATAATACAGGGGCGTCCAAAAAAGGTATGGCTGTTCATAGCAGGTAAAATACGTGTAGGTAGCGCGATCTACAAGGCAGAGCCATAGTAAGGTCAAATTCAAATTTCGCATGATAAGGAATCCTCAATCACCAATTTTCTTGGGTTTTCTGACCAACAGTGTTCAAGTTCAAAAGTTAAGTAGGTGTGTAACGCTACTTCAACCGACTTAT